>JAYKKI010000002.1:42507500-43707500 GCA_039881145.1 Druceiella hillmani | reverse complement strand
GGGATCCTGCTGACCGTATATTCGCATTTAATAGGAGCGTATGCTCGTGATTATCGCTGATGAATATTTGTTTGACTTAAGCCCATAAGTCGCTTGCTGCACTCCACTCAACGATGACGCTGATATCACCCGCTGCAACCGTTCGCCATCTGCTGCATCCTTGACAACTGGAAAAAGCTCAAAATTGTCCGCGAATAACAAACAACTCTATCTCTATGGCTTCAGCAAATACCACCAACCAATTTATTTTTGAGATGTTAAATGTTAGTTAAATCTGATATAAGATCGTACATATACAGTTGTTTAACTTACAGATCACCGTACTGAAATATACGTAGACAAGTTGTAGGTAATTCCGTTTCGGCAGCTGCGCGGCGCGCGCCACCCGACCGGTCGCGCTATGATAATTAGACCAATCAATGCGATGGGACGCTTCGCGCGGCCGCCGCACGCGACACCAGTCTTTCGCCGCCCGCCGCCCCTCGCCTCTCCGGCATCTAAATGCCAAGTGAACTTTGTTTATATGGTAATAAAGCACAGGTATGGCGTGTGCGCAGCACAAATAAACTGTCGTAACTCAGTGTCGATGATGCGGAGATGTTATCGAGTTTTAAATCAGGTATTTTATCTACGAAGGACTTTTTGATTTATTCATTTATTAAACTTGGATAGAAAATGTATGTTGGATCGATGTATGAGTAATATCAATATTTTAGATCTGACAGGAGTGGGAGCTTCTAGAAACATTATCGTGTAACGTATTATATCTGGAAACAGGTACAAAAATATACCAAAAGTAAAACTACCATGACTCTTATTTGGAAGCATTACCTTTATAGTTAAAAGTCATGTCGAAAAAATTAATAAACGAATTATAATGTCATTTAAGATGTGTACAAAAAAAAGACAAATTAAAAAAAATTGTTTAATTTGAACGTACTTGATTATATTTAAATTTGTTTTTCTAAATATCTTATACGTAGGTTTTTTTGTTTATACGTACGTCTTTTGTTATTTGATTTCTTATTTACATTAAATATTAATCTCCATTTTTAGGGTTTCATACCTGAAAACGAAAAAAGAATCAAAAATTAAATAATTCGCGAGTACGTTCATTTGTCTGCTACAGCAGTTCTTTTAAAAATTCGTATGAGGTAGAAACTTTGAATTTGGCATAAAGTATTTAAGCTAGCGTATATTTTAGATGTTACAACTAAGAGTGAAACAGAACTCAAAAATATTTGTAAAAAAATTGTTGAAGAAGCAAATGAAATATTCAATTTTTTTGATAACAACATGACCATTGCACCCGCCACCGCTTGATTTATTTCAGAGTCCTTACTCAGGCCCGTACCGACTCTCCTAATGTCATGCAAATGTATATAATGCCCCGAATCTACAAAAAGTACTTTGTTTCAGCAATGTTAATAAATTTCCCTTAGCAATGAGTAATTGAGTGCATTCCCTTTTTCTGAAATGCATTTGCAGATGCTCTAAACGATTCGAAGACCGATACATTTTTGTTCAATTCCTAGTAACTACATAATCCTAAAGATTTCCATACGTCTTTTCTGTTGGGTTGAGGTACACACTCCACCAAAAATATTAGCTCATTTTGGTGATAGTTACACCAAGTTAAACAAAATGTGTACCATGTTCTATATTTTGAAATTTCAGATATAGACCGGTAGAATTAGTATGGTTTGACCTCTTAAGAAACAATTGTGTCAAAGTTTCGAAATATAAAACACAAGCTTTTTCTTGTGGATTCATTAGCGAGAGATTAGTAGTGTACAAAACTTTTTTTTAAGAAAAGGTGTTATATATTGTAATTACATAATTTATATCAGACCAGTTATACAATTACGAGGTAAGTATTATTTTGAACATAATTTACTAGACTTGACTTTTAATATTTCATGCAAGGCGGCGCGCCGTACATAGTTATGCAATGGTAATCTAGACTAAAATTTGGCATTTTAAATAGAATATATTCCACTATTTTCATAATTTAATTTTTTTTTTCGCAGCCATAGGCTATATTTCAATCTATAAATTATCTATGTACAATATTTTATTAAAACCCTTAAGCTGTGTAAACGTGAAAGAATGTACGTGAAACAAGTACACTACGACTTTCTTCCATTATATCAATAGTGATATTTACAATTTTTTTACATTCGAGTTCTTTCAAAACCCATTACAATAATTAATTTTAATCGTTTACAACATAGTAATTTTACAACATAAATATTAAAATTTACATATATATATATATATATATATATATATATATATATATATATATATATATATATATATATATATATATATATATATATGTAAAAATCGCTAAGTGTCGCTTTCATTTTTTCCGATTGATAATCAGAAAAAATAAAAGCGAAATGTTACAATTCGCCGGTTGGTACCCATTTCCGCAGCAGGTATCCAAGGTGAAGAGCCTCTAGTCGATAGAATAATGTATTAAATCTACAAAAATAAAATGAATGTAAATAAAATGAATGCACTGATAAACACTTATTATAAATGAGCCGTGAAATAGGCTTACTGCATAGTACCTCAATAGTGAATAAAAAATACACAGAAGTGTATTTACAAGACAAATTGTCATATTTAAATGGTAATGACGTATGTCTTATGATTGCCGGTTGAAATGCTTGAGCGATGCGAGTTGTGACGGTCGTAAATCGACGCAGTATAAACTGCATACCCTCCGTACTTTATTGGCGTAAGTGTGCTGATGTCTGCATAAGAAGTGACCTTTAATTAGTCAATGATAATATAGTAACGAAATGGTTTAAACACTTTGTATTTAAAACTTTTAACTAACTTAAGATCATTTGTTTTCTCGTTATGAGTTATATTTTTGAAATTTAAATAGTATTTTATGTACAACTCTGTCTGTTTGAATGTGCATTCGTAAGTAGTAAACTGATCAAGCTGAAATTGAGAACACAATATGTTAAACATAACTTTCTATATTATAGAAAAATCTGAAAATTACAAAAGACAACTTAATGAAAGAATTTATAGAAAACTTATTACGTATAAATGGCAGTTGCAGAACGAGGCTTTCGTTCTCCGTAACGCCGTTTTGTTCATAATTTCGACTGTAACAATTATGCAATTCGAAAGAAGGGTTTATTTTTATGGATATTTTCAACAAATATTTAAACAGGAAATTATATACAAAATACTGAAAAAATAATTTTAGAATTCTTACAAGTTTTACTGTCAATCGATATAACACACTATATAAGAAATTAAATAGAATTCCGTAGCCAACCTAGGGAACGTTATAGTTTCACCATGTGTCTGTCTGTCAGCCATTTTACAATTTGGCACGGCTATGCATGTTCATATCGCCACAAAGCTTTTAGGACACTTCCTCTACATGTGAAGTGAGGGTGTTTTTTTTAAAACACCCCTTTATGTAAGGTACGATTGAATAGTTCTTTTAAAAATATGGGGGATATTTCCTAAATACTTTTTCAATATAGGGTCCGTTTATGAAATATTAAGTTTTGAAATGATAATTTTCGCCAAAATTACTTGTCTCTACATTCACCAGCTAAAAGACCATTTTTAAATATCTATAAATGATTCACAATAAAATTATATGTAACGAAATTAAAATGAAAATATCACAGCTTAGTTGACTCTACTAATTTGCAAATTCTGATAGTCGACGCACCTACGAGTTTTATTTTACGAGTTTTTATTATATTTAGTTGGGTCCTAAAAAGTTCAATGAAACTCCATAAAAGTGACTTAAATCAACTGCAAAAATAACTTTGTGTTTTAAAATGTATCACTATTATTTCTGTGAAAGACATAACAGGCAATATATATAAATATTTAAATTGTTAGAAATTGTATTATTTAAATAATGCACCATGCTTTTATACCATTGAAAGTTAGAACAGGCATATATTTACGTTGTGAAAAATAATATTTCTAAATAGTTTAATAGGGATATTACATGCCCTAAAAGGTTTATAAATGCCTAAATTTATACGGAACTTTGTAGTTCTACACATAATTGACAGGTTTTTTTTATTTATGTAAAGAAACTATATTTCTTTAATTGGTACAGCGCTCTTCTATCGGTAAACAGTGACCATGTACTTATGTACCCCATAGATAACGCTGTGAGTATTAGCGGCTAACTCAGTCAGCAAATTTTGGTTGCTCACATTGTTATTCAAATTGTTTGGTTATAGTAAAATAATTGTATAAAAAGGAATTGACAATTTAAGTAATAAACTTTAAATGCCGTCTCTTTGTTTTCAGGTAGTGTAGTACTATTTAAGTTAAACTGTGTATTCTTATGTGCACTACTAGTACTAAAATAAACTTTGTTTTCAGAGCAACGCAATTGTTTAATTAAATTTTGCAATTCCTAATAAATTCGAAGAAATTGGCTTATGTTTATATTATTTTATTTTTCCCTCTAAAATTTCTATTTTAAAATTTTCAAGTGATAGCTTCTGACATATATGTAGATCAATATGTTTTACCAACGTGCCAATTTTCATGTTTCTACGTCAAACGGTATTTAAGACAAAATTGCGTAGACATTTTAAATATGTCCCTAAAATTAAATAGAACAGTAAAAATAAAATAATTTTGGCATCCTGACAAATTTCTATCACACTACGTAATATAAGAAAAAATAAAAAAGTTCACTTCAAACATAGTTTTAAAAAATATTATGCCATGAATTAAAAAAACTAACAACTTGAAAAATGTAAACGATATACATTCTTTAATCCTTTTCAAACTTTAGGGCAAAACTTTTTAAATATCGTGTTTGAAAGCTTTACAAGTAACGACGAGAAGGAATCAAAAATCATTATAATAACAGCGTCATAAAAAAATATTATCGTTTTAAAGAATCTTCTTTTTCGACGGCTTAATTATAACACGAGATTCAATTTCAGGATTAATTTTAAATGTGATTAAAATATGTTACTACACTTGATATGTACGTCGCGTCTTAATATAATACTGGTGTGAGAAACAAGTTCATTATAGCCGCTTTAGTAAATTAAGTCACTATTAAATTATTATTTTAATAAAATTCTGTCACAATCATCACCGGTGATGACCGAAAATTAGCACTGACAAGTGTCAGTGTCCATGTTCGTGACGATAGTTAATTTACAGATATAGCTGAATGATAATATTAAAATGTCAAAAGCTACTGTATGTAGAGAATGCATTCCTTACTCAAGAGTTACAAAAAAACAAATGTCTTTAATGACGTTCTTCCGTACCTTCGGAGAATTAACAACGGAAATTTATTAAGGTTTCCGTTTCCGCCTGTTTATATGTCAACAGGAAACAGTAGAAAAATCGTAATTTTTTTAATTTATCATTTACTTGCTATTATAATACTATGAATGTTTCATGGAAATCACCTTATTAATTTCATCTATAAATTTACTGCGGACTTGTAAATATAAAAGTAATAGCTAGGAAAGCAAGCTAAATATTAACATTTTTTGTATAATTTATACAGGCCAATTAATACATATACATACACATACATACATATATATATATATATATATATATATATATATATATATATATATTTATATATATATATATATATATACTAATATAAGTGACATATGCACCATAATTTCGACTACCCATCTCCGTGTATATGGCAAAATATGTATAACAACCGAAAAATTCATCAATGGAATGCCGGAGATGGTTATCATTGTTAGTTTTTTTCTTCAAGCAAAGCATTACAATGCCAAATTTGGTGAATAAAGGGGATTTTGAATTACTTCACATTCCAGTTCCAATAATTTTAATCCAGTAATTCTCATAATATACGAGCGAGCTTTATCATGCAAAAAAAAACTATTTCTTGTTCTGGACTTTTCGGATGGAGTTGAAATGTTAAATTTGGAAGTAGACTAGTACGCTAATACATAGTTATATCAATAGAAACTATTTTCCAATATATAATTCGGTGAATTGTCTACCAAAAATGCAATATTATCGATTTGTGATGGGGTTTTTTAGCATAGGTTTGCATAATTCCTTTTCACCCAAACAATAATATGATTTACATATACAACCCACCTCATCATCGCCTGTAATAAATTGGTTTAACCAGTTGCACGTACATTGTAAAGGTAAAAATTACACACATATGTCTGCACGACAGTTGCTTGCTCCTCGCTCAACTCGTGATTTATCCATCCACTACATTGGCTGACTCTGCCCAATTTATGTAAATGTTTTTCTACAGTACCGTGATAACATTCAAGTTAAGTGGGCAAAACCGGCGTTGAACATCTGCGTTTTTAATAACCGCTTAATTTTGATATTGATACATGTCAAAATCAATCTGTCGGTCATACTTGAGTTTGTATTTACCATGTTATTGCCGCTCTAGAACCGCCGAGACCATCCTCTTGCAATAATATTAGAATTAGTATCGAGAGTCACTTTTTGATGTATGCTGGTTATGGATTCTGCAGCAGAATAACTAGATTGAAATTCATCAAGCAAGCAAAGGCGCACGTGGAACTTAACATCATCCATATTTTCTCGATGTTGACTCGTCCATAGTCAAACTAATAATGATGTAAAGAATGCGTGACTCCCTTTCCGTATACTTGATGTATTCGCGAAATTTCTTAAAAAGTCGTTTTTTTTTTTAAAACGCTTCTTTTTAATTAGCCAACCTGTTATTCAATGTGATTTTCAAAGTATAAAACTGGTAATAACGCTTAACTGTTATTTTTTCTGTTTTCGAAGAAGAAGTCTATTTCTATTCTCTTTGCCAGGTACTAGTTTCGGAAAACATGTTTTTTTGCTTGACTCTACGAATAAATATTTTGCTGAAAGTTTCATGAAACAATTTTCTCTACTTCATGGTACGATTAAATATTTTAATTTTTGCGAAAAGAATCGAATAATGTAAAACATATTTTACTTCATCGTACGATTATATATTTTGCTGCAAGTTTTGGAAAACAATTTTTTTACTTCACAGTGTAAATAAATATTTCACTGCAAGTTTTGAACAATTGTTTTCCTTGCTTCCCGGTGCGAATAAATATTTTGCTGCAAATTTGATGAAACTTTTTTCGTCTTCCCCATAGAAATAAATATTTTGTTGCAAATTTGATGAAACTTTTTTCGTCTTCCCCATAGAAATAAATATTTTGTTGCAAGTTTGGTGAAACTTTTTTCGTCTTCACCATAGAAATAAATATTTTGTTGCAATCCTCATATTATTAAAATCTTTTTGACATAATTGCCAGGAATTATGGTGATCATACTATGTTCACTGACCACCAAACAATTGGGTTATTATGTATATGTTAAGTAAGTGTCAAGTTCGGTCAATGGTGTTCTATGTACTCGATTTACTTAGTCATTTTTTTATATTTATTGCATCTAATACCTCTTTATAGCAATGCTTAAAATATATATGAGTTCTACAAGCTTATTGACAAAACTACTTTTTATTAAAACAGAGAACAAGCTTTTCCTCTCAACTTTGTTGCCTTATAGCATGATAAAACCCTCGATAAAAACGTATCGACGAGTTTTTTCGTTTTACGAAATTAATTTATACTTATAAAGCTTTTAAAATCTATACTTTTGCTCTTGTTACACGGCTTTAATTTGCATTTAAAATCTTGTGCATTAATCTAGTCGCAGATCCACTTGAAGACTTTTAGTAACGCATATAGGAGTCAAATCCAGGAAAATATTTTTGCCAAATATTCATCTAATCGGAAAATATTTTTGCCGAATAGTCTAGGGACCTCATGGAATAATCAGGTATTCGGTTTAAGGCCGAATATACTATGTCAATGATTGGAATGACACAGGAAGAGAGGAGAGACGATACCGGATAATTTTAAAATTAACTTGAAACACACAATATATTTCTTTTGTTAACTACTCAAGTGGGATTGCCGGCAAACATTTGTATGTATATAATGTCGCGAAAAGAATCGAATACTGCAATGCATAATTTGCTTATTACCCAAATTTACATCTTAGTAAACGCACATAATTATTAGCTCAGAGCACAAATTTTAATACATAGAACATGTAAGTATATATATACATGAGACAGTTAACATTTGAAATTAACAGCAATATCTCAATTTCAAAATTAAGAAAAAACTAATGAAATCTTAACAAGGGTTCGAAACGTTATATCATAATTACTTTCCGAAAATAAGACAAAAAATATGTAGGTGTGGCCAATTCTTTCGCTACTATATTTCGGTAAAATTCACTTGTCAAAGTATAATAATTATGTAACGAGCATTTTGCAAGGCACGCCGGTTTTGTGACCATTCATCATTTTAACGCATTAGTACGTTTTGGTCTGTCGAAATAGATGTAGACCTTGTAATTATGAGAACGTATTAATTGCTAAGACATTAAATTTGAACCAAAATATTAACGAGTTCCCTAAAAATATTAACACTGATTACGACATGATTTATGGTGTTTATTTAGAAGACAGATTTATTTTTCTTTTCAGCTTATCTTAGCAATTCTAAGTTCAAATTTTTTCTCACATACTGAAATGATAATTGGAATAATGTTCTTATTAAATATTGAATATATATGGCGTTAATTTTGTAGAAATTAATTATTCACAATTAAATGAAACTACGTGATGTAGTATTATTTCTACTTTCTTTAATTTATTTACCGCGACCTAGGTTTCGTCGAAAGAAAATAAAGAAAATAGAAATAATACTACATCACGTTGTTTCATTTAATTGTGTTCTTATTAAAATCATAATTTAATTACTATTATGTCGATTGATTAAAAAGCATGCTGGTAAAACTATTTTTTTCTAAAGTATATATTGTAGGTTTCAATTATTTAAAAAGAAATTAATGTGTATTTCTAAACTTACTACTATAGGTTTTTCTATACTCAAAAAAAATATTTATTCAATAAGTATAGGTAACTATTTTTCATATTAGTTACATTCTTATTAGTTTTAATTAATATGTGGTGTGTTAAAATAATATTAAAATGTTATATTTTTACGCTATTTCATATTTTTTTTAATCAGAAACCATTACTTCTACTTTCTTTAATTTATTTACCACGACCTAGGTTTCGTCGAAAGAAATTAAAGAAAGTAGAAATTATACTACATCACGTAGTTTCATTTAATTGTGTTCTTATTAAAATCATAATTTAATTACTATTATGTCGATTGATTAAAAACCATGCCGGTAAAACTATTTTTTTCTAAAGTACATATTGTAGGTTTCAATTATTTAAAAAAAAATAAAATATGTATTTCTATACTTACTGCTAAAGGTTTTTCTATACTCAAAAAAAAAATGTATTCTATAAGTATAACTATTTTTCATATTAGTTACATTCTTATTAGTTTTAATTAATATGAGGTGTGTTAAAATTATATTAAAATATTATATCTTTACGCTATTTTATATTTTTTTTTAAAAATGTATTTTGTTTTTTTATTCATTCACATTCTTTATCTAAATTATTTAAATACATATTTCGCGTTTAAAATGAATGAAAGCAAAATATTATATTTATTAAATTAATTAAAACGTTGTAAAGGCCAATATAATATTGCAGCAGAAAAGAAAATAAAGTAATTTTATACTGCAGCGAGAAAATGTGCTGTGAATTCAAAATATTAAAATGTAAAACAGAAAAAATACCTATATTTTTAATTGAAAACCAATCTATAATGCTGCTTACCTTGCGAAGCAAACGACGAAACGATCAGCATGTAGATACAACAATAATGTCCTTACACAGTAGTCGATAATTACAATTCATTATAAGCCCAACAACTTAGCTTCAGGCAATGTAATGAATCCGTTAACTTGACTTAATCATTACTTCAACTCAAAAATAAACGTTTAAACCCAATTATGTTTATTAATCGTTTTATTAAATCCATTTTTAGGTCATTATCCCATTGCGGTTTCTTCATTTATGAATCCATTTACAGATAATTGGCACCCAGGATGATTTTCAAGTAAGAAGATGAAAATTATTGGGTTGGCTAATAAGTTTTTAAACCAAGTTGCTGTCAACAATTTTTATTAAAAAATTTATGTGGTAGACTAAATTTAATTTAAGTATGCACCATTATTATCTACTACTTGTCGCCATCTAATTGGCAGTAAAATTCTGATGACGTTTCTCATTGAGTCATTCCTGAACTTTTTGAACCAATTCTTTGTCGTCGCGTATAACACCGTGGACTCGCCCATCGCATGACATGTATTATTTGTGACAGTCTTTACATCGTGACCCAGACGATATTCGTAAAGTAATAGAATCCTTATTTAATATCGGATAGAATCTGTATTTGATATCCAGTAACAGAATCCGTATTTGATATCCATTATGTAATTCACTTAAAGCCTCGGCGTTGACTGTTGTCAACCGACTGCACTTTGAGCTATTTATACCCTACAGTAAAACCTTCTAGAAGTTTTGAGAATCTTTCTAGAAAAATCCCTAAGTTCTGACTAAAAACTTACTAGCCAACCTAATATTTTTGTCCTGCAATATGTAACATCCATACTCACAAATGAAAATCAGTTATTGCATTGTAATAAAAGCGTATATTTTGTAAAAGTTTGCAATAAAATGTTATCCGTATTCGATGAAAACACGTAGAATGTTTTAGAATAAAGATAGTTTTAATTATGTTGGAATTTTTAAGTTCGTTTGTAACTTATCAAATGACCATTTGGATGGTATTGTTCTTTATAATCCGTTGTTTCTCTCAAGTTAGTTAAATAAGTTTCTCTCGAGTTAGATTATAATCCGTTTTTTCTCTCGAGTTAGTGAATAAATAAATTTGAATTGTTAAACTGTAGACGTTATTTAAAGAACCGATACAATGGACAACATATCAAATCGGAGAATCGAGACAAATACAACCGAAGCAAGTATCTGTAACTATATGTAATGCTAATATTTCTTTGATAGAAATATGTCCACGAATTCCAGATTTTCAATACATATATATATATATATATATATATATATATATATATATATATATATATATATATATATGTGTGTGTATGTGTGTAGTATATAGTACAACGGGTTTACACCATCGCAGGTTTAGACTTAAGTTACGATCAGAGAGGATCATTCTTATCTTGCGGAAAGCGTTTCGGGCTTATTCAACTCTGTTTCGGATGTCGAGACTTTGATCTTCTTTATTGTTAACCACAATACCTTGTGGCAATGATTGTAACATTGACGACTCTAGACCACTCCCATTTACAGTGATGGAATGACGTTATTTCTCATTGAAAGCTGGCACTTCTTACTACATCGACTAATGTTTGAAGATCTTAAATACCACTATATACTAAGATTGTCTTGTCTTCGTATCTAATGTCATCAGTAAATTTCCCATTGACAAATATATCGTCGGTTACTTCATTCATGGCCTCTAAAAATATAGATTCGGAATAAATATTGAATGAGAATCGCAAGAGTATACAGCCTTATCTTCCATACTTAAAATTTCTAATGATGTTAAAAGTTGCATATCGACTCTTATATTCGACGTTTGCTACCAGTAGAGGTTTTTGGTTTTTTGAAGTAAAACTTCTTTACGCACGCTTGACTTGGGGAGTGAGCTGGTGAATGCGTGACGGGAGCGTTACGAAAAGTGTGATCGGGCGAGGTGAACGGAAGTTGAGAGGGAGATATAAGTTAGTGAAGACAGAAAGAGAGAGAGAGTTCCGTTTCGTATATTACTGTAGGGACAAGAGAGAGAGGTGGGAGCCACACATTTTCTTTCTCTCTTTCTCTCATAGCTAATTATGTTTCGTATATCTAAGACGCAGTGCAAGCCTATTGTCTGTATCACACTGTAGGAGCAAGAGAGAGCAGTGCGCGCGCACATTTTTTTCTCTGTTCCTCTCATAGCCAGTGCATGAAATATATATATATGCGAGTTTGCTAGCGGTGATTTTTTGATTATTTTGTAATTTCATTTCGTTCTTGAACAATTTTATAAATTATTATTTTGTTCAATACATTAAATATTCTACGTTTAAAATGAATAAAATTGTAAATTCATTTTAAAGTTCACATTTTGTGAATTTGAAGTTTTATTTCAGTCGTTTGATCTAAAGCACACTCGTTTTTTTTTTCAATTCACGATCATGTATTCCCATTCCCTCCAATACCTCGATGAGTTTTGCATATCGGACCCAATCCAATGTCTTTGGATAGGGTCCATGGATATGATCCATGAAAAACACGTAGATATCGTTATTTACATCCCAACATCAGTCTACCTAAAGTTTGAAAAAAAGCAACCCTGGTTTCGATTACACACCGAAAATGAACTGATTATTCGACAATATCGTCTCACATCCATAACATTTTCGACCATAAATAATTTTAAGAAAAACCTTAAGTAATTGGACAATTAAATATATAATACGGTAATTGTTGCACTAACTTGGGTTATTTGCATTAGATAGCGCAATGAATGTTGATTTCAATCAGTCAGATGGTAAAATGTCATTGAGATATATGAGGTTGAAGATATTAACAAGATATATTATATCGTCAATTAATTTTAACAGATGGGCCAGTACCATTTTTGTTTCAATGGTTTTATAGGGTTTTGTTTTCTTAATTGCATAGATAATTTCTGCTTTTTAGTTAACCCCAACAATAATCATAAAAGACAATAATAGAGTTTATATCACGGAGAGATTTGCGATCCTGTAAATAACTTTTAAGGATTACGTGGCAACTCTTGTAATTTCATTATATTTGTTCATCCGTTCATATGTCATAAGCTTATAACTTGCTCATTTCTTAGTCTTTTGCCAGGAAATTTTAAAAGTCTATGCGATTATTTAAACCGAAACCAGATAAACATTATAAAAAGAAATGGGAAGTACGAGCAATGATACCTTTCAACTTAGGCATGTTTAACATTATATTAAATTATTTACAGATAATCAAATTTAATTTTTCAACATATATTTTATAGGCAAAAAATATGGCGAATGTTTCCAGTACCATGTAATTTAAAATCGTCTGGTGTAATTTCTCTTCACGATTCTCAATCCAGTAATTTCACATACACGGAGAGAATGAACTAATTTTTGCACATTCTCGTGAACATCCCTATAATAATGTCATTTAACATTCTAAAAAGATTTTTAAATTCCTTCAAACTAATCCTTCCAAATAATTACTCACATCTCGATTACGGTAAAAATATTTTAAAACTGTTAGCTTTGTTAGCTGCTGACAAACTTCAAGTTTCGATGTCATTCGATCTCTGAGTAAATCTGCTGTGACAAATAGGGCAGAGAGACACGTGAGTGATATTATAAAGATTTTTTTTGACGTACGGAAACACAAAATGAAATGTTGGATATATCCTATTCTTAGATTTAAAGGAAAAAAAATTGGATATCCTTTTTATAGGATATATATATATATATATATATATATATATATATATATATATATACATATATATATATATATATATATAAATATATATATATGGCATAAATTATCATTCTTTAATTAGTTGCAGAATTTATAATTTTTCACTTTGTATTTGCTCAGTCTTTTTCTAAGCACACATCGAAAAAAATTCCGAAATTCCGAAAAAATTCCGAAAATTCAAGCTTAAATAAATTTTACCAAATGTTTTTAAAACAAATTACAGTAGTTTAGTTATGTTCACCAATTTATTAAATATGAAAAAAAACCACAATGTTCAGGATTTTAAGCAGAGTTTCCCAACAGATAGATCTAAAAACGGACAGTGACAGCACTTTGTAATTTAAGATTCTAACATCTATGTCGTATGCCTATATTTGTGCATGTTAGGACTACTTCTCTTGAAGTTGTCGATCATTATGTATAGCTGGAACAAAAGGTCCATCGGAAATTCCAACTCCGCTGAGCAGTACTGGGGAAACTTTACACACCTTATCGTCCAAAAGTAATTGAGGACAAAGTCTTCCCAGTGGTGACATATGGCGTGTTGCCAGTGATGATATATGAAATTGATACCTGGCCACTTACAATTTGTCTCGTAAAAAGACTCCGTCACTCAGCGAGCTATGGAAATTTATGTTCGCAGTTTTTTCAACGAGATATGATCCAAAATGAGGAGATCCGTAGGGTAACTAAAGCCACCGACGTGATTTTTAAAATTCGCAGTCTGAAGAGGCAAGTCATATAGCGCCCAGAATAAACAAACGCTGGGGAAGAGAGTTTCTTGAATAGCAACCACATGTCGGAAGACGCAAATTTGGATGACCCTATAATAAGTGGACAGACGATCTGATAAAGGTCACGGGATGCCGTTGGATATAGCCAGGGTAGGTTCGATACTTTTAGGAATCTATATTCAGCAGTGGACGTCTTCAGGTTGATGATGGTAATAATGACAGCAAAAATTATTTCTAAATTAAATTTACAATATCCACCTTATTCATTTTGTAAGAAAGAATAAAAAAAGTCTAATAAGAGAGTGATATTAAAAACAATAAAACTTAAAACACATAATTTAGTTACCGCCGTCCCCCATCGTAACTATGCGGTAACGATTTAATCCTCAACGAATATTAATTCATTTTGATAATTTAAAAATATTATATTTTAATATTATGGACGCCAAACAACTTATAGCTACTCACGTTGATAAGTTCACGAGAATGTAGCCGTTTTTTTTAATTTATTTAAAAATGACAACTTTATCAACATGCTTGAATTAATGACCGCAAGATCGCCAACAAACATATGTTAACAAGTCATTTATCAAAGTTGAGAAGACGAATGTGTCTATTAACTCTCTCATCTATGGTGAGGAAAACTGTAAGCCTCTCTGGTATGGAAATAATGATCGGCATTCAATTAACCGGGAGATGAGTTTAATCCGTATCTTTAATAATTTTATACGGATAAATATAACAGGTAAATGTTTATTTGAAAGATTTTTGTTAATTATTCATCTATAACTTTAAGTTATCGTTAATGGAAATGGTGACTGATTAAGATTCCAATACTTAAAATTCTGGAACATTGTCGAAGTTTAGACTTCAAATTTTTAAACCAACAAATGAAGTTGAGTGTATCAACCTGATGATATCCCAGCGCAATTACTAGAATTATAGTAAAATGATTATTATCTTTGATTTATTTATTTACAAATTTTCCTAAACACTATTTTAATTTTCTATTAGATCAGAAATAACTGGCTTTGGGAATAAAATAAATGAAGTTAATGGTGATTATTATAATATGCGGTACAACACTATACAAACGCCAAAATATTTTTTCAGGTTATTACACGATATAACAAGCTCTTTGAACCAAAGTAATAGTTATCAAAACTGAAGAAATAACCCGTTTTCAGAGAATTTATCATATATAGTAATTGAACGCTGATCCTAATGTAGTAATCCTTTTCAAATAATTTATCAGAATTAAAAATAGGCCATTTTATTAAAAAACAAGGTTTTGAATAATTATCCCGTAAAGACCTCGCAACAAAAAATAATGCTTCTAAACAATATCTCTTATGTCGTACATTTTTTTAATAAATAGCAATTTTTGGTTTTCCTAGTGTAGAACACTGATTCAATCTGATTTTTTTTCGTCCAAGATAAATTGGCCAAGTGCCATTCGACCCCGCACACGCAAATCTGTTCCTCTTTTGAGGTGAAATTTATTTTTTTTGCTATATTATAATTTGAATTGCGTTTTCAAAGTAAATATCATGGTTTATTTATTATTTAATATGGCAACCCTCAAAAATATCCATAAACAATTAGAACATTTGAATATTTTTGAAGAAATATTTGTTGTTTCGAAATGACAGTCGATTTGTATAAAGTGCATGTTACTAGTTTTTTTAAATATTTGTAATATTTATAATATCGAGTGAGTTTAATTAGTGAATATATCGTTCTTTTACTCCGAACGTGTATTTGGGCATGACTAAGTGTATGCCGAAAGCAGTAATAATATTGGCGAAGCTCATAAGTTACTTTGTACCGGAATCGACCTTTTATAAGTAGGTACGTAAATAAATTCTAAAATGAAATAATTTATATTTTAATTATGATGTACGCGTGCAGCAACTAATTTTGTAATGAAATTTATACTTAGAAAATAGGAAGCAAATATATTGATTAAAAATACATCTTTTTGCTATTTCATAATGACAAATCATCTAAAATTTTACAATTTACCAAATACTACACATTGCTGAAGTAACGATTACATATGAGTATATGTGATTAATGGGACAAGTGCCTAAAGTTGCGTGATTGTACATACTGTGTACTACTTAAAATATAAAAAAAATTTAATATCCTTATAAATATCCCTGTCAAATGGTACCCTACACTTTTGAGGAAATTACAATATTAACACCCCTTCATCCTTTCCCTACATCCTTCCAAAATTCCCATATAAATATTATTGTATATTAGTATTAAGATATATTCAAGTGCTTTATTAACATGTCAAATTTAAAATTTCCACGTCAAACAGTTTGTGAGAAAAACGTGTGTGAAAGACAGACCTAGTTATAAGTGATTTTATGAGGATTCAATTTTTCTTTGCTAAGTGCGGAACCCTAAAAAAATTAAAATATTTTATATCATAGCGGAAAAAGTAATATTTTGTCTGGAAAAATTTTTGATGAGAAAATTAAATAATACCCATAATTTTTCTAAACAATTAATAACGGTAGAATAATAAATTGAGGTTTATATTTTAATACAATTTTTAAGTAAATAACAGACAATATTTTGAAAGCTTTAAATTTGTTACAGGAGAAGAAGAGAAAAGAAAAATGTTAGATAAGGTGAATATATAGTGGAAGTTCCAGACATTCGGAAAATGATGTGAAATTAAAAAATTTGCAAATTTTATATTCCTTAAATAAATGCGCCCAAAAGGAACTAGAAATCAAAAAAATATATGATATTACACCACATGTAACAAACAATCTAATAACATTCATTGATATAATTGCCTCGTAAAACTTTCGTCTATGTAGCGACATATTAATGTTACAACATATTTTCTTTCGGCACACATTTTTTTATTCTTTTGCTTTTTATCCTTTGTTGATATTTTATTTAATCCCATAATAATTTATTATTTCTAGTAATAAAGACACACCTCATTATCTATACTTATTTTTCTAATTAAAACTCCTCTATTGTTTAATCTGAACTTCACAGATATAATTAGATTTGCAAAGTGAATTCCAGATAAATATATCAGAGCTTATAAATCTTTCAGCTTAAAAGCTCCCGTAAAACAGATAAGAAATTTAATCACGAAGCTTATTAAAACTTTATACGAACGTATGTTTATACGTTAGCAAGAGCGTAGGCACTTAAGTGAGATTAATAACTCATTGATACTGATATAAAGTGACTTATAACCTTATTAACAAGGCGTTTTAAATTTAAGTAAACGAAATGGTTTTTTGATATATTCTCGTATCCATTCCGAGATGTCCGTTCTGATATTGTGTGTCTTTTGCAATTGGATTATATTGATTTTTAATTTTTTATACTCATGAGTATTATTGGCGTCGTGAATAGAAAGAAAAATGTTTTCTTGTTGATATGAAATATATATATTTTCTTATTGTTACGTATTAAAACGCTTACCTATTAAAATTATACTAAATCAGAATTAGTTATAAAATATATTATAAATATATCCAAATAATTATGTTTTTAGGCGAATTTTTCACGAAAAACCGTACTTAGAATTTTATTTATTATTAAGAGGAATCAGTATTTCAGTTATCTCCAGAATATGTATCATTAATAAAAAAAATTTACACTCTTCAAAAGTGTAAATATATATATATATATATATATATATATATATATATATATATATATATATATATATATATAAATATATATATATATATATATGTATATGTATATATATATATATATATATATATATATATATATATATATATACTGAATGTATTAAAGATTTGCTGTTTAATTTGGTATTTAATAATAATCAATAAATTTATTTTCTATAATATTAATACGCAAACAATTAGTTCAAACGAAAACTCTTAACGCCATTTCAAGATTATGTTATTAAGTAATGTCGGAGTAAACATAAAACAATTTAATTCGTAATATACACGTATATTTAAGTTTTTTTAGATATAAAATGCAGCTAGCGACGCTGTGCCAAGTTCCAGATCTATATAGTAAGTTCGAATTATTACAATTAAGAGTCGTCGCACCGTGCTACCTGATTGGCTGGGCTTTACTTCGTGATTAGTTGGCTCATCCTATTCGCGCTTGCACTGTGCCTCTGTCTTTCACGGTGACGTTATCTAAAACGACCGTGTTTTATTAATTACGATATAAAAACATTATTATATTGATAAAATAACTTTATATAAATGAGAGCAAAAAACAAATTCAACTGGCTAACAAAAAATAAAAGTTAAAAAACAAAAGAACAACTTTAACCGTAGGCCACTAATATGGCAGTCCTTCGATTTTTTATATACTCTTTTCTTATAATAAATTAATATCTATTCCATAAAAGGTATTCAGAAACCGACCATAAGACACATGGGTTACTGGTGAAATACAATTGTTTAAGTTAGTTGATGCGAACCAAATGATGTTGGTGTAGACCAACAATGACTTTGAAATTTACATTTTCATGTCCAATAGTTTTAATAGGGAAAATGTTCGTACTAAATAAAATTATATTAAAAAATACTACATTATTTCTAATTCCATAAAAAAGTATATTTTAGGCATCAGTTAAATGTAGTTGTTAAAATCAATGAACCTTTATTCTTTTTAATGTTTCTATTTGATTGAATTATTCATCGAAAAATTACATGAAGCGTGATAAGTAAAAAGATACGAGTACAATGCGCTTTATATGAGAATAAGATGAAAAGATACTTGCTAAAACAAAGGAGTCCTATGTAAATTAAATTAGGAGATATCATATATCAAATAAGTTAGGACAAACGTCGTTTCAAAAATATATTTTAGAATTTACTGTATTTTATTTCTGCGAAATAATCGCCACGATATATTTTGAATTCAATTCATAAAATTTGTATTGATGCATTGCAAAATATTCAAAAGTTTATCTAAAAAAATTACGGGCTAACCAATGAAGCTATTTAGTAATGTAAAAGTGTTTACAAATAACGAATCAGTTTATACCAAAATGATTTATCCCTAAATGTTATTTTTACCTCCTAACCCATATTTTTTTAGAAATTAGACTTATTTTTCCAGAAATAGTAAATAATTAACAATGGTAATAAATAAAATAAACAAAAGTAGTAAATAGTAACTTGATTTTCTTTTTGTTTACAGAACCCTCGAATGGATTGGATGTACATTGTCGATAGTGTCTTTATGACACACATGACTTTACTTGTCGCTTTATAACAAAAATCTAATATCATTAGTCATTAATGCGACGCCACTTAATGATAGGACTAAATAAAGTTCAGTCAACACATTTGATACAATATTTAACGAAGAAGCTACCCAATTCTTAGCTAGTAGAATCGCCGTAATTAACTTTAAATTTTCAAAAGAAACAATATTTAAATTTTACATACACAAACATTTTATTTCAGTTTTATAAACTTTTCAATATTGTAACTATAATGTATTTTTCTAAGTTTCGTGATCTATATCAATTCCTTTTAATTTGTATTCATTTAGTTACAGTTTTATTAACGTACATATTTTTAAAAAGTTCAAATAAAAAAATGTAATAATTTCCGAAATTAATTTTTGATGTTTACATCATACTCACCCTATGTCAGTTATTTCATTCCAATAACTAAGCATTGGCCAGCCCTTTCTTTAAAATTGTATCAAACGTGTTTGTTGAACGTCATTTAGACCGATAATTAAATGGCACCGTTTAAGTAACAGACTAGGCTATATATATATATATATATATATATATATATATATATATATATATATACATATTTATTATATTGTAATTGTATATAACTCATTTATTTGAAAATGGTACATGTTATAACTCAGTATTAGGCAAAAGGGCGGTGAGAGACAAAGGTCGTACCTCAGAGGGAACCACAAACTTTTAGAACGCATTACAGAGAAAGTGATGTCTTCTTACTATTGTATCACATTTAACCTACAATAAATTCCACTACTACAGGAAGTTCAGTCGTAAGAGGATGTATGATTATGGCATTTCTTAATACAGAAATTACAAAATATTAAACAATTAAACTTTGTTGCATTTGTTGTTACCAAGTTGTGCTTGCTAACAGATCAAACGCATATCAAAATTTGCACGAAGTGGCGTATTGGAATGCCCACTTCCATGGTTGTTTACATCGACTTAGATTGTTGACAACGCAAGTTAGTCGACATAATTTAATTTCAAAGCTCTAATCAAACGCTAATATTTTGAATGTTTTTCCGATTTTTCAAATCCTTTGTGAAAAAATTAGAAAATATCGCATGAAGTCACATTGAATGTCGCTTTGATGCCTAATATTTCGTAAACAGAGTTTAAAAATTGAAAATTGGTAAATGAAAAATCAATTTAATTCTGAAAGATCTCTTCCATAATATTCCACTCAATTAAAAGTGCCGATTTACGTGTACGATAAGTTATATTGAGTTTTTTCTTTTAATAGTTTGCTAAATTAAGATTTCTCTATGAAGTGAAATTTCCTGCGAAATTCCATTGACACAGGCTTAAAATTATAGACACATTCCTCCCCGAACTGCGACAGATAGACGCATGTAACAAGTCTATACGGGTTCCTTATTTCACTAAGAAGAACCAATAAATTAAAAAAAGTTGTTTTTAAAGGTGGTTTCAAAGAAAGCAAAATAAAATGATTAGATATCAAATAATATCCAGTTCTGCTTATGAATTGGATCCATTAATTGGACCACATACTGGAGTGTGACATCTTCCGCATACAAATGAGATATTAACGGTGCCGCGATCCTGCCAAACTCGCACACGCCAATCTCCGCATGAAAAATATAAAAAAAAACAAGTTTTGACCTCAACCCACAACATATTTACTAATGAATGAAATGCATGTCTCTTCTTGATCACTCTACAGGTCCCGAAAATATATGCTATTTTTGTTTTATAACCCTGTATCTGTAATCTGTCTCTAAAGAAATATGCAAAACTATAATAGTTAGTTACCAATATATTAAAAGAAATTATTAAAGTATATTCTTAAAATCTATGCTAATTGAAAGAAAACGGATAATAAAGAATTTTTTTCTATTCACAGAAAAATATTTGATGTGTGTTTGTAAAATAGTATGACATGTGTCTGTAAAATAGTATAAGAATAACTATATTTTTTCATTTTACAGGAAAAAATATAGTTATTCTTCTTAAGTCACTGAAGCGTAAATTCATAATTTTATCAGGGTACTGTGAATTTAAAATGAAATCGTAACGAAAAATGATACATGTGGGTAACGGAGAGAACAAACTATGGTTAGAGTTTTCCTATGAACAATCAACGGAATTTTTGTTACTTTCGTCACAAGTAGTGTAACTTCGTACATTTGAACTTACACCGTAACAAAAAGTGAAACACATCGGAAGTTGAAAAAGTCAATTATGGTTAGAATTTCCGTTTGTATTTTCAATCTTTAGCATGTCAATGAATGGCAAAACTACCAATAAAGTAAGCTTCGCTTCATTCAGTTTTCGTTATGCTTTCTGTCTTCGCAAAATGTGTATTTATTTTTATTTGAAAGCTTTCATTATTATTACAGCATTTTTTCATTTATTATTGACTTCAAAGGAACTAAAATTATGCTAATGACATTCACCTATTAATAATAATGAGACAATTAGATTAAGGTTTTTGTTGGCATCACTGAGTTACACAGACACTTCTGAATAATATATATTTAGGTTTAAAACAATTTTCCAAATTTTATTACGTGAAACCCTCAAAATTTTCTTTCCTTGCTTTTCATGATATTAATATACAAAGATGTTTCACTACTAATGCGTCCAGTTATCACAGACGGAGGAGTTTGAAAATTTCATTCCTTTGTTTACTCATCTTCCGCATTATAAGTCACTGTATCAAGCAATGTGAAAATACAGTTGTAGATATCTAATTGTACTGTAATGACAGGTACTTAAAAGATTTTTTTTAATTAGGAACAATTGAAAACATTTACCAACATTTGTAACGGAAAGCGACAGGTTCAGATATGCTAGTGATTAAAGGCGAATGCACACTTTAAAAGCAATTTTTGCGAAATAAACATAATTATTTATAACAGCTTAACAATTTAAATTCACTTATTTTGTAATAATAAGTACAAAAATGTACCCGTCTTACATCTTCCACGATGTACTTTTAATGTAATTATATTTGATATCTTTAAACTCTGTCAATAAATTGAATCGTTTAATCTTAAGACACTTTAAAGTTTGAAGTTAAGCACAATTAAATGAAACTACGTGATGTAGTATTATTTCTACTATCTTTAATTTCTTTACCAGTGTGGTGGTAAAGAAATTAACGTGGTATAGAAATTAAAGATAGTAGAAATAATACTACATCACGTAGTTTCATTTAATTGTAAATAATGAATTTCTACAAAATTAACGCCAAATATATTCAATATTTGAAGTTAAGTATAAATGTTGTTTTTCATATTGTTTCATGTTCTTGTGCGACTTTTGTTATAACATCTAGTCGTTGTTTTTTTGAAAATATGAAAGTTATATAATTAAAAAAAACACCATTTTTAACCTTTGTACGTGTACTTACATTCACACTCGACCGGTTTTTACTCCGGCGATTCATCGCTTAATGGCTAAAATTATTTTTCGGACAAGGAAGTGACTAAATCATGATAATACTGTATACAACTGACACTATGTGTTAACAATCTGATCCAAACGACTTGTTTCTTGTACGCGTGCCAAAAACCTGTTTGGACATAAATTTTCGGCCGATCGATCTGAAAAGGGTAGGAGGAATTAAGTTTTTGTTTATCGCCAAGTTGTAATCAAATGTTGCTTTGCCTGTTTGAAGTTTTTCTTGCTTGCTTTATTTTAATTGATTTTTGACGTAATGCTCTTTCGGCATGATAATAACATTTAGTGTCGATTCAACATTGTCTCGATAAAGTAATAATAAAGCCGTGCATCTTCCAGCAACTAAAACAAGCTCCTGATTCCGTCAGGACTAACGGTGGAAGTACTAACGGACGACTAATGTTTTGTAGATTTGATCGCTAAAATTTCTTTTAAAAGTTATTAAATTTTTAGATCTTTAGGGGAAGTTTAATTTCTAACTATATTGAATTATTAATTTAAGTATGAACCTATTTTAAAAAAAAGTCTGACATGCTATAAGCTTAATAAGTACTAGTAAGTAATTTTCGCATTTTGACGTCACGTCACCACTTATCAATTGAGCTATGATATGTGGAGCATGTCTAACTATATTGAATTATTAATTTAAGTATGAACCTATTTTAAAAAAAAGTCTGACATGCTATAAGCTTAATAAGTACTAGTAAGTAATTTTCGCATTTTGACGTCACGTTACTACTTATCAATTGAGCTATGATATGTGGAGCATGTCTAACTATATTGAATTATTAATTTAAGTATGAACCTATTTTAAAAAAAAGTCTGACATGCTATAAGCTTAATAAGTACTAGTAAGTAATTTTCGCATTTTGACGTCACGTTACTACTTATCAATTGAGCTATGATATGTAGAGCATGTCTAACTATATTGAATTATTAATTTAAGTATGAACCTATTTTAAAAAAAAGTCTGACATGCTATAAGCTTAATAAGTACTAGTAAGTAATTTTCGCATTTTGACGTCACGTTACTACTTATCAATTGAGCTATGATATGTGGGGCATGTCAAAACTTTGAGTTCTAATATTTTAAAAAGCATAGTGTCTTTATTTTTCAATTGGTTTCTGACTTAATAATTTGGCAACTACTTGATCTATATCAAGTTTTATACACCTACTTATGATACTTGATTTATATCAAATTTTATACACCTGTGGACGGTTATAAATTAAAATTTTAAAGACTGACAAATAGGATCTATATGGGAAAACCAAGTCATTTCTTAAAACTAATGATGGAATATAAAGTCAAGTTTACATATTCAGAGAATGACGTCAGTAATTTTAAATTGAATACGTTGACTGTAATGACGCATCGCCACTCCATATAGAATTTTCATTTTAAATCAGCGTATGGTCTATGTTATCAAACTTCTTTGCCCCGTAGCCCTCTGGCAGGTTTCTTTTGTTTTACCTTCCTTATACTGAAAACTTCTGCCTGTCTTACATTGAATTTTTCAAAGGATGTTCTTATTAAATATGTTTGTCATTGCCACAGTACTTCTAAATCTGATTAATATTTTCTGTAGTATGGATATTTATAGAAAAGAAAAACATTTCTAAATTTTAGGCAAATCTTTATTGAAACGACACAAAACGTAAATAAATATTTGAATTTGGAAAGAAATAAAGGAAAACCTATTGAAATTTTACACAAATAATTATATGAATCGAAAGGATGAATCTGATGCTCTGATAATAATTGTTCAATATTCGGCTCCTAATATTAGGTATATTAACTTAATAATATTAGGTATATTAACAAATCTCCACATCCGGTGTTTTTAAATCGATTTATTTTTTTGGCAACAATATTGGCAACCGCTTAAACCCCTTTTTACGAGGTATGAAAATGAAAAACTATAAAAAAATTCTTGTGTTAGTCCATAATACATGATACGCAACAGACAGCCCAAACTGCTAATCTTTCTGAAGCCAGAACTACTAATATCCTTTTATAAACTATTTTATGTCATTTACGGAACGCTAGAGTGTTGATGACATCTTTTCCGCTCACATAGATCTCCCCGTATATCTCGTGGATCATTGTAATATTTTATCGTTGACATGGGCCCCAGCATGTCAAAATACAAGGCACTTTGAGAATCAATATCTTATTTTTTTCAAAAATTTCTTAAAAATTCAATAAATTTTGTTAAAAAGTTTTTTGAACAATTAAAACTTGTAGAAAACAGCCATACTATTTTAATAAATTTTATGTTTTTTGTTATAATAAAATATTCATTAATAAATGTAAAAATTATCTTTTTTGTTTATATTATAAATACTAATTACTTTGTTGTATCTTATACTTTGCATCTTTTTACAAATATGTGCGCTATAATTTATATATCATTGGTTAATGAAATGCTCTAGTTATTATTTAATAAATATCTTGAATATTCTCTTTTTGTACACTAATTTTAACAAACAATTTGGTTCCAAATGGTATTAACTACCGCCTTGAAATTGTTACAAAATAATTAAGTGAGGCTTGAATTCAGATGCAAAATGCAATCTTTACAATGTGCAAGCAGGTGCTATGTGCTCTTAATAAACCAGATTTCCTTAAGGTATTAATTCAATATTACTACGCGCGCTTATAATGAACGAGTAAATAAAATTATGAATGTATCAAGTTCTTGTTTACTAAGTCAATAAACTTAAATCATATTTGGTTTTAAAGGTAATTTGTTTTTTATGCGAACACCATTTACACTGGACACGAGCTTGTGTATATGCGAAATCTTAACTAAGCGATAGCCATTTTATTTACATGTTCAACTTTGAGTGATGAATGACAACATGAATTCTATACAAAAAAACTAAGTGACAGACATTGTATTAACTAATTTAAAGACGTTTTAAGTGTTATTCAAAACCATTTACCAATTTCATTTAAAAGATAAAAGCTTCGCTTTTTTATTACTTTTTTTTTAATAAAGTTAAGAAAATCTTGGACAAATTACAAAAGCAACTGTTGTCACTATATAAATCTCATAATTGTGCTTATTATATATTCGGCTGTAAAATCTTAACTAAGTGCTAGCAATTTTATTTACATATTCAACTTTGTACATAAATTCTACACAAAAAATTAAATGACAGCATTGTATTAACTAAAGACGTTTTAAATACTATTCAAAACATTTACTCAATTCACTTGAAAGATAAAAGCTTTGCTTTTTTAATACTTTTTTTGATAAAGTTAAGAAATCCTAGAACAAAGAAAAGAAATTACAAAAGCGACCGTTGTCGCCATATAAATCCCATAATTGTGTATAATTCAGCTATGAGGATATTATGAAAATATTTATTTTTTGTTGAACAATCTTTGCATTGTCATATCATAAAATTATTGTACAATTAACATTGTTTTATCTCAGATAATATAAATTATGAAGTAATTATTACGTAGAGACTAAGTTTCGTAAACAGTAGTCGATTTTATTATATTTGAATAACCAACAGCGCTGAAGTAAAATGTATTTCTAAAATTTACCAAAATCCAATAAATAATATCCAATATCTAAATTAAATCATTTTCACAATCTGGCCAAGTTACAAATAAACACTTACATATAAACAGTAGCGCGAGTAGCCAACAAAATAACATACTTCATAATGAAATGAAGCAAAGTAATAACGCGAGCGCGCTTCAGGTATGCCCGTGCGTTGAAGGGCGCCAGTACCGTAATTGGCGGTTCGAGTACACCCGACCGGATATCGCCGTTTTTCGCGCATTACTTCAGACAACATCGGCTTTGTAGGCGACTAGTTGAGTGAAATATTCAATTGTAGACCCGTTCGGAAATTATGCCTGTATTTTATTGGTCATTGGAACTACTGAATTCATCACTACTCAAAGAGCATAACGTCTCTGCTCCTTTTTTTCCTGTTTACCTTTTTCGTTGATTGTAAACACAAATTACTGTTCTTTATATAAGCCAATTTTAATAATAAAAAGCTGATAAAATGGTGGCTAGAAAGGAGCCACATTCAATAAATTACCATTTTTCAGACAAATAAACTGAGTTTATTTGTACGAATTTTTCAAAATGCCCTGAGGGAGTAAAATGCTGTCAAATTGTTATAAAAGACGATTTCGTGGTAAAATATTCGAGTAACTAAAGCAAAAATTGTAAATATAGGAATAAACGTTTACGAAAGTTTAAAAACACAGTATACAAATAGTTATAAAGATAACCTTGTACTAAAATATTTAAATATCTTTAGCTAAATATTATAGATTATAAATTTAAATAAATATTTTAAGTATAATCGAAAATATAATGTTTCTCTTAAGTCAGCGTCGATAAAAGATAGATTATAACTTTCAAATCAATCTGACGACCCTCGTATTCCTAAATATTTTTAATCTACATTATTTAATTTTGAGATGAATATTTATTTTCTAATCGAAAAATTAAATTACTTTAAATTGAAACTCAACATTATTAATCTAAACGGACATATAAACAACCTGTCTTCCTAAGTAAGTATTAGAATAGTCTCTCAAAAACATAACTAAAGTCAACTCTGTGAGACGCAATATATAAGATGCGTTATGTACTAAATTCGTTACGTGGTTTGATTAAACACAGTCTCGACTTGTTTAATGTTGTAATGAATGTTTATTTTCTAATCTAAAATATCAAAATAAAAACTTACTTTATATTGAAACTCAGCATTATTTATCTGAACCGATATATAAACAACCTTTAAACAACCTATAAGTACTAGATTAGTCTCTCAAAAACATTACTAAAGTCAACCCTGTAAGACGCAATATGTAAGGTACGTTATGTAATAAAATCGTTACGTGTTTTGATTAAACACAGTCTCGACTTATTTAATGTTGTAATGAATATTTATTTTCTAATCTAAAATATAAAAATTAAACTTATTTTATATTGAAACTCAGCATTATTTATCTGAACGGACATATAACAAGCTGTTTTTCTAAATAAGCGCTAGAATAGTCTCTCAAAAACCTAACTAAAATCAAGTCTGTAAAATGAAATGTGTAAGGTGCGTTATGTACTAAAGTCGTTACGCGGTTTGATTAAACACAGTCTCGACTTGAATCATTGACATGCGTACGATACGAAACGGGTACACTGTAAATGCGTCGCCCAAACACGTACGTAGTGTGTTGAGTGCGGTGCAGATTTCTTATAAAATGCATCTTAAATATAGCTTTACAGCTGTACTTAATTTCACATCAAAATAAGAAGAAATCAACATTATAATAGGCTTTATCTGAAAAAGCTGCAGAACTTGCATTACTCCGTCCTCGGCGACTTGAGAGTGTAAAAAGGGTGATTCAAAATCACTTACCAATTTCATGCATCCATTATTCGTCATTAAGTTATTTCGATTAGAAAAGATACAAAATAGAAAAGAGATGATTCGATACTTCAACGCGTTTTTAATTTGTTTTTAAACTGTTTTAATGATTCACTCTTTTAATGTTTGATAAAGTCTATTTGCATAAAATTTACGTAAGATTTACAAGAATATCATAATTAAGTTTAAATTGTACGTAAAATGATTAATTAAAAATATAGATTGACTTATCGCTATAATAGAAATCGTTTACAACCGACTAATACCTTAAGGTATTAAGGTAAAAAACTGAGTTGTGGAAAACTGCAGTCACGTACGCGCACGGGCAAACCTACACATACGCTCATATAAATAACTATAGTATTATATAAAAGTACATAGAATATGCATATATAATATGCTGTGATAAGTATGAAAAATAATTATGCGCTTTTTAAAATCCTTGAACTCCTATATAAACAGGGCCATTCGTCCGTCAATGTGTAATTTGTTCCGTAACTTGGCAACAGATACCGTAAATTATCTTGATCTAATGGAAGGTATTAATTTGATATGATATTTGGAAACAGGGGAAATATGGAGCCCTTAAAAATTAAATCCATTTCGGATTGGGCAGTTAAATAAATAAAATTGAACTTAAGCGCATTCTTAAGCGAACTTAGCGATTTTTGAAGAATATGTGTGATTACATCATTACAGATTCTATTTTCTCCTATTATTGTTAGACCAATTAATGTTGCAGGAACTGCAACACTAATTGGTCTAACAATAATAGAAGTTAATGTTGCATTCAATTTATGTTGCAGGCGATCAATTAATGTTGAATCAATTAATTAATTGGTCTAAAAATAATAGCAATAAATTAATTGGTCTAACAATTATAGGAGAAACTAGAATCTGTAATTATGTGATCACACATATTCTACAAAAATTGCCACAAAAAAATTGAAACGACTTTGATCCAACGAGTGAAAACGCGCTAACTGGAAAAAGGATAGAACATATGAAATAACACGCGTGGACAGGGATGAGCGACATTTAGTCGGCAGTGTACGCCTAGCGTATGCGTCGAGTCGTCGGAAAGTCAGCCACCACCTTGTCCGACAACAGTCAGCAGTTGCTGGTCGCCGACTCGTGACGAAAGACTTTCGTCTAGGTTGTGCTTTAATATTATGTAATATATTAAACAGAAATGAAAAAAACGTCACGAAATTATATCTCTTCTGTCAAAAAATATCACTGTCATTTTATTTCTTGCTAGGTTCGACTATTTCACTATCGTAAGAGCTTCTTCCAGAGACTCTTTTCAAGTTTCAGTCAAGTGGTAAGCTACCCATAAAGTGCATTTTTTTGCTTTCTCCCTTTTTAAGTTATTTTTGATAAAAAGTTGCATTATTATATATTTAATACACGTATTTAAAAATTTGTAGTTTGCATAAAATAGTTGTTTTGGAAACTCTCTGGGACCTCACTTTTATCCCCAAAGGATCTCTCAGAAAAATCTCAAAAAAAATCAAGAACATTAAGAATTAAATATACATTGAGTCACAATTATTAGGACTGAAACATTTTAAAACCATTAATTGTTGCAAACAATTTAATTGTTTGTTTTCTTACAACTGCTGAACCATTGGTTTTAGAGAAAAAAATGTTTGTCAAAAAATATTTCTCACGATGTAAGGAATGACTTTTACCTTCACGCGTTTTTTAAATTTTTATTTGGACTCAGTCAAACACTCTGCGTATAAGTGATGTAATAGACATCGGTGCGGTCGGCGGCAGGTATCGCGATAGATGGACACCTTTTAAGCACATAGTCGCAGTACTTCACTATGAATTATTTAAATGACGGGCTGATGGTGTGGAATATAAATTGTTAAAGTATAACTTACATTTGACATATTTTTGAAGTGAAAATTTCTTCCGGCTGTGAAAATGGTAGCTTAGTTAAAAAATTTTCCCAGGTCCACGTACGATTATATTGATTGCCAAAGTTTTAACTTCTACTCTGTGATTTTAAACGCACCATTATTAATTTCTTTATGATTCTATTTGAAAATACCAGTGTATTACTACTATGGTTTCTTAGTTAAATAAAGTTAATATTATAAAACCATACGACAAATTGACCAATGAACCTAGCTAGTTCTCTAGTTCTAAAGGATTCGTTTTTACGTTCAAACGAATTAGGAGAAAATAAAATACTGTGTTCGCTCAATGAACCAAAGTTCTGTTTAAGGTTTTGATTGAAATAACTTTTACAGTACTAATAGAGAACAAAAAACTAGAATTTAAAAAATTTATTTGTAATTTAAATGTGCGTTTGCGCTTACGCGTGCGCGAGTACGCTTGTCCAAAGTCCGTCTTAGCTTCGTAAATCAAAGAACCGATATGGAAGAACCTTTGTAGTTGGCAGTTTTTTTATAAATATTTGTTTTAATTCTTTTGCTTACAATTTTTTTTTATTTCTAAATTTAGCATAGAAAAGATAAATATTTATAAATTCGATTTTCACAATTAAATGAAACCACTTGATGTAGTATTATTTCCACTTTCTTTAAGTTCTTTACCACGACTTAGGTTTCGTTGTAGTATCACGACCTAGGTTTGTATGTTGTAATACAACGAAACTTAGATCGTAGTAAAGAACTTAAAGGAAGTCGAAATAATACTACATCGCGTAGTTTCGTTTAATCGTGAATAATGAATTACTGCAAAATTAATGAAAATATATTCAGAATTCGATTTTACCAAAAACGCACAGATTTTCTTAAGATTAATAATTAGTTTTTTCCAGGAAAAAGCTATATTAGAGAATCACTCAGGTACAGTTTGTGTGAATTATGGGAACCGCGCTGCATGAACTTGCTGAATAACGGTGAGTGTGCGACGCTGAGTGGAAAGTATGAAGCAAAAAATATAAATATTTCATAAAATTAACAACGAAATAAAACCAAGCAATTATGTTGAGAATTAACAAAAAAATCGTGTTATATACATGAAAAAAACCACACTTACAAAAAAACATAACGCGTTAGTATGTTTTTTTTTTGTAGTCTCAATAAAATTGTTATATGCGGTGTGCCTGTATTTTTTTCCTACAGAAAATCATATAAATTATAATGCAATTACTTGAAACAAATATTTATAAGTTCCTTAAACTTAAAGGATCGTTTATAATTGTATAAAACTTCTAATAACTCAACTAACATTTAAACTAAACACAAATTGTATATATTAAACTCAAACTATCCAAGAATAATTCTGTGAAAAGTCTATAGAAATAATAAAATGCAAAAATACAGGATGTATTTTGGTACCAATAAAAGGTTACTGATAGAAAGTAAACCAACCGAAATAAAATCCTTACCTACTCGAAAACAAAATATTGTATTTTCTTGATAATGACTGAAACTAAATTTGTAATAATTAAACTCAGACAAACTATAACTGAGACGAAAGATGAAACCCCTCATAAATATATATTAATACCATCCTGTTGACGCTACTGGTACAACTCTTAATATTTTAGAAACTTATTGGTAATTTATCATATTTCCATTAAAAAGCTTTCATACATAGTTTAAGCTCCCCCGCGCATTTTAAAGTTTCGCTGGAACCTCCCGCGCGTGCATACCAAAGGCGATGCAACCATATTTGACAAATTCCTCTCAGCTGCTGCGATCGAGCATGGCTTGCCGCCGGCTATAACCTTTAATTTGTCGCAGCAAGAAGCGATTCTTGTAAACCTTGATATGATATTTTCCCTTCAAAGTGGACGTAATCGCGCTCAATTAATGACACTACAAGTACATATATAAGTTTTTGCTTGCACGTTTCCATTGCACGGTGTGGGATGTTTGATCAAAATGGTGATAACGTTTGTATACAAGAAACATGTTGATCTCGTCAACGTTGAAGGTGAAGAAAAAATAATGGGAGATGCTTTGTAATGATTTAAATAATATCGTTGCATGCATATATTAACTGTGAACGATAAGTGGTATATATTTCTCAAACATGAATAGTTGACTTTTCCTTTTTGGAGTTCACTCCTTAAGAATCGATTTTCATATATAGTGCCCGGTATGCAGTTTTATGAGGAATCAAATCAGAGGTTCAGATCGTACGAAGTCCAGAGCGTTAAAAAAGTGTGACGCATCTTTAGAGTGAAATATCAATATGTTTATTTGGCAATTTCTTATGGCGTAATCGCAATGCTGGAGTGTGATACACATATTTGCATTTTCTCATGGCGCAATCGCAATGGCTGAGTGTGACACACATATTTGCATTATTTCATAGTGCAATAGCAGTGACGGAATGTGACTTTTCTTCTTTCTTTTTCTTTTTTCTTTTCTCTTTTGTGTGTGTTTTCTTGTGTCGTAATCGCATTGACGGAGTATGACACATAGTTTACTATCATTTGCTTATATCAAGATCTAATCATTAAATGTCATTATGTGTGAATATTTGGTGTCTTCTGTCCTACAAAATTAAAAAGTCTCTTTTAATTTTAACTTTTTAGTCTGACATTACTAAACGTTTTTATTTTTTTTTTGTATAGGTTTAATCTTGCTCATCTTTGTTTTACTTGAAAATAATTATATTATCAGCATTTTTTTATTAAAGAATTTTCCATTTACATTTAATGATATTGATATTTATATTTATATACAGTGTTACCTATTGTATACATTCCAAGACAATCGCAGTTAAGGAGTAAACTCCAGTCGCGCGTCGAAGCTGACAAGCACAGTTTTTTCTCTATTGTTTTTGATAGTGTTTTTAACAAGAAATACAAATAGGATAGATTAATACAAATCCCTTCTTTAATTTTATAATTAAGGTAAAACTTTTTTGTTTATTGGTTCGATTATCTCTATTTCACATTTAAACAGACCAAGTAATTTCTATCATATTTGCATATAGATAACTTACATCCTACGTTAAAATATTAATTATATGTAATTAAATTTATTATGCTATAAAACATAGTCTGTCTATTTTATGTTTTTCTTTCTTTTAGACTTTAACGGTTGTTTAAATTTTGCGTATAGATAATATATACCATAGATTAAAAATAAGCTTAATACAATTACGCTACCATTTACATTTTATATATATATATATATATATATATACACATATATATATATATATATATATATATATATATATATATATATATATATAGTTTTTGAAGTAGACTTTCAAATCCTTTTATTTGTATAGACTTTTTCACTCGTTTGTCTCGGAATTCGTTACGGCATGGCAATCATTTAATTTTGAAAGCAACATTTTTAATCCAGTGGCATTTGAATAATCCAAAGCTACGTACTAAATATTGTTAATGATGGAGTTTTAGACTTTTTTTTATTAAATATGGTTTTTATTTGTACAACATATACTTTCTTAAATCTATTCATAAACACCTTTAATGTGTTATCCATCTTGATGGCTTTTCCAAATTATTATTTCTTCGTAATGAAAAAATGACGACTCTTAGCTTTTATATTATTCAATTATGACGTCATTTACTTAAGGACACGCGAAAGCTTAAAACCATTTTAACGATACCTCATTTATTTCTAAGGACACTTAAATTAATATAAACATGCATGCATATATTGACAAACGCAATACCTTCATTAGTGTCGTGTAAAAACAACTCGCATTATCAAATGTAATAAAGTTTTTTACAAGTTATTAACAATGTAATGGTATGACATGGCGCAGTCTGAAAAGCATGGAGAATAGTTGGGGAATAACCCTTATTGGGAATAAAGCTTTGCATCCAAAAATAACGTATGTATTACATAGTGCTACTATATGATTTCTTCCCTTCTCAGTTTCTTGCATATTATCTCTTCAACGTAAGGATTAGAATTACTTTTTAATTTAGCGTGACAATAACTTAATATCCTATATTATTAAAAATACCTTCACTCTTTGTATAAAGAACTATTTTTACAAATCATCTTTTAAGAAATTAATTGTATTGCAAATCTTTATTTTCCTACAAAATTAAATTGTTTTTTAACTTATTTATTGTATTATCAGAATATTGTTAGTTTGCGAGGGGGGGGGGAATAATTTTTGTTGCATTCTTTTTTTGTATAATAATTTTTTAGTACAAGCAGCAAATATTTTACCATATATTATGAAATTGAAACATAATCTGAAAATACTAAGTAACAACATCGCGACAGAACGACGAGAAGGGTACACATAAAAGTTAAACAAAAAATTGTATGAAAAACTGAATTTTAAAAGTGGTAAAATATGTTCTATTTAACGTGCCAAATAATAGCATTGCATTATAGTCTAGACTACCATCGCATAAATAGCGCGACAAGCCGCGCTGCACCATAACAAGTGTTAAAAGTCAGGTCAAGCTGTTCAATAATACTTCGTAACTACGTAATTGGCATAATTGAAATACATATCTATCTAAAAACTTTTCTTTCGCTATTTTGTCCAATGTGAAAAAATAACAATTCAGAAAAACCATCCATATAGCTATCGCATTAAAAGTCTTTATGAGTAGATTAATAAAACCGACATTTAATGAAAATACTTATAAAACTCGACCAAAAACATTACTTAGAACTTAGCTATTCAAATGACACTGGATTTAAAATCTTTTCCTAGTCCCACGTGAGCGAATCTGCGGAAAAAACTAGTATTAAATACATCAAAGTCTATTTCACTTACCTAGGGTGATTCAAAATCTACGTACGGGTGATTGAAAAACTATTTAGCAAGATCTCATTTATAGGTTATGCATTTTTTTGTCATTATCCAGGCAAAATATTTAAAAGTAAAAGTAAAGAAATGTTTTTTTAGATATATATATATATATATATATATATATATATATATATATATATATTTAATCTAATATTTTCTATTTTTTTAAGACGATAAAAGAGCTATGCCTATAATTCCATCTATCCACGTCTTAACAATTTACTTTAATTAAACATTGTACAGATTCCCTAATGTTACGAAGGCAAAAAGATGATTTGCTCCGAATACGAAAGTCACACAATAATAATTTAATAAACGGTTTCACTAAAGGTTCGTGTATACCAGGAATCTTAAACAATATTTTAAAATATTTGTTTATTTCCTCGTTGTTGTATTTGGCACACAAATAAAAAGAACATATAAATTGTGTGTGGGGACACCAAGAAACTGGGCATATCATGTTCAATTGGTTGTTGTAATTTATTTAAACTATTTTATATATTTTCGTTTAATTGGAGAAATAATTAATCAATAACGTAATGAATTAATGATATATACAATTAGAAAACACAATTTATAATTGATAAAAACTTCTAATGTTAATAAATTAAATTCTTAGTAGACATAAGCACAAAATATAATAAATCCTCAACAGTTCGATATTAAACTTATTTATTACTTCAGTTGTCAATAAGTAAATTTTTAAACGATGAAGCTATCAAAAAATATACATTTAATCTTATAAATGGTATAAAACTTAATCACTGTAAGTAGCGACTTGAAAATTAATTTGAAATACTTTGCGGTTCTTATCTGTGCCACTTAATTAACGCTTTGATAATTCGCGTTTAAAAAGTTCTTGTCGCGATGTTGTTACTTAGTTTTTTCATATGGTAAATGGTAAAATATTTGCTGTTTGTACTAAAAAATTATTATACAAAAAAAGAATGCAACAAAAATTATTCCCCTCCCCCCTCGTAAACTAACAATATTCTGATAATACAATAAATAAGTTAAAAAACAATTTAATTTTGTAGGAAAATAAAGATTTGCAATACAATTAATTTCTTAAAAGATGATTTGTAAAAATAGTTTTTTATACAAAGAGTGAAGGTATTTTTAATAATATAAGATATTAAGTTATTGTCACGCTAAATCAAAAAGTAATTCAAATTCATACGTTGAAGAGATAATATGCAAGAAACTGAGAAGGGAAGAAATCATATTGTAGCATTATGTAATACATACGTTATTTTTGGACGCAAAGCTTTAGTCCCCATAAGGGTTTCCCCAACTATTCACAATGCTTTTCAGACTGCGCCATGTCATACCATTACATTGCTAATAACTTGTTAAAAACTTTATTACATTTGATAATGCGAGTTGTTTTTACACGACACTAGTGAAGGTATTGTGTTTGTCAATATATGCATGCATGTTTATATTAATTTAAGTGTCATTAGAAGTAAATGAGGTATCGTTAAAATGGTTTTAAGCTTTCGCGTGTCCTTAAGTAAATGACTTCATGATTGAATAATATAAAAGCTAAGAGTTCGGAAAAGCCATCAAGGTGTTTATGAATAGATTTAAAAAAGTATATGTTGTACAAATAAAAAGCAATATTTAATAAAAAAAGTCTAAAACTCCATCATTAACAATACTTAGTACCTAGCTTTGGATTATTCAAATGCCACTGGATTAAAAATGTTGCTTTCAAAATTAAATGATTGCCATGCAGTAACGAATTCCGAGACAAACGAATGAAAAAGTCTATACAAATGAAAGGGATTTGAAAGTCTACTGCGAAAAACTATATATATATATATATATATATATATATATATATATATATATATATTATATGAAAATTTTGAATAAAAGAAGAAAATTCAAAGAAATAATTAATCTCTATCAAAGAAATTATTACAAACAAACTCAAAAGCACCTGAGTAAAACAAGCGAAAAGAAATTAGACAATTATGCCAGGTGGAAAATTTTCCTTCGAATTTGCTTTCTAAACTTATGCTTGTGCTGTTAAAAGGCATGACTTATTATAAAAAGATCTTACAAAGAACACTGATTATCGAGTAGTTAACTCGATCGTTTATCCAAGTTAACTTACTTGACAATTATATATTTATATGCTGGTTACTTCGATTTAACCTTGTCGCAAAAAATTTATTGGAAAACCAGAAAAAATAACATAAATGTCGACGTCCTTCGAATCGATTACACAGCATCGACGGCGATATTTATTTTTGGTCTTCACTTTAATTAGTCACATCAAGCTTAAGTGGCTTTTAAATTGAAAAAGGAAAATCAATAATCCAGTACCCAGCTTCATAAATGTACATTTTTTGTTTGCGAAGAAATCGCCGCGAAAGAGCGACTGGTTTTAGTAACATATTTTATCGAATGATTTGATAACTACAAGGAGTTTGATTTTATATTTGGCACGCAAAACGTAAGATAACATGATTCTTTCGAACTGTGTTGAATTTCGTCGAATAAATAATGTAATTAAATCTAATCGAAAAGAAAAGTTTTGTTACAAAACGGCCCTAAAGAAATTGATAGAATATTATTTAAATATTTAAATATGATTCAGTATTAAATTTCATAATTGTTCCACCTTAAATGCATTCATTATATAATAAATTATCATTATATAATAAATTATTGCTATCTTTTTAAATAAGCAACGTTAAGGACTTTTCTGGGAATTTTTCACAAAAATATTACAAATTATATGACTTAATTAATTCAATTTAAAATACATCCCAAGAAAATTATATCAGACCTTTGAAATCATTGTCAGGTTTTTAAAAGGATTTTCGTGAAAAAACAGTAAACAGTCTGAGTCAAAATATTTATCGGTTTTCAAAAATGTATAGTATATTTTGTAAAAAATTTGCATTCATTTTAAATGAAAGACAAGAGAATTGTATACAAACGAATTGAAAAGTGAAAAAAAATTATTCCCGTTTATATAACATCAGTTCTTGCATCCAAATTTATTGTCCACAAGTGTAACAAGTTTATTTTTCTCCTGTGCTTGGAAATGATATAAAATTTTGACATCAAACCTTCATATATTCAGTTTTCATCTCCTTGTGTATATATTACTTTTACAGCAGCAACGCTATCAATTTTGCCCATAAAGCAATTGTAACCAAAATAGTTACAATTGGTTTATAAGCAAAATTAATAGCGTTGCCGTTGTAAGAGAAATATCATGCCATGACTTTATGTACTGGCGCTGATTACCTGGGCACCTCTCTTCCTCCAGTCGAAAAAATAAGTAAGTGCAGACCGCGTACGTGATTGAATTTCGATCGGCGCAGACTGCTGAACGATATTGTTTAATGAATAAGACGATTCGCCGAGAGTACCGCAATCACTTTTCATTTTATTGAAATCTTGTGGTAAATCAGCTTTCATTTTATTTTGTAAAGATCAAAAGTGTTAAATTAAAACCTTGACATAAAAACTTGACACTTTCTACAGTAAACTATTACTGTAGAAAGTGTACCCTTTTTGAAAACTATTTTGTCTTCCAGTAATGACGGATGTCCATAATGTTAAAGCGAATATTATATATTCGAAAATAAAATTATGAAATGGTGTCATAATCTATCAGAAAGATCAGGCAACTCATCTGTTACGAGCGAGACGTTTACCTTAAAAAAAACATTGGTTTTCAGCATTATTTTGTAGCTTCGCTTTTCGTTTAAATGCTTATTTAAATTTTAGCCACCGACTTTTCAAGTACTTCGACTTAATCGATTTTCATGCAACTTTAACTACGTGTTCAGTCTCCATAACAATATAAATTGCGATAATTTTAAACTTTGACCCCCCAGTCCTGATGCTGCAGGGATACTGCCTGACTAAATCATAAGACTTGAGGGTCTGCTGGTTTTAATTAGTATTGCGAGTCTCAAGCAGAAACTTTGACATTGGATTCTAGGGTTTAACTCCTCATTATTGATACTGGGGGAATATTAGATGCCTGCCTAAATCATTAGATTTGATGATCTTCTAATCATATAGATAAAGTGAGCCTAGGGGAAATTTTTGAATTCCGAGTTGAATTCCGAATTCCAGTGCAAGCTTTGAATCTACCGAGGTCAACATTTCTTTTATATCGTGCCGAGTGCCGTGTGAATTTAAATGGTTACAATGATATACGCTAGAAATACACCACGAGAAGCCAAAGATAGAGCTCCTGCAACGTTTCATTGGATGAAATAAACGTAATAAAATTAGGTTTAACAAATAAAGCACAATTAAAAGGAAAAATAAAATGCATGTAAAAAAACTTTAATATGAAACGGTTTTATTGCACAATCGACATACAAAAAGCTCAAACATTTTTGTGGGTCACCTGGGACTTTCACCAGGCCAAACTCATGGGGTATATTTAGTAGCAAATTTTTTGTTGCCTAAGCTTGGAAATCATAAATGATTCCTTACAATAATAGCATACAAAAAATAATTCACATAATATGACAGAATAAAATGTATCAACCAAAAAAAATGTTCTACTAAATGCGTCCCACTTTTTTATTTTAGTCTGATCAAAACCATAGATTTTTGATCTATAATCGTATTCGAGCTTTTAGGGCAACATTGATTATGTAGGAAAACTATTTAACTTAAAGTTTTGTTTATCTTTAATTTAAATTAAACGAAAAGAAAACAAAACGTTTTCTTAACATATCAAATTCAATGTAATACATCACACAACATTAATAAAATGCTATATGCTTAAAGACTATTTAACAAAACCTACAAAAACACAGACCATTAAAAGCTCAAAGCGAACTCTCCCCCAAAGCGAGCTCCCGAACGAGAGGTGCAAAATTAAATTATATGGCCGAGCGCGATAATCGGCAGTACCGTAAGCTTTTCGGCATTATCTTATCGAGCTTTTGCACGATAAACTTTAACGCGCTGAACGCGTCATTTCTTCATTACGGCGCGCGCCGGTCGCGTGGCGCGGACTTCGTGTGAGAAAGATGGGTGTATGAGGTGCGGACGGGACGTATATATTTTCGCATTCACCACAGTAGTTGTGGGCAGTTGCGGCGTCGAGCCGCAACGAGTTTCCGAGGTGACGTCGTAAAGTTGTAAAGTGTAGTTTTATAGATTTAATACTCTTTTTGGATTGCGCTTTACAGTATTACCGTATATTTAAACGGAGACGGAAGCATTAGGGACATTAGAATTGAAACTTACTTATGTTTTATCATTATAAAGGAAAAGGTAGGCATCATTGAAACATAAAATTGTATTCACAAAAAATATATATTAATACTCTGAAGTATTCATAAAACGTACTGTCCCTAACAAAAGCGTTTATGCTAAAAATTTCAATATCATTAATACACGAAAATGAACATACACTTCTCTACGTCTGAGCATAACGAAAACTGAAACAAGCTAGACTTAATTCAATGACTGCCTGTTAATCACTGATGCTTTGAGTACCGTGACGAAGGGGAAACTGTATCCTTTACCCGCCCTCCCCAATACCGTTGTTTTTAAGTTTTATTTCGGTATCACTTCTCAAAATACAAACTTACACTACCGTAGGAAGAGAAATTTCATTTCAAAAATATTTTATGAAAAAATATGGTAAACATCCTAATATCCAAACAAACTGATACAATTAAACTTCGCATAGTAATGTTATGTACTTATTTTAAAATACTGAATGTCAAAATAACATCAATTCCGTTCAAACTATGAATGTGCAAAAGCATAAAAATAATTTATGTTATTTATGATAAACTGTATAAAAAAAGATTAACTGTTTCTTATTAACAATGTATTATTCATTCGAAGTAAGAAAGCGTTAATTTCAATACCATTATCATAAATATTTACATTAATTCTCTCTGGTTATTTCATTAACAAAACATGAAACTCAGATTTTATTAATTAAATACGAAATTAATGAATACGAAATTAATTGCCACATCGGATGAACCACGCATCGAATCAACCCTCACAGTCGCAAGCCGCATCGACCTCGGCAAACTCCGGCGGCGCTCGGCCCCGCCCGCCGCGCGTGCCCCGCGCCTGCTAATTGCGCCGCTCGCCGCCAACCACTCAAGTGTCCCTTTAAATTTACTCGGCGCCGCAAAAGGCCGACTGAACACGAACTAAACCATTCTCCAACCGGATCTGTCAGATAGCAGAATATTCGTTATATAAGTATATTTCTTACCTATATGTAGAATATATTTAAGAATAATATAAATATCAGTAATTATAACAAGGCGTTATTGAATACGAGAAACATTTTTACTACAAAATTTGTTGCATTTATTCCCTATGGTATTATATATTACGCCACGTTTAGATACTCGAACGAATAACACAAACAACAACGGCAGATAACTCGCCCAATAATTGAGGCATGAATACAACCAAGTAAGCCCCATTTACGAGTATATCTTCGTTTGTATTCTGTCAACGTAGATCTTTCAAACATGCATTACGTGCGGCTTGCTGCTACGGGTTTGTATCTACTTAAAAAAAGGAATAAAGAAAAAAATGCGGCAACGAAAATGGAAATGAAAATAGCAACGAAAGTGAGGGATAACAGCCGTTAACCGTTTCGTTTCCAAAAATACATCCCCCATTTTTGAAAACGAAACGGCAACAAAAATGGGGGATAACAGCCTTTAACCGCAGCCGAAACAGGTAAATAACATGTTTCATATAATTTTGTTTTAGCTAAGTATTTATCTTAAACAGATATTGGAGAAAGTGGTTACAGAAATGATATGTGAACTTTCAGGTGAATTCAACAACTTTATCAGAATGTGACTAATAGATTTTGAATATCTACTTGAGCTATTAATTATAGCTACTAATACAAAATTGAGCTATTATTGTTGAACAAAACATCAATAAAATTTTGTTTAGCGATAACACTGCGATAATTAGCCTTCGAATAGAGCAATGACCTTTTCGTCTTTGCGGAAGCGATTTCTAGGATCCCATATCACCAGTTAATATCAAAGTTATTTCGTTACTTCGATCCATCACAACCAAAGATCATAATCACAATAAGAAAGCAACCGCCTGACTGCGACAACGTTCACGAGTCAACTCAATATTGACCAACACGTAAACACATGTTACGAGTACACACAAAGAATCCTTTGATTCGAGCCAAAAAACCGACATCGAATGGAAAACAAGTATTCGTAACAAGTAGCGGAAACACACGAATAAGTGGTTTCCTTTATCGCCGAATACAGATAACTAGGAGCAAGGCCTATTCGTCTCCATTCAACGATAATATAAACGTTACATTAAGAAAACATTATATAGTATTTGAGAAGATTTTTTTTTAAATTTTCTGAAATTGGCTTGATTTTTAAGTGTATGGTGAAATAATTATAATTACGTCTGTTACCGTGTTACCATTTCTATAGTTTTAAACTTGTATGGCCGAAATTTATGTATATGTTTTGGATGAAGGCCTTAACTATTTTTTTTTAATATAAAAGCCTTCTCATTTATAGAAAGTGAAAAGTACGAAAATTGTTTCGTAATGCTCCTCGTTAAGTGAAAAATTATTAAAAATATATTTTATATAATTTTTAATTTTTAAACGTCTTTTTCGATATAAACGATACATAATGTTAAATTTCTAAGTTATGAGCACTGTGACCTAATTCTCCACCCCTCTAATTTTTCAACTGTCGATTTGAAAAATCTGAAAAAATTATTATAAGACTTTAACTCTCAACTAAGATATATTTTCGTTTGAGTTTCATAGAATATTTTTAGAATTATAAACAACTACAGAGCCATAACTAACGTGCTCCGACATGCACTTGAGCGATTTTCGTTTTATTTTTAATTTTAACATTATGTAACTCCTATTTTCAGTAAACTTAAATATATGGTAAGCTTTTATGGATACTGATGTAATGACGACGGAATTAATTTTAATAAAGTTTCAAATCCATATTAATATGCATAATTGAGTTAAATAATGAATAATCAATGAGAATTAAAATAAACCAATATTTTTTCCTTCACATATATATTTTTTAATATAACGTTAATCATTAGATTAAATGAATAAATATATGAAACAAAAATATTTTTTGTAGTATATATTATACTATGCAAACAGTTTTTATGCTGTTATGTTTAGTTTGAATTAAATTGATAATATTAATTCATTTCAAACTATACATAACAGCATAAAATTACTAAATATGAGCTTCTAAAAAATATTTCCTTCATAGTTTTGGATGTTATATCTTCAGAAATATATCACAAAATATGTAAAAAATATAGCCTACTCCTGAATCTACTAAACCCAAAATAATAAAAGGGAAATTTTATAAAAATACGCAAAGTAAAACTAGGAAAACCATCACGATGATATTTGGGGTCGTAATTTTTAAATATTCATAAAAATACGCAAAGTAAAACTAGGAAAACCATCACGATGATATTTGGGGTCGTAATTTTTAAATATTCACATTAATATATACGCCCCCCCCCCACCTTATTTAAATGAAGTATTATTAAATATATTTTACGTATGTTGGAAAGTCCATAAGTAAATAACATAATGACTAATAGGCATTGATTTACGATAAACAGAGAAATTTCATTTCTAACGACATCCAAAAATCTCGCACGAGACAGACTCGGGTATGGATACGATATTATTTTATATTCATAAAAATAATTTTATCGTATGTTTCAAAGAAAAAATTATTTTTATCATATTTGCAAGTTGCAAATATGATAAAAATAATTTTTGTCTTTGAAATTTTTACATTAAGCAATAAAACAGAATAATATGCAGAAATTTAAGTCAACATCGCTCTATGATAATTAACATTGTTTGAAACGATCGAACTTGTAACACCGCTTTGATCAATGTATGTAAGCGAGAACTTAAAGTATTAGGACATATTGACGAATATATACAGAGCCACTAGCCCCGTGAGATCAATCCGTCGACCAGAATACACTTGTAATGTAGACCAATGAGCGAAATTATTTATAGTTTCATGAGCCAGCCGCGGTGGAATGTCATTTGCAAGTTTTATTGATAGGGACGAATGGACGAGTTCCCGCGCTGCCTAAACCCGCGCCCGTAATCGCGAGTCTCCTTCGCTATATGGAAATGTCACATTCTATTGGACGTTGGCGGATTGCTTTTTATATTTGTTTGTCGATATATTTATAGATTGATTGGTAGATCGGCATTAAGGGTTGTACATTGTTACAAATTTAATTATAGTTTTTGAAATAAAATATTTAATGAATGTCTTCACAAAGAATATATGTATGACTGACCGTATTCCAGAATGACTGCAAAGTATATAAAAATGTTTTACCAAGTATAGTATTTAAGTTAAAATAATACTAATTATGATGCACGTTAAGTTTAATTAATAATTCATTTATTGTTTAATGCAAAAATATATATCATGGACTTATTGCCTCGGAAGCAGTATTTTCCATTTCCATCAAAGCACCGAGTAAAAAATATGTATTATGTGTTTTAGAAGACCGCAAAAGATTGTGAATACAATTGAAAAATAAAAAGTTCGTAGAGTAACAAATAAGCTGGTATGTAATTCATAATAAGATATATCCATATATATGTATATATATATATATATATATATATATATATATATATATATATATATATATATATATATAAATATATATATATATATATATATCTATATATATATATATATATATATATATATATATATATATACAACATTTGTGAGCTGAGACGCAGTAACGTTTAGTAAAGAAATAAAATGAATACAGAATCTTCTTGAAAGATTTATGTCTTCGTCATTACAATGATAAGATAATGACAGTATGTTTAAATGACATATTTTATTAAAATTGACTTTCATAATAAATCGTAGAAAATAAGAAAAAAATTAATCAAACATTAAAAAGATTCTCAATCAGATTCTTGGATAAGCTAACATTTTATGCACTCGTAGTTTTTACTCACTTCGTATTAGGTATTCTCTAGTCCGTCTAAACTTCTTTGCTTATCGACATTTGGCGTGCAATGTTCATTCATAAGATCTAAAATTCCGTGTCAAGGGTTTTATAAGAATAGAAATCATGACTCTACTGACAAAATTAACACAGATTTTGATTTTCAGCAAAATTGTTAATATTCAAAGCTTAGTGTAAAAAGGTATTTAAAAAAAAAGTTTCTAAACTCCCAATGTGCATTTCATACAGTAACCATATTTTATTTTTGTAACTTTTGTACGTGCGTGCCTGCGCGCGTACTTTTGTGTATGTGTGTTTCGTTTGTTTTTGTATATTTGTGATATTCATTAATTAATGTATATATTGCAACAGAGAACTTTTGCGTCAGTAGCTTTGATATATTTTCATCTCCATCTAGTTAATTAACTAGAATAAGAGACGATATTTTCTACAACAGACAGTCAAAACCTGTAGCCGTAAAAATGTGATCGTCTTAAATGCCATCATCACTATTGCTTACTTATATTTTCACAGTACAGGCAGTTCCTATAGCAGACAGTCCTAAGGTTATATAAAGTATGAAGGAAAGTTTGTAATGTCATCCTGTAAAGACAAACCCTGCTCGAAATCGTGGTAACTAACAAGCAAGAAAAACATTAAATACTTTATGTCAAGTGTTTACGTTGCGTGGTCCCAACTGAATACCCAACATACAAATATCCGTTCCACGCACGGCCTAGTATTTTTTAACAGGTATAGACAACTATTATTTTTACATACTCGTAATAGGAGCATCTGGTACAAAAAAATACTGATATCTCGCATGTCAATTTCAGAGTGATTTTCTCAAACCTTGTTCTTTATGCACTGCGTTCAAATTAAATCCTTTGCTTCAAAATTTCATTGCAGCTAATATTTTTACTAGCTTCCTTAACAACTGTATAATTTAATTTATAAAGGAGAACAAAACTATTTGCTTCGACTCCTCTTTTCATTCAGGTATAAGTTTAAAAAATTAGACCATCCTAAAAAATTGAGCAAAAAAATCGGACGAAGCTGTTTCTTGTCGATACCGTAAAAATTTGTGTGTAATAACAACTGCCCAGACCTTCTTGTAATGAAACTACTCATATTTTCGAGCGCGCCGCAATTCACTGTTGCTCGTTGTGTGAGTGGTATGATTACAGTGAAACTAGTTCTTGTACCCGTACATGACACAATACCGCATTATACACATCAATAAAACGATTTAAATTATGCCACCTATTTTAAATAAAGAATCTATTATTCGTCTGATTATGTTCCAGGGCTACGAGTATATTAAAAACCCTCTGAGACTTCTTTTTTCCGAATACACAACCACTTTGTGTGAAAAATTATCCTTCGTGATGGATGCAAAACTTGGTCATCAACTAAATCACCAGGAAACTTTCAAAAACCATTTGCAAATTTCCTAACTCTCAAGTTCCCTTATCTTTATTGCCTCGACTGGATCCTGTTCCTAAATTATATCTTCCAATCTATTTCCTTAATTCATAATATTTATATTTTTTTCCCGTGTCCTATAATTTCATTTATGATTATTCTTTATTAACTACATTATTTTGATAATTTATAAGTTTTCTGTTGTGGTTAATTTATAAAATTATTTCCATGATGAACCTATTTCTATAAATTCTATAGAAGGCTTATCTCACACTCCACTATTATAAGCTGATAAATTTAAATATATCAGAAATTATACTCAGTACAATCAAACTTCGTAATTTAAAAAAAAACATAAAAACGTTTTAACCCAGATTTAAATTAAATACATAAAAATTAATATTGAAAAGATACCCTTCGCTCTCTTTGTATGCGTTTGTCACTATTAGTTAAGCTTCGTAACACAATATATAACTGCAAAAAGTATGTTTTCTGCCCATAACTTGATGTAATCTCACTGAAGAAGTAATTTTTGGGTTGTAAAATATTTCAGAGTGACGTCGATTCAGGTATAAATAAGCTGGTTATTGCTTAACGCGTTTATCCTATGTCCTGAATATTGGACACCTTGTTATAGATATGGAAAGCAGCCTCTCATTTTAAGATCACATTATTAATACGTACTCAAGTTTGTCCTAGAAATGTCGTGATAGCAATATTAATACTAGGTATAATACTATCCTTCATAACAAACTGGAAAATAACCTAGTTATTTAGTGTTTATAAGAGGTAACTTATGTCTTCATATTAGAAAAACATAGAAAAAAGTTATTCGAATTTCCCATTTTATAAATATCAATATCATCCTTATATTTACTCATCGATTTTCATTTTCGAAATGGTTAGATATAACTCTTTGACACTAAGAAGAAAGTTGTATTTATTCAGCCCTGTATTTATTCAAATTGTTAACAGGTTTTATTGACAATCATGAGCGTTGGAAATTTATCGATTTTATTTCAGTCTCTTTATACGTGAGTACGAAAATGCCTATTAGTTAAAATTCCGCATATACGTATCAACATTTCTTTGCGTTCCCTTATTGGCACAGCGCTTAATTTAGCTTAACAAAGTTTTGAAAGTCTCATTTCGACTTGTTCTCCAGTTCAATTCATAGCTTTATAATTAAGATCATGGAATGTATGGGTGGTTTAAGGTCGTCTCATTATTTTAAACTTCTCTGTCATTGTAAATATTTTATGTGACATTTTTAAAAATATATGTCTATATATATATATATATATATATGTATATATATATATATATATATATTAATATATATATATATATATATATATATACAAGTATATACAAATGCACACACACACACACGCTCCCCGCTCATACACATATATGTAACAAAATAAATAAATAACATTGTTCACAAAATAGAAACTAAAGTAATAAAACTCTATGTAATGAAAACATAAATAATTGTTATTGTCCCAAGATAATCTTATATCTGATTTCACTTCATGAATTAAATTAATTTTTTTGCCCTTATACCAATAGATGAAAAATGATATTACCTTTAAGGTAATGCCATTTTCCATCTATTCACTTAATAACGATATAAGACCAAAAAAATAACGGTATGAAGGCAAAAAATATAGGCTTTGTGTAAATAAAATCTACACGTATTACCTCTCCTAAAGGGCGTTTGATGACTTCGTCTCGCAATAAAACGGGTTGCAATGTGAGTTAAAAACGAACGCACGGCGCGAGCTTCTCCAAATGTCAGATCAATAATTATTTATTACGTGCAATGGAATTATGAGCCACTGTATGTGATAAACAGACATGCTAGTACTGAGAGTCAGGGTACCACATTAACCCATAGTTTCAACTGCAAATTTGCGTTATTTTTGTTGAATATAAGCAAAACTTTATTTCTAAGCGTAGCTTTTTCCTTAATATGATAGCTAGAACATTTTTTAAACCCTTTCTTTTAAAAATTTAAAAATAGGATACCCATCTTAGAACTCTTATTTCTGATTGTCTATATTTTTGAGGTTTTTAAACTATTTGACTTAATTGTGTGAAATTAGAAATATGAATGTACATAGTTCTAGTAATAAGTTTGATACTTTGTATATGTTATTGTCAAATCTGTAAATGTAAGTAAACAAAAAGGATTGGAACTCAAAAAAACGAAATTTATACACATAAAATGTTAATATATTTGCATCGCTTTAATTACAAAACATTCTCAAAAGTATTACGAAAAATGTTATCATTAAATCACATAATTAAGCAACTGGTCAACAAAATTAAAAATTAAAGGAAAAAGTGAATTAAAAAAAAACTTTCAGTCGTAAATATCGAAATTATTGCCCAAAATATGCTAAAAACAATTCCAAAAATTGTTTTTTCGTCTTAAAGTTTTTACTTAATAAAGCAAAAGTATATTTACGAAAATATGTTGCAAATTTTAATAAACTAAAAGCTTTCTAAAACTTTAGCAATGTCTTAATTTTGTTTGCCAATTTATCTTCGATTCGATGAAGTAATAATGTTGCAATTACACTATTGAGGCTGATCAACTATTTCATACATTTATTTACTAATTTATATGCGAAAATTATTTTACTTTTGATATCAATTTAGAAATAAATAATTTAATAATAAAAACAATTAATGTAATTCACAATTAATGCAATCACTTCTCTTATTTAATAACTCTTTTAAAAGGTATGTCATAAACTATTGACAATACTAACTACAAATAAATAATAAATTTGTATTACGTACGAAGATATAGAATTATGTTATTACCAAAAGAAAATAGACAGTTGAAAATATTTACTGATTGATTTAGAAACCCTAACACTCAAATCTAAAGACTTCATGTAGCACACAAGTAGCTGTAGCGTGCTCGATACGGCTACAGATTTTATTAATATAGCCATCTAGCAATATGAATAGCTACATAATCGAGTCACCTGGTATACAGATACTCAATACTCAACAATTTTATTCCACATTAATTGCTACTAAATTGGAACTATTGGCATTGTATTTTCTAATTCTTCTAAAAGCACAAAATACGGCTATCATACGAGTATGTATCCTTCACGTGAACAATGTGCCACCTATTGAGGAGATGGGAAAAGGGGGACAAACCGCTTATCTCCTTACCACAGCTCTCGAGGAAAAATGGGGGTAAATCCTCTTCTGTACTTTAATCTTATCAATTTCTTTTTTTTTTAATAAGAAAAAAACATAAAATTGCCCATCTTCAATTTTGCTAAGGAAAATATTTTAATAATTACGCATTTCTTATATTATGGTTTATGTTTAGGCTATTGTAGAGCATACAGGTTAGGCTATTGTAGAGCAGCAGTCTATACCCCAGAATGAAAAAACGGAATCCTTACAGGATCACTTTGTTATCTGCTTGTCTGTCTGTGCGTCGATTTGTCTGTCACGACCTTTTCTCGGTGTAAAATAACTTAGGAATATATTTAATTCTATAAGGAATAGGTTGAATATATAAAATTTTAAACACCTGATATCAAATACTAAGGTCTATAGTCATATAAAAGTTTAAAAACATTTAGCTTCTAACTCAATGTAATGAAAACAAACGCCTCTTTAATACTGACGCAATCATCAAACCCACAAAGGGTATTTTTGTGGATTTGATGATTAACCTGAAATCATTGAATTTAAAGCCGGAAAGTCTCACAACAAAATAAGTAAAAGATTATGACCTCGGACATCAAAGATTCTGTAACCTGAAGATTATTAATTATAATGATAAAATTACAACACTCAATCAGTGTATATTATAGGATTACCATGCAGAAATTAAGGACTCAGATAAGGAAAAAAAGAAAATTTTATTTTCATCTCAAAAACTATAAACGTGTGGAACTCTCTTTTTACTATAATAAATACAAAATCTTCCATGAGTTTGAAGTATTTTACATTTATCGATTTGTGAACTTTTGATATAAGGGAGGAAAAGGGAGAAAGGAAAAGCTTTTTTTTGCTTATTTTTAGGCACAATTAAATGAAACTACGTGATGTAGTATTATTTCTACTTTCTTTAATTTCTTTACCACGATCTAGGTTTCTTTGTATTACAACATCTTCAGGTGGGATATTAGCAAAAATTCAATTCTTATTTTTAGGCTTAAGTTAAAAATAATGCGGTTTAAAATGAAAATTAAAATAGTTTTGGATTGTTTAAACAGAACCCTTTCATATAATTCAGACCTTTAAACACCAGCACCATCCGAAAACATTTAAGGGTGAATGGACTTTTCATTGAAATATAAATATTTATATTATTTGTCACCGTGTAAATATGTTACCTACTACATCCATTACAAACGTGAAAATATAGTACATTTCTAAATAATTATGAGATTTAAGACCACTGCTATAGTTTTCCGGTAAACTTTACGCAAACTTCTATTAAAACTATATTTTTTTAATCTGGAAGAAAGGGACATATTTCTGTGGACATTTACAACAATATCCTTAGAACTATTTTAATAGATATTCTAATAACAGATTTGGTATCCTCACAACTTGCTTTGTCAATGGTTACTCACCCAACGTACAAATATGTAATTGTGAAGAAAGAGAAAGAATGTCTAAATGAATTAAACATTATGAGAATAAGCACAGAGATAAATAAATAAAAAGAACTTAAGGATATATAAAGATTGATAAGGAAAGTATAAGCAGAAATAGTCAACGAAAAAAAAAGTTGGTGGTGCAAAAAAAATTGGGTGAATCAAACTGAAAAACATACGTTACATCATTCAACGAGATATTTCAACTCAAGATATGTATCAAGTCAAGAAATATGTTATGTTAAAAAATATAATTGGAACATGGTACGAAGGTATAAACAGACAAATAGACACTATCCCAAAAATATTTTGGATAAGACAATTCAGATGAAGGAATATCTTCAGATTGATACTGAGTTTCTTTCTTTTTTTATGTACATGCCCTCTAGCATATTAATTTACAAATCCCTCAAAGGTAATTAACAATGTAAGATGTGAAAAATAAAAATAATTAATTTAATAGGGTCGGTTGTAGATCTAAACCTTATGCATATCCCGCTCCAAAGTACCGTGCACGCTGCAATTTCTTCTATTATAAATATATAATCGAAACATGCTGCAATTTCTTAATAAAAGGTATTAAAACACGTATGCACTTAATAAAGGTATTCAAAATCAAACTCTAAGCCATTAATTGAAATACCCCCACAAAAGCGATTCGCGAACCGACACAATGGGCAGGCAAAGACCTACACTCAAAAGTTTACAACAAAATGCAGGAAATCAAAAGTGTTCCATTGGCGCATTTCAAAAACTGCATGCAATATTGTCTTCCGGCCGCCTTTTGAGAGTCTTTAAAGAGGTGTGTACTTCCTTTCCTGGCGAGCGAAGAACAATGTGGAGCTTTCAGGTAGTTGAATGGAAGCTTCGTTTGAGACCAATTATTATTTATTTGTAATATCATATTTATCATTCACTTGAGTTTTTGTACGTATGAACTTTCGGTTTCGAAGCTTTTGTGGGTATCGAATGAAATCAAATTGCGATTGTGATATTTGAATTTTAAAAGTTCGCGAACATTTTGCAGTTGCACTTTTTGATAAGCGCTCGGTAAGTTTCGATATAATCTTTCGTAACCTTTTTGTGGCTAAGTTACATACCTAACAAAAAATATTAAGGCTTCAGTACAAAGATGTCACTTCATAAAATAAATTTTAATTATTCTCTCTTTGTCTCTTCGTACATGAGCTTACATTTCAAATTGTTCCATGAGTTTTCACTTCCACCTATATTCATAACGTGGTCGCTTTTTGTTAATAACATTTAACTTTTAGAAACCAACCTTCACTATAGTAGGACTATGAGCTCGGAGAATTAAGTAAAAACTGGGAAAATTTCGTTAAAATGACGTCTATGAAACGTCTGTAAAACTTTCATTAGGATGAAAATGCATGGACATTCTTTAATTCTCTGATCATGTAAATTATATTATCAAAGTATAAAGCAAAATACAATCAGTGAATAATAACTACGCGCACGATGCATCACAGTCCCCTTTCATCGTAACGAATTCTTTGATTATTTAACTATCGAGTGGTGTAATTAAATTTTGAGAGTTACGTAGCTGTAATGTTAAATTCTGTTCCCCGTTTTATTATCAAGTTTTCAGAATTGACTTTCAATAGGGAATCAAATTTAAAGACATATTCATTTAAAAAAAGACACATCAATTTAAATTAAATATAAAACTAACTAATTATTAACCATAAAATTATCAAACAACTCCACAATGGCATTTCTCAAACAACTCTACAATGACTCCAAAAGGGTCATTAGAAAGGAGAAATTAATCAAGATTAAGCTGCTCTCGCGATACCGCATTACTCATACCGCAACCAGGAACATAACGCGTTACCAAACTCAAGATTGAGGGATCAACTTGACTATTTTTAATTAAAAATTAAATTAAATTCCTGTAGGAACTGAAAGGGACTACATACGACAATGCCCGTTATCAAATAAGAAGGAAACGGGGTAGTAGCCGTACTTTTTTTTAAATACAGAAACCTATTAAATTTTCTTATATTTTTACCAACATGAGTATGTTAATGAAAATATATTATTTAATATTTTCACCAACATAATTTCAAACGATATCTTTGTACTGAAGCCTTAATATTTTTTTTGTTAGCTAAGTAACTTAGCCACAAAAAGGTCACGAAAGATTGTATCGAAAGTCACCAAGCACTTATCAAAAAATGCAAATGCAAAATGTTCGCGAACTTTTAAAACTCAAATATCACAATCGCATTTTGATTTCATTCGATACCCACAAAAGCTTCGAAACGGAAAGTTCATACGTACAAAAACTCAACATGAGTATATAAGTTAATTTGTATGGAGACTAAATGACAGTATTTGTTTTTATTCGAAATATTTTAAAATAATTATTTTGTTTATTATTGGGAAGTTCATTTATAATCAATATATTAGATTTATTTTAAACTTTTTACCAATAACCATATTATGGTTATAAATCAGAGGTAATCTCCATAATCTATGATTTGAAAAAAGAATTTGCTCTACTTGTCACTGCCGTAGTAATTTCTGTGAAGACGTCAATCGTATGATCAAACATACATATAGTACATTTATTTAATAGAGGGTCTTTGTACGAGAAGAAGATATACATGGTTTTGAAATTAACATCTTATAAATGACAAATCTGTCAAAAATCGTGGGTTCACTCCGCGCTTGCACATTTCGCATATAAACTTTTATTATTCTTCTTTTAAATGAGTATTATGTTTTTTAACTATCATTCATTTGGGCGCGATTACCTCCCCACGGCCTTAGATAAATTTTTAAACATGTTTCAAGTCAAAATCTTTTCATAATTATTCGTTAGTTTCTGAAAATATAAATTACGAATATACGTACTATTAAGCTTAAAAATTGAAAAATTGCAACTGTACGGGGAACACTTCCGTATATCCAGGTAATTACATAACAATACAAAATCCTCATCGCGATTTATATGCCTATCATTTATGAATACATTTCACCACACTCGCAACTCAGAAAACGCAGACCACCTGCATTTAAATTTGCCAAATACGCATTCACGTCCTGATATATTTTAACGTTCATATCCATCTTCATTCACGTTAACAAATTATGCGTAAGTTAAAACTAAAGACAATACACAGCTCGGTCGCCAGTTTCTGTTATTGCTTCGCTGTCAAGGTACGGAGGCGCTAATTACACTATAAATCAACTCAACAATCGTTATAAAGACAAACCGGGCTCGCGTCCGCGCTCGCTAGATACGATAAATATTTATCCCCCACTGCCATAACGAGAATTATCATTGGAATATTGAGAACGTATAAATTTAAAAATTTGCAATTTGTCAAAGTAATTGCAAAGCGTGAATAGCAGTTTATTAACGAGTACCTCTTTTAACACAGTAGATGTATTGGTCTATTTTTGAAATCCGGTTCTAGCTGGAGCGTGCTGCGCTTAACTTAAATTTTTATTAACGCTTTGTTTAAATTAACATTATTAATAAGTAATTTTCATATAAATGCTATATCTATTTATATTATTTTGATTTTTTGAAGTAAATTATCATTGGAACATTGAGAACGTAATGGCAAAGCGTGAATAACAGTTTATTACTGAGTATCTCCTTTATCTCTGCAAGTATATTACTCTATTTATAAAATTCAATTCTAGTTGACTGTACACTATGCTGAAATTAAATGTTTGTTAACTCTTTGTTTAATTTAATGTCACTGACATTTTTTTATATAAATCCCTTGTCCATGTCTTTTATTTGATTTCTTGAAATGAATTATCAAAACCTTAAGGACGTCTGTAATATAAAAGTTTGTATTTGCTAAGATAATTGCAATGTGAAAATATTAGTTTATTAAAAATTATCTCCTTTAAATTAGTACGTGTATTGATTTATTTATGAAATCCGGTTCCGGCTTTAGTGCGCTGCGCTTAACTTAAATTTTTATTAACACTGTGTTCAAATTAACATCATTAATAAGTTACTTTCATATAAATACTATATCTATGTCTATTATTTTGATTTTTTAAGTAAATTATCATTGGAACATTGAGAACGTAATGGCAAAGTAAGAATAACAGTTTATTAATGAATACTTCCATTATCTCTTTATGGATATCGCTCTATTCTTAAAATTCGATTCTAGTTGACTTTACACTGTGCTGAAATTCAGTTTTTGTTAACGCTTTGTTTAATTTATCATCACTAATCAGTTTCTTTTTCATATGAATCCTATGTCTATGTCTTTTTGTTGATTTCTTGAAATGAATTATAATAACCTCAAGAACGTAAATAATATAGAAGTTTGCATTTGCCAAGATAATTGCAATGTAAGAATATCAGTTTAACAATTATCCCCTTTGAATGGGTATAGCGTATTGCTCTATTTTTGAAATTCAATTCTGAGTCGTGCATAGTTTGTTTAAGTTTATTTTTATTAATGCTTTATAAAAATTAACATCATTGATTCGTTCGCGTAAATGCCATGTTTTTGTCTGCCATTTCATTTCTTGAAGTGAACTATCATTGGAAAACATATAACGTATAAAATTTAAAAGTTAGCATTTGTTAAAGTAATTGAAATGTGAGAACAACCCTCACCCTTCAGAGAAGCCTTTAATTGGGTACGTTTATCGGTCTCTTTTTGAAATTTCGAGCGCTTACTGCGCTGAAGTTTAATTTTTTTAACATTTTATTAATAAGTTCATATAAATAATGTAATCAGTTCATATAAATGCTTTGTCTATGTTTATTATTTGATTCCTCAGAGTGAATTATCATCACACATCGAGGTTGTATAAAATACAAAAATTTGCAGTATATCAAAATAATTTCAAAGCAAGAATAGCATTTCATTAAGGAATACCTCTTTTAGCTTTATACGTACATTGCTCAATTTTTACAACCCGGTTCTCAATGAATGTGTGGTGCAGCGAATTAAATTTTTATTAAACCTTCATTAAATTAATATCACTAATGAGCAATTTTTACATAAGCATTATATTTACGTCTATTATTGGATTTCTTGAAGTGAATTTTGAAAAAAGAACTTATTAGATATAAAAATGTTTCCCTCTACCGTTAGGTCGTTTACGTATTTAAAAAAAAAGCAAATAACGGCCTGCTAATAAAATTAGAAAAACTAATATAAATTCACTTCGCATTTGGACTTCGCCAATTTTTTTTGTGTAGAATTCTAATAAATATTTTCCATTCACATTATTATAAAAATAAGTGGGGTGGATGGACTAAATTTTGTGACTTTTCGATATTTTATTCAAATTTAATAAAATATAGGTGCAGGCATTACATTGCATATCGTTTCAAAATTGGATATTGTTTCATAGCCTCATCGTATGTAACGAATAACTACTTTCGCTCTAAAACTAATAATTTTTTTGTTTTTTTTTAATTAAGCTCTATCTTCAGTTTAGCTAAAATTTATGATCAATGGTTCCATAGTTATATCTCGGTTACAAATAGTTAATAAACGGTTTCTGCCTACGCCAGTGAATTATTGAGCCCTGAAAAGTAAACACCGTATTACTGGGAAGCAATAATACCAAATTTCAGTGCATTTTAACGGCTTATATCGAGTACTTACGAATATTCCCGAGAATCATTAAGCTTTTGCAAATGCGAGGAAAGCTGTGATCATTAAGCGAAATGAGCAATAAACATTTAATTTATGCTCAACCTGGGTGGTAAACATCAATATAGTTCAACGTTCAGGAGTTTAAAGAGTCACTTTGACATTGGTTTATTATACTCGTCGCATTTAAGTAAACAAGTACGATTAGCTGTAATTAACATTACGAGGAATTTGCATGAATATCCACTTTACGGTTTATTTGTTCCTATCGGATATTTTCTCTTAAATTAAACTTGTAAATGGAAATAGACGTACATAAATTTAACTTTACAATGAAATGTATTTTATTAACAAATAATACACACTTACAAAACTAGAAAGCGTCTCAAAACAAAGTTTGTTTACCCTAATGGAGACATTATAAATAAAGAAGAACAACCTAGAATCTTACATAAGTATCTCAACATTCCATTGAAAGATACTAATAATTCTAAGACATTAACCGCTGGTATAGAATTTCTTATATTTTATAAAATTTGCATTCAAACTGCATTATAATTATGTGCTTAACTCCTTTGCATTCTACACTAACCGATTATTGAAAACTGAGAATAGATTTCATTATTGGAAAAAGTTCTCATGTATAAAATTGTAAAGTACAATAAGTAATTTTAATTGAGATTTCTGTAATGAAAGTATCTAAAATATTTTCATGTTTTTAAAATTATAGAAGTGGCAGTATTGCATATCACTCAGAAACTTAAGATTTAGTAAATGAGGCTTAAAAATTTAAAAAAATCTGGAAATAAAATCTCTTCATGCTTAAAAGGATCTCATCTATCAAGCTATCCACCACCGACCACATCAATGCCTTATCACATCGCATAAGCATGGAGCTGACTGAGGAGTGTCTTTTCGTCTGAGTCAAATTAAAATTTTGAAAAACATTTAAAGACCAAAGATTTTCTTTAGATCCCGAAAAACATTTTCTTGTCGAATAACTATTTCTCTAAAGCCAAATGTTCTGTAATTATAAGGAAATAAAAAATTAAATTGTTTATAAATATTAATCGTACTGGAATTTTTTTGTATTTATAATTTCCATTCAATATAATTCTCAATATTTATTTTTTCAGATATGTTTGAATTGTCCGTCTGGTGATAAGGGCGAGAGTCAAGAATTTTGAAGCGTTTGCCCTGAAAAATATTTAAAAGGATTCATAAAAAAAATATTATATGTATTGTAATTTACCTCTTGACATTAACACCCGGTAGCAAAATTCAACTTTTATACTTTACGTCTATTATAACTGAGCTACAATACTCAATCTTTTTCCTAAATTAGGATTATTTTCGTCGTATAGTTTCCGAGAAAACCTACCTCACCTACAACAGACTTTTCAATTTTGCGATTTGTAAAATTGTTATGAAAACAAAATTGAAAAACGTTATGCACATAGGTAGAAAACTGTAGAAACTGTGAGGCAGAGAAAAATGGACGGATGCTGCGAAACCCCAAAAAAACAAGGCTTGTTTTCGATCTATATTCTGTCTTTTCACTCGCCAGTTTTAATGTGTCAACTTCATATTCACCGTGTACTGCAGCACAGCAGAAATAACTGAAGAATCCAACGCATTTGGAATTGAAATAAAAATAAAAGTAATTAACTTCAAATGATTTCCATATTATATACACCATGTAAATATTCATTTCCATATTATATACACCATTTGAAGTTAATTACTTTTATTTTTATTTCAATTCCAAATGCGTTGGATTCTTCAGTTATTTCTGCTGTGCTGCAGTACACGGTGAATATGAAGTTGACACATTAAAACTGGCGAGTGAAAAGACAGAATATAGATCGAAAACAAGCCTTGTTTTTTTGGGGTTTCGCAGCATCCGTCCATTTTTGTTTTATTTCAATGACCAATTTATTGAGCAGCAAACCTCTATGGACAGTCATTATAAATCGACAGTCAGTCTATGAAGCAATAGAAAAGAAGTTATATTTCTAAAACTTATTAATGAAAAATAGCTATAACACATATCAAAATATTAATATGCATTTCCTAATAACAAAATTTTCTTATCTTGACTACATGATTACCATAATATTTCCCGTCGGAATAATCCCGTCGGTCTGGCCATGCAACCTTACTTATTGTATGTATACGCAATGTGTAAATTAGAAGCTTTTAATTCCAATAATATATACACAACTGACATTATTTTGTCGAAATCTCATATCACTTATCTATATTAACATAAGAAGCGGAAAAATTTGCTTATTTGATAATTTGTTGGGTCTAGAACAAAAAGTTCGATTTCAAAAATATTTTTCGTATTAGAATATCGATGTTATTGCAGGTTACATGCAATTGCTGCGATTCATATGAGAGAAACAATGATAAAGAAATAAAAGTCGGAAACGCTGCTTAATGGGTACAAGGTAGAGAAAGATATATATATATATATATATATATATATATATATATATATATATATATAAATATATTCGGAAACTTACTTTTTTCACAAAATATCATTCAATATTTGATTTCATTTAAATGTAACAATATAAAAATAACATAAGTAATAATGCTCCCACTACATGGAATACAAGAACTTTTTGATAAAATGCCTGCTAAGGTATTTATCATATTTTTACATAAAATTGCCCTGATTTTCAGGCAACAACTGAAAAATATATGCTTATAGAATCATAACACGTGCCAGCAACACTGTCGGTCTTTGCTCACTCTTACGGTACTTGAGCATTAACACGAACATTGAAAATTAATCGATATAACTACGCGAAAGCGTTAAACTTAGCTTCAAGAGCAGTGTTAATGGTTGCGCATATTTGATGAGTCGTTGACTTACATTCATGCTATTTAAGAACATTTATGCTACATAACATTCACGTTTACGTCTCATTATTACCTGCAGAATAACACTTTACGTGAAAAAACATTAGTGCAGGCGGGTGTAGACAAATTTAATTCTTTAGAAATTAAAGTTCATTTGTGTAATATAACACTGTCCTGTTGCCATCTATCAGTTAATTTATATAAAAACTTGAAACCAATATTTTCAACGAACTAACATAATCGTACGTGACAAAATTGAGACGTTACCGTTTCGTACATAAATGACTTAAATGACAACTACTCTCTGTGATGTCTCGAAATATTATTGAGAAATAAAATGTGCACAATTAATACAAGAGGATATTTAAATAACTATTAATAATCATTAGAATTATAGATTATCAACGGTTTAACTATTTAGTTTACTAAACACAGCGATACGACTCTTAAGATGATAACGTAGAAAGTAACCTTTTTAATAGGACATGTAACTACGTGTGACCGCCTATAATGATTTCAATTTACTTTAATGAACCAAAATTGTTGCCGAGTAGTCCACAGAGCACAACTGTTATTTAACAGTTGCGCTCTGTGGGCTACTACTACTGGACTAGCTTTCACAATTTTTCTTTTTTGAGTAACAACCCTTAATATTTATTAAGGGTTATTACTCAAAAAACAAAAATAATAACTTAAAAATCATCATTAGTTGTAATCCATACGGAACATTTGATATACGAATCCACCTCGCAGCTGATTATTTTTATTAATTTTTGATCATGAGCATCGCAATAAAGTAAATTTTAAAAATGCGAGTCTGGTTCGCGCATCGAGAATCTCGTACATCGTTTGACATCTAGTTACTGACTTCATAAGCCACCATTAATATATAGATTTGCTACCACAAAAAATATATAGAAACAAGTAATATTTAATTAAGTAACCTGACATTTTTATTACCCTGAATATCTCAAAACCAAGACCTTTATAATAGTCGTTATAAGTTTACTACATTCTTTGTGTAGACTTCTAAAAACTCTATTTTTTCATAGTGCTAGATTCAGTAGTTTCCGAATTAAGAAGAGGGAAACTCATTTTTTGCATCTTTTTAATATATATTTTAAAACATACTACCTAAATCTATAAAAAAAAATTTGCAAGCATACTAGGTCTTACGAACCCCACACTAGGTAAATAATTTTTCAATTTTTGGAACGAAGTTCTTTTACGCGGCCACATAAGGAATCTTCTCTGTCTATTATACATGTCTCTTTTTCTTTATATTATATACGGTTATATGTGTGTGTGTGTTTGTACGTGTATCGATTAGCAAGCATTGTGCGCGGTCAGCTGTATAACCTCAATTCTAAACACGTGTAAATATTATTTAAACCTATTTTTTTTATTCTACTGGCTTTCTATTGTGAGCAAATCATCTGCCAGACCGTTTCCGATTCAGTATGTATTTATTTGCATTGTAAATTATAAATTATTGCTACATCATTTATTAAATTTTAGAAATTTATGAATTACATGAATTACTTTCGGAAAATTCATTTATTTTCATTAATTAATTAAACTTAATTTAGATTGTTTCATTAAATTTAACAATTCATTATATTAATTTAAATTTTTGAAATTTAAAATAAAATAATTAAAATAACAATAAATAAGTTTTAATTTTTAATTAACTAAATTTAATTGTAACAGTAATATCAAATTTAATTAATTTTTAAAAAAAAATTAGAAAAACTAATCTTAAAAAAATATAAATAATGAAATTTTAATTTTTAAGATAATTAAATTTAAACTTAAAATTAACTTTAAATTTAATCTGATTAATTTAATAAAAAATTTAAAATAATAAAATAAGAAAAAGTTAATTGGTAGAATAATAAAATTTAATGTTAAGATAAATATTAAATTTAATTAAATTTTGAAATAATTAAAACAAAATATTTTAATTTTAAAATGCTTAAATTTTAATTGAATTAAATTTAAAATTAATTTTAACATGAAATTTTATTATTCTAACTATTTTTTTTATTCCATCAAATAATCTAAACAAACTTTAATTAACAATTAAAATAAATATATATGCTGGCTATATATCGTAATTTATTAATTTTAAGAATGTTGTTACTTTTTATATGTAATTTATAATTCCCTATTTTTCCTAAAATATTAAATGAAATTTATTGATTTAAATCCTTACTTTATATTTTTGCTTTGAAAAAATTATAAAAAATAACATAAAATAAACAAATTAGAGAGAGATAGTGGAATAAAAGAAGGCTGCGCTTTTTGGTGTGACAAAAATACACTAATATAACCAATAAAAAATTTACATATTAACTCACGTTTAGAATTTAAAAAATAATGTAAAGAACTTCGTTCCGGACGGGGGGTCCTCCGACCGCATAGTTTTTTTTTTCGAATACTCAATTTCCTACCCAAAACATTTCCATGTATATATTTTTAAGCAATCTAATTTACTTTACTCATGTGATAACTTCTTACGTTAAGTGATTTTTGAAAAAATAGACTTTAAAAACGAACACGTGAGTGATTTTAGGAGGATTCTGTTTTTCCTTCTGATGAATGACATTTTAAAAATTAACTCATAATGTACTTTACAAAAATTACAAAAACATCGTAGAAAATTTTCTAAATAATAGACAACGTGAAAAGCAAAATGTTACGTCTACTTTAACAAGCAGAAGTCTTTTTCTCTGTTTTACGTTTGGATTGATTTTACTCAATGCATATATTTACTTTTCATTTGTAACTCGTACATGCAAGTGCAAACCTAAGTTATCTAAATTATCTACATGAAAATTATTCTAAAAAGAGTGATTGATTTAGCGTATGGAAGCAAAAAAACCTGTTTTTAGAATTTTTGTCTGTCGGTCTGTCTGTGTGCTAATTTGTTGTTTAATCGCATGAAATCTATTAGATGAAATGTAATGCAATTACAGATTACTTTTTGTCTAGATATTACAGATTAAGAAAAAAATCGACTTGGTTAATATTACGATACTGGTACTACCAACGCCATCTGTATGCATGTTTAATAAATTTTATATTCCCTAGATATTGCAAAAAATAAACAAAAATTAAAATAATAAGAATAATAGTGACGTGAATTTTATTCAAAATTTAAGGCTACTTAGATATATAACATCTCCGTGATTGCATCTAAACTACTGGAGCAGAGTCTGAGGTTCCTAGTTTCAATAATTCTGATGCAATTATCCAGATATACAGGCAGGCAAGCACCGGAGTTTCAGAAATAAGATTCTACGAAACCTTAATAATACCAAGTTGTTCTGAAAATTGGATTTTTTCACGGTCAACGCCAATCGATTAATCCTAAATGTCACAAGCACACAATTTTTTTTAAATTGTATTATATAAACAAATATCAATGATGTCAATACAAATAAATATACACTGTACCGTAATCTGTCATCCCACATGTTTTATAACACTTTTTTAGCAAATTGCTGAGACTTGGCCCGTATAATAACCACTATTATACCTGAAAAGTGATACAATGTAATTAGCCCATGCCAAATTTCATATATCAAACTTTCACAATTTTTGTTTAATCATTTGCTTCCTCAATTAACCCTATTATATATCACTTTGGTGAGAAGCAAGCTAGAAGCCAACTCTGTGATTTGGAGCCCACGTATAACTCAATACAACCTAATAACTGAACGTGTCCGAAATACGATCCTCCAATATTTATTGCTGAGACTTGGCCCGTAGTGATTATTATACCTGAAAGTGATACAATGTAATTAGCCCATGCCAAATTTCATATATCAAGCTTTCACAATTTTTGTTTAATGATTTGCTTCCTCAATTAACCCTATTATATATCAGTTGTTTAAGTGTGTCGTCGTTATGTACTCTAATGTTATTAAATTTATGTAATTATCTTGTTATAGTTATTGAGACGTGAACTTATAAAGCTGTAATGTTTTCGTAATTACATGTAAATAAATAAATTCATTACTTAAAAAAGTGGATGGACATACAGACAAACAAAAAGTCAATATTAGATTTCTACAAGACTCTAAAATTTAATATAATATTTAGGTTAATAATGTATCTTAACGAACGTGACCTGTCCTATTAAAATTTATTGTCTTTTTTCGAAAAAAAGTGTTTGACTTTGCCATGTGTATCATGCGGAGCTATGGATGAAACAAATAACTCAGAAGTAAGGAAAATATTTTGAAATCTAATATTCAATTATGTGTTCGAAATATAACTAAAATCCAACAATCGTAATTATTAAATGTTCACTAAAATTATATATTCGTAGCGGTATTACAATGTCCTCAAATTGAGTTAAACAATAAACTTACAAAATTCTTCAACGATCGTAGGATAGGTCGAGATCTTTGAATAATGAGTGAGCCTTAATGTATGCATGCATATAATGCACTTGTAATGCTTAATGTATGTATGCATGCATGTAATGCTTAATGTATGTAATGCACTATTTATTACTAGGAAACAGTAATATTGACGTATGTGGCTCAATGTACTTCGCATAACTTTCGTTTCTTACTATTTTGCTTGAAATTTTATTCACGTTTTATATGCATATTTGACATTTGCCGGTCAAACAAGTGACGATGCAATACAGTCGAAACTGCATATTCGTAACGATATTGTAAAGTCATCATATTGAATAAAATGATCAATTTAATTAATGCCTATGCATATTTGATATTCGAACAAACGACAATGCATTATAATCCAAACTTATTATTCGTAAAGCATTAGAATTTAATCATGTTTTATTGAACGGTCAACTTAATTAACGTCCATATTTACTTGTTATTTAGCGTTTAAATAAACGACAACGCAGTATAATTGAAACTACGTATTCATAAGAGCATCATTATGTCATCCTATTGAGTTGAATGATGAACTTAATTACTGCCTATGATGCATATTTTATACTTTGCCGTTCAAGCAAATAACGACGAAGTCTAATGTAAACTTTAATATTCGTTCTTTTATGTTGAGTTGTATGATTAACTTAATTAATGCATATTTAATGTTTGCCGTTCAAATAAACGATATTGCAGTAAGATTGAAATTGGATATTCCTAAGGGCATTATAATGCCATCATATTGAACTGAACGATGGACTTAATTAATGTCTGTACATTTTTGATATTACCATTCAAACAAATGACGACACAGTATAATTGGCGAAGTTTGCGATATAATCGATAAGTTTAATTCGTATATTTTGTTCATAAATATTTATCAACCCAGCGCGGTATTGACGGGGCGAATGACAGAGGCGACAGTTCCAATTGGCCTGTTGCTTGTACCGCACAGACCTCATTATGAGATGAATCTAACCCGGTGTAACGGAATAAGGTGATAAGAAGCTGACGTCTTTGTCTTGCCGCTAATTAGTGAAAACGGTTTACTTTTAGTGCAACCGTTTAATACAGGCCGAGACATTATTACTGAGATTTACTTATGTCGACGAGAAAAAAGTAAATAAATAATTCGTTCTTTACTTCGGTGACTATTAACAAAAACTCGTTTTGTTGAAATTCATTTTTGATAGAATGTTTATTAAGTATACTTGATTTACGTGATGATAAAATATTTAAACGACAATTTACGTTCTTTTTAATCCGTCGATCTATCTGTTACAACCTCACAACCTGCAAAGTTATTATACACATAATATTTTGTAGGTGGATATATCATATTAGGGAGACCTCAGTTAAAATGGAACAGAATATTAAAAGGAATGTGAATTACGGACGACGTTTTTTCAGATATTCCATCCCCTCTTTTAAAATAAGACCTTTACATTTCACTATTTTTAGCACGCTTTTATTATCTTCACTTGTATGTAACTTTGTATATGAACAATTTAGCAAATCGATTTTCACTCAAATCTACTTTTTTTTCAGATATTCCATCCCCCCTTTTAAAATAAGATCTTTACATTTCACTATTTTAGCATGCTTTTATTATCTTCACTTGTATGTAACTTTGTATATCAATAATTTAGCACATCGATTTTCACTCAAATCTACTTTTTTTTCAGAAATTCCATCCCCTCTTGAAAATGAGACCTTTACATTTCATTATTTTTAGCACGCTTTTATTATCGTCACTTGTATGTAACTTTGTATATGAACAAATTTGCACATCGATCTTCACTCAAATCTACTTGTTTTTTTCAGAAATTTCATCCCCTCTTGAAAATGAGACCTTTACATTTTACTATTTTTAGCCCTTTTTATTATCTTCACTTGTATGTAACTTTGTATATGAACAAATTAGCACATCGATTTTCATCCAAATCTACTTGTCGTGTTTATTTGAAACTTTGTAAACGTGCAATTCTCGTGAAAATATTAGAATATAGTAGACATCATCGAGATTATATGATAGTGGAAGCGGAACATGGTAATGAGGACCTCCCAGTGGTTGAAAATAAACACATCAAGTTTGGGTTCATTTTACTTGTCTGAATGAGTCCCTTGGTTACATGTTATAACCAGAAGGATCTGATAATGGAAGAAGGAGGTAGTCTCTTCTCAGTGGCTAACCGATTTGGTCTCTGATATGCCCCAATGACTCCTTTGACAACAAAAGCGAGTTGTTAGTTTTTTTTCCAAAATAAATATTTTCTCCACTAAGCACAACAAAAGCTGAAGCTTTGAGTGACTGTCAGCTAATGAGAAAATTCTATTTATCCCTCGTACTCTTCACTACTGACGTTTTTCCCTTTTTGTTACTGCCTTAGTTCTCAACATAAAAACTTATACCACCGTGACAAAAGATGTTCCACTTCAAAAAAGGTTTATAATACTACTTTATTAAGGGCACAGTAAATTGTAGAGGGAATGGATGATAGTACAACTACACTACCTCACCATGCCATATTCCGTCAAGTCTGAGTAGATTTAGTGTGAAAATGGAGTACAAAATTGCTGGATAAGTTATAATCCAGCAATTTTGTTTTAAACCACAATAATATTTGATAAATTAATTAATTCATTAATTCTTGATTCCTCCTTGATTTATCATTCGAATTCCCTTCACACACGTTTTTGCTCCATGTTTCCTGCTCAGATAAACCACATCCAAATGGACATTTGCTATCCTCAAACTACTTGTTAACATAAATATCATAATAATCTAATGATTTATTGCACATCACTGAGATGGAAGACGTTATTTTTTTCTAAACAAAGTACTATTTAGTTGGTTTCATGTTTTCAAAATTTTATTTATTTAGAATTATCTATAGAATTAATTTGAATCACTTAAATTAGCATCACATATCTGTTTGTGACAATACTCATTTCGATAAACGCAAAATTCATGGTTGATTTAATAAGAAACATTAAAAATTATATCGCAATAAAATATTAAATGACCATTCAAATCCTCTTGTCATGAAGCCAGGAATGTATGAACTAAAAATATGAATATTGTGGGGATTTTTGTCTTATTTTACAGTAGATATGCAAGGATGTGTGCCTTGTCAGAGTGGACACGTTGAATAACGTAATTCTAATGACGTAAATGCACATGAATACAGAAACATGTCAAGCAAATTAAGTCAGACAAGTATGGGAAAGGTAGACCCTTCTTATTTCATTATAAATAATATCTTGAATGTCAACTAATGACATTATTACTTGTACCTTGTAGAAGTAAGCATTATTTTAATATTGTAACGATGGCATGAATTGAACCATCTAGTTTCTTACATTTTCAGATAGCTATTTACAAATAATGATATAACTTTTGATTTTAAATTTCATGGTACTAAATTTCATGTGAATTCAATTAGACAGTTTTTTGTCACATGACGTCATTAATGGCTGTGAGACCTTAAGCCACGGTTTAATAATTTACATAATAAGTGAATCTCTAAATTTAAATTAATGACTGACGAACAAGATATCGCAGCAGAAAGATTAGATAGCCTTTCTAATAATTCGTAAGTAGAATCGACGATAGATTGGATGGTAAAGTCGACGATGCATCGACGGTAGGGTGGACGGTATAGCTGTTACTAGAACCATCAGTAAAGTAGTGCGACCGTTACACTTTAAGTTTGCTGATTATAATAAAGTTGACCTGGATGAAGTAAGAGCTTCTGCTGTAGAGATTATAAATAGTAGTGTGCCTTAAATAATCATTAAAGACCTCGAAAATGTGACTCCCAATACGAAAGTTTCAGTTTTTTCCAGAAGGTTTTAGAAGTTTGAAGAAATTTCTTTAATGTTCTGAAAGAAATAGAAGACCTTTTACGTATATTCAAAAACTACTGCTTGTATTCAAAACAACCTTGCTAATTATTCTTGCCATTTTGTAATGAATCATTTCACATCAACACGTAGTCAAGAAATTCGATCCCCATCTTCATGCAATTTTATTTTTACTTTTTTCACTTCCTAAGCTAATTTAAAAATCAATTTCTTTTCACATAACCATCACATATTTAGTACATAATTTAACCACAACTTAAGTAAATTATCTTCCACTTTACGTAAATCGTTATTAACACGGAATTTACTGCAAGAACACTGCAGTTTGTTACAAATTGGTGTCTGCAACAGCCTGTATAACGCACGCGTTTATTATCGATACGTGTAAAATGGTAAATTCCATGCAAGTTTTTGATGACCGATTGCAATTATATAGATTTAATATGATTATATCGGAGCAACCGAGTCATATCAATCAGTGAGGTTTACTCGCCCTTATCGATAAAATTTATTCCTTATCGGATCATTAAGTTGTTTTTCAATATTTTATATGGAACTCACATTTCATCTATGACTTCACTCACATAAACTACTTGGATTATTCAGCAGTTAACATACAGTGAGATGGGTATTCAATGTGTAATTACGTCGAAATCGATCGTAAGCGGTCGCGTTTTTTTTTCAATTTATAGAAATCATATCATAACCGTTCTTTTAAAGATTTCCATAAATAGAAAAGTAAAAATGTAATATATTTTTTCTCACCAAACTTTAAGTTATACCCATACAAACAAACAAATAGACATGCAAATAGACAAAACACCAAACTGACAAATTCCATTTATGTCCTTCTAGTGGTTTTTATGTGATACAGGTAGGTATATAGTTGTTACGTGATACGCATAGGTACACAGTTTTTTATATGATACGCCTAGGTATTCAGTTTTACGTGGTACACTTAAATACACCTTTTAGGTACTTATTTGCATGATACTCCTAGGTATACATTTTTAGTTACACAATTTTGATGTGACCACCTAGGTACAGCCAAATGTAAAGACAGGCTGTAAAAAGAAAATTTCAAAATGGCCTTGCTTTTCTAACTTTAATTTAACTTGCTTTGTTGTCTGCCTGTAAACATAAAAATGGAAAATAGGCAAAGGATTAATTTAACGATGAATAATAGACTCAAGTTTAGTCTCGTTTCACTTGGCTTCATGAGTTTTTTTGTTTGTGTTTCTTAATTTTTTCTATAATAAATATTTTTAAATATGTAATTTTAAGCGCATCACCCATTTTCGGAAATTTTTCCCACTTGGTGTGAAATATACAGAATTTGCCAGAAAATGCTGACAGTTTTACCACCAAGAGCATATAACCTGAGCACATATGTACAATATAAAAGTTGATTTTTGACAGATCAAGTTCAAGTTTTTGTGTATTTTTTGAGACGATAAAAAACGATGACAATGAATGATGTCGTAATTGACGACAATGAATGATGTCGTTTTTCCTCTCAAACTTTTAAAATAAATTTTAACTATCAAAATTAGCAATCAATTCACTGAAAACATTCCATAAAGAATTAATTACACAGCAACTTATACAGTACGAGCTATTTTGCTTAATATAATACTCGCAGTTGCGGTTACTTTAATTATTTACAATAGTATTATTAAGCGGTGGTTTTAAAAGACTTCTGATCTAGAAAATGCAAGTAATTTTATCTCATTTAACCTATTCTATTTGGTCTTTTTCTTTCAAAACATTTGGATAATTATGAAGATATAATTTAATTATTTAGTCTCATTAAATTCACTATTTCACTCTTAAAATATTTTAACTTCTTTATTATTTACATGAAAATATTTCAGTTTCACACAATGACTTTAAGTACAGTTTCTTTAGCAGAACTGAAATGGTTAAATGGAAGAAATCACCATTATAAAGTAAAGAAATTAAAATATTTTAAGAGTGAGATAAATTAAATTTAATGAGACTAAATAAATAAATAATTTATCTTACCAGATAAATAAATTTATTTCTTACTTTATTTCTGCACCTGCCTGTAGACTCCTTAAGAACTTGCTGCTATCTTCTTTTCAGTAAATTTCAAGTTTAATGATATCGATAGATCTTAAATACCCAGAATTAAAGCTAGTAATGTTCATTTGCTTTAGGGAATATTCTGGAAGATATTGCTCATGTAGCAATAAGTCCGACATATGTACTATACATAAAAGTTAATAATAAATAAATAAATAATACATTTTATATGACGAATTAACTGAATACACAGTGGGAAGCGCAAATATTTTAATAGAAGGAAATGCGATGAAATTAGGGAAAAGATGAAAGAGGGAGAAAATAGGATATGCAATGAGGGTGATTAGGAAATTATTTCTATTTCTGAATGAAGACATAGAATTGCATTAACGAAAATTATTACGATTTCTCTTTTTGTAATTTAATACTTTCCTAAAAACCTAACTTATTTAGTAATTTATTAACATACATAATATCAATACATAATATCGATACATTAGTTTGTGTTAGTGATGATCACAAATAATGGTTTAACAAAGTTTAACCATGAATATAAAAGTACACAAAGACAAAAGATAACGATGATTCATTTTGACAAATTTTTCATTTCAATCTTTCATTCATCACAAACAAATTACATTGTAGTGTAATCGCAATCAGATGGTTGAGCAGCTGAATACCGCTGGAAACTGGAGATTTCCGATATAATTAGATTCTAGAGGTGGTAAGCAAAAAGGGAACAATTGCGTGAGCGCAGGAAATTGTCAGGATTGAAGCATGAAAGTTTACTTAATAATACAAGGTATTGGATATTCCCTTTTAATAGATGCAAAACGAATTTCATAAGGACAACGTCTCTTCTAAGTTACAAGGGATGGAAAACTAGCGTACCCGGAAATCGGTAAGAAATAGAAAAGGGAAGTAACCATGATTTCTCATATACTGATCTCGGAGGAACGTTTTTTGTCGACATTCAATAATCAATCTGTAATTAGCTTCGTGAGGGCTCCAAATAATGAAACCAGATTCTAATTGGCTTTCCATTTATGAAATGTTGATGACACGGATTGAAAATCCTTTGAAATATGCAACACAAATCCAAATTTTCAAAACGATTATATATCCGCTATATACCCATAAATCATCAATTGCGAATTAAATTAGCCTCCTAAATCAATGACCTAATCCTGACTATGCAATGGGATCCCACTGACCGTATATTAGTGTTTAATAAGAGCATGTGCTCGGCTGTGACTCACTATCGAATATTTCTTTGCGTTAACCCATAGACCGCTTGTTTCACTCCACTCAACGACGGCGCTGAAGTCACGTTGCAACCGCTCGCCATCTACTATACCCTTGCCGACTGTAAACCGCTTCATGTCATTCGTGAATAACAAACAAAGCGCAGTCTTCACCACGGAATTAATATCGTTTAACAGAATATTGAAAAGTAGAGGCCCGAAATTCGAACCTCTGACTCATTCCCGATCGAGTAAAGTGAGTCTCGGATATAAAGTTACCCACTCATACGTATTGCATCTATCCACAATATATGAAGAGAAAAATCTTAAAAGGGTAGCGGTGAAGCCTGCCTCGCCAAAGCATTTAGTAAGATATATCGTTATCTAAGTATGTCAACCATATTTTATTTCATACAACAAAAATGAAGGTTTTACAGCGAGAATTTGTTTTCAAAGATTTGTAACGATATTATTTCTTTTAGACCATGTGATAAAAGCCATAAATTCAAAAGCGCGTTTTTCGACTAATAGAAAACACAGGGATATTTTGTGCTTTTTACCTCTGGCTCATTCTCTATCGTATAAAGTAAGTCTTGGATATAAAGTTATCTACTCATACGTATTGCTTTCTATCTGCAAGATACGAAGAGAAGAATCGTAAAAGGGAGCGGTGAAACCTGCCTCGTCAATGCATTTAGTAAGATATATGTATAAATAAAATTCAAGTGGCAAATATTTCAACGATATTTTATTTTATACAACAAAGATGAAAGTTTAACTTCGAAAATATATTGAATATATTTGGCGTTAATTTTGTAGAAATTCATTATTCACAATTAAATGAAACTACGTGAAGTAGTATTATTTCTACTATCCTTAATTTCTTTACCACGACCTAGGTTTCGTTGTATTACAACATCTTCAGGTGGGATATAAGCAAAGATATTTGATAGCATCGTCTGAGAAGCATCTTTGCTTATATCCCACCTGAAGATGTTGTAATACAACGAAACCTAGGTCGTGGCAAAGAAATTAAAGATAGTAGAAATAATACTACATCACGTAGTTTCATTTAATTGTTCGAAAATATATTTTCAAAGATTTATAACGAAATGATTTATGTTGAATATATTTGGCGTTCATTTTGTAGAAATTCATTATTCACAATTAAATGAAACTACGTGATGTAGTATTATTTCTACTTTCTTTAAGTTCTTTACCACGACCTAGGTTTCGTTATATTACAGCATCTTCAGGTGGGCTATAAACAAAGATTCAAATTATTTATTTTAGATCATGTGAATAAAAACATAAATTTTCATAAATTCATGAGTTCATTTTTCAACGTATAGAAAGCACAGGGATATTTTGTGCATTTTTAACTTATTACAGCTAGTAATTTGTAAGTTAACATTTTGTAAAAGAAAACTAGTCAATTGTTCTTCAAGAAAACTAATATCGAAAGCAAGTTTTTAATAAATAAATACTGAGTACTTATTTCCTTATGGAAGAGAGACAATCAACAATAAATAATATTCCAAGATACTGATAATTATTGCGTCTCCCTATCGACGAAATAACTTAATATACACTCGGAGCGTTACAATAACTTAGATTTCTATCACGCTCTATAAATAACAAATTGTTTTACGGATTCGGTAAACAAATACGGAATCAAATACTGTTATTATTATGAGTAGAGATCTGTAATTAAAGGAGAGCGGTGTCTTCTTGCATAACACTTACATTCTTCTACTTTATTAACATAATATCGCTCGCTTGGATGGTTGCTGTAACAATTGAAATTATGCATTGATAAAAAAATCGGAGATGGTGAGGAAAAGACTTAAAAAACATAGAAGTTGTGCCAGAAAAGTCGTTAATAGTGTAATTAATGAGACAAAAACCTATATGCAGGTAATCAAAGAATGTCGAAAGTGATGGATGCATTCATTAGTTCTCAAGATGCTCTAATTCAGACTTCAAGCTTTTTATTTTTTGTTTAATGCTGGGAAAATCAGTCCAATTCGAATACATTAACATTATTTTATTTTACGTGTTTCTCGTTTTTTTAATACTCTCTGATGAATTTAAAAAAAATTATGTTACCCAAAATTGGCTTAATTGGTCAAAATCGCTCTAAATTGAATTGCACAAATGAATCCACAAATTTTGAATAATCTTATATTAAGTCTCTGGATATGTGAACTGTTTGATTGAAATGAGCTTTCATTACACTGGAACATACGCAATAATATCTGTGCCATACTAGCTGTTACCTACGATGCAATCCACCTGAAAATACATTTGTGATGGTTTAATAAAAATACAATAATTTGACAAAAACTAGCTTACTCAAAAAGAGCGCCAGCCGTACCGTCAAGCCACACCCAAAAAATTTCTTTTTTATATCGTGAAAAATTATAAATATTATTCCAAAATGAAAACTATTCCATGTATTAATCCATAATATGCTCTATTATTGAGTACAATTTTACCATTTTTTTTTTTTCAATTTTTGAATTCATTTTGTCGGCTGATTTCATAAAGAGCTATGAAACACGATCTCAAGTGAACATATATCGCAATTGCATCACATAACCCAATTCGTATATAACCGCTTAAATATTATATAAACTTGATCAAACAATTAAATTTCATCAAATTATTCGCTTGAATCGGGTTCCATGTTCAACTTATTTTCTTAAAAATCTATTTTTTCATTTCTTAAAAATCTATTTTTTCATTTCTTAAAAATCTATTTTTTCATTTCTTAAAAATCTATTTTTTCATTTCTTAAAAATCTATTTTTTCATTTCTTAAAAATCTATTAACTAAGAAACAAAAAACCTTTGTAATATTAATTACACGTATTACTCTATTTATATTTCATTTAAGACTGATAGTATGACCCATTGAGATCTTATGATATAATCAGTAAGATTACTCTTACGAAGATTTTACCAAATATTTTGCTTCAATCGGTTTTCGAGCGTAGTTGATCGGTTCATTTCATAAAGAGTTATTTAGTAACAAACGCACGAAAAACACTTTGAGATTTATAATTTTAATAATAATTAATTAGGACATATATTACTCTATTTATATATCTTACTGAGATTATATTAATCTAGTAATCTAATCAGTAAGAGTACTCTTATGGAGATTTTACCAAATATTTTGCTTTAATCGGTTTTCGTGCTTAATTGATCGGTTCTTTTCATGAAGAGCTATTAAGTAACAAACACATAAAAACACTTTGAAATTTATAATTGTAATTATTATTAATTGGTACATATATTACGCATATCTTACTTAGTTTACATAATATAATCGGGACGTAGTGGCATCAGCCTTTTGAAAAATTTTAATACATTATATTTCCTCCAAAATATATTCATCTTGAAAACCTTCATTTAAAAATCATCTTACACCAACATCATATCAGTTCTGCGAATGATTTAAAAATAAATAATCTCTAATACATCGACAGCCGCGACCCCGGGCGTTCGGGAAATCATTAATAAAACAAACAAATTATAAAGTAGTGCGTTTTAAATCATCAAGATGAATTTGTTTGACCAATTTGGTGCTCGACCGATTGAAATGTTGCTTCAGGTTGTTTGTTTTTTTTTCATTTTTCATATCGGCACTTGTTTGAACACGTGGTCGGAAATGTAAATGTCTACATGCCCTTAAGCCATATTATTGACCCACTTGAATAGCATCCCGCAGGAACTGGTCCATTGGTCAACGCACATTTACCTGATTAAGTACTCTATGGCGCCACGTTTAACATCCCTAAAAACTTAGAAAGCAATAAAATTTTGATTGATTTATTTTTAAGTCTAATGTATTCACTGAGCTTTTTATTATTAACATTTTTATTTGTCTTGATTGGTTTACGTTTTATAGTTTACATTAGTGAATAAATTAATTTATATTCTTTATTAATTGGAAACTTATAAATATGTGGAAAATGTAAATTACTTATCTTATTTGAAATAATCTATACACACAAAGCGGAAAAATTTTGTTTGGTTATTCGCGATAATATCTGAAACCACACTTTCATTTAAAAAAATCCTTGTGTTGAAAGTTATTAATTTGAGAAAGATTTATATATATATATATATATATATATATATATATATATATATATATACTAAATGTCATCAGACTACGATTCCGAATAATGATTAAAAATGTAAGCAAATTCAAGGAATACTGTTTAAACCATGCAAGTGGAGAGACCGGCTTTTTTTGTTCAATTATCTCGAGTATTTGTTCCGACATATCCTCGACCCGACGACCGATATCATTTGGCGAAAGGAGCGGTGCATTAGGTGACCGCGAGGGTAAGCAGCATAACTAAAATAATTTTATGTGAAATAAACCACCGGCGCAACAAGTATTTCATATATAATGGTTTCATTTAATTTCAAAGAGATTTACATGGTATTTCTTTGATTAAAGACTGAACTTATTCTCTATTCCATGTCTTGGTTACTCTAATGGAATTTGAGTAGAAAAGAAAGAGGCAAAGTTATCATGCAGTTACATAAGACATAACGTTTAAAATGACTTTTCTTTTCTTCTTTCATCTTGTTCAACAGCAGCAGTGACGGCCTTCTGCATTCTATGCCACTCCCCCCTCTATTTTATGCTTTTTCCAACCATTTCACTCGAGCCATTCTTCTGATGACATCGTACCAACGCGTATTTAATTTTTTTTGTGGGCACTTTTCGCCCCACGGTCTCCATTCTACGACCACTTTACAACACGCTGGCCCACGTAGCCAGCACATTGCCCCCTAAAGTTTTGCAACAAGTTTGATCACTTCCACAACAGCCGCTTTCTCTTCTCTCTGAACCACTCTTTCCTCTTTAGATCTCTCAATGTAACCCCTACTAGTTTACTTTCAACTGCTCTCTGAGCCACTCTAAGCTTATTGCTGATTTCATTTGCAAACACCCAGGTTTTAGCTCCATATGTAATTACTGGCAGAATAAACTGGTCATGTATGGGAGCTTTCTGTGCAGATTTAATTTTTATTTTAAAGGTGAATTCAATTATGGAGTGGATTACCTGCGCTAGTCTTATTGCCCGATCTAACGTAAACGTAAAAAATATTTAATAAATAATCCAAACTTAGAATCTAAGCTGGCGTCTGTTCATCATTACAACTATGTCTGTTTTTTATCTTTCTATTTTGTACATGCAAGTACAAAATCTATTCAAGTATTAGGTTAATACATTACACGAAACTTCAATAAAATCAACCACTGTGTTTCCTTCATATTGAAATCTGCCGTATAAAATATATCTGGTCCATCCGCATGAAGTAAAAAAATTAAACTCTTGTTTTTAAACCAATAAATCAAAAGTGTAAATTCTGATAATAAATTATACGCTGCATTAAAGAGTTCATTAAATCGCCCTGATACCTGTATAATCATTACAAATCGTCTCTTAAGTAGGCCTTAGGATGACAATGATAAAAGCTAATCCGCGTTACCCAAATATTACAAAGGGATGATTGTGGTTGATGACTTTATAAGTAATATTGATTTATGTGAAAATAAATATGTCTTGATATCTTCGTGGGAACACGTTTTAACTTACAATAAAAATTAAACACATAACCACACGAGTGTCCGAGTATTTAGAGAAACATATTTGATAAAGCTAATTTTTGAAGTTACAACGAAGTTCATAATGTACATAAGTACAACAATGAACTTCGGTGTAACATTTAGTGCGTTAATTAAGGCACAAAATATTACTTACAATTAAAATTAAACATATATCCACAAGAGTATCCGAGTCTTTAGAGAACCATATTTGATAAAGCTATTTTTTAAAATTACAACGAAGTCCAAAATGTATATAACTACCAAAATGAACTCTGGTGAAACATTTAGTGCATTAATTAAGGCACTAAATATTACACTGAATTACCGATTACCTATCATATTAGTATCCACATGAACAAGTTATTCTATATCAGAAGCTACATCTATAATAAATTTTTACAATCTAATAAATATTTTAAGTATTGTCGAATTATGTTAAACGTATTTAACGCCGTATAATTTTATTCGACGACGGCATCTGACGGACTAATAAGAAAAGAATATACAAAATTACTACTACAAACTTACTTTCTCATTATATTTTCTTTCTCTCTTATACTCAATATCTTAAATATGAAGAAAAAGAGAGTATTGAAACAAAACAAAATATATAAACTTATTCCGACAGGATAAAATAATAAAATAACTTTGAAACATATCGGGCGTGATATTGTTTACCACAATATGTGATGACTTCTTTAACAAGTGCAGTCAAAACTTTAATTTCTCTTGTACTATCTTCATTAGTTTTATCGAATCAAGTTTTCTTGATAAGAATCATGAATTTATTAAAAGTTACCTTGTGACCTTTCAAGAAGTATTACCTATTTTATGGGTTTGTATGTACAATTACATAGTTAAGTATACCCGTATATGCGTATACTTTAAAGTTTCAAATATTCCTTGTGCAAGCTCAAACGCATTATCCATAAACAGTATAGTATGGCCGAAAATAAGTTTGGCATTAAAAAAATAAGTAGGTTATTATATATCCATTATTTATATTATTATTTTAAACTCAATGGCATTAAAATAACCATAAATATGGATACGTCAAGAAAATACTTTTAATGCTTATTTAAATTACATCACAATTTAAATATCATTTTGAAGGTGTCTTCATTGGGATAATCAGATTCATATTTAGTATTGAAACGATACACATTTCCATATCAATGTTTTTTTTTTGTAACTCTCAACTTCTCCAGAGAGATTTAATCTGACAGTTGGCGGCAATATGGAAGAGTGGCCTTATGGAAATTAACATAAAATCTCCACATTTCAATATACGAACCATATGCAACTGAAGTAAGATGGCTACTTAATTTTGATCTTTATATTGGACTGATTTTAGTTTAATTTATTAAACATTTGCTCGTGATTTTACATCGTTAACTGGCACATTTTAGCGTTTTATTTAAAATGTTTTGTTAATTACTTTTTTTTAATTTAAACTATTCGAGATTTTAACTAATGATTTTAACTTCCGATTTAGAGCGAGTATAAAAAAATGGCTTAGTAATTAAATTACTTTAATAATTAAAAATTTTGTTTATTAGTACAATAAGAATATGCGAATATATTTACATCTTCCCATGATTTACTAATCACTTACATGCTCTATCCCAAAATATGTTTACGTCATTATATATAATGCCACTTTTTATAACATTTATGCTTGCTCATTTTTAAATTGAACATAATTTCTTCTTATTTCCTTATTTCTTAAATCCGTTTTACCTTTATTGCTATTTCATGCTGTACCATTAAAGTTTTCATGTACATGATTTTTACGATTTGAATATTGCTTAAAACAAACTGGTTTTTCCTAAATTATGTTTAATCCGTTTGAAATCAATAACCATTTCGAATGAAAAATCTCCAAAATTCTCGTGATTATTTGACCAATTATTATTACGTTCTGCATTTCTCAATGGAAATAAAAAATAGTTCGTGACTTAGCTTTATATTTCCAATGAATTTACTATTTCTTCTATTACAAATGTTTATAATGTGACATCATACAATGATCCTATAATATGCTGATGCGTATACGTTTTTCTTCTTATGATGACTTTACGAACTATATGAAAAAAAATTAATAATATAAAATTATTCACAATTAAATGAATTAATTACTACTTTATTTAAAATGTAATACAACGAAACCTGGGTCGTGGTAAAGAATTTAAATAAAGTAGAAATAATACTACATCACGTAGTTTCATTTAATTGTGAATAATGAATTTCTACAAAATTAATTCTAAATATATTCAATATAAAATTATTAACGAAAATTTAATAAATTATGCGAATAGCAGTCCAACACAAACTTCAAAATTAATGTAAAGTTAAAGTGTGTATTTTTATGCTAAATGAAAAATAGCAGTTTGGTGACAAATCGCAAACTTGAGAATTTTACCAATATTTCCACGTGATAACAAAAAATGTAGAAAACAACGCATCCGCCAGATAAGTAAGTTGTTTGACAGTTAGAATTACGAATTTTGGATAAGTGGATCTTGGGGCATAGTTTTTTGCATTCTGTCTTATTCTTGGATTACTCAACATTTCGTAATATTAGTCTAACACGTTTTCTAATAAATTATTTGTAAATATTTAAGAGTAATTGTTTAAAAGAAAACCAATAAAAGTATTAATGATTTCCTAAAAAGTTTTCTGAGAATTATCTAATGTTTTCATTCCCTTTAGGTATATTTTTCTCTCCATCCTTTTCCAAACCCTTGATTTCGCAGTCTTAAAATTTTCAGCTTATCTTTATTTAATTTTATTTATTTATTTATCAGCTTTTATGCATAGTACCTATAGCGGACTTATTGCTTCATGAGTAATTTCTTCCAGTCAACCATTTTCTCTGAGTCTCTGTATTTTCTCTGAATCTTAGGTTTATACAATCATTAACTCACTTTATTACATTAATCTAGTAATCCACATAAACAATGTAATCTTTTCATTTACCATCAACGTATTGAACGAAAGGTAATTTTTGAAATTATAACCAATTTCTTATGATTTCATAAACTGTATTAAATCTATATTTAATTGCTTTGTTCTTTTTTGTTATTTCTAATCTAACACCAGTATTCAATTTCAATCCTTTACAATAATTACATTTTTTCCACTTTGATCCATTCTTCTAATACTGTCAATAATAAATATAGTTATCACTTTAAATATTTTGCCAAATTCCGATATTTTTCCTGGAAGCATAGCAAGGGGTCAGCTGGTCAGAAAATGGTCAGTTGATTGGTCAATTTCGACTAGAAGTGTGTACCTACATAATGTATATGTACATACTTCTAGTTGAAACTGACCAATCAAAGATTCGTCAGGATATAAATTTCCTCCTACACACTGTCGTTTACTTAATCAAATATCCTTTCAATACATGTCTATTAGGAGTCCACCCACGAAAATCAAAGTGACCTCAAAACAAAGCAAACTATAAAGCTTCCTACACGCTTTACAAATAGTTCCAAATAGCGGTCCTTATGAACGGGTAGTTAAAATAAATGCAGTTTAGGGTTAACATAATTTACTTGTGCTCTTCAATCTCGACAAGTTTGGGTTTCGAAGTATTTCTTATTTTCAAGTGAGAAATATTCAAATATTTTGTGGAATTTATGTTTTTTTTTATTTACATATATTTTTCTATTATCTTAGTCTTAAAATATGAATTTCACACGTCGATTTTTGTAACCTCATTAAAAACTCTAAAACAAAAATTTATTTTTATTTTTTATTTTGGAATATTTTTAGAAACTCATTTAAGATAAAACTAACGCCAAATTACGGACGATTCATTACATTGCGTTTCATACAATAAAGTTAGAGACGACAGATTTTCTTTAGTTATACAACGTTATCTTGTATCTTCTGTGATGATGTAAAAATTTGTAATCGGTTTAACTTAGCAGTATAAGTACTCGAAAGAAAAGACGATTTTGTAGGTAAAAATAGTCTATTAATTTGCATCGTCATCCAAAATTATTTAATTAAAACGTGATATTTAAAATCTAGAATTTCACCATTAACTTTAGCACCATTCAGCATAGTAACTTCTAGACTCGTTGCCATGAGGATAAATGCAAATTTCCCAAATGCGTCCACAATAATCAGTAATTTCCATAACCTAAGTTCAAATTTATCTGCAGGAATGTCAAGCAGGACAAATTAAATACCTATTTAAACAGTACCCGTAAGTTTGTAAGGTTGGAAATTAGTATTGAAAAAATTATGTTTAAATCTCTGATGGTATTAGGAAGTAGATAAAAAATATAAAAGTCTATTGATATCGGAAAGAATATAAACTTAAGTTTACTACAGGCATAGCAAATTAGTGCAAATACGTACTTATCCCAAAATCTGTTTTAAATAATGGTTGCAAAGATCGCGATTTGGTTGACGTTATACACAACATTAACACGTAGTATAACCAAAGCTTTGTTCATATGGCTCGTTGAGATTCACGTGATATTTATAATTAAACTTTACATTCTCATCGAATTTCTTTAGTTTTAAATTAAGGAAAAATAAAATCTCATTTGAAATGAAATAATAGAAAATTTCTCTATCTTCTACAGATTGAATAAATTCACGACTAATTCACGACTAAAAAGAAAAACATATTAATGTTTTCATATAGGTTTCTTTTACCAATGCTACTGTTACCTGAATCTGATTTGAAGATTATACCTAATCAGTATCCAAGTTATCTCAGAGCTACTCCAGGGACCTGTAACAACTCGCCTTATTCTACACAAATGTGCAAATCTTTAATAGACTCGCCACTCAAATGCTTACACACAACTGAGTTAAGAACTGTCTCTATTCAATGCGCCATTTACTAGATTTATTTTTTTTCTAGAACGCATATAGTGAAGGCTCTAAATGACTCAAAGACTGATCCATTCTCAACCAAGTCAGAGTGACTAAAAAAACCACGTCCTAAAGAATAATGTGAATACACTCTGCCGTGTCAACACATGCTCTGCAACAAAACTTAATGCGCATCATCGTGTTCAATGCAGTTGAACAAAAAGTGCAACGCAATTGAATGAAACCACAAGAACACGATTCACTTTCTCTGAATCCAAAACGATTAACAGTAGAGCAGGAGGTGTCATGCCCTGCCAACAATTAAGATGAATGTTAATTACTACTGACCCACGTCTTTCTTAATGGAACATCAGGGAAAAAGGAATTAGTCCTCTCTTCCCTAGAGTTACAAGAATACGCTGCTCTGTCTCTGAATCCGAAATGATGAAAAGTGGTGCAGGAGGTGCCATGCCCTGCCAACAATTAGGATGTATATTAATTACTATTACCCCACGTCTTTCATCGGAGAAGAATAGAATATCGGAGAAGAAGTAACTAGTCGTCTCCACTCTAGAGCCAAATCGTGCCTAATAAATTTTCTGAGCGTTCCAAGTGCTGACTGACTTATAAACAATAAAAAAATAAACATTGAATGTAAATAACCAAATAAATAAAATTTAAACTTCACTGCCTGATATATCCGTGTCAACTCGGATAAACATTTTATAAGACTTGATGGCGCCACATTCATTCAATATGCCTATACTCAAAATCTAAATGGCAAGAGAAACTAAATTCTAGGAGTATCCAAATTACAATGTCCTATTTCATAGTTGAAATTAGAAATTATTATAATAAGGAGAATATTTTTCGCCAACTCGGATAAATATTTTATAAGACCTTAAAGGCTCCACATTTAGTCAATATAAGCTATAAATAGCAAAAGAAACTAAATTTTAGGAGTAGCCAAATTACAATGTCCTATTTCATAGTTGAAATTAGAAATTATTATAATAAAGAGAATATTTTTCGCCAACTCGGATAAATATTTTATAAGACCTTAAAGGCTCCACATTTATTCAATGTAAGCTATAAATAGCAAAAGAAACTAAATTTTAGGAGTAGCCAAATTACAATGTCCTATTTCATAGTTGAAATTAGAAATTATTATAATAAGGAGAATATTTTTCGCCAACTCGTATAAACATTTTACAAGACCTTAAAGGCTCCACATTTAGTCAATATAGGCTCTAAATGGCAAGAAAAACTATATTTTAGGTTTAGCCAAATTACAACTTCCTATTTTATTGTTGAAATTAGAAATTATTATAATAAAGAGAATGTTGTTCGCTTTGAAGTAGAATTTGAACAGGTCACACTAAACTAAACAAAAACCCTAGTACGATTACAAGACAAACCACAATACTGTGTAAAAATCGATGACCTTTTTTTAAGTCTTTTATCTTTCAATGTATTAAGTTTCATCTTGATACAAACGTATTTATTTCTAGTTGAATTTCGATCTAATTGTGACAACCCTAATCTCAGTCCGTTAGTAGCCGCCAACGCGGCGCGGCGCAACCAACAGAACCGATGTGCCGACTAACAATCTGATTTTAAAACGTTTCAATAAAATAAATAGGTGCGCTGAAAGTTTTTGATACTACAATATTTGTTTTCGTAATGTTGAAAAATATACTAAATTTCAAATAATTTATTTAAAAATATTACTAATACGACTTCTCATATACAACTGCATAGTACGCAATGGGACATGTCCGCCTCCAGAATATAAAAGATGCTAGTTATTCAAATTTCGAAAAAGTTCAGAATTTAATTCTGGCGCCGGAACAAATTATAATCTGTAAATAAAAAATAAACATTTTTAAAATGTATTTCTTAAAGTATTTGAACAATTTTTAGAATTCATAAGAAATAGGGAATATTTTTTTATAATTAACTAATTCTTATCTCCTTATAACCTGAATCTAAAAACTTTCATAAAAATATTTGCTTATTCAGGCACGTTTCATTCAACGTATTATGCTACACATCTATTTAAAACAATAATTTTCTCAAATACCGTTTGAAAACATACCTTTAATGAAAAAAAATCATTTATTATCTAAGAGATTTAAAAATGGTTTAAAATTTCCTTTTTTACAATTTCATTACCTTCATTTCTTTAATTTATTAATCACTAAAAAAAATATAACTGCAATAAGTTTTTTTAAAAGTAAAACGACGAATAACGATTATTATGGTCATATACGAAATTAAGGTATATTAACAAAAAAAAATAAGCCGCTTTTGGTAATATTAACTAAATTCGAAGGTCCATTGCAATTATGCATTAGTATTCATTATATTTAAAACAATCAATTTTACAAATTATGAAATCAAGTTTAAAAAATACCAAAATCTAATTACTTCTTAAAACTGTTAACCTTAACACGCGCACACATCAAGATATTTTACTCCCGCTACGCAGACGCAGCGAACTAAATGATAAAGCACAAATTCATAAATCTATTTCTTCTGCCTAAATATGTAGAACCGCTGAGTAAAAAAACGACATCGGACAGATATAATATTACCCCCGATTGAACTGAGACAACATAAAACACTTACAAAAACAATGTACAGCCATAATGGCGTAGTGTTATTGATGATGGCCTACGATATTTGATAACACGTCCTTAAAGGGTTCACCTTCCTCCTTTTTTGTTACCAAAATGTACATCAATTAATTTATTCTTTTCATTCCTACTTGTTGCACTGCGTAGAGATTTGTATACGCGATACTTATATGGGAGATTAAATTGTTCCTCGTCTAACAAATTGGGAAGTTTAATAACTGTTGTTACGTGCGCTGTGACGTGAGAATTTTGGAGATAATAGTTGTTTGTGCTTCAAATAAAACTTTTAACTAATGTTCTATGCCCTGCTTTAAAATTTTGTAGACGGGATTCTTTTCTTTCATGCTTAAGTTGGTTTCATTTAAAATGAAGTTTGAAAAACTTCTTCATTTTTTTATAAATTTAGTTTATATTGATTTGATTGATTGTTAGGGTAAATAAAAAAAACATATCGTTAAGTAGTGACGATGTTATTGTCATTGCTTGACCGTATCCTATAAATTATTGCCATTGAACAGCAGTAAATTGAAACTAGAAAAAAATCTAAGTAAGGTGTCAGACGAAAACAAGGTCTATTAATTAGCAAATAACAAATGACTGCTGAAAATAAAAGAATACACTAGTAAACTTATGAAAAACCTAAACGAATTGACTTAGACAATTAAATGAAACTACGTGATGTAGTATTATTTCTACTTTCTTTAAGTTCTTTACCACGACCTAGCTTTCGCTGTATTACAACATCTTCAGGTGGGCTATTAGCACACCTGAAGATGTAATACATACTATTATTACTTTATTTAAATTCTTTACCACGTGTAAAGAATTTAAAGAAAGTAGAAATAATACTACATCACGTAGTTTCATTTAATTGTCAATAATGAATTTCTACAAAATTAACGCCAAATATAGTCAAGAATTGACTTAGATTAATTGAAAGGTTCCTTATTTTGTTAATCGTTTCTCTTGGTCAGAAATTGCTTTCGAAAATTTGCCTGCCAGATTTGCTATGATTGATATTAAATGATACTGTGACACCTTTATCCTAAAACGGAAAACACCTATGCTGTGGATCGCTTGAACAAAATCTTATTTAAGTTGGTACAAAATAGAATTTTAGGAAAATAAACTATCTAAAACCACATTTTCATAACCATTTATTTAACCTATGCCTCCTTGTGGAGACGTACACTAACTTGACAAAACTTAACCTAGATTAGACAAATTAGAATGCGTTCACAGTTTATGTATTTTCAATATATGTAAGCTCAGGAAATATATACATATTACCGTATGTATTATTTACGTATTTCTATCCAATTGAACACCACTAGTAATATACACCAAACGTATATGTTACTAGTAGTGTTCAATTGGATCAAATACGTGATCCATGTTTTCCTACCAAATTTGTTCTAACATCCAAAACGCTATGTTGGCTATTTTTTTCCAAAAATTCTCTGAAAATTTATTCTTACTTTGAATCCTTTTTTGGCTTGCACTCCAATCCAACCAGCTTTTGCTATTAATTCCTAAATTAATATATTCGTAGATTTTTGGAAGTTGTAAAACTAATAATTTTCTCTGAGATGCTAATTAAATGCTATATTGTGAATAGGTACACAAATTCTGAGTTTTCAACGTTTTCTTTCTTCTTTTAACTAATTTAATTTTCTCAATCAAACACTTTGATATCGGTCAGCAATTCTTTTGAAAAAAAATGTAATAATGAATATAGAGATATAGGGGCAGGTAAACTTCCACTTCTAAATTAAATATCACTGTCATAAATTACACAACATTAATAATCAATGTCACGAATTACATTTTAATATGTAGCAGATATATTTCAAATAGTATTAGTAAGTACTAAATACATTGGCGCGGACTGAGTGTTTATCTTTATGGATACTTTTCAGTTATTTATCTTGCAAATCTTTAATATTGTGACGAAAAATCATTAATTTATTTTTGTGGAGCACTAACTTTTCCATAATTTCCTTAATGTTACCATTATCGTACATCTTATTGTTATACGAAAGTGGTTACGAATTGTAGTGCGTTAAATAAAAACTGCGTTAATTTTTTTAAAATATTTTGCTAACTACTTATTATATCTTAAAATATAAAAATGACAATCTTTGAAAAAGCTGTCATTTTTATATTTTAAGATATAATAAGTAGTTAGCAATTTTTGGCAAAAGTGTCATATTTTATATAATTTTTGGCAAAAGTGTCATATTTTAAATCTAGTAATTTACAAAAACAGCGCATCAACTTTCACGGAAAATAGTTTTTGCCATATATTTTATTGAGTTAAATACATAAATTACACTGGACATAAAAATATGAAATGTATATTTTATTCATTACTAAATTGTCTACAATTTTTATTACAAATTTTATTCCAATATTAATAGTATATGACGTACAGTGAGCAAAAATATTTTTCGGACATGTCATTAGTTCTCTGTAATATCTCATTATTCATTATACTTCAAAATATATTACCATACTTATTTATTAATTCCAAACTTTAATGTATACATAAATTAATATATACATTACACTAGCGTATTTCTACATGAACCTTCTCTTCCCCGTGTTGCTAAACATAAGAATTTAAAAATGTGGAACACTATAAAAGATTTTTATGAACTTCACTATTACAAAATTTGAATATATTTAGTGTTAATTTTGTAGAAATGCATTATTCACAATTAAATGAAACTACGTGATGTAGTATTATTTCTACTTTCTTTAACTTCTTTTCCACGACCTAGGTTTCGTTGTATTACAACATCTTCAGGTGGGATATTAGTAAAGAAAGTTATATATGAAAATCGATTCTTTGCTAATATCCCACCTGAAAATGTTGTAATACAACGAAACCTAGGTCGTGGTAAAGAACTTAAAGAAAGTAGAAATAATACTACATCACGTAGCTGCATTTAATTGTGAATTACAAAATTTATAAATTAAAATAAACACTTTTGAAAGAAAACGCAGAAAAAAAATGTGCGTGTCAGCTTCGACGCGCGACACTGGTGTTTACTCCATAAGTACAATTGTCTTGGAATATATAAAATAGGTAACACGGTGTATAAATATAAATATCAAAATCTTTAAATGTAAATAGAAAATTCTATAATAAAAAATGCTGACAATATAATTATTTTCAAATAAAACACAAATGAACGAGATCAAATTTATACCACAAAATTAAAAACATTTAGTAACGTCAAACTAAAAAGTTAAAATTAAAAGAGACTTTTTAATTTTGTAGACACCAAATATTCTCACATAATGACATTTAATGATTACATCTTGATATAAGTGAACAGTGTGTGTAACACTCCGTCATTGCGATTACACTATACGAAAACGCCAAATAAATATAATAATATAGCACTCCAAAGATGCGCAGATATGTTGCACGGGGAGGACACCTAACGGTTGCACTTTTTTTAACGCTCGGGGTTTCGTACGATCAGAACCTAACATTTACACTTTTTAACGCTCTGAATTTCGTATGCTCTGAACTTTTGATTTTACTCCTTATAAAACTTCATACCGGGCGCTATATATGAAAATCGATTCTTAAGGAGTAAACTCCGAAACACTTTATACAAAAAGGGAGAAATAAAACACAAAACAACAGATATAAAAAATATTATTTATAATTTTTTTTCGTGGCATAATTGAGGAAAGAGGAGCTATATGGAATTAAAAAGGGTAGGACTAAGAGATCATGAGAAGTGCATTTTGAAACGGTTTAAAATATTTACAGAGTGTGAGTTCTTGGTGTGAGTGTGTCAGTCGATGTCAAAGTTTTTAAGTTTTGAAGGGAGAAAGTTTTTTCATAAAAGGTGGATGTATGTGTGGATTAGATCTGATTTGAGAAATATATTCATATTTTCTGTAGCCAAAAAAGTAAAGAATGCCCAAGTTTTAAAAAAATTCTATAACAGTTGTTTTTGGTCTTACAGTACATTTAATTTCTTACAATTTTTACTTGGAACTTATTTCTTAAATTAATAGTTTTTGAGACATAGCCTCTCAAAATTTTGGCAGTTTTAGATACAACTAAAGATCATAAAAATAGTTTTTTTTATTACTCATATGTCTTAAAAGTATTATTGAGTTTTTTAACTTAAAACTTTGCATTTTCTATTTAATTGTTTTTAATAGACTTAATATTTTATGAAAAAGAGCTATTTATTTAGAAATACATAATACTATTATTGCCATATTGACCCCGCAGAAATATAATTACAGGAAAAATGGTAGAAAATTAAATTCTCCACAAGACTTTTTATAAAACTTGAAGATTCATAAAAAACACTTCCCTCTAACACTTGCGGTATCTCTATTTACTATTACAATTAAAGGAAAACATTTAAATAAAAATTTTAATCATTTCAATACTCAGGAAAATGATAATTTTGCAACCCCTAAATGTCTAATAAAATAATTTACAAAAACTGTTTGCATTCTTAGCGCTTTGTTTCATGTAAACTATGCATTTTACAAAAAGTTTATGAGAAAAAAAGTATGGAAAATTTGGTATACTTCAAAAATACTGCTAAGCATTTTACTGTATGTACTTCATTGCAGTTTGCGAAAGAAATATTTTTGTAAACTTTAACAAACTATGACTGTAAATAGTATATGACTGAAAATATATTATATGACTGAAAATATATTATATGACTGAAAATATAATATATGACTGAAAATAATTCTAGGAAGTAAATTACAATGCTCTATAAAATTATAATTTATCATTTAATGCTCTGCAGAAATTAATTTTATCAAAGATCAGGATATTTTTAATTTTAAAGTTTCGCAAAGATAGCTGAACTTACTAAGAACTTGACCCTTTATCAAAATTGTCTCCTGTCATGCAAGAGTAGAACACACACTATGAGCTTTAACCTGTCATGCAAGAGTAAAACTCACACTAGAGCTTTAACCTGTCATGCAAGAGTAGAACTCACATCATGAACTTTAACCTGTCATACAAAAGTAAAACTCAGACTACGAGCTTTAACCTGTCATTCAAAAGTAGAACTCACACTATGAGCTTTAACCTGTCATGCACGAGTAGAACTCACACTATGAGTGTTTCGTACACATTCAGGCACTTCTAATTATTTAAAGGTACAAATTATTTCCAAATGGTCCATTTAATTTTCTATAAAATTAATTTTTCGCAATATAATTATATAGCCCATTATATCATTCGCAGGCGTAAAAAAAACAAATTATGAAAATGTTTAATTCCACATAGAATTTGATTTTTGAATGTTTTTTTCTTTATTTGTACTATAAGTAAGACTAAGATTAACCATAAAATAAAGTAAAATTGTACTGGACTGTGTGAAACATTTTTTGGGTTTTAAAAAGAAATATTTTGCTAATAACAACCAACTTATTGTCTGGACGAAATCTAATTCCAATATATGTAAGTTTTATTATAAAAATTAAAGACAAAAAGTAACTTGTGAATTATTATTCTAAAAAAGCATTCTAAATAAAAACTAATTACAACTATTCTAAAAAAAAACTCAATACTAAATTTGATTACTTGTAAACTGAATCAAAACAGACCCATAAATTGTCAACAATATACTATGTCCTAATTACATGTTAATGAAGTCATTGAAGCTAGCCCGAATGTTAAGTGAGGATTACCTTTTTGTATTATTTGCACGTATGCAATAAATTCGTTGTGTTTCGTTTCTTAAAAATGTCTGTTTATCAATGTTAATTAGCCCCATTTCCGTGGCAATTAAATTTAAATAACGAAATAGTTTCACGTTTCGTTGTGGTCGCGGTTTCTCAATGATCTTGTTTTGTGGAATCTTTATGGCGTGCCATATGCCTTTGTAACTAGATTTCTTATTAATTGTGATGTGTATATTTACATAGCATATATATGGATATATTTGGTAATTTTAATTTTAAAGATCCGAAATTCCAACGTCCAAAAATATAAACGCAAAGTGTTTAAGTGCATATTTGACTGCAAAAAACAGTTGCGTAGGTATTGGATAATTTGCTGAAAGTAAATATTTTTTTTATTGTTTATTCACAATTTTTTTACCGCCGCTCCATTCGCGTAAAATTTGTGACGTTAACAACTTCCACAATTGGCAATTGAATTTGAACATCTTTGATCAAACATTTTCTTTTGCTCTCCAGCATCGCGCCATTCATAGTGCTTCATGCCTATTGGCGTTCATTGACACGTGTTATAAATATTAATATAACTCTATAACTTGAGCATCTACATTGATGTAAATGAATAAAAACCTTTCCACGTAAATGCTATCTGTGAGAGTGATCAGCATCAAAATACGAATACATTCAATAGAAGTATTATGGACATATGAGAATACATTCAGTAGAGTTATTAGGGAGAGATGTTCTATTATGATGCTAGTTACTTATACTTTGAAAGGAGTTATTTAAAAACAGCGATCAAAATTTTGTTGAACTATATTTAGAATCAGCTACTATCCTGAACCGTTAGTCCTATTTACTTGGGGCGTCCTTCCATGTCCTTCTCTTCCACTGAGCACGTATGTATTGTGCTATGTTGGCGTCAAGTTGAGCTTCTTTCAGGTAATTTTCGATAATCATCAATAAAATGACTTCGCTTCGTTATTGACAAGTTTAAGGCAAGTTTCACCGTGATCGTCAGGGTATATATTAGACTATTTTCATTTGCTATTAAAGTAGCAAATGATAGAAAAATTAATCTATTATTTGTTAGATTTTTAATTTTCAGATCAGATCGATTTGAATGATGGAATGAGGGGTAAAATTTGGAATTAAATCATATCAAATTCTCATAAAAACTAACCCTGGCTAAATTACAAAAAACTAAAAAATAATAAAAAGACTCCAACTATGTTGCCAGCACATTTAAATATAATTACATCCACTGACATTTTTATACGTCATTCGGTTTATAAACAGATTTTTAATTATATATTTGAATTTATATAACAAAATCACGTGTTGTGATTTATACAGAATTTCACAAGATTCCATACCTCAAAAAGAAAAACAGAACCCTTAGAACATCACACCATTGTCCGTCTATCTGTGTGTCACTGTTGTTTTTCTCAAAAATCATTCACAGAGAAACTTTAAATTCGGCATAGTAATAATAATATGCTGCTATATTAAATTATGAACAATTTTCATAAAATATTTATATATAATGTTTTCATAATTTTAAATAATATATCCTCAAAGATGCACAGACAAATATTCAAAAATTATGTATCGAAACTAATGCACCTAAAATTATGAAAAAAGCTCTGTTTTTAGAAGCCTACGCAAAGTTTGTAGGAAAATTATAACAATGATTCCAGAAGTCATAGTTTTGAGATTTTCAAGATAATATAAATGTCAAACGCTCCCCCCCCCCCCTCCTCCACGTAATTATATTAGGTATTATTAAATATTCATTGCACTTGGATTTCTTTTCAAACGACATATGGAGAACTCGATTCCCGAACCAAACTTTTTCGTGTTAGACCGGTTTAATGAAAATTAGGTTTTGGACTATAAATTAAGAAAGCTAGATTTATTATGCTATTTTACAATTTAAGACGTAGCCTGTGTAATAATTCAACAATAATTAAGATTTGTAAACACCTATTTAGCCGTTAAGGCATAATTAAGTAAGAAATATAGTACTTTCGTAATATCAATATGTCATGCAAGCGAAGGCGTTGGTGGTAATATGTATCACTCAGCATGGAATAATTTAATTAAGGAATAACTTCACACAAACTATAGGCATGCCACATTTGATACCGACTCATCGCTTGATTGTCAATTTATTAGGTAACAAACCGAAAGAACGAATAAGTCGTTAGGTAATATTGTCAGTTATCAGGTTATAAACGGACGAAGTACGTACAAACCAACTTTCGAATTTTTAATATTAGTAGTGATTCTATCGTCTCGATGCCTATTTATATTCATTATGTTAGATCCTTAGATTTCTCTATATCTTTTAATTTAAATAATCATGTCTGCAAAATCATTATAAAAAGCACATTTATTGACAAAATCTCCTTCACAGAAATCTATTTATCCGCAGTTAAATAATATAAATTATACGACTTAATAGCGGCTTAATACAACGTAAAGGCTTACAAGAATTTAATTACGGTCTAATTTTGATTTAAACTGAAGCACGTCGGTGTTGCACCAAAAATTCCCTTCGTAAATTAAATGGTTAACAAGAATCTGTCTCGACATTAACAGCCTTATTAATATGTTTACGGTTCTCTTTCAATACAATAACTTACCGTTTAATTGACAACTGTTTGATTGCTTAACTTTTGTATTTTTTGTTCGTTTACAAAGAACTAACGATATGTTAATGAGGACCTGATTATGTTGTTAGTTGTCGAGTGTTTTGATGTTTGATTAATCGTAAATATTAATTTGTATATTTAAATTCTCTTCCCAGCTCATCTTGATGTTTTAATCGTGCGGTACTTAACTGCTTCTGTGATAAATGATAAATGGATAAACTCATAAAACAGTGGTGCTGTCATGCGGTGCATAATGGAATATTTGGTCGATTGATTATAAAGGTTTCATGTTGGTTTCAGTTTTTAATGACCATCTCATTATATAATATCTACGTAAAATTAAAGTTGACTAATATTTAGGAAAAGCACATTTATTTATGGAAATACTATTTGGGTAATTTCTTGAATTTAGTAAGACGTCGACTTTTTGACGTAAATATATTCTGATTAATTATTCTAAGCTTCTATTATTATGTGGATGATTTTAAAGTGGGTAATAATACATAAAACCGATATATATATATATATATATATATATATATATATATATATATATATTTATACTGGCTTTACTTATTATTATCAATAATATTTAATTCAAAATATTTATAAACAGATTTTATATATTGAATATATTTGGCGTTAATTTTGTAGAAATTCATTATTCACAATTAAATGAAACACCTAGTCCTCCAATAAATATTTATACAAGTATACGCGACTGATAACCAGAGCGCAGCCAAACGTTATGTTAGCAGTTCTGACTATTGGCATGTGCTCTATAAACGCACCAAACCATTTCAGTGTAGTTGGCCCCGCCACGATGGAGTAGCAGACAAAAAGAACCGTATTGCTGTTATTGCTCTCCATAAGGGTGGAATTGAAAGAGCTCGTATTTTTTATTTATTAAAACCATTGAATATCACGCGTATTTTTGTGTACTGTCAAGTTATTTGCTTATACTGGAAATGTAAAGATTCGGCCGGCCTCGCACCGTTCGTACGCCACAGGTCATCAATGCTGTGAGGTCGAGAATCCATCGAAGTCCTGTCCGCAAATAGAAAATTATAGCTCTTATGGGATATGGCGCCCAGAATCATGCGCCGCCTCATTAAACAAGATTTGAGACTTGGGGCTTTCAAACGACAAATAGAACAACGTCTTACGTTGAGTTAAAAATTGGACCAAACAATCGCGACACCTGTAAAGAGTGTTGTAAAAACTCCTGTTTACTGACAACAAAATCATCGAAGCTATATAATAGGTAGTTTAAATTGAACTTCAAATTAGAACCCGAATTTTAATTAGAATAAGAACAACTTTTGTTGTCACAATTAAATGAAACTACGTGATGTAGTATTACTTCTACTTTCTTTAATTTCTTTACCACGTCCTAGGTTTCATTGTATTACAACATCTTCAGGTGGACTATTAGCAAAGATCTTTGCTAAAATTAAGAATCTTTGCTAGTAGCCCACCTGAATATGTTGTAATACAACGAAACCTAGATCATGGTAAAGAACTTAATGAAAGTAAAAATATGACTACATCACATAATTTAATTTAATTGTGAATAATAAATTTCTACAAAATTAACGCCAGATGTATTCAACTATTGTTGTCTTCTATTTTTTTTGTTAAATGGCATTTTATTTGTTATTTGTTAAAAAAGAGTAACATTTTTTTTAAAATAGAATGACAACTCTAGAGAAAACAATAATTAGCACATAACATTTTTCAATTATTCTAAATATATTTGGTCAATGAACATGACTATTTAGACCAGTAATATAAGGAGATATTTCGCGTTTTCGTCTCTAGAAAGATTCTTAACGACTAATATATTTTTATATGATTCTTAACGATAAGATATTGTCATGGTATTGACCATGATAATATCTTATTTTTTTCGATTGAAACCTTTTTTTGACATGATATATGAAAGTTGTGTAAGTCTGTATTTATATTCTACATTTTGATAAGCATGTAACCCTCCAAAAGCATATAAACTAGGTAATTTTATTTTATAAGCATGCAACATTATGTTTACCTCATCTTTTGATCTACTTATATAAATATCGGTAATAATGTTTTCAAGTAACAAATAGTATCATGCACGATTAAATTCAGAACTTATCATTTAGTGTATAAACACTTTAAAGGATAAAAACTTGTTTTAAAATTAAACTTATATTGACATTGTAAATGAAAACTAAGGCTTATTTCTATGCCATTTCATAAGCATACAATGCTCTCTCAACGTCACCTATTGATCAATTTTTATAAATAGCGACAATAATAATTTTAAAGAACGATCAATATCACGGATAATAAAACTTATAATTTATCATTTTATGTCTCAGCTTTCTAAATGACAAAGACTTGTTGTTTCCAATAGAAACTTTTTTTGTATTTATAGATAAAGTTAAGACGTAATTCTATGCTGTGTCATAAGCATACGATGCTATCTTAACGTTATCTACTGATATTTTTTTATAAATATCGGCAATAACATTTTCAAAAAGTGACCAATATCATGCACGATTAAATTTGGACGATATCATTTCGAGATATCATTTCGTGTCTAAACACTTCAAATGACAAAAATTTATTGTCTCAAAATTTATTGCCTCAAATTTATTGTCTCAAGTTCTCAAGTTTTATTAGTTTAAAGCTGCGGCGTAATTCTATATAGTCTCATAACCTGTTTTAACATAATCTGTTAATCAATTTACATATATATCGACAATAATATTTTCAAGCATGATAAAATTTGGAGTAACATTTCATGTATAAATGCTTTAAATCACAAAGATAATGTTTAGCATTTTTTTAATTATCATGCGGAAGTTAAATATGCACAATTACTATAATGTAATACCTAGATAACTGTCTTTAATAATAAATAAATTATGATATATTGTTTTTCAGGTTAATTATTTAAAGTAATAAACCTGACGATACAGCTGTGTTGACGGTACTGTAAAATAATCCTCCGATAACGTGACAATTATCACTGTACAAAATACTAAATATAACGTGACAAAATACTTTATGCGTTCCAGTGTTTATAATTACTTTTAAAGAATTTCCTGAAGTTTTTAATAAATAAATAAGTACATAAATAACGAAGTACATAACATTCTAAAATAGATTATTACCTTATATTGTATATAACCTTTAGGTTATATATAAGGTTACATTGTATATAAACTTTAGTACTTTAATAATTAATGATTACACTATAATACTGTGAGTAAAGCACCAGTACAATAGAGTAAAGCACCAGTATAAATACCCACATCTAAGTACAATTTATTATACAGACTATGTTAATGAATGTAGTTTTCGCACCTCTCTTCAACAATAACCGTGACATGGTCTCGAATAAAAATAATTGAATTGTTTCTCACGTTCATGTAATAACTGTTTACATAAAGTATATTTAATGCTTTAACTGAAGGTCCTTTTTTTGAAAGAAACATTATTTGGAATCCCACTTTTTATGTCACATAGATATTTCTATCAATGAAACAAATTTGCAATTAAAATAAAACTTCGTTCAATTTTCATCCACATTTTAAATAAAAAAGCGAAGCTTCAATCTTTGATAAGATTCCAAAAGGATAAGATTACAAATATATAATATACCTTGATTTAAACCGAAAAAAAATGACACGAAAAAACTAATAACCTAATTTTAGTTTCCTTTGCAGCCCTGGAATTGGATTTTGTCCAAATTAAAATAATAAAGTTTTTAATTTTTTCCAATCAATAGGTATATTTTATATCCGATATATGCATATATATTATCTCCCTCATTTATTTACCTATGGAGAATATAATGTATATAATATTTTTGAAGTAAATCGAAGTTTTATTGTAAATTTAACTAATATATTAGTAAAGGCTTCAAAAATTTACATAAAATAATCTGAATATATTTGGCGTTAATTTTGTAGAAATTCATTATTCACAATTAAATGAAACTACGTGATGTACTATTATTTCTACTTTCTTTAAGTTCTTTACCACGACCTAGGTTTCGTTGTATTACAACATCTTCTGGTGGGCTGTTAGCAAAGATTATATTATTCTATTAGCAAAGATCTTTGCTACTACTATGTCGTGACAAAGAACTTAAAGAAAGTAGAAATAATACTACATCACGTAGTTTCTTTTAATTGTGTAAAACAATCTGATCAGGGATAATATAAAGCGGAAAATATTGAAACGTTTTTACAATAAGATTCTCTTAGTATAATTAGTTCGGAAAATTATAGTCTTTTTTTTCGAAATACAATAAAATCAAGCATTATTTGTAAACAGACATATATTTATGCTATTATTAATAAGTATGCGTTTAAATTATATTAGGTAATCCATAAAATCCCCTAACCTACAGTTAAACTCACTTAATTATAATTGCATATGCTATTTTAAGTCCTACATAAGTACGTGACCACATAAGATCTAAATTCAATACACGTATGATTAAGTTTTTCATTTTCCAATCTTTTACTTCACGTTAACCACTTTTCAATCCAAAAACTTATACACACCTATATCAACTGAAAGTATGACCTTCCTCATTAAACGATTTTTATTAAACTATTTCGTAAACTTTTTCTTCAAAATCTGCGTTTTCTTTATGCCACAATATAATACTCATATATCCCTTTCATTGGAACTCTGTTTAATCTCGAAATATTTACTAAATATAAATTCTATGCCATTTACTGATACCCAACAAAAAGCGTTGTAATATTGGTGAACAAAAAATGGCAAAAAAATACGAAAACACAAAACCCAATAATTTAAGTAAATTGCACGTTTTATTTATTAACCGTATTTATTAATTGAAATTTGATATGATATGCAGTATATCAAAGTAAAGAAAGGAAGTATTAATTCATATCTTTATAATAATCATTATAATTAGCGCGACCCTAGAAAATGGTTTACCGTAAGTAGTACTCCATTACAAAATCGTCTTATGTTTACAAATATATAGCCAAAATTGCAGAATTGCAACGCATTTCCGATTTAAAGCTAACGGAAATTATTCTGTAAATCTCTGCGTTAAGTATAAAAGATATCAAGCTATTTTTATACTTATCATCTTACGGGCAGCTTTAACTATGTTCATTGTTATTCTTCAAAAAGTATTAATTGAACTTTTATATGATATGCGGCATATCAAAGTAAAAAAAGATAGTATTCATTAATATCTTTATAATAATCATTATAATTAGCATGACTATAGAAAATGATTTACCGTAAGTGATACTTTATTGCAAAATCGTCTTATATTTCTAAAAATGTTTTAAAAATTGCAGAACTGCAATGCATTTCCAATTTAAAGCTAACGAAAAGCATTTTGTAAATTTCTGCGTTAAATATAAAAGATATCAAGCTATTTTTATACTTATCATCTTACGAGTAGCTTTAAATATGTTCATTGCCATTCTTCAAAAAGTACCCATAATTACTAACTTCCCACACTCGTTAATATCATCTAAATGTCGACCCACATCCAGCAAACCGCGTGAGCCGCGCCAACAATTTAAATAAAACAATCCGACGTACAAGTTACTGAATTATTACGCTCAAAAAAAAATTAAAACATATTCTTCGCATAACTAAGTAAAAAGTCTCACTCATATCGCCATTTATAACGCGATATAATTGAAGCTTGTCGCCCGACCCTCTGTGAATGGAATACTGAAGCACCGTCTTGCAGAGATGCAGAGAGGCGATTCAGAGGATTCTGCGTGGGCTCGGAATGTTCATCTTCCTGCGTTTATACACGAATGCGGCGCAATTACTCAACAACTTTGTTTGCGGGAGAGGCGGGCAATTAGCAAATATTTCGCCAGATTTAAACTTTGTGCGATTAAATAATTAAACTTACTCGGATATCGTCTTAATTTCCAAATGAATCCGCATTTGTATGGGAATAAAATGCATAATTTGTTAACACAAGTGCATTCTTGTTAACACTCGATTTGTACATTAGACTGTCGCTTTATATTTTTTTCATTATTAAAATTATATTTGCCAATACTGTAAATAGCTATTTTGGATGGTATATAACTGTAGAAAATATTCTATATACCTAAGAGAAAAGCTTGTGTATCACTGCTAGATGTTCATTTTTTGAACAATATACATCTAAATATAAAGCTCAATAAAGACGCCAAAAATACATAGTTATATATATTTGTCGTTGTTGAGCTTTATATTTATATTTACTACGAAAATAAAAATTGTAATAAAGAAAATCAATTGTACTTTTATATTAAATTTTTTAAACATCATGAAGGTTTCATAATTTTGTCTATTAAAGAATAGACAAAATTATGAAACCTTCATGTATATTGGACTTCAAAAAATATGATCGTACTTCGAAATTTGAATTTGGCCTGAACAGGATGTTAGATATCATTTTCTTAAAATTATTTCACTTCCTATCAATGTATTCTATTGAATTCTGATTGTCGACGTAATGAGATTATTTGGTGTGGTAGATGTCGACACATTCGTACCATACCGAGTCCGTCTCAAACTTTGCTTTTATACTTAAAAAAATAGTTAAAAATTTTGTAAATAAAAGAAAAAAGTTAATAAAATTTGCTCGACTGTAACGGTATTCTTGCCATTATTAGTTCATCCAAAACCATGTGCTGCACTGTATTAAACAATTACAGGGGTCTATCGCATCTTAAATTTGTCTTCACAACCTTAGTCATTCAGGGTTTCGATTTCCATTCTGAGAGTCTTCTCATTTTCATTATTTTTCAACTCAATACGCCTTTCCATGAAAACTCACAGTAGATCCCTGTAAACTAAAAAAAAAACGAAATAAATTACATCGTGACACAAAAATGCTCCGTATATATATATATATATATATATATATATATATATATATATATATATATATTCAAGAATATTCTGAAAAAGCCATACATTTCAAAATCGTATTCCCACTCGCGCCATATTCTTCTTCTCTATTCTAATACATATTTGCGTACACATTATTATGTCCATGAAATTATTGATTGGTGAAATGACTAGTTTTTACAATCTTCCTCTTCGGAACGGAAACCTGGTACCTGAGACTGCAAGACTGCTGGAAGATAAATGCAGTAAAGGTATAGCTAGATGTCTTTTAAAGATGCTCTGGACGGCGTTTTGCACAAACGAATCCATCTTAAAATAGCTGAAAACCAAAGAAAGGCTCACGATGAAAAATCAACGATGAAGCTATGGATTCTAAAGTTCTTCGAGTTCATTTTTGGAAAAAGATTGATTTGTAACTTAAGGCTGAGTGGAAGGTAAAAGAATATAAGACCGAGCACCGACACTTTGGACAAATCTGATCATGGCAGCTACAGATCCACAAGAGCGCGATGCATGCCATCAACCAGAATCGGAGATTGCAAAAGAGGCAATACTCGCTAAAACAACGCCATGTACACTCTCACCATTTGTACCAGTTACGGCCACTCTTAAAAGAAATGCCCGCTTAAAGAGAAAAAAAATTATGTAAACGTTTACATGTATGTTAGTTCTGCAGGTCTATATGTGTGGGCGTATATATGTGAGATCTACTTCATAAATTACATATGTATATATGAGCTTGACTTTCTAATAGGCTATTATTTTGTATTGTTATTACCTTAATCGGTATAATTATGTCAGCCTGTCATCACACTATTCATCCCCATGCTATTCGCTTTCGTTGACTGCAAAACGCCATATGTATTGTTTGTTTTAAAAATATTCTACAAATAAACAAGTTAAATAATAATTATATTTCTAATATATATATATATATATATATATATATATTATATATATATATATATTTATATATATATACATAATATGGTCCCAAATGTCATATGTTTTGAATCTGGCTTTTAATAAATCATAATCTCTCATCTCTCAATTAAAACTTTCATCCGTTGTAATATTTCGTTATCAATCCTAACACTTTTGTCAATTTATTTAATGTTTGTCGGAAAATCTTAGCACTGTTTTCTCTTTTATATATTTAATGAAAATGTTTGATGGAGAAGCATAGTCCTATATAGTTAACGACTGGTGCATATGGAAATTGCTAATCATTATTATTCTTTCATCGTTCTTTTTATTGCGAGTCATAAAATTATAAAAAAACAGTTTCGGGACTTACAATTCAACCTTTGAAAAGTTATTAACGAAATCTTAATCTCAGTATGTATTTCCGTAGCTTCACAAATTATTATCTAAATCTTCAAGTAATTAAATTATAGTAATGCAAAAAAATGCAATAGAATAATATTTTATCTGATTTCTTTCTAAACCGTTTAATGAAATAAAAATAATTTAAAATAGAAATAATTAAATAATTATTAGATTTAACAAATTTCCACTTTACAGTATTATAAATACTTGCATGAAAAGAATTTTTTTTTATTTTAATATAATCCATGAAGCTATGTAATCAATCTGAAATATTTTCCAATTCTTTTACATCCACATGTCATTTTAAAATTTACCAACTTACTTTCTTCATTATAAGAAATTTAAATTTGAAAGAAAGTCAATCAATATTTTAAAATAATAACTAATATTATAATTGTTTATCCAAAATTCATAATATGAAATGATATAAATAAATTAATTTCACCTACGACTAAGAATAAGTACATAAAAATTTAAATAATCTGTTAAAAAATTAACTGTAAAAACATTGCCAAGTTACAAAATTATACTAAAGTGAACAGAGTTCTAACATTGCTGTTAATTGTAATATGGCCTTTAAAAAATATTTTAACTAAAACATTATGCATCAATATTTTTTTATTTATTAAAAATTATAACATATAATAAAAAGTTATTTATATATATATATATATATATATATATATATATATATATATATATATATATACATAAATAGTATTTAATAAAAAGTTATTTAAATATTGAATATATTTGGCGTTAATTTTGTAAAAATCGAAACCTAGGTCATGTTAAAGAATTTAAATAACGTAGTACATTACGTAGTTTCATTTAATTGTGGAAAAAATATTTGAAATATTCCCCTAACTACTTTCGAAATTAACTACTTGTTACAATTTATTTCGGTTGGTGTTTGTACAGTTACTGAATAGAATACAAAAATGAAAAAAAACAACAAAAAACCAATATTTCAAATATATGGAAAAGATTGCGTAAAGGGAGCTTATAATTTTCCTGTAGACAGCCAATTATTCAACCGTTTCTCCATAGCAAAAACACTTTTTAAATCAATTTTTTTATTGAAATTATTACTCATTTTTATGTACACTAGTATTTTTGATCAATACGTCGTCATCAGTTTTCAGTTCTTTCGTTAAGTAAAAAACTGAAATTTCCACATGCTGAACTTTATATCGTATTTCGATTATGGGTTTTCTCCTTTTAAAAATCCTTAGAGTTGACACTTGGATTGACCTTTAGAGTTGATACTTGTCAGTGGGATAAGCCAATAGAAATAATGTAATTCATCTTCCATCTCAGTCTAAGAAATCTAATCGCGGTCTAATCTGGCTTGAGCATGGAAAACGCGTCTTCGCATAAGAAAAGTAAAGTCAAGGATATAATGGAAATACCACTGATAGACAGCCTTGAATTATTTTACATATATTCCAAACAAAATTAGCATATATCTGCTGCGAAACTTGTTTAAGTATATAAAATCTACTCCACTTTCAGAGGTGACCTAATTGCCCTCACACTTCACCGCCCAGCCAGTTCACCCCCATAAACTCGTTACACCGCGTCACTTAGCCAATCAGTCACATCTTTTTGCCGGAGCCGAGTAAAAACATCGTTAAACGAATCTCAACGCGCCGAATAAATTCTTTGAGTTTGTTCTAACTTAGCTGTGCAAAGGAGCCGCGGGACCGGCCTCGTCGCCGGTATTCCCGTGAGCTATTACGGCCGCTGTAAAAACTTAAACACTGAACGTCCGTATTAAAATATTTCACTTTAGGCGGGGCTCGGTAAAAAAATTACCGTATTTGCGAGTATGTAACCGGACAGTGTTGCCACTGATATTATTAATTAAGAAAATGGATGATGTTCGCGAATGTTTAACCGAATAGCTTTGTTATATACTTAGGGTATTTACGAGTATTTAGCGGGTATTTGCGAGTACTTAGCTAAACAATTTTGTTATTTAACCGGACAGTTAGAGTAGCTGCGAGTATTTAGCCGAACGACACTGATATCTTTGCACTATGGAGTTTGTATGATATTGCTGATAACAAATAGTGTGTGAAGCTTGATAAAACAATCAAAAATATATGTTCATATATACTTATGACTTACGCTCATGGATTTTATTAATGCGGTGCCATTTTCCTACAGTTCATGTTAAAAGTATCCTTGTAACTTGTAAACTATACTTTGTTAGAGTACAGTTTTGGCCATTTTTGTTAAAGATCTCTTAAGCCTCTGAACCCGGTTCTTACTGCGTAAGTATTAGTATGTAAATTTCAAGTCCAATATTTCAATTTCAAGTTTCGTTGAGACTGGAATAGTTTGTAATTAGTCTGGATTTTTGTCTGAATTCTAAATATGGCTCGTAAAACCGTCTGGTTTCCACACGATCTCAGATGCAAAATTCGGCCACTGTTAACCATTTTATATAATTGATATAATAATCCATTGAGAATGAAATAAAATGCGAGCCTTTAGATATTTTAGGTAAAAAAATTATTGAAATATTTAGTCAATAATAATTATTGCGTAATGTACATAACCTTCGGTAAGAACAAAAAATTTTAAAAAATACTAAGGTGACATAGTATTTCTTTAACATGATTGACAAAAATATTTATTTATTTGTCATACTTATTGCAAGCTTAGAAGACTAAGTTTACAATAACAGACTTATTGCTACAAAAGCAATCTCTTACAGGCAACCACAATATATTTAATGAGAAAGAAAAGTACTGCCGTAAATTAGTGACTTATGGATGTTAATTAATGATACTTATGAAATAAATTTACGTAGCGTAGATTTTAAGTCTACAAAATTAATAAACGATTAAGTAAAATCAAATCAAAACGTCATGAGTAGAGACGGCATAAGACTGCAGGTCATGACATGTAATCTAATTTCAGACGACTTTTGCAAGTAAGACAATCAGGGCGCACTTCATATAGATGCGTTAAGTTGATTCCATAATCTAGTATAATATAGGTGAAAGTATAATATAGTTAGTATAATATAGATTCTTCATAGAATGCAGTTTTGAGCTGAGGTATTAGCAGGGTGTAAAGTTTAGAAAGTAGTCCAAATTCTTGGTGACAGGTATCTAAATTTGAGGTATGAAAGTTCACTCCAAGTTCTTTTACAGTTGAAGTATGAAAGTACTTCAACTGAAAAAGATCTTGGCCTACTAATTGACCAACATCTCACATGGCATTTTCAAATATATAATGTTGGTCGTAAGATTTTCTTCAGAATGCACTCTCTCATACGGCTTCAAAATTTTCTTCCCCTGCGAACTAAAGTACAAATTTTTAAAGCCGAAAATGTGTTGAATACGCAAGTTTTGAAGTTATTCAAATTTATTACGTTAGAATATCGTCGCAAGAATAACAGACTTCTACATAATCAAGGATGGGTAGAAGGAGAGTTTGACAAATGCGTACTTTGTTTCAAAACGAAAGAGAATTTTGAAACCGCCTGAGAGAATGCATTTTGAAAATAATGTTACCACTAACTTCGTTTATGCCGTGTGAGATGTTGATCATTCAATAGTTCAAGATCTTTTTCATTTGAGTTAAAAGTGGTAATATAGCCGTAATATTAATAATATTTTTACTATATAAATATGTTGTCCAGAGTACATTTCTGTTATAGTTATTATTCATCAATTGGTAACTATTTGAAATATAATTATTTGTCTTTGATGTTTAACTACCGGATTTGTGTAACATTGAAAACAAATGGCTACTTTCCAGGTATAGCCGTTTTTTTATTAGAATTTGTAACTAATTACAAAACTGCGCAGCTATAAATACTAATAGAGCATACTACTGTACAATTTTTGAAAAAGAAAATACATCAGAATTGACATCAATAATTTAAAAAAAATTGTTTTTATTCTCACATTATTGCCACTCGAATCTTATTCTCATGAACGTAATATTGATTTTAATTGAATTAAAATCACCACATAATTAAATTAAAATTACATGCCAGAACGTGATTATTACAAACCAGCACACGTCTGCCATTTAATTGCTTATGTAATTCTTCTTTGTTCCCAGTTTTTCGTTTATTTTATTTCCGTTTTTTAAAGAAATTAATTAACGAAATACTGCAAATAAATCATAGCATAAATCTGTAATTATCTCATGCTTGGTTAATTTGCACTTTAATCCCAACGGGTTTAATAAACCTAATTAAAAACGAACGGCAACTCCGCGCGTAAAGTTCAATGATTGGGCTTATCGAACTATTCAAGTAATCATCCCGCCCAATCGTCCTTACTGCCAATTACGGAATATTCCGCCCAAAGCAAATTGACCGATTTCGTTTAGTATAAACGACAAGTTCTTACGAATCCAGATCTAATCCCGATATCAAAGATATTCATTAATTAGATCGCCTTAACTGTGTGCACGCATATGTCGCGCGGCGACCGTACAGAGTAGAAACGTTAGGCGGCTAATTAGAGAAATGATACTGAGCTAATTACGCGCCAGCGCAGAGCTTTTATTGACATTATTGAACGCTTGGGCCGCGATGAAAGTTCTTGATTAGGGAAGCTTAATTGATTATAACGAGCTGCATATAAATTTCACAGATGGTTTTGATCTCGATACAATTAAGAAGTGCAATTAGATATATTCTTGTTTTCACTTTTTACTACGTGACAACATTGGAATAAGTCTTTCGGAACCATTGAGTAATTTAACAAGTATTAGGGATATAATCAACGCCAGAATAAACTAAGTAATGATATAGGTATGTGATCTGTAGAACTGTAATAGTTTTATCCACTAATTTTGATAGCACTTGTTTTCGTCCAACTTTCAGAAGATCTGTTATTTATGAAAGTTTACTGCAAACTTAAGAAACTATGCAAATAGTGACGAAGTTATCGACAGGAGGACAATATACAGTGCGTACTTATCGATACAAGGGCAATATACTTACAGAAAATCACAATGAAACTAGTGTTGTGGTAAATTGAAAATGATTGGCAAACATTAAATATAATTTATGGAACAAAAGAAGGAGATTTACAAATATGAAATATACAAAATTAACATAAAATTAAATGAAACAAAAGTAAATCAGTGACACTTTAGGGGACTGGCCTATAGGGAAGAAACTTTGATCTACATATGATAGATAATATAATATTAGATAATTTAGAAACACAAAAAATAAGAGTGTACTTTTTATATTCGTATTTAGTTAATAATTAACATACACAGTATTCAGGATATTGTATGAACAATTTTGAAGAGGGTGGTTGCATCGGTCACAAAACTCCAACCAGTTAAGTTGTGACGAATGCTCAAATATATGATCATATTTTTAAGATCCAAGAAGTATCGAACGATTTTGGAGTCGCTTAAATTTTTTGGGAAACTTTTTATTAAGTTAGAAGTAGACAAGTTTTGGAGTCGCTTAAATTTTTTGGAAAATTTTTCATTTAGGTTAGATTAATACACGTCGCCATAATCAAGCATAGGCGGAAGTAGAGTTTGACGAATGTGTACTTTGATTTGAAATGAAAGAAAATTTTTCAAGTCATTTATGAGAGTGTATTTTGAAGACAGTCATCACTAATTTAGAGATACCATGTGGGATGTTGATCAATCAGTACCCTAAAACAATTTACAGTTAAAGAGGATGGAATAATATATGAATAATGAACAGCTATCGTAATAAGCTATACATGCTTGGGATTGAATTTCCTGGCTGTCTTTAATGATAGCCCGTAATTTGATTAAACAGAAGACTTCATTTACTAGCCCACTTTCTGATTAGATGTAGGTCGGCATTCTGTATGTAAATGTAGAAAGAGATTTTATTGAAACTGCAGTATAATAACTTGCAATTTAACAACTCTTCATTTACAAATGGAAATTTTTTCTTTTTTCTTTCTTTTCTAGATAACTACCAATGTGGATAAATGTTCGTAACCTCATTGACTATTTTCCTTCAGAGTTGACGGCCTTTGTTAACGGATTTGGCTTCTTCCTGAATCTGAAATTAGTTTTGGAGATCTTCATCAATATGATTAGTCCATTTCTTCTTGAACGCTACAAACTTTCCAGGCGTCCGGTATTTTCTGCCAGAGACGCTTGAGTGGTAGAATAACTGGTTTCGTTTGCCAAATAAGAATAAAACAACATAGCCGCCGTCTTTGGATTAAGCGGGCGATTGTTGGCTGATTCTTACAGACCAATAGAATCTCCTAATTCCGAATACGGTCACGTCACTACACTCCAAGGATTTGTCTAAGATAATGCATTTAAAAGATATGATGAAGAACGAGGAGTGCAATACTTGCCGACGGCAGTGTAATTATTACCCATTCCGATGCTCAAACAACCATCATTCTATATTGAGTCACCAGCATCCCCCAGTTATAGACTTTAGGATAAACACTTCTTAAACCAAAGTAATATGTTGATATTACTTATTGATACAAGAGCAATATCGTCAACCACAATGAATCAAGTGAGTTCCTTCGAGGTGAAATCTTAAAGACAGATTGGAAGCAATTGTCCATTTATAAGGAGCCCAATTCCAGGAATTAAAATGCCTCAGATAATTGGTGCAGGAGAAGAAAGTGGCAAATTCAAATGAGATCAACAGCAACAGCGTTTGCCTTTCAAATACTGCAGCGAAAAGCGAGACAACATGAAGATTAAGCTCCGCACTCATTCTGCCTATAATTTTTTACGTACTAAAACCTAGATGTTATTGAAGTCAGGTGTGGGAAAATTCGAGATCTTTCTAAAATAGACCTTATGTCATGTGATATGCCATGTACTCTAATGACATGTATTGACCCGATAATGAATATACTGTAACATAAATGTGGAAGTGGACTGTAATTTGAAATACACGAGCAGCGCGTGACAACCGTTAAAGCAAAATATACTGATTAATCGTAGAAACAAGTACATTGTGACTCTAAATAAAGCATATGAATTGTGGTAGAAAATCATCTATCACACAAATGTACAAATAAGCTGTGATACAAAATATACGAATAGGTTAGGATAACACTTAGATATATAGGTCACGTGATAATATGCCGATAAATAGGCAATATAAAATATATAATAAATACTCAAATCCATATTTCGCCAGCAAACAGCAACTCCACAGGGTAGAAAGTCAATGTCGCTATCTCGCACTATTTTAAGTGGTATCAAACCATAGCATAATATTTAAATTGGACTTTTGGTCACTTTATGGGCAAAGATTGTTGGTGATAAAAATTGTAATTGTAAATTTAAGCCGTAAAAAAAATTAAATCAAGTCGTAATTTTCTTTCACAAAAAATATTTTTGAAAATTAAAAACGGAACCCTTAAAAGATCACTTGCATATCCTTTTTCTATTCATTCATCGCAACCATTTTTCTCATAAACCCTTTAACATATTAATTTCAAATTTAGCGTAGGAATAAAGCAAACTATCCACATATACTATACACTCAACAAAATTCGATAAACATTTTTGAGGATCAAATATGCTGGAGTTTATCTAAGATAATTCTATAAATTTAGTTGAAAATGTCCACAAAAATATATGATAGTAACGACACCACGCCACATAAAATAAAAATAATGAAAAAAGAGAGCGCCACTAAAAATGTATATCATTTTAGCGAAAAAATATAGCAACGATTCTAAATTTCATAATTTTTGAGGAAATAAAAAATAACATTAAAAATTTTACATAATAACAAATAATGTTTATATTTATATCACATATATGTTCCACATTTAGGTATAAATAGTAAGTACAGAACAAATAATAGTTGAGTATTTTAAATTTAAATAATATTGCGATTTCCACTCGTGTTTGACAGGTTCATTCTAACGTAAATAAAATCGAAATCACTATTTTAGTAATAATTCCAATTGTAATAACATTAAACACTTTATTTTTTCTTTTCACGTTTGGACGCGAGAAACATAATAACAAATAAAATATTTTATTTTCCTTATTTCGATATTTAAAAGAATACATCTTTTATTTCTTTTTTTAAATTTATTATTATCTACGTAAATTTACGTCTTTTGTAAATTTTTTCTATTGTTCTATTATTTTTTTACATTTTCACACACATACGCATAAACGCGCTTGCGACACGTGCACACTTTTCCACATTTGACTTCGCTTTCAAATCGTAATAAAAAACTAACTAGCAAAGGTTATATAACAAAGATTCAATTCAATTATATAGCAAAGATTCAATTCAATCTTTGCTAATAGCTCATCTGAAGATGTTGTAATACAACGAAACTTAGGTCGTGGTAAAGAAATTAAAGACAGTAGAAATAATACCACATCACGTAGTTCCATTTAATTGTCAATATCGACATTATTGTCTTTCACAGGCGTTAGACAAATAATTGTTTTGGCCTACTTAGGTAGTTTAAAAGTTAAAGGGGATTTGTTACAAATTGCTTTGAGGATTCATATATTGCGAAGAAGACGTATTGAAAAATATAGACATTTTCAATAGCATTTTATAAAAACCTTTTCAATGATTCTCTACTGGACTGGATCCATGAGTGAAAAAATGTCATCTCAAAATGGTACCTAGACGAAATATTTAAAAAAACTTTAATTGTTGTTTATTTAATTCAATTGTTAACCCTAATACACTACTACACTACTATATAATTAAAATATGCCTTTCCAATAAATATAGATATGACTGCGCTGAAATATCAAGCGCCAGGAAAAACACGTGCCATTGTATACTGAAATTTCAAATTACCGTCTCTTTTTTCGAATGGGTTGACTGCAATCAAAGTTCCAAATAGTTTATACAAATCCATCAACTCGTGAGGATCATCTTAGTGGTCCTGATGTTATACAAAGAAATAAACAGACAACACATTCAAAAGTGATATTTTTATATTATATTACTTTTATTGTTTTATGTCCTTTACCTATATATAATTTACTATTTCTTTTATCAATTCTTAAATTTTGTTGTATGTATAGATTTATTGCAAAAATATATTAAAATATAAAATGCACATTTTTTTCTACGAGTCTCGTTGATATAAAAGATTGTGAAACACTTGTTTATACAGTCAAACATCGGCCTATGTTAATATGTTTTATCTCCGATTTACCTTACCTAGTTAGCAACATATCTCGAAACGTTATCAATATCAGGAGCTCCAGTGCGGCGGCGATCTTTTGCGACTTTTAAAAAATGGCAAAACGATTTCGGGATTCGGTCAAATAGTATTTTATTGCGTTACCGCACCTGTAGAATCGGAGCGGGAGATAAGACCGACACGGGTGAATGTTGTTTTTACGTCCATAATCTGCTAAAAAGAAAAACAAAAAAAATATAACATGTGTTTTACGAAGTTTACACGTAGTCACGATAAGGGACTCAGTGTTTCACTTGTTTAGAGTTTTTGTCCTTGGCTCGTTTTGGGAGATTTATGTTTATGGCTTGTAATTAAATAATTTATATATCAGTCTGTAACGACGGTAAAAAATATAAAGACTTTCTGATTCGGTAGCACAGAACTTATTTTATAAATTTTGTTGATATCCGTAAATGGAATTTATCTAACATCAAACCATCACAAAAAACGTTTAAGTATGAAGACAATTTAATCAATTTCAATATTTTCAATTAATTTTTAATACTTTGTTCGTTTTTTTTTATTTTTTAACCTTTTGAATTAAAATAAACTCGATGATATAAACTAGCTGAATAAACTCGGCCGCCAATCGGAAAGCTAGAATTTTATAGTTTTTCCTAACCTTTGCTCTTTGCAATATTATAAATTAAAAATAATATACGGAATTTAAAAAATTAAAAATAATATAATGTATGGAAAATGAATGTTTTCCATAAATCCTTTTTTTTAAATTGGCGTCTTGTTTTGCGAAAAAAATTTTTTTAAAAATAATTCCTTTTAGTTGACTTCTGATAGAAATTTAATTAGTGGTTGTATGACATCATACTAGACGGCATTTTGTATCAATTACTAATATAAAAAAAACTCTCCAGTCAAAAGTTAGTAGACAATTAAAAAATAAAGCTTGTAATGTATAACGTGTATACTTTTGTTATAAAATGATTTTTATCAAACTTAAAATTTTGAACCGTCACCCTTTTGAACCTATTCGTTCCTACTATATTAACTTAATAGAGATTAAGATTAAACTTGATATTTTTATACCAAGTTTAATTTAAATTAAATAATAAATGTTTTTACAAGACCGTCTACAAATTTTGTTATATCCCATACATTTTGCTCGCACGGACCAGTTGGTTTACCAATAGTGTTCTTAAGATATCAAATCAACTTAGTTCAATTATAGGGTAATTTATTAGTACGTATTTTAGATGTCTGCTAAAAAAAATTAACTTCATTCTTATACTTTAATAAATGAATTAGTAAAAACTCCAACAAAAATTTCTTAATAATTTTTAAATAGTGCCAATTCGAACAAAAAAAATATAATGACATAATGTTAAAAAAATTACCCACAAATTCTCAATATCTCATATTATTTCCTAGGTTTTAGGGAACCCAACCCCCAATTTAACCATTAGTTTAGATGTGTACAAACGCACATTGAAATTATTAATTTATTATGTTAATTTTATATTATTAATATTTAATGTTACTCTGATTCACAAGTTTTACAAAGGAAAAATAAGGCTTTTACCAAAGTATTAAAGTAATTGTCGTGTAAGAGTAAGATCCAAAATTAATAAAAACAATTTTGTTGAAAATTGTTTTTCAAACTGTTAATATAATATCATTTTAACAGATTTTATTTTTTAGACAATCTTTTTAAATTTGCTTGGTTTTTTAAACAAATTTCTCGACGTCTTTTTTTAAAAAAAATTAAGTATGATGAAATTACTACTTTTCTTGTAATGATAATTACACAATGTTTCAGAGTAATTATTACCAAAAATAATGGTAAATATTTTTTTCCAAAATGTTAATGTAACACCATTTACATTGATTTAGTTTTTTAGACAAATCACTGCATAAGTTTTTTAAATAAATTGAGAAATATGGTAAAATTACTACTTTTGCTATGTGTCTGTAACGTTAATTGTACAATTTTTGAGAACAATTTTTACCCAAACTTAACAGTCAATATTTTTTAAATTTTGAAAATAAATTAGATTTTTATATGAACCATACATTAAAAATTCAGCGTATTTCGTCGACGCGTTTTACAGGACAATTGTCTTAAATATAATATTTGTCAAAATTATAGATTATCGTATTCTCATAATTTAATTAGTTCGTTTCACTTTATGTATACAATGTTTAGACACCAACAAATTAACTCCTTCTAAAAAAACGTTTTAATTGAACCCAAGTAGCTAGGAATTAAATTTTTTCTTAATTATCCTGGCAGATACAACTACTTTTCACGACTTTAACCTGTGATATTTACAAATCGGCGAATATTTTTTTCTCACGATATCGCGAAAATAAATGAAATTTTAAAAGAAATTAGAAAATAATGTCATAAACTATATTCAAAAAAATATTGACGCCTTATGTGTTATGAGAAGAAGATAATATTCACACGATAACACGTGGATAAATCTCGTGGGAATATTTTAAGGCTTAAATATTTATTAAAGTCATGCTCATTGCTCTTATCTTGTTCCGTATTATATTACAGGAGATAACACCCATGTACGTTTCTGTATCTACACTAAGCTAATATCACGTATCCACATTCGGCCTTTACCGGCTAAATAAAAGAAAAAAAACATCCAAAGCCACAATCGAACCCGACGTATACAATGTGAGAACAAAACCTTCAATATGGCATAGCTCATTTGAATAATTAATACGATCGCAGCCGTTTATTATGCGGGACGCGTGTGATATCTTCGCTCTTATCTATGCAAATCGGTCATAACGATGACCAAAATGAAATACTTAATAATAATTATGTGGGAACAATGAGTCGCTTGGCCGGTGGCTCGGCGTGCTACGTGTGACGGTCAGCGGTCGGCGTGTACTTGGACTTGCGCATGTGTCGTTTCATTAAGTCGGATTAAGTGGTGTAACTGAATAGGGTGACCAATATTTTAGTCAAATTAATATCATGTATTATGTTTCACTGTTTTAAAATTGGACATCCACAGAATCGCTGCAGTCATTCCCAAATACAACCTGAGTCGAAAGTGTTAAGAAATTATATGATCTACCGCAGTTAGATAAAAAGTGTGGCACAAAATAATGGTGTATCTCAACATAGACTAATTTAAAGCAAAAATAAAACTGTATTATCTTACCTGTACACGTATATCTCATTTCGCAGTTAGATAAAAAGTGTGGCACAAAATAATGGTGTATCTCAACATAAACTAATTTAAAGCAAAAATAAAACTGTATTATCTTACCTGTACACGTATATCTCATTTCGCAGTTAGATAAAAAGTATGGCACAAAATAATGGTGTATCTCAACATAAACTAATTTAAAGCAAAAATAAAACTGTATTATCTTACCTGTACACGTATATCTCATTTCGCAGTTAGATAAAAAGTGTGGCACAAAATAATGGTGTATCTCAACATAAACTAATTTAAAGCAAAAATAAAACTGTTTTATCTTACCTGTACACGTATATCTCATTTCGCAGTTAGATAAAAAGTGTGGCACAAAATAATGGTGTATCTCAACATAAACTAATTTAAAGCAAAATTAAAACTGTATTATCTTACCTGTACACGTATATCTCATTTCGCAGTTAGATAAAAAGTGTGGCACAAAATGATGGTGTATCTCAACATAAACTAATTTAAAGCAAAAATAAAACTGTATTATCTTACCTGTACACGTATATCTCATTTCGCAGTTAGATAAAAAGTGTGGCACAAAATAATGGTGTATCTCGACATAAACTAATTTAAAGCAAAAATAAAACTGTATTATCTTACCTGTACACGTATATCTCATTTTGCAGTTAGATAAAAAGTGTGGCACAAAATAATGGTGTATCTTAACATAAACTAATTTAAAGCAAAAATAAAACTGTATTATCTTACCTGTACACGTATATCTCATTTCGAAAGACAAGCTTACGTATATCCGTTTAATTTCCTAAAACTGCCGAATTCAGAATTAATTGAAATAATAAAATACGGTGAACAATTGATTCTGTAATGTATAATTTAAAGTTTGGTATGTATCTTATCTTTAATTTTATTTTTGTTAAATAAAAATCCTTTATTTCAATTATAACGAGTTCTAAGAACTTTCCATTTTTAACAGGCAGCTTTCATCTCACTTGGTCAACGGTACTTCCGAAAGCCATTTGCCATTAAAAGCTTTACCTACTTATTTGATTACTATGTAGGGCAATACAATATTTTTTTAAATATTGGCAATACTAAATGCATCGCCTAGTCAACTTTGAGTCCTTAAAGGTGAAATAGAAAAGCTGAATAAGAAAAGCTTTATTGACAAGTAAAGAAAACTAAAAATTTAAACCCGCAACACACTATGTAAACACCGCCACAACCGTGGTTTCGCTATCTTGTTAATATCCGGTAGTTTCCCAGTTAATCTGTAGTGATAAATTTAATAAATAGACCCTATATCTTGTTCGCGAGATCTGTTAGCGATAACGAGCTTCGAGCTTTACTTAAAATAATGGCCTGGGCCTGGTCAATAGCTCAGGGTAACAGATGAGTTCGACCCCTCGTTAAAATGGATGACGGTTTAATTTTTTTCACTTGTAATAAACTTGATGTCACTAAGACGTGTAGATTAATGATTAATTATGTATATAAAATAATTGGACGGCTATTTTAAGAACTATGAGACTAAAATTAAAAACAACTGATCTGTTACAATAAATTTATAAGTCAATAATTAAGTAAAAGCTGCAAAGCTTCAGTTCAATAGGAAAGATCTCAGATTTCTACGAACAGCGTATGACGGAAAATTTACTCGAACATGTATATTTCCAATTATCGAGAAAGCTACTGATCTTATCTTACATTATAATCTAAAACGTTGTATTTATTTGTCTAACATTACCAGCTAGTCCATGTTTGATTTTGTGTATAACACCATTAGTGAGTAAGTTGAATCGAGGAAAAACATACCAAAAACAGAATGAAGGATGTTAATTCCTAGCTTGATGAATATAATTATAGTTTATTTAATATATTATATCTACAGGTCAAGACAATAGAACTCTTAAGGAAAGTTTATGTTTAGTTTGATAAGAATCATTGGAAATAATTTGGAATAAACTAAGGGTTAGATGAAAATAACTCCAATGGCAGTAACTTTCTCAGGAAATAAAAGTTGTTGCAGAATAGAACGGATGATGGCTTTAATTATATTGAATTAATGTGGATAAAGCCATTAATTATGTTGGTATATAAAATTTTGAACAACGTATCTAACTCGCTTTAAGTCACGTCAAATTATTTGACAGCTTTATTATAGGTAATTTATTCTAAACAAGATATTTAATAATTCTCTTAATAGTGGGTTAGAAGAATTATAAAATGTAAAAAATTCTCGTATGTGATAAAGAAATTCCTTTTTTGTATACGAGGCTGAAGAACAAAGTACAAGTAGACAAGATTTATGATAAATATATACTTATCATAAACCTCTTTATAATGAATTTGCTCTTGTAGCAAAATGAGTAAAATGTGAAACGACCAATTTTTCACACTTCAAATTTATAGACATTTTTAGATATGTAGAATATTTTATGCTGTTAAATCGTTTATTTTTTTATAAACGGTTTTATCTTCAATATGGTATAATAAAAAATAAAAAATGTATACCATTAATGTTCCAGTCTATGTCTAATGAATATTTTGTGATTTATTTTCTATATTAAATAAAACAATATTCAATTCTAAGAGATCACCTTAAAATCCAACATATTGAATTATAAAGACAATAAGGAGCATTTTTTTGGAAACACGTTTTTGGCTACTCTTGTTGCAGGGTTATTTCTGTTGCAGCTCGTCTCTGCTGGAATGTGACGTTTACTGACTTTTTTCTCAAGATTTCAATCATTTTGACGATACATATATTTGTAGTGTTAGAGTTACTTTTTATCAAATTTTAATCCAGTAGTCAGAGGGTCAAATTTTAATCCAGTAGTCCAATAGATAGGTGTTTTGTAGTGCAATATGTTCCGAATAAGCCCTTTGAATGGAAAATAGTTTGCATGTCTCTCTGAGATTAAATATAAGTTGGCTCAGCCAGAAAGTGATTCAGCTACAGTATAGAATAATGTTGTTTATTAAATATCACAGAAAAGATTAGTCTTACAGACAGACGACAGACGACATCTATTCTATATGTATAAAAAAATTTTTTTTCAATTATTTTAGTTTTTTATAAATTATTAAATATAAAGTTTTTATTATTAAATATGAATCTTGTTGAATATAATTCATAAATTTTGTAATTTCGTAAATATTGATTTCAGTGTAGAAAAATAATTTTATAAAACTTAAAGAGGGTTTCCTGCTACACAAAAAAAGTTGGTAGTAAGTTTGGTCGTTTACGAGATATTTAATACAAACGTCTCAAAATTGGAGCTTAACTTAAATGTATAATCAAAGGAACCCCTAAAATATCTCCGATTTGCTAAAATCTTAGCCTTTTGTCCAAGTCTTGAAAATAAAGTTCGCTGTCTACTGGAATATTTACCCAGAATACTAGCAATATAGTACCTCTTGATTATCTAGGATGTAAAGCAATTATCAGCAATTGCCCACCTGAAAATATTGTACTACAACGAAAACTAAGTCGTGGTAAAAAATGTAAATAAAATAGAAATAATACTACATCACGTAGTTTCATTTAATTGTGAATAATGAATTTCTACAAAATTAACGCCAAATATATTCAATATAGGATTAAAGCATTATTCAAAAATTTTATCATCACTCTAGAAAACAAAGAACTTTTCAAAATTTTCATTAAGATCTGTTCAGCCAATCCGCATATAAAAGTGCGTCGCGAAAATTTTCAGAGACGCGAAAACCAACATAAAAGGGTGGATTAGTTTAGGTTTGTTTTAGCACTTCACAATATTCATAAATAATATTTTGTTATTTCACTTTGTGATACAAAACGTTTATAATATTCTTACTTTAAGTTTTTGCAAATAGTTTTTATGAGTAGCGCTGAATGACATGGATGTCGTAAACATGGAACTCTAACACAATCGATACAGACGAACTTCTCAACGTTTTGAGTCACCAAAACGTAGAAGTAATGATATTAAATCGAAAGGTAGTCAATATGTTTATTGAAGGATACCACTGGATGCCTAAAAATACATGTACTAACAGTAAATTTTTCAATTTTACCGTATTGTTGCATAATGGTTATTACATAAATAAATTCAAAATTTGATTTACTTTCTTAATATCAAATATTCATAATATCGTTCTAACACATTCTTAATATTAATACTGGCATAATTTTAATTTTTGTGAAAAAACAGCACTTATAATTGCACTATATGTTTTAATAGTTTTGAGTACAAAAATTAAAAAAAAAAACAAAAGAAATTAACATTAGAAATAGTTGTGTTCTACCTATGCATTCACAAAAATAATACAGTACACATTCAACTGACCATAATTTATCCACTTTGACACCAAATAATATTATACTAAATATGATATATTAAATTATAGGAATACATTCAGCAAACTTAAAAAAGTTTTGCAATTACATAATATATAAGCAAAAACAAGGTAATAAATAAATACAATTATCTAAAAACAAAATACACGTCCTCATTATAAAAGTAGACTTTATATATTAAATATACTCTAAGCATGGGAGAGGGAAAATTTTATTTAAATTCTATTAATGAATAATAATTTTATAAAAATATCATAAAAAAGTAACTGGAGCAGTGATATTAGAACAAAGATCGCAGACCATCCAATTTGTTTTGCATTAAACTACATCTATATGTGTATGCACTTTGAATACATAATTATGCATGTAAAATTTAGCAAATTGTTTAACAAATAATGATAAAAAAGTTGATTTCCATTTGAATTCTATAAATAAGTATTCACTGACTTCATCATCACCATTTTCAACTTCTACCGAATCACTTTCACAATTCATAGTTTATTGATAAAAAAACGTCATGTGTACATATTTACGCGCGTTAGAAGTTATACTTCCTTGGTATAACACAAGTTTAACTTTATCTAGCACGCAATTAATTAATAGAAATATAATAATAAAAGGATTGGACCGTGATAATAAATACGGTTGGTAGCATCTAAATTCAATCAGATAATTAAATTTAAAAAAAAATTAAAATTTATTTGACATACAGTTACACCATTTTATTTTTCTGTTGGCTTTCTATTGTAAGCGAATTGCCTGCCAGACCGTTTCCAAATTATCGCGTTTTGACTTTATTATTTTCTCATACAGAGTAGCAATAAATTTGATTTTTTTACCTATAATTAAAAAAATGAAATTAAACTTATAATTAATTTTAAATTTAAATTCATTTATTTCAATTGCTTTTATTATTTTATTTTTTTAATATTATCTTAATCTTGTCAATAAATTAATTCAATTAAATTTAATTATTTTAAAAATTTAAATGAATGTAATGAATTGTTAAAAACACTATCATCTGTATCCGAACTCAAACTTCGTTGCACTCCTTAAGTAATTAAGTGCTCTCCCTCTGTGTTACTGACTTATTGAACAAAGAGAAGAAATAAAAATACACTTACCAATTCGGCCGCTTCCCATTCGGCCGTATTCGGCCAAGCGCCGAGTATACCCGAAGAGCATTAAACCTTTTAGGCAAATGTCATGTATTCTTGGATATATTGTTAAGAAATGCCATCATTATTCTTTTGTGGATCTCGAATAGCCTGTGATAGAGTTATCAAGGAGAAATTTTAAGAAGCATTATTAGAAAATTGACTGAGTGGATAATTAATTCAGAGAGTCAAATCGTTATGTTACGATAATAAAGCCTTTGTTTCAGTCAGTGCAGAATTGATTGATTAATGTGATATCATCCATAAACACTTGAAGCGCAATTATGTATTACGATCCATGCAGTTTTAATCATATTGTAATATAAAGCCTGTATACTAACTACGATAATTTTTATTAGCGTATAGAATGTAAACATTAATTTTAATCAGTATCTAGAAAGGAAATAAAAACTTATGAGGTCACTTATGTGTCCGTCCGTCTGATTGTCTGTCACAACGTTTTTTTCTTAAAACTGATGTGAAAACTTGAAATTGACCCGCATGTATTCCAAAAGAACTTTAAATTTTTCGTGCGAACTTTAAATTTGGCATCAAAAATTGACACTCAGAAATATTTTCATCTAAATTTTAAATGGAACCGACGAAGTAATGGAAATGTTTAACCGACTTCAAAAAAGAGGAGGTATTCTTATATCTCCACCACTATCCACCAATTTGGCTAAATCTTTTTGACTTGGTACTTTTCCAGAAATTATCCATCCAAATTTTGTTTTATACAATCGCGCTTTATGTCCTGGACTTTCTATATTTCCAGCATACAAGCTCGTAAAATATTTCGGCGCCGAGTAATGCATCAAGTTCATTATATTTCATTTTGAGAACGCGTTTATTTATATATTCACTATGTATCTTTATACTTGAGCTTTCCGAAGATTCGTCTATTTCCGTTTTTTGTTGATAATTATCGTAGTCATGAAAACTTTGTTAGAAACTGACCATTGAAATTGAATGTACAATATAGATTTTTTTAGCACTGAACAGCACAGGTCTATAATATAGGTCTAATAATAATCTAATAAGTTAAGACTAAGAGCGGGATAAACTTACTCCTTATTAAAATAAAAATACAATGGTGGAGCTGAAAGTTGGTGACAGGAACTTTTCAAAGGTAAAGAGTAAATTCATCAAGTTAGAACTCATTTCATTTGTCTTAACATAAACAAGAAAATAACAGAGTAAGTAAGTAGGTAATTATATATATATATATATATATATATATATATATATATATATATATATATATATATATATGTATATATATATATATATAATATATATATATATATATATAATATATATATATATATATATATATATATATATATATATATATTTCTTATTACATCAAATACATACATAGGCATAATGCAACTAAGATATTACTAGGTAATCAAATAAATATAGATGTAAACAAAGGCATGAAGTGTTTAAACATTAGTACGTAGCTAAATAAGTCAGTAAATATATAGATACAGATATATAAAAAGATATATGGCAACTAGAATATTAGTTGGTAGATATATAATATGTACAGGACATATAGGCTTGAAGAATTAAAAAGGGTGAAGCCAAAAAGGTGGAACTCGTTTTATATGCCCGTATATACTTACGTATATATTGCTGTGCGATATATATGAATATATTTATGATGATGAATTCACTATAAGTTCATGATATAGACTATCAAAGGCACTAAAAATGGAAAAATTAAACTGTTTTACGAAATAAAACTTAAATTTAAAATTTAAAAAACCCCTGACACAAAAACAAAACCTCTAAGAAGTAAAAAATAGACCTTTAAGTTAAATATATCAGTCATATTTTTATCCAAGCATCGTCGCGTCGGGGTACCGCTAAAGTTAACAGTAGTTATTCTATCTTATAATAACATACTTTCCTTATTGCTGGTTAAGTATAAGCCTCTTTTGTTTGGCATCATCTCCTCCAGTCCCGCGCGTCCCACATCCACAGCTCAAAATAGCTAGTATAGTTATTATGTAGTTATATGTGAAATATGAAAACCGTCCAAGAGAATTATGTGAAATATGAAATTAATTATCTAGTTATATGGGAAATAAGAAAACCGTCCAAGAGAATTATGTGAAATATGAATATGTGAAATATGAAATTAATTATCTAGTTATATGTGAAATATGAAAACCGTCCAAGAAAATTATGTGAAATATGAATATGTGAAATATGAAATTAATTATCTAGTTATATGGGAAATATGAAAACCGTCCAAGAGAATTATGTGAAATATGAAATTAATTATCTAGTTATATGGGAAATATGAAAACCGTCCAAGATAATTATGTGAAATATGAAATTAATTATCTAGTTATATGGGAAATATTAAAACCGTCCAAGAGAATTATGTGAAATATGAAATTAATTATCTAGTTATATGGGAAATTTGAAAACCAATCCGTCGTTAATTAGCCCAACATTGTTAAACATAAGAGTTATCTATTTATTCTATATCATAATTTATTTACGTACAAACTTAATTTCATGCATTAATATATCTTGCAAGGCCTGTTTCCTTGAGGTGTTTTGATGCTAGCGTATTAACGTGGGCGGTGCGGGAGCGTCACCAAGTAAGTGGCGTGACCCGTGAGGGCAGACGCCGTTGACTGTTGTGTCTGTATTGCTATTTTTTTGGAGTAAATTAATTAAGACTTAGTCTCGACGATTTGACATTGTTGTTGTGATATTTACCTACGTTGTCTAGATAAGTTACTTATACCCCGATGAGACGACACCAACACATATTATTTTATAAATTATTATAAGTGTAATGACATAATATAAAGTGCTTTAACCGAATTTGATAAATTTTCGTGAATTTTAGTGATAGCAATTTTAGGTGTTAATTCTAATCACTACGCAAAATTAAAATGGGTCTGGGGTGAAAAATTAAAAAAGCCTAGAATGAAACTAAAGACTGTGCCAAAATTCACGCAAGATTTGAATTTTGCGCCATTTGTGCGGTAAAGTATTGCCAACCAAAAAAAAAATACAGCGTGACAGCTGACAGTTCAGGGTTATTAAAAATGGAGCGCTACACAAAAGAACAACGCATTTTTATTGTTGAGCAATATTTTGCAAATAATGAAAGTTTGGCAGCAACAGTTCGCAATTTTCGTACAAAATATGGTCGGAATAGTGATTTAACTTCATCAACTGTAAAGAGATTAATTTAAAAATTTAGAGAGACTGGATCAATTAGTGATCTTAAACAGTCTGGCCGTCCTTCAACACAAAACATTGAAGCAGATCGAGAGAGTGTTGCTGAGAGTCCAGGAACATCAATTCGGCGCCGTGGTCAAGAATTGGACATTTCGAGAAGCTCTCTACAACGTATTCTCACGAAAGATTTGCATCTTTATGCTTATAAAGTTCAATTGACTTAAGAACTGAAGCCTACTGACCACGCACAGCGAAGAGAGTTCGTTCAATGGATTATGGAACAACAAAATTGGATGCTGATTTTTCGAAAAAAATCATCTTCAGCGATGAGGCTCATTTTCATCTTGATGGCTTTGTTAATCGACAAAATTATCGCATTTGGGGTTCAGAAAATCCACAAGTGATTAATGAGAAACAAATGCATCCACAACGTCTAACTGTTTGGTGTGGATTTTAGGTTGGAGGCATCATCGGGCCATTCTTCTTCGAAAATGCAGCTGGTCAGACAATGACGGTTAATGGTGCTCGCTATCGCGACATGATAATCCAGTGGATGTTGACGGCATGTGGTTTCAACAAGACGGTGCCACATGCCATACAGCCCGAGAAACAATTCAATTACTACATGAGTCATTTCCTGGTCGTGTAATTTCCCGTTTTGGTGACCAGAATTGGCCGCCCAGATCATGCGATTTAACGCCGTTAGATTTTTTCTTTGGGGTTTTTTAAAGTCTAAGGTTTATGTCAACAAGCCCACGACCACCCACGCCTTGAAGGAGGAAATTGAGTACTGTATCAACAAAATTCAGCCACATTTATGCAAAACAATCATGAAAAATTTCAACAAAAGAGTGCGTATGTGCCAGCAAAGTCGTGGAGGCCATTTACCCGATATGCTATTCCATACATAACCCTATACTGTATACTATATAAATCAATAAAAAATTTACAATTTTTAATTATAAACCTGTGTTTTCTATCAAAATTACTTCTTGCCTGAATTTTGGGACACAACGGTACAAATTACGACGGCCTGAGCTGAACACTTCTGGAAGATCCCAGTTTTTGGTATTAGAAGCTATTAGAAAGGCTATTGGAAAGGAATTACGCAGCCAAAAAATACAAGACAACAAGTGTTTACAAGACAAGCAGCGTCATTTAGAGAGAGATACGGCAACTAGGACTTTTCATAGGTCAAAAGAAACTAGTGCTGAGCTTAGTAAACTACCTTCAACACTAGTTTATTTGATCTATGCAAAGTTCGTCAAACAAAAAATGTCAAATCTACCAATGTTTCACGATCTAATGAAACCCCAGAACAGCGTTCCTCCAGACTAGCCTGAGATGCAGAGCCTACCGATCGGTCTATATTAAATGAGACTCCTGAGCAAAGATATGTGAGACATGCTAGAAATGCACATTTCTGGTTACTGCTGAGCCTCGTTTGAAATAAACTCCAGAACAACCTTCCTCCAGGCTATCAGAGATGCAGAGACTACGGCTTGGTTACCCTTTCATTCACTTAACACATTTATACATTAATTCGCCACAAACGGTACTACATCGTATATCAAAATTTCATATCAAGTGAAAGTGGCTTGGAATCCGTCAACGATTTATCCTCATTTATCTTTGTTCTCTATCATCATCCTGATTACCCTGGCAACCTAGTGAGCCCAAACACGATAACTACGGTGTAAGTTGGTGATTCCAGATTCCAGGAAATGCCTCCGCATAAGGTCAAGGTTATCATGTTTTTGCAATATAATTGAAGTAACAGTATACCAAATTTCGAATTGATCAGACCTGTGAAAGTTGCTCTCATAATCTTATCGACTAGAAATGAGCTAATGGTTTTCAAACAGCTGAACAGATTTTCTTGAAACATAGCTAAGAACACTTTCGATCAAGTCACCTTTCACATAAAAAACTAAATCAAAATCGATTCATCCGTTAGGGAGCTACAATGCCAAAGACAGACACACAAATACACAGAAACACACACTTTAAACTTATAACACCCCTCTTTTTGCGTCGGGAGTTAAAAATTGAACCGATTTCAAATAACCACCGAATAAGAAGCTCACTGAATAAGAAAAAAGTAATAATAAAACGAGTACTCAGTTGGAATTTTGCGATACATTATCGTTTCTGAATATAATAAATTTATAAAATACTGGAACTTTTTGAAGTCAGTGCCAGGACAAGCCTAGCACACGTCTCTCTGTGTATGTATGTATGTGTGGATAGGCATATATGAGAGAGGAAAGAAATATCGACATGACACAGATTTAGATCAAAATGTCACGGATTTAGAACAAAAATATTGTCAAGGTCTTCTGATTTTCAAACGGTCATTAATAAAATCCGTGGAGGCTATAATTAAGCAAAAACAATAAAAAAATTTAATAGATGAAATTTAATTTAATAACAACATTTTGAAAAACTCTGTATTCTGTTGGAGATATTTTTGTCAATAAATAGACTGATATCTGTAACAGTTGGCTTAAATAAAATGGGTGTACCACTTAGTCATTCTGTTCACTCAATATATAATGCTCTGGATAAGAAAGAGATCAAAATTTCCTCTTTCAAATCTTTTGAACTAATGCTTGGTTTTATCATATGAGAGTACGCCTTCGTCCATCTACTTACTTGTATTGCTTATTGATACGCACTCACATTTCGCCTTAAACGGTATTCATACAGAAAAAACATTTAAACTTTTGTTAAAATTTTCATATTTCATTTGTCCTTCACTCGTTAAAACTCAGTTGCTATTTGAATAGGAGATCAAACTCTTTTTATGCTTTATCGCAGATGTTTGAAAAGTTTCTTTAATATTCCAAAAAGCTCTGAAAAGTTGTTAGTAACCAAGCTAGTAAATACTGTTAGTAACCAAACTAATATAAACGATTAAGTCTGGAATAACAATTATTGATTAATTTAATTATATTAGAAAACAAAATCTCAAAATTATATCGTAAAAAGTAATTCCAAAATTCGTATAGCAACTCCATCTTACTAAACCTATATTTTATAACTTATATTTATATATTTAAATCAGAAAAAAATAATAATGTGCGTTTTAGTACAAATACATAATGTGTACAAAGATCAACCACCTCACGCGGAAATCGATGTTCAAATAGTTATTATATTTTCCTATTTGTAAGAAATTTTCACGTAAACATTAAATAAGACCGGTCAACGTAATGTATGTTTAGATAAACAAAGTGTATCATAATAATATGAAACTACGTGATGTATTATTTCTTTCTTTAAGTTCTTTACCACGACCTATGTTTCGTTGTATCACAACATCTTCAGGTGGGCTATTAGCAAAGATCTTTGCTAATAGCCCATCTGAAGATGTAATACAACGAAACCTAGGTCGTGGTAAAGAACTTAAAGAAAATAGAAATAATATTACATCACGTAGTTTCATTTAATTGTGAATAATGAATTTCTACAAAATTAACGCTAAATATATTCAACAAAGTGTATCATGTTTTTGTAGGCATATGTTTTGAATGTTTCTATAGTTTTGACCAGATATTGCATTGGAGAACATAAGTTCGAAATTGAATGTTAAGGCTACGATTGCAGTGTGCCTTTTTCTAAAGACAATGCAGGCAATTTCGTTACGAGTTTTGATCTCTGTCTCACTGTCCCATTTTCGATTAAGCCAGTTATGCACTTGTTCTAATTTTGATCCGCCATAAATACGCTGGGTCGGAGTTTGGGATTGACAGACAAAACTATAAACTTCATTCTTACTAATACCTAAACTTGTCTCAGTCTGGTAATAGAATACTCTCTTGTCAATCTTTATCAAGAATAGTACAACGTTGATGTTATCTTCAGTTGTCACTTTTGAGGCACTAGCCAACCTTCACTAGTTAAAGCGGCACCTTTAAAAGAAGTAGAAGAATCGAATGCAGAAAATTCCACATAAATATTTAGGCATCAGGAAGCGTTGTGCTACATTCATATCCCATGATTTCACCGAAGCTAAAAACACCACCTTGTCGATTGGTGTCACGAAATGTTAGGAAATTTCGACGAAGGTCACTCAAATGTTGTATTCAATATCTGTAATAATGTCGACAAAAGCTGGATATACTGTTAGAAAGTTGATACTAATAGACGTTCTGCGCAGTGAGCGTTTCGTTTGAATCGTTTGATTGTTGTTTAGCAAAAGTTTAAGAGCAAGCCCTAGCACACTCAAGGTGAAAGAACGAATACTTGACAACGCTGAGTGCAAAAATTATGAGTAATCCGACATAGGACCTCGTCCTGGTATCGTGGCTTTTTTATTGATTCCCAAGAACAAAATTAAACTACGAGGAATACTATTCCTAGACGCCGAAATAAAGCCATATTTCAATTGGCGTTAAATAACAAATTACAATAACAAATAAATGACTAAGCTTTGCCGGAAAGCTAGTTAATAATTAATTTTAGTATAATTTGACTTAGTAATAATAGAATTTTAATGATTTTTAAAGTTTTTTTTTCAATAAATATTACCACCAGTAAAAAGACATCTACGGACAGGCGCCAATTATAGAGACATCGCAGAACGTGTGGAGTCCGTCATTGCCTTATCGGAGTGCGGATCTCGTTAGCCTCCGAACAAATTTGGCCGGCGGCAGACAAACAAGTCTATTATGCGAAAAGCTCATTCTTTCATTGCAACAGCGGGTAACTAGTGTGCACTTGGTGAAAGCCTCTAGGTACGAAGCTTCTTTATATTTCAATTTGCAATTCGATTAAATTTTCTTGAAGCTTTTAATCATAAAAAGTATTCGTAACGGTCATAGAACAAGGCCTTTCACTTGCGTAATGAAAATTTGAATAACTTCTTTTTCTAATCATTGATTGTCTATAGGAATAAATGATTCATATTTCTAAATAAATGTAGGTGACACAATATTATTAATGCTTAGCTAGTTGATAATGGGCGGCATTATTGCATTTTAACCGACTTCAAGCAAGGAATTTTATTGTGTATATTACCTTTATCTCTGGAATTTATCAACCAGTTTGGATGATTTTTTTCATTTAGAAAGGTATATCTCCAATATGGTTCCAAAATTTTACGATTAAACGCCATACAATTTCTCAATTTTTAACGGCACGGTGCCATGATCAAGTTTGTATGATATAGATCTGAATACAATGTAATAAGATACTACTATGAGAGACGGAAATTAGCTCTTTAGCAAAATCAGGTTAAAATTATGGAATAGGAAGATGGTGACAGAAATTCTTCAGTGATGAGGAGTAAACTCAACGAGTTTGGACACGTTCGACTTGTGTTAACGTAGCAAGAAAGTGACAAAGTTAATTGATATGTAAATATTATATGGGTAAGTACAGTAGCATAAAATCACGTTTTTAAGCAGATTCTCATGAAACTTCGCAAACGTGTTCAGTCCCCATGACCATTCAACATTATGGTAATCTCATCCATAAATCCTGATGCTGCAGGTGTACTGTCTGTTTAAGCCGTGTAATTTAAAGAACTGCTGTTTTTTTAATTAGTATTGTATGTCTCAAACGATGCAGTAGTGCTGACACCTGAGGATCAGCTATTTTTAAATTAGTATTGTGGGTCTCAAGCAAAGATTCTATCATTGAACTTCAGGTTCCAAGTCCTCAGTTCTAATGCTGATGTGATACTGTCAACCTATATGTACAAAAGTCATTTACATCATTTTTAGTTTTAATATGGGAGTAAAATTTTTCTATTAAATTAGGTCTTAAGAAGTATTTATATAATTTCTTATTTTCTTTCAATGGCCAACGTGGACTTTCATTTGTTATTGCAATCAATAAACTTCAAAATTTTTTTTAAAAAATTATAAGAACTTAAAGCAGTATTTTCGTCAAAAGTAATAAAATTAAGTTTGTATATTTTAGGCACCAAATGTGATCTTAACTGGATACACTAGAAATTATTCAAGGACGAACGGTTTTGATATCAATATAATCAACAAAAAGAGACTAGAGAAAAATCTAATATATCGCCAGCGTACAATATATGATACATTATTCCTCAACCATCAATTAGCAATAGGAAAAATGACATATAAATATTTCTTTATGTAATCTTAAATTTAATAGCATTTTATTTTCTTGTCTCGTTTCTTCCAGACGCCTTGTATTTAAATTTACTTATTTAGTAATAATTTTTAATTATCTCGTGTTTTTTAATAACACACATACACACACGCACGCACGCGCGCACGCATGTGCCCAACCACGCGCCCGCTCGCGTGCACCCACGCGCGCATGCACGCCCGCAGGCACGCGCGCACGCCTCACATCCGATCAGTCAAGAAAGCAAACAAGCAAACAAACTCACTTTCGCTTTCATAATATTAAATCAGTTTACGTTATTTAAAAACGCATTTTATTTTACGTTTGAATATTTTTATTGAATTAACATTCTGAATATAAGTTATTTTAAAATACTTATAAATAAACGATAGATGGCATGAAATAGCATAACATGACGCCCCGCTACTAAAAGGTTTTATTTCCTTCTTATATAACGCTAATCAAACGAAAAGAAATTTCACCGCAAAAATATATATAATCATAATTATAAAAAATCTACTTTATCGTGTAATAAGGAGTTTTTTTTCACTTTTAAATGACGATTATGAAAAAAAAACTATGTAAAAAATTTAAATTTTAGGTTTTATTTTTATTAAAACCGTGTTTATTTTTTAATTTAAATTGATTAAGGTATTTTGTGAATTAATAGCCATTATACTTTGCTAAAAATAAGCGGCAATACGTTCTCTGCGAGTTACGTACCCACAAACAGACTTCACAGAGAGCCAACGACGTCACCATTTCGTACGTACTCACAAACAGACTTCACAGAGAGCCAACGACGTCGCCATTTCGTATCGATTCGCCATCACGGATTTGCATTTCATTCCTTCATCGGTCTTGTTATTCTTTTTGATAAAGTGGACGGAAGAATTCAGAATAATCTATATTATTACTGCATAATAAGTATTTTTTTCAGTAAGATCTAAGGATGTTACAGAAATGCAATCACAATATTTTATGTAAATTTTATGGTACACAAAACAATACCATATCAATTCAATTGAACCTTACATGCAAATCTAGATTCAAATTCTAAACATGGTTATTAGACCCAGCGACCATTATAATATGAAATTGAACATCAAATATTTTAATCTTTCTGCATGCATCACATATGCTCAAGAAAAAAAGGATATTTAAATTCTGATGCAATTTGTGATAGCACATAATATTAGCACTTGAGTTGAGGATGTGATTTTCATTCTAGTTTTGAAAAACCGACTAATTGTATTAAGTTAGGTTTCCGTAATAGTTTAAATTGCATGTATTACCAGAATTTCTTGCATTTGAGGCGATGAAAATTTCTTATATCTTTTGATGATACTTAATTTTTCATGCTTTCCATTCTAACGTTTATAGTTAAATCATAATCGTTGTGTTTTTAATTAACCTTTTTTCAAATTTATTTTTCTTTTCTCTATATTATCTTTTTATACTTTCCAACTAATTTTACCCAATTTTTCAAATTCGTACGATATTCAAGGTAATATAATGGAAAACGAATCCATTATAAGATCACTCGCGTGTCCGTCTGTCCGTTTGTCACAGGCATTTTTTCGGAAACCTCTGGACGTAGAAGCTTTAAATTTAGCACATAGTAATAAAGTATATTAACCCACACATATCTTAGTAGCTAATACTTAAAAATATTCGTATGCAAATTGTAGAGAGAAATATTAAATAAAATGTTCCTCTCTGTAATTCTCTAAATATTGAATATACTCTCTAAATATTGAATATTGAATTTATTTCATATATTTTTTTGATTGAATATATTTGAATATATTCTTTAAATTTGTGGACATTCATTATCACTTAACTTTTATTAAAAAGTACATGAAACTACGTGGTGTAGTATTATATCTACTTTATTTAAATTCTTAACCACGATCTAGGTTTCGTTGACAAAATCTTCAGGTGGGCAATTCGAAGAGATTAACTCGTAAAAACCTCCAACAGCATTTAAAACGTTATACAAGACAATAGCGGAAGTGGAGTTTGAGCAGATTTTCCCAATTTCCACATTAGTGATTTGTAGTACGGTAGCAGTTTTTATTATATTTTAGAAAGTTATACAATGCAAAGTATTCAGGTGTCTGTAATAAACTAAATGGATTGATTGGATTCTTAGTAATATATTTATACAAGTATGTGATGGTTGGAACAAGATTATATAAATAATTATATATATATATATATATATATATATATATATATATATATATATATATATATATGTATAAATATATTCCATTTTTTAGATTCATGACCAGGCTAAAACAATTTGAAGTGAACTGCCGTATCAATTTTGTCTCACTATAGTATCTAGAAGATACTGAGTATAGGTGATGATATTTTATTGAGTTGTTTATTTAATATATAAACGTTAATGTCTCTCATATGTCTGTTTATTTCTAATGTTTCTAGGATGTTGAGTTTATTGCCATTGGATATTGTATTTATTTGTGTCGTATAGGGATCAATGTTGGGACCCTCATAGAGTGATGTAAATATAAACGATTTTATGGCACACTGTATAGAATGTTTAAATGCCTGTCCAATTGGTGTTACCAGAACTAACTTGTAGATAATATGTATTGGTGGTTAACAAAACGATGCAAAAGAAAAATCAAATCGCGAAAAACCGTTATTGGAAATTAGTAATCAAACGAATATATTTATTTATGTTTTACAATAAAAGTTGACAGTACTTAAGTGCTAATCATTTAGGTATATAATTAAATATTAAAGTGTTTAAGCTCAATCTTTAATAACAATACATTAACTCGCTTAATCAACATTTGTGATGAGACATTCGTATTATTTTAACTCCCAAGTAATCTCAAGAAAATATTAACTAATTATTAGTTCCTTTTGATCTAATATTTATTCTTATCATTAAGAAACTTTTGTAATATTACTAATTTTAGATTTTTTGCAACTAATTATCGCACTCAAAAACTGATTTGGGAGCTTACGTACACTCAATTTCGTATATATTGTTTAGTTCAAAATACGCTACATTTTTTAATTGATAGCAATATTTTAAAAAACTGCGACATTTGGCATCCCGTGTAAGAGTTACCCAAAATGAAACAGGACACTACTGAAAATCTGTCAATTAAGAGTAGAACTCGCACCTCAGGGTCTTGTACACATTTAGTCATCTATAAATATTTAAGGGTAGTATTTCTATTAAACTATTTACAATTATAATAATTTCAGACATAGGGGGTGGATGCTATTTAGCATGCGGTTTTGAATATCTTTTTTAATATACAATTTAAAATTATGAAAAAAAATATATATTTTTGTATTCCTTGTAACCATATTTTTCAAATAATATCCCATATTATATATAAAATTTTAAAAAATTATTTTGTTTACTTTATATACTCCCTTTTATTTTCTTACACGAATGTTTAAAAAATATAGCTAATGCAAAATATGTCTGTAAATAAAATGTGTTAATGCACCAAATTTTATATTTATACTCGTTTCTGAGAAAATTTGGCTATGATAGACGCACAGACAGACACGTGGGTGATCTTATAAAGGTTCCATTTTTCAGTGACAGGTACCGAACCCTAAAAATTGAAACATCTGGACATCTGACAACACTAATTGCAAAAATCTGGACATCTGACAACACTATGTGCAACACGTTTAATCCAATCGATGGGATCCACAAAAAAGCACTCAAATACTAATCAAATTGGAAAGTATTTTAAATTTCTTTTTAAAATTTTGTTTCATATCTCGCTTTATGTTAAGTAAAACTAGATACTTATAAAATTTCATCACAATAATTAAGAAAGAATCTGCCTATGACGTACAGACAGACCCACTTCATTCTTATTTGCTAAGGAAAGAAGTACATCAATATAAAACAAGTGGATTTTAAATAAACCCAAATTTGGATTATTTTATTTATTTTTTGTGTCTGTTTAATGCATCGTATGCTAATTGCCCACAAGAAAGGTCTTATCCCAACCTGTAAGCACAAACACGCCATGTTGGAAATACCACCCACATCTCGTACGCTTCGGCCGTCGATCAAGTGACAATAAATACTTCTGACAGCATTTACGTACAAAATCTATAAAAAGTGCGGCATTTAGTCGGATCTATCAACACACAATGGCCACACATCACTAAACGTCGCCACATCTCTTTATTGGTCTCGTTCAGAGCTAATGCGTGGACATTAAAGACGTGGATCAGGAACAGACGGATACATATCTTAACAGGGCTTTAAGCAATTATCATACTGGTTGCAAATGTGTTGCTAAAAATAGCGGGCGGCTTGGATGGTAAAAGAAATATTCCAGAGTGAATATTCATTGATTTTTTACGTTTTCTTTTCATGTAATGCTCTCGAGACTTTGCAGATGCCTCTTAGTTTATTTAATATAAGTTATTTACGTATTTATATAAAAGCCGAATACCACTCGCTGTTATTTCACTTTTATATATATATATATATATATATATATATATATATATATATATATATATATATATATATATATAAAGATAACTTTCTCTCAATTCCAGGTGCTCGATAAGAATGATTTTTTTTAATTCAACCCCTAGGGGTACAAAAATAGAGGTGAAATGTCACAAAGAAATTCCGTATTAATTAAAGTTAATGACACGAAAATTTTGATTTAGACTCTCAGGTAGATATAAAGAAATATCAATTTCAGCGGTTTTTTTGCATAATTGCTAACTGTTAATAATTATTATTAGCAAATAAAAAAAGTGCAATCACGGTCACTGGCACCCAGTTGAGAGCTTCCTCGAAGGCAGTATGCTATTGTATATATCACTGGTTCACGAACTCTCTCTCCGTTTCTTCCTGGTAATAGCCACGATTTTTGCTTTATGTAAATCAAACCATTTTTCTTAGTTCTACCTAGATTTATTCCAACCATGTTTACTCTAGTGCATCTCGCTGGACTTTCTACTGATCAGGTCTAGTTCTCTAAAAAAGCTAGCAAGAAAATCGAACTCGTACATGTGGCATATGTATCCAAACCATTCTAGGCAACGTTGTTAAATTTTTATGTTCAATGGTCTGTTGATTCTGACAACTAGATCGGAGGGTATCATTTCTGAGACCAAAGATCAAATTAAATACTTGATCGTTGATTAAGACTCTAAGAATCTCAATCCATGAACGAAAAAGAACTCAGATTTAACGTAAAATAATGTATAAAAGTTGTCTGCATATGCTCTGGTATTTGTTTTAGTTAAAATAAAAAAAAATTTGAAATTAAGGACCACTTTTACCTAACCTGTAACTTCTTTAACACTCTCAACGTTTATTATAGTTACGTGAGCTAGGCATTCTAGAATAGGTAAATTTTTCGAAATGTTTTTTTTGTTTTTTCTTAATTATTAATCACACGACACGAGAACTCAGTGACGCAGGTGTAATGTAATATATAGAAATTATATAGTAATTATTTTCAACAATAAAAAGAATTCGCCATGAAAGACTCCTCGCGTGAGATATCGCCATCAAACGGCACAGTTTCGAGGCACAAAAATAATTGCACGTTTTCCACTTAGTCATAATTATTATGAGATATCGCATGAGATATTATAATCAAGCGGCATCGTTTCAGAAATGAGCATCTCATTCCTAAAAATGAGCACTTGTGCCTCAATCAAACCGCGCTATACAGCAGTTTTAAACGGTGAAAGTGGCTAATTAAATATCTAGATTATTGTAGCTGTAATTCGTCATTGGCAGGTATACTAATCAATTCCTCAGCAGCGGCTATTAATCACACAAATATTAAAAGAAGAGCTCGCAGTAACTCGGGTAACATTACGAGTCGTAAAAATAATTGCACGTTTTCCACTTGGACGTAATTATTGTTTAAACGACAGTAAATAAGCTGCCATAAAAATCTCCTCGCGTGAGATACCATCATCAAGCGCTGTTTCCGTTCCCAAAATCGCCAAGGAGAGAAATGAACACCTGAGCTTCTTTCAAACCGCGCTATACAGCAGTTCATAAGGCGAAAGTGGCTAATTAAGTAGCTAGACCGTTGTACCTGTATTTCTTCACTGGTTGTTATAACGATCAACAAGGTGATATTATTGTTTTTTCAATAAGTTTTAATGTGTGTAGGTAAAAAAGAATTGTGCGAAAAGGAAAAAAAGACTGAAATAAAAACAAAACCAATGAGAGCAAGACTGAATGAAAGTTATCAAACTTCATAAGGGCTAAGTAATTTAACAACAACAAAAATCAAGTAAGAAAATCATATGTTGCAAATATAATCGAGTGATATTTTAATGTTCACAGTGAATATAAGTATACTTTAGTAAAAATTATTTTTTCAGTGTTTTTCTTCTCTAAATTTGAAGAAAACTTATACTAACCCTTGTTTTGGTCAGTTAGAAAGGGCGCTTGTTGTTTATTTTACCAAAAAATTAACACAAGATTTTTTTTCGTCTAAAATATTATGTTTTTAATGAAAGATAAAGAAATTATTAGAATTTTTTCCATTTAATTTGCATTTTTTTGGTCGCTTGATACTTTATTTATTTCTGTATTTTAATGTATATTTGATACTTATGGCGGACTTATTGCTACAAAAGCAATATTTTATGGCCAACACTTAAAACACGATTAAGGATACAAACTGTAAAATTTAAAATGATAAACAACACGAAAACAAAAAAAAATAAAATAAGCCAAAAATTTGATGAAAACACATTTAACATTTGATATTTGATAACCATTTGTCAATAGTTTTAAATGTTCTTTTTAAATAAATCAGTTATGTACCTTTCTTTGTTTTTACTATATTAAAAAAAAGCAAAAAATAATTTTCAAACTCATTTTTTCTGGAAAGTTCCTCTCGTCTAGCTATCTATAAAATACATTGAGAGTGTTAAAAAAGTTAGAGCTTTATTATAAACTACTCATAGTTTTAGAATTTTTTCAAAGTTCACCTGAAATAAGTACCAGAGTATAAGCAGATAACTTAAAAACTTAATAATTTTTCTTATTACAGTGAAACAAAAGAATCGTCAATTAAAAACCAAAGAACTAAGTTCAGTTCCAAATATTTATCCCATTAATCACTGGAGCTCCAGTAGCTATTTAGTTCTATGTATAAATATTTCACTTCTAATCAACTTGCTTTTAAATTAGTCATATTAGACGACCGACTCTCAATACAGTTGTTGTTACATAAATTACATCAATGTTTTGCTGGCAAAAGTAGATAATTAACTTATTATTTCACGTATAAAATAAGTTTCAAGCCCTCAATATAATATTGAATAAACTCTATTTTTTGTCAACACGTAGAAAATGTACTAAAAAAAATCATGTGCTATTCAGTACGCATGACAGACGTGAAACTTCTTCGGCGATCTAAACCTCAATTTGAGGTAAATAATGAGTAAAACAGCAGAGACAGAATATACTAACATGAGTCCATAGATTGTATTAAAATCCTATTATCTAATAACATCTTCACATGAATTTACATAGACAATCATTAAAAAATAGCCGCTAAAAAAATAACCAATCATTGAACAAATAGGCCAACTAAAAAAATAGCCGCTAAAAAAATAACCAATCATTGAACAAACAGGCCAACTAAAAAAATAGCCGCTAAGAAAATAAACAATCATTGAACAAATAGGCCAATTAAAAAAATAATGGCGATGCAAATACAAGAACACGGCTAAATATAGCTGCAAGAAGTCGGGATGTATTATTGCAGTTATAAATTATATTTATTACATCTATATGTGCGGGTTCATTGCGGATTTATAAATAAATTACATACATATGTTACTAGTCTTGTAATAGATAAAGTACACTTGAAATTAGTAATAAATCAATCATAAATAGATAAAGAAATCCACGAATGTCGACAGTTTACTTTTGACACACATAGCGTAAAAAAACACGTGATAGCAGAGTGAACGCCATTTCTGTTTGTTTTCGCACAAAATTTTGATTGTTTACTTCTGAGACGCATAAAGTATAAAACGGCTGATAAACAGTAGTAAATGCCAATTTTTTTCGTTTTCGGCTACGCGTACACTTCTAGCCTTATTCTATCGTGTTCATCTATCTCTCTCAATTGTTAGCTAAGTACCTATTCACCGACCTTCTTGCAATAAATTCGTTACATTCTCACGTCACAAAAACGTTGCATGAAAAATGTTGCGACCCTGAAAAGTTTACTTTCATCACGCCCAAAGAAATTTTACTATAAAAAAATATATTTTAACTACTTTACTGATGACAACGATACGCGATTCCTAAATTTAAGTCAAAAATAACTATAATTTGATTTGATTTTCTCATATCCATGCAAAAATCAATAAAAATTGAGAAACTAACAAAAAAGGACCTTCAAAATTTAAAATTAAATGCTTACGTTTTCATTAGATACAACTTAATTTTAAAAATTAGAAGAAAATTAATCCATAAACTAAGAAAGCTCTATTGTCACATGAATATATGTTTTATATATATATATATATATAAATATATATATATATATATATATATATATATATATATATATATATATATATGTATATAAAACTAAAGAATACGAATATGCTGTGCCGAATACTTAATTCGTATTACTACTAGCTGTATCCTGCTGTTTCATCCGCCTAAAATTAACTTAGTTATATTATCTTCCCGCTCCTCCCGCCCCTCACCCTAACCTTCTGCCACTCTCTCGACCACTACATGCCCCCGCTCCGCTCACTAAATATTGGCAGGTTGAGGGTATATTTGCAAGAATACTCTGGATGATCAGTCTATAAATAAGCCAAGCCGGTCTCTTTCCATCTCGCGCCGTTTAAGCAGTGTTACCAGAATGCTTTTACATTTCCATGACTGCTCTGCCTCAGCAAAATGTAGCATAATAGTGTATAGTTTATAATCTATCTGAAAATATGAGCTTTGTGAGACAAACAATTTTTTTAAATTATTTGTATTATCCCAAATATTAACGCGAACAAACGAATATTTCGGCTCTGTGCATAAGGTTAGATTTTATTACCATTTTAAAAAATGGAATATTCGTATGTCTGTCCATGATAATCATGGAATTACTTATTCGAGTCAATAAACATTCGGTATCAAACGAGAGTTAACAATGATGATAAGAATGAAAAATAAGAAAGGCAAAGACTGTCAAACACTTATTATATATAGAGCCTGAACAGTTGCAGATAATTATAAATAATAAAAAATATGACGATAAAATCATTTGTGTATTTCGATAATGTATAGTAATTTATTTATCATGATCATGTTATGAAAATGAAAATGATATAGTATGGAGTCTAATTGGCAATAATCTAAACTAATGTAATAAATCGCAACACAAAAAATAAGTTATCTTATTAATGTAAAACATTTACTAAAGTATGACGAAAAATATAAAAATACGTATACGTAACAACATCTATAAGAAATAGTCTGGAATAAGCTTTTTATATTTATGTGCAATCTTTTTTCAGGGGTCCGTAGACAGACTACGAACCTTTGACATTTCGCCATGTTCGTCTGTCTATCGATCTGTACATCACAGTAATTTTACACTCAGACTATTAGTGCTATGAAGCTAACATTATACGTATGTATAACTCTTAAAAGCTATGAAATCAATTCTTAAAAGAAGCGTTTAGTGTACCTTCCCTACATGTGAAGTAAGGGTGACTTTTTGCCACGTATCCAATTTTATAGGGTATGATTGAATTGAATACATTGGTGTGTATAAACACTTTTCCGATACATGATTTCGATAACGAGTTACATTTACGAAATATTAAGCTTAAAGCTTAATGGTAATTTTTGATAACGTTACGTATCCCCATCCCCTACCAGCTAATATTACTTAAATATGTACCATGTTATTACGCCTATGGAAAATATGGTAGAAAACATATTTACATCATCTGAAATTAATATCTGTAAATAATTTGATAGAAATGTGACCTTAAATGATTATAAATGCTTAAATGTATACAGAACTATATACTTAAATGGACACAGAGGTTTTTTTTTAATTTATAAACGAATCCCTCCCAAAATTATTTGTTAACTTCGACGACATAGACAATAAACGTGTATTTAATATGTCATGAATATAGAATTATTAGGATATTCGTGACAGGTCTTCAATAAAATAATTATTATCCGCGAAACATTTTCGTTCTATTATAGTTACTTTTTAAACTAAAATGGATATTACCGATGAAATTTAAAGAAAATATACATAAAAATTCTCAATGGTATGTACCTACCATAAAATTACAATGAACAATTTTATATGTAATATATATATATATATATATATATATATATATATATATATATATGTATATATATATTTATATATATATATATATATATATATATATTAGGGTGATTCATAAAAGACCGAAAAAAAATTTCTTTACTTTTTTTCACTCTCAACCCCTTAATTTTATCTATTCCGCTAGAAAATATACCAGGATTTTTTATTTTTTTTTTAAATTTATATTTAAGGTTCGCTACCCTCTTTGAATTTCGAAAAAAAAGCATTTATATTTAAGAGTTTATTAATACCAGAAATGAGTGTTATACATAGGTTTTAGGGAAAATATTATACTAAATAACAATAACTATCGTTCCTCTAAATTATTAAGAAAAAAGAAGAAAATATATAGTAGATTTGCCTTAATACAATTTGAGTTTTTCTGCCTATAATTCTTAACTAACAATACTAAGTATTGCTTCTGCTCTTCCTCATTAGTATGTAATTTATTGTCCTCTTCCATCAATGCAACACCCCTATCAGATGTATCGTTAACGACTCTCATATGTTGTACTATTTGTTTAGCCGATTTGAAGCTTTCTTCCTCTTCCCATAGCTCAGGATCTTTCTGAATGAACTTACAAGAAATTCCAGTGATTTTGAAAAGATTCATAGTGTTTGTCGTTATGAAATTTTCGATGTTTCTGTTTACGACTGCATCATATTCCAAGGATGCCTTTTTCGGATTGTTTTCCGTTCCTTCAGTTTTCAGAGTCAAAATCTTATTACGTTTTGAATCGATAGAAACTCGTTTATCAAAAAAAGCTAATGCAATTAGCTCTTCGGAAACATACCAAAGATGGCCCAACATTTTTTTGATGGCGACTTTGGCTACAACTGTGTTATATTTTTCGAAATCAACCAAATCTTTTAATAGCTGTAAGTCATACATTGAGGCCATATAAGCCACTGGAGCTGTAAACCAGTATTTTACGTAAACAACTACAACAAATATACAAATCTGTAATGCCCTTAGCTTACTTAATTGTGATCATAAGCTAATGCTCCAACAAAAACATTTTCAATCCGTATATAGTTTTTGCCATCCGTCGCGCACGGTGCATTCCAGAAAGGGCTTTGAATGAGATACCGCTTTCAGGAATCGCTCCCAAAAAGATAATTATCAAATGAAAGAGCTCTTTGTAATCGTCACGTGGCTAAAATTCTTCCAGTTATTTCTCTGCAAAAGCGATGATATCTTTCGCGATAGTTTGAACGCACTTCCATGTAGATAGTTCGGACATTGCGGTTTTGAAGTCTTTTTGGTTTATTTTTGGCCAGTAGCTTTTAAATCTTTTAAAAATCATAATTTTAGGACCACTGGAAGGCCCTACTGCTGTTTCAATAACACTTTCGAGTAAAATTTATTGTATGTGATGCCGACATGCAAACCAAATCAGTTTCTTTTGCATTTTCTATTCTAGAAGAACACATGCTCCGTTTATTCGTCCTGTATTAGATGCTGTTGTATCAAAACACATACATTTTATTTTATCGTATAAATTCCACGATAAAGTAATATCAAAAATATGAGAAGCCATTGTTTCTTCGTTTCCACCTGGAAGCTTGGGAACAGCCGAGACCTGATCGACTCCATTTCCAGATACCAAGATTGGTGGACGATCTACTATTTCATGTCCGGTTACGTCCTCCAGCATCTTTCCATCCCAGTGCACAGTAAGTGTATTTAGTGGTTGGAAATCAGTTTTAATAGACTCAGCAATATGTTTTGTAATATCCATTATTTCGCGACGTATGGAAGAATAGCTAACGTTATATTGTGATACGTCACAGCCCAGACGTTTGAGTGAAGAAGCCATAACAACAGTTGCTTTTCGGTCAGTCAACTTAGCGACATCAAGAATAGTAGCTAAACTCGAATCTAAAATTATTTTTTGGCCTCGTTTCTGTGGTGTGGTAAAACCATAGCTTGAATAGGGCCCTGGCTGAGGAGATATAGGATGACTTTGATTTATATCGCTATCACTTTCATTCCCTGCAGAAGAAACTGAAGAAGATAGCAAATAACATTTCTCAGTTAATTTCTTCATTGCTTCTTTTTCCTTTTCTATCATCTTTTGCAACTTAGCTTCTTTTTGCTTCTATCGATACTACCCATTTTTTCTGGCCAACTCATTTCTCTTTGTCTTAAAAGAATTTACTTATCTTCTTCAATAGTTATCATATTAAGGGCATTTGAGTGAGCAATTTCAAACAAAACATTTAAATTTGATTGCCATTTGTTTTCTTTATCTTTTATTGCTGCTGAGCATTTTTGTGATAACATATTGTTTTTCTTTGGTAGGAATAGTTGCTTTTTGCCATATTGTCATCACATCACTTGCTGTTAATGACGCCGATTCTCTATTTGTGTTACGTTTTATAATGAAATAATAAAAACAACACTTCTTTCACTGACGATAATTTTGTTTGCACCAATTCGGAACGAGATTGTCCAATTAACTATATTTCAGTCCTTTTTCGCGTTTTTATAATATTCGATGTCATTTTAGAAATACAAATACGAGAATAAAACCTAAGTAATCACATTTACAATCAAACACAATCGCGATGACTCGCAACGATGGCGTCACTGGATAAGTGTATAAAAGAGCAATGGATTTTTTATATTAACTAAATTGTGGGTATCTACAGAGAGCACTGAGGTGCCGACGATGTGAGTAAATAAAGAACTGTTTACGTTAGCAACTAAATATCGTCATCAAAGTTGTATAAGTAAACCATAGCCAACATCGCAATAAGTGCTAATTTTAAGGTAATTCTTAAAAATCTTATGAGGCGGTAGCGACCCTTGTATATTAATTTAAAAATCCGAAATTTAAAACAAATTATTATTTCGGTAGATAGAATCATATTATGGATTGAGGGTTAAAACAATTAAAATTTGAATTTTATGAATCACCCTAATATATATATATATATATATATATATATATATATATATATATATATATATATAGATCAACACTTCCCGTTGTTTACTTTAGCTAATTTAAATAATGCCTGTCTCTGTCGCTAGTACTTTAAGAAATACACATTATGTAGTCACGAAGCTAAGTACTCAAAGCAATCATACGTAGTGACGACTAGCCATTAATAAAGAGCTTCGAATAATATATTAGTTTGCATGCAGTTGATAAACTTGTTTGTTAATACCACTTGAATTTTCAAAGATATTTCTCAACAAATATAATCACCGACTGCATAAACCTCACATGTTCACTTTACTCGCTGCGTAATAATAAAAATATTTTAAATATTTTACGTTTTTCATTACTGCATCTTGACACTCGTTGAATTTTGATCAAAACCAAACTGTTTTATTTGAAAAAAAAATGAGACAATAAAAGAAATACTTTCAAATTGCACAATAAATTCCACCCCTTGACTGAAGAGACACTGCTATGCAAATATTTATCACCGATGAGTCTTTTTTCCATAAATTACAGCCGAGTAGGTTCGATTCCAATGAATAAAACAATTATCGACCTATTGTAAAGGTTAGCTCCAACACTTGGCGAGTTACCCCTCGGACCATCTCGCGTTTTAGTTGTAAGTCTTTAAATATTTATTACTAGTAGACAGACACCGACATGTGTTGCGGAGGCATTTGATGCTCGCGCTGAGATGTGGCATGTGCTACGCTCACAATGCTTTAGTAGCTCGATATCTGATTATCGAATATATTGAATCGATACTGGGTTTAATTATAATAATCGCCCTTACGACGTTGGTAGCCGGAATAGTAATACATGGGTTCGAAATCTGTGTCAAGTGTCATTGTATATTAGATAGTTTTATTTTATATCTTATTTTTTCACAGTTAAATGAAACTACGTGATGTAGTATTATTTCTACTTTCTTTAAGTTCTTTACCACGACCTAGGTTTCGTTGTATTACAATATCTTCAGGTGGGCTATTAACAAAGATGTTGTAATACAACGAAACCTAGGTCCTGGTAAAGAACTTAAAGAAAGTAGAAATAATGCTAAATCACATAATTTCATTTAATTGTGAATAATGAATTTCTACAAAATTAACGCCAAATATATTCAAGATCTTAATTTTTGCTAGTCGTTGAATCATATGGACATTTACTTCGAAAAGAAAAATATAAACGCCAGGAATGTACATTTGTATATTCATTTCCAAATTGTTGGCAGTAATTTTATGACGTCAGGTGTAGAATGAATTTTGAGAAGTTATTGACAATGCGTAAGATTAAAATAATATATAAAATAATGTGTATAGCCTTATGACAAAACTGAGCAAAAGAAGCAAACAAAATATTTCTACATTTCCGTTAAACTGAATAACACACTGAAATCATCGGCCAATTATAAAGAACTCTTTCACTTTTATTTTTTGTGATATGCAATAATAGGATCGATAAATTTAGTTGTAAACCTAATCATAGACCGTCGTCTTTTTATCAATACGACGTTTTTCTAAATTATATATATATATATATATATATGTATATATATATATATATATATATATTTATGTGTGTGTGTGTGTGTGTATGTGTGTGTACAGAAAAAAAGTTTATTCTAATATTTTCTTTGTTGGAATATCTCTTTATTTATATGTTCGTTATGAAAATACTAAGTGGCTTTTATTTCAATGAATATTCAATAAATTTTAATACTTTATAGCTTGTGACTTTAAACGTGAAATAATAATATATTATCTCGATAAAATGTTTAAAATTTTTACAAACATTGTTAAAAAAATCTGTTTTTAGCACTGGTAGACTAAAGAAAGTTTAAAAAAACATAAAATGTTATTTTAATGACATTTAATAATCATTACTCACTAGCTTTAAGTGATAGTTCTAAACGTAAGATAGCTCAAGCTATCGAATAATAATTTATACGATCGAAGTGGCACAAGTTCCAAAAGACAGTGACACTGATAATATAAATAATGGTAAAAATCCAGTTGGAATCAGTTCACTGTGTTATTGTAGTAAACCAGATGTTGGAATCAGTTCACTGTGTTCTTGGAGTAAACCAGTTCACTGTGTTCTTGGAGTAAACCAGATGTTGAGATTTAGATCCTTTATAAACATTAAAACTGTCAGAAAAATGACCGAAATATTATTTAAAACGAATAATCTGAAAAATAAACAAGTTCCTTAATGTATATTAACCATAAATAATAAAAAATATTCATACGAGCCCGCGACTTTTTTTTAAATTTCATCGTGAATAAAAAGTTTACCGAGAATTGAGTACAAGTTCACTGGTATTTTCTATAAAGCCAATGACCTGCACTTAGGATAAGCCCATATATGAACATTTTTTGAAGTAAAATATTAATTATGACTGCCATGTATTTCAAACCGGCCAACTTACGACCTTTAATTAAAACAGCAATCAGTTTCTTGAGACATCAATTATAACCCACACACAAAATTATAAAAGGGTCCAATTAATGTAAGCGATCTTCAATAACATGGGAATATTACTTATCAATAACATGGAAATATTACTTATCAATAACATGGAAATATTACTTATCAATAACATAGAAATATTACTTATCAATAACATGGAAATATTACTTATCAATAACATGGAAATATTACTTATCAATAACATGGAAATATTACTTATCAATAACATGGAAATATTACTTATCAATAACATGGAAATATTACTTATCAATAACATGGAAATGTTACTCATTTCAGCAATTACTTGGACTTCAGTTTAATTGATTTTTATTATTAATAACACTTCGAAGTTTGTTCTACTAACAATTTTTTTACTAATTTATTTATTTCCGTTAGTTAACAGAGACTCTGGCTCAGATGTAGATATCAGTCACTACGATATTTATTGACAATTGTGGCAAATTTGGTAACACGATTTCAATAATTTCATTAATTAATCTGTAACTAACAATTATAATCTAACACTTGATAGTTTTTACAAGTAAAATAATATTTTAATTCTATTGGGTACATTAATTTTACTAATAACTGTTAGAAAATAGATAAGAATTTAATTTCTGTGAAAGAAGCAAGTATTTTACCAAAATTTGTTACAATTAAACGAAGTCTTCGTTTTCACAGGCGTCATTAATAACAACATACAACAAACACGTGTACCTCTACACCTTACCCAGCTCACTCGAAACAGGCCCTTTGCTGAATGCACATAATTATAGAACCCTCACGAGCTACGACTGAGCAATTATCATTAAGGTATGGACATTTTATCATGTCCAGTTTCAGCAGGGATGCTTGCCGCCGACGCAGCTTCTAGACTTGCGCCGGGCCAGCCCTGCAGCCGGACCGTCACTCCACGAATTGAATTATTATCTTGTTTCTCGATCTGTTAAAATATTCATTGTATTAAATTTTATATTTGCTGTTTGAGTTTCTGTCAGCGGTTAAAATCGCGTGGTCTTTTTGAAAGAATGCGAGGTGGTTAATGCGTTTTTAACCGATCTTGAACGAACTAGATGAAGGCAGATGAATAAAGTTTCATCAGGAATATAATCAACAACTACATTAAGTATTCTAAATACTTGGATAATCTCTTTTTATATTATATTTTTACACCTCTTTATTATTCCATCACACCTCTGAACAGGAGCAATTGAATAATTTACAAACGTCGCCAATTTGTTTCCATTTCATTTGCAATTTTACACACCCTTCACATTCTCTCATGCATATTCTGTCTGCATTCTATAGTTTTGTGTACTCTTTTATTTTCAGCTTTCAATTTTTTTATGACATGATCTTCAATTTTTACGTTTCCTCTTACCATTTTTTTGCTTTCAACATTTTCACCACAACATAGGTTTCAATTAACTCAATTCTCACCTTATATTTTGTTTCGAAGGCGCATATTCTTTATGTAAACTTAATTTTATTTATTCCAAAATTTATTTTAATTTAGATTGCTCTCGTACTTATATTAATCACTATATTGCAATATATCCTGACGACGAATTACGCACACCGCAGGCGAATAATTGTAGATGATCAGTTGATGGCCGCCAATTGCTAATTTGCGTATGACAAGGTCGGTGGCCTATTTTCTAATGACTTATCTCATATTGCACAAATCTCTACTGTCTCCATTAGCACGCGTTCAGTCGTATGTTCTATCCTTTTCGTCCTTAACGCATTTTAACTCGTGACGTTCGGATCGGTAAGAGTCAGTTAAAGTCGCTCCAATATTTTTTCCTCTAAATATTATCAAATCAATTATTGGCAGTTGCTTACGTTGCACATCATGTTTGTTTGTTTGGACTTTAGGTTGTTCTGATCTGTCTTTATCAATAACTTTCTTCAAACAATTTGTATTTATTTCAAGTGTACGTGTTATTTTAAATTGATACTTTTATCCATATCGAATGCATTTCTTGAATTTTAATTAAATTTCTAATTGATACTTTTATCCATATCGAATGCATTTCTTGAATTTGTGACGTTCCTTCTATGTGTTCTTCTGTGCACCTTTATTGTTTATTCTATGTGCATACAATAATAGCGTTTTCATTTCAAGGGTGAATGAAGGTTAATATTCAGAAACGTACGAAAACTTTCATACGTAGCGTAATATTAGGTAAACATGTACTGATACGTATACGTTTGGTGCAATATTGTTATTCCTACTACTCTCTTGAGGATGTTATCTTATGCATACTTTAGATATCTTACATTTATTTCTGTTCTTCCATTCCTAATCATTTAATAATATCACAAATATTTTATGTTACTCAAAAACCAATATATACAACTAAAATGTTATGTTGTAAAGATCGAATTTTATCACATTTTCAAAATAAAATCTTTCTATAGTGTTTAAAACTTTCTAGCTGTTTTTAAAATGGATACATTAGATACTGTCATGTTTTAATAAAAATATACTTTGTTATGCCATGATAAACATGTGAACTTCTTTGATGCCACGTAAACTTCCTCCATCATTGAAACTTTGAAATGAAATTGGAAAGTAGAAAAAATAGTAAACGCTGTACATGGAAATAGTTGTGATAAGGCCACGTCTTATACCTTGACAGGATGAGATAACACTTCTATATTAATTTCTAAGACATTTTGCTGAACCACTATCTCAAGCCATTATAACAACTGTAGCTGATAAAAACGAAGAATTAAATATATATTTAAACAATTTTATCTAATTTCACATCTTTTAGTAATTAACATGATCATCCATGGGTAAAATCTTATAATCCTTTAATCATCCCATACTCACTTGTGTAAATGATGTTTTTTTTGAAGATTGATGAAGATTTTTCACACCCGCCTAATTTCGATGACAATACAATATTAACAAATTCATTTAACCGATGATGCAGTACCAAACAAATTCTTAAACTTTAAAAAATAATTCTAGTTTTTATCCACCAAGATTCTACTAGGGACGTGATGATGGAATACGAAGGAACCTAGCAGAAGACCCTTCGGCAAACATAAAACGATTTTCGTATGAATTAATTTTACTTATCTCACTCTATACTGTTTGAGTTCGTTTTACTTATCTCCTTGATTAATTTCTACCTAAATAGTACTTTCGACTGGATAGTGAAGCACATAAGAACCCAGCAGTCCTCTTAGAAACAACGGCAACACTTTATATTTAGACTCGTTTTACTTGCCTATTTGAGCAGTTTCGACCAATATACTGCAGTCGATCGGTATGAATTACGAATCCAATGGATCCACAGAAGTTATTTTACTTATGATTTCATTATAAATAGTAAAACATACGGGTTAAGATAATTTCGTGAAGAGAATTTTTTTTTATTATAAACATGCGTTTATTTCTAATAACCTTTGTATTTTTGTCCTTCACTATAATCATAGATATATCGTTTGTGATAAAATAAAAGAAAGCTTAAAGAAAAATGATTTTATTTAGCCCAGCTCACCAAACGGTACGAATTTTACTTTCCGAAACATAAGCATCGAAAGACAGTAAAAATTTAAAAAAATATACTTTTTACACAATCTTTTTGTGTTTTACCGAAGAATACTTTTAATTTTCTTCCCATCGCCAATTAGGAGTGTAAAAAGGGAAAATAACGTATTAAGTCATTGTGAAACCGGACGTCCCGAAAAATATAAATAAGTGAATTTATCTATATTTAAGTGAAGTATCGAATATCTAAAAGACAAAAAAAGCACTCCAATGATAAAAAATACAACAACACGGGCAACATTCTGCTTCCTTCAATTTTCTTCAATTTTCTTCAAGCCTGCCGATGACATTAATTAATCAAATTTAATCAGCAAATATTTAATTGCATTTTTGTTTTTACTTTCAATAGAATTTTATTAAATTACCTTTTAAACAGGATAATGAGTTCGATCAATTAAAATTTCCAGAAGCTCGTAGCATATTGATAAACCAGTTGATTGTTTACAAAGCAACCTGTACAGCAGTATCCAGCCGAATCCTGTTACTGCAACTCGTTTCTCAAATTAAAGGAACTGGCTGCCTCATTATCATTCTGGTAGCCGTCGGGAGCTTTATTTAAAGGTAACTATGTTATTACTGAACAAGTGGAGACGGCAGCCCGGCATTATCGTAGGACGTTGAGACGATAAAGCCATGCAGCGCACATTATATCGAGTACACTGAGAAACGTAACTTGCAGTTCGCTTGGAATTAGCAGCATTTTAAAAGGTTTAATCAGCAAATGCTCTACCTTTGCAAGTAAATATAATCTTCATTAGATTTCATGCTTCTAAACTTTACAATAAATTATACCTCATAGAATCTTTCAACGTTCATTGATCTGTTTGGGAATACACTTAATAAAGGAGACAGAAGTCCATACAGTGTTGGATCCAGGTGTTGCAAGAATAAAAATGACACAGTTATATAGAGAAAATTAAAAAAATAAGCTCCTTAAAATTTTATCAAAATCGTCAATCAGACAAAAGAAAAATCTTGTATTTTTTTATGAAAAGTTAGATTATTTTTCATAATAATTTGTAAATGTAATTTCTACGGAATTGTTTGAACTAGCTAAATAAAACAAAGTACAAATTGTGTCTCATATCCTCCATCTTCAGATGTTGCATATTAATCTGTGTTACCCACAGACTCAACAGGGTTGTCGAAAAAAGTTACGTTAACCTCAATAAGAGAGAAATAGCAATTCATTTTGACAACAATAGAACCATTGTCAATGTTTGTTAACATTTTATTTTTAATTAATTTAGGCAATGGCTACACGTTAAAGAAAGCAAGCAACCAACACCAGCATTTTTAAAAATTATGTTTTATGTTTTATCTCTATAATGTCAGAGCCCAATTTTTGCCGGTCTCCTTTAGCGGTGATTTAGTTTATTACAATGTAATTGTTAAATAGAACTAGAATAAGCATAGAAACTTTGCACTGAAAAAAAATGGTACACAAAATTTTGGGCAACACATATGACATGGATATAAGGTAAAAATTTAAGAAGAGAAAACTATTTAAGCTGCACTAAAAATTTTAAGAGAAACTAAATTCTTATGCTGATGCTGATTAAAACATTTTGAGAAATTAAATATATTTTAACTTCTCAAAATGTTTTAATTTTAAGGAACTAAATTGATTTTGACTATATGTATTTTGAGAAAATATGGACATTTTGACTGTATATATTTTGGTAGAACGTAATATTTTTTTTATTTCCAGCAACGGAAGGGAAGAAAGAAAGTATGGTATTGGCCCAAAAATTCAAAGTTAAATTATTATTGGAATGTTTGAAAAAGAAATAAAAGCTAGCGTTTCACGACTTTAAAATATTCTTATATTTTAAAGTCGTGAAAAATCGTAATTTTTTTATTTTTTTGTTTTAGAAATTTGAAGAGAATTGTTTGCAGAACTAAGATACAGTAGGTCCAAGGTGTTTAAAATAGATAAAACAGTAGTAGGTATTTAAAAAAACCGATAACAAATTCATCCTGTAAGCTTTCCTTTTTTCATTCTGGGACATGGAAGCCTGATACAAAAATAATAATTAATTAATAATAAATATTAATTCATACTAATTCTCGTTTTATGGAATTCGTAAACTAAATACAAGATACGTGTAATATTAAACAAAAGTTACAGTAAATTCTATAAAACTATAGAAAATAGACAATAAGATTTTCAGGTTTACATTATTTTATTTCTAATATACATATGTCTAATTGCGGAAAACAAACACAGTATTCTTGATTGGTTTTGTAAAATAAATATGTTCAACGAAAACCATTAGAGACCAAATTCTAAAATGATAAATTAAATTTTACAAACGTAATTTTTTAATACATTTGTTACTAAACCTCATGAAGTATGTCCCCATATAATTTACTACAAGATAATGAGTTTTATAATTTTACACTTAACATAAGTGATCAAATACATAAGTCATAAAATAAATGATCAAATACCTAACACGATAAGATAACATATGGATGAATCTTGGTCTTATATATAAATAATTTATTAATGCCTAATAGTCAATATGAAATACAGTTTTATAAACGAAGATTACATTAGAAATATTATCAATAATCTGTAAAAACACCCTATTAAAGGCTTAAGTAAAACTATAAAAACTTACTAGCCAAACATGGAATTTTATACACAAAATTACAATAATTGTTTTTAATAAAGTCAGTTATTATATTTCTTTCTTTAAACATATGTGAAAAACTTAGAAACGCAACCATTAGAAACCAAATTCTAAAATGATAAATTTAATTTTACAAACGTAATTTGTTAATACGTTTGTTACTAAACCTCATGAAGTATGTCCCCATATAATTTACTACAAGATAATGAGTTTTACAATTTTACACTTAACATAAGTGATCAAATACATAAGTCATAAAATAAATGATCAAATACCTAACACGATAAGATAACATATGGATGAATCTTGGTCTAATATATAAATAATTTATTAATGCCTAATAGCCAATATGAAATACAGTTTAATAAACGAAGATTACATTAGAAATATAATCAATAATCTGTAAAAACACCCTATTAAAGGCTTAAGTAAAACTATAAAAACTTACTAGCCAAACATGGAATTTTATGCACAAAATTACAATAATTTTTTTTAATAAAGTCAGTTATGATATTTCTTTCTTTAAACATGTGTGAAAAACTTAGAAACGCAACCATTAGAAACCAAATTCTAAAATGATAAATTTAATTTTACAAACGTAATTTGTTAATACGTTTGTTACTAAACCTCATGAAGTATGTCCCCATATAATTTACTACAAGATAATGAGTTTTACAATTTTACACTTAACATAAGTGATCAAATACATAAGTCATAAAATAAATGATCAAATACCTAACACGATAAGATAACATATGGATGAATCTTGGTCTAATATATAAATAATTTATTAATGCCTAATAGCCAATATGAAATACAGTTTAATAAACGAAGATTACATTAGAAATATAATCAATAATCTGTAAAAACACCCTATTAAAGGCTTAAGTAAAACTATAAAAACTTACTAGCCAAACATGGAATTTTATGCACAAAATTACAATAATTTTTTTTAATAAAGTCAGTTATGATATTTCATTTTTTAAACATATGTGAAAAACTTGAGTAATGAATAAAGTAGTAATATAACTAAAACATAGGATTTATTGTATAAAACCTGTAAAGCTCGAGTAAAACTCGCAATTCGAAGTATTAAGCACTTGTAAACATTTAAGGGTACATAACATAAGAATACTTGTAAACATATATGAATACATAGCACATCTATTAGACTATTTAAAATACTAATTTTTCTCAACGGGAATATTTTGCCTGCTATTATTTAAAAAAATATGACATCTAGAATCATCATCTGACATCTATCATCGCTCCAGTTTTCTTTTAACCTTCGCGTGGGCTTGTGACACACTCGTTTTTTCTAAACACACTTACACAAACAGATATTTAAGCACTTATAAACGCATGTAAATACGTAGCACATCTATTAGACTATTTAAAATACTAATTTTTCTCAACGGGAATATTTTGCCTACTATGTATTTCACAGACGTAAAAGCATGGTGCATATTTAAAAAAATATGACATCTAGAATCATCGCTGTAGTTTTCTTATAACCTTTGCGTGGGCTTCTAAAACACTCGTTTTTTCATAATTTTAAGTTGAGTAGTTTCGGAAAATGGGGGAAGAATATATTTCAGTATATCTCCCAAAATATAGTACCTATCTAAAACCATAAAAAAACACATATTCTTGAGACCTTCGTGAATCACTGTTTCAAACAATACACCACAGTATTTACAAATAAAAATGTTTTGAGAAGTTGATCCTCCCCATAAAAATTTCCATGTCAATATTTTTGAGTGTTAACTGTTGACATACGTATGTTTAGGTTAGAATGCTTTCACAATTAAATGAAACTACGTGATATAGTATTATTTCTACTCTTTCGTTCTTTACCACGACTTAAGTTTCGTTGTATTACAACATCTTCAGGTGGGCTATTAGCACGATTACTTTCATTTAATTGTGAATAATGAATTTCTACAAAATTAACGCCAAATATATTCATTATTAGAATGCTTTAATGCTATGGCAAATTTGAAGTTTCTGCATCAAGCGGTTTCGGAGAAAAATGACTATGATAGACAGACAGACAGATACGGGAATTATTTTATAAGGGATCCGTTTTTCTTTTTGAGGTAACGAACTATAAAAAAGTGAAGGTACCATAATGGTTGCTAAACGCATTATACCATAAAATTAATTCATAATTAAGTATATATGCCTTCCTCCATTGCATATTTTACAATTCCTATTTAACCAAAGTGGTCGTCACTCGTGACACGAAGATTTTCAGCGTCTTACACTTTTGTGAAAGACTGTAACACGAGAGTTGGTTGAAAACGGCAATGAAAAAACCACCGGGCGCGTGGCGCGGCGGGTGCCGGCCGCGGCGCGACTTGAATATTTAAACAATGTCGGATGGGATGTTCACACGTCGCTGATGGCTCGAGCTGTCTGTCTTCGCTTGGTGGCCTCGCGTTCTATTTTTCCATATAGGGTAGTCGCTTTTCGCGTCAAAGTATTCACAGAGGGCTGGGCTATGTCTACTTACCGAACGCACTCACCTTTGTTTTCTATTAATAGCTACTAAAGTTGGAATTTTAAAATTTAAGAGGATTATTTGTAAATATTTGAATATATGGTAATACCTTCAAGAGTATTTAGGGTTGTTTTTTTAATATTATAATCCGTGTAAAACTTATAAGAAACTAGAATCAATGTGGTACCTTATGTGTTTAATACTCTGTATCAAAATTGGAAATAACAGCCTGTTGCAAGTTGAGTTTTCTCACCGAAAGATTCCGATCTATATTATTCAAAATTGCATACATTTCTAACTCTAAATAAAGAATTATTTGTAAATATTTGTAACTATGGTAAAACCTTCAAGAATATTTATGGTTGTTTTTTAGTATTGTAATCCGTATAAAACTTAGGAGAATCAATGTAGTGCCTTATGTGTTTAATATTCTATATAAAAATTGGAAATAGCAACCTATCGCGAGTCGAGTTTTCTAACTGAAAGATTCCGATCTATATCAAAGTTGCATGCATTTCTAACTCTAAATAAAGAATTATCTGTATGCATTTGTATCTATGGTAGCGAACTATAAAGAATAGTATGGTATGATCTCAAAAGTATTTATGGTTGTTTTTTTTAGTATTATAATCGATACAAAACTTAGAAGAAACTAGAATCAATGTAGTATTTTATGTGTTTAATAATCTGTATTAAAATTGGAAATAACAGCCTGTCGCGAATCGAGTTTTGTCACCGAAAGATTCGGACCTATATTTTTCAAAATTGTATACATTTCAAATCCTAATAGGTATGTACTTATTTGATATAAAAATAACTAAGTAAACTTTCCAGTTCAAGAAATTGTGTTTATTTTAAGGTTTCCCAAGTACTAGTTCACCAACCGTTAAAATAATATTTTTCTTGCATCGTTTATTACTTGCAAACTATTTTTATACATAATTTCGTAGTTTCATTGAATTTATAAACTGAATACAAGATATGTGTAATATTGAATTCAAGTAAATTTTATAAAACAAAAATATGTGACCAAACATACATCGAATACATCAAATAATTTAAATTATGACAGAAAACAATTACGGCACGAGATTATTATACTAATTTTATCAAAGAATTTTACAATTGCGAAATAAATTATCTATGCTTATAGAGTATTAATTATGGTATCTTTTTAATACTAGTAATAAGACTCATTATTTTGGTAAATCAGTAAGTATACGTATTAAAATGATATGGAAATAAAACACATTTAATAAATTATGCACACAACGCATTGGTCTATGAAAGCGAATATTTTTATACTATACAAATGTATTATTATAATTAATGAATTGGACGAAGAAGGAAAAAATATATACGTAAAATAGTCAACTTAATGTGTCACTCTTAATAAGGTGTCATGATTACATGAAGTCAACCAAAAAAGTCTAACCAAACAACAAAATCATATAAAGTTTCATTTCGAAATGTTCCAGTAGTTTATGCAAATCGAACTATTGCATTACACATGTTGGCATTTTGTAACATTTATGTATGTGTGTATGTCTATATATATATATATATATATATATATATATATATATATATATATATAATAGGTAAGATAACATTTGAACAGCGGGTATAAAATATTTGTGTTTCATACAAATACTAACCGGCTTTCATTGCCATAGTGATGTATCTTGTCCGATATATTTAATTATTGAGACAATAATTTCAGAAATAGAGATATCGCCTAATGATTCTATTGTATCTGATTTGAATTATAATTTATGGTTTAAATCATTAAGTGGATAATTTTATTGAATTTTATACTTAACTTTCGTCATTAGTTCGTACAATAGGAACGTCCATGATTCATAATAAATTGAATTGCATAGTAATTGATACATACGTACGATATTTCTAATTATTAACTGTAAAAGGATCGTTCTAATACATATACAATAATTATTTATTCATTGATTAGAGTAAATACTTCAGTTTATAATTCCACACACTTTATCTTGTCAGAGCAGATGAATAGTTTAAAATATAATGGGTCCTTCTATCGAGCAGCATCATTCTTTACAGCATCATTTCATCACAATCTGTCTTAATTCTTTCGATTTAAGACAGATTGTAATTAAATTTTGTCGCGAATCGAACTTGAATTACGTAAATAAATAAAAGCAACCAAAACATATTTTTTAACATTATTTGAAGCAACTCTCCATACACCGAACACAAAACAATATTCAGCAATATTGTTGGATATAACGTCTCCTTTGCGAGATGTGTATTGAATCCCGAAGCCATTTAAAGTGTAAACCACTCAACAGCCCCCCTCCCTTCCTCTAACTTTACAATTTCAATCACCTTCCATGCCCTCCCACCCCACACCCCCTTCGATTCTTACTCTTTAACAAAGTATATCAAAAATTAAAAAAGAAAAATAATATTTAGCAGGCACTCAATGCAAAATTATTTCGGTCGATTAGCTTTAATAACTTAAAGATATATAGGTAGCCAAGTTATAACATTATATTTGTTTTAAATATTTAAACATTATAGATCGTTTTGTTGTAGCACTTAAGGGTTTATTTATTGGTACTTAGTTTTACGTTCGAACTCTCTTTAATATAAAAGTGTCTCAAATATTTTCACCAATTTTAAATATTCAAGAAAAATAAACAAACATAGATAGATGATAAGTATGTACTATACGTAAAAGAATATGAAATAGAATTGTTGTTCAATATATTTGGCGGTAATTTTATAGAAATTCATTATTCGCAATTAAATGACACTAGGTAATGTATTATTATTTCTACTTTCTTTAAGTTATTACTGAACTTAAAAGAATTTTATTTTTTAATTATTACGACCTCCAAATATCTTCCATTACGGGTCAAACATTCATATAAGCGAGGCAATAAGCTGGTGTACACTCGTTGTAAAAGATGTGGAGTAATAGAGTCCATTTCAACCTCGATACTCCTCTTCAACTGGGCAATGGCTGTTGGGGAATTCTGTTATACTCTATTCTTAAAGAAGGTTTAATGTTTATAAATCTGGGCCTCTTGGTGACAACCAATGTCGCCCCTGATTAAAATTTTGAGGTAATAATTCTGTTAATGCAGCCAATGAATCTTCAGTCGTATGGCATGTGGCTTCACCTTGTCGAAACCAAATCTCTAGTGTATAATCTCAATACTATTTAAATTGAGGCTACAAATAATCTCATATCACAGAAATATGGCAGCTAGAATTTACTGCAAAGACACAACATCTTCGATCTTCAAAAAAATGGGGCCCGATCACTGATTGTGCACCTACTGCCGTCCAACCTTTCGAGCAGTGTAATGGACGTTCGTAGCTATGTTAGGGGACATCAATATGTCCCAATGACATCAATATGTTTAGTGGGATATCAGTATGTCCCATTAAAAACGGCAATTATTTTTATTTACGTATCCGTTTAAATGGAAGTGTTTAATCATTAAAGAAAATGTGACGAAAATCGGAAATTTTCTTAGTAACATCTGTAATGAATTTCACCCTTGATTTGAATTATGTTTCTTTTAAAGCTTACACTATTTGGACCTTTACGCCTTTAAATATAATTCTTTTTTGAAAAATTTATAAACAGTTATTCTTTAAAAGCCTGAGCCGATCTTTCACGAATGTTTTCGCGCGGTTCATCACTAACTGAATGCTGTCTCGCTCCACATTCTCATCTTTTTCATTTTCTTCGTTCTCTTGGGCGTCCTGTTTGCCGTCCTCCTGTAGCCTGGAACGTCTTAATCCAACGAGTGCTTGTCTTCGAAATGTCACTGCGACTATAGATTTAGAATTTTCACAAAATGCTCGTACGCAAAACGCGCTTTACTCCCCGGTGAAGGTCGACGTGGCACTAATAATACTACGTAACGCTTTAGTGAACACGCGTGTCACCCCCTTACTTCACCGTGTGTAAGCTTCTGAATATTGAATAGGGAATATATTTAAGACACCTTATACTAGCTTTTTGTTAAAAAAAAATCCATTCTCGCTCAAAAACAATCGGGACTGCCGTTGCTTTAGTATAAATTTTTCTTTTCATTTGTTTTTCCAAAATCTACTAATTTGTAGCATTGATTAGAATTATGGCATTCCTCATATATTTTGCGTATATTTCATACTCGGTTTTAACAATTTATTATGTAGACTATACATTTACACTGCCTTAATAAAAATATGATTAAATCTATGTAAAATAAATTTATTACCTTTGGTAATTCTAATTTACCACCACCATAGATAGTTTAGCTTAATTATGGTAAACTGGTGTATATTTTACATCATACAAGAAGTAACGATATATTCATAGAAAAATGAAAAGCTGTTACAATTTTACTCTCGTTATTTCATAATTTTCCAACAAACATTTTGCACGTCTATTTCTTCAAACAATTGTACAGCTCAACACAGTATATATAATTTTTAATTAAATATATGTATTTCACAATAAATTACGTTTCTGTAATAATATTTACCGTACTTTCCACTTAAAAATGTCATTTGAAAACCTGTCTCGGCTGAAAAACCTATAACGTAAAAATTATCTAATAGCTACTTTTATACGTTAGCTATTAGAATGAAATACCAGCTTATAACTATGAAAGTAGTATACTTTGTTGCTATTTATTGATACAAAAGGCAGCTTCTTAAGTCCTGAATTTTCTGTACTTAATCAAAATCTCCTGTCAATTCAATTATTTTAAATAAACAAACCTTTACCATCCACATGACTAATTAACATACAATATTAAAAGCGATCAACCGCTCTTGGTGCATGCATTTTTTTCTTATAAATCAAAAAACTTCCCAAAATTACGCAACAAAACCCAAACTGGATAGGCTGGGGCCACGCGCTAAGCCACGAGGAGCCACCTGCCCTTCCGTCAAATTTATTTTATAATTGCGCTTAAAAAATGAGGAAGTCAGCCCGGTAATGAAAAAAATGCTGTCAATACCCGAGATGGACGTTCGAAGTGTCGGTCCGGGCAATTTGAACATCTCGTGCGACCGTAAAGGCGGTCTGAGGCAATCTCGGAAGGTAATGATTGATACCAATTACTGCACTGCTGTCAGGATATGGTAATAAACTGTCAAGAAATCTGCATAAATATATTATGTTAATATTATTAGGTAACGTAATGAACGTTAATATTATTAGGTAACAACAATAAAAAAATTTACATGAATATCGTTAAAGGATCGGTCTAATTATAATCTATTTTACGCACATTAATTTTATTTAGCTCTCCGAATTCCGAAAATAAAAAAGGTATTTTAATAAAAATTATTTCTACATGGTTTTTGAAACATTTTAAAATACTATTCAACAATTTTTAAATTCAAATTGAATAATTAATATCTTAAAATAGGTCGCTTCATGATTCAATCATTGCAATACAATGTTAATAAAAATAATCTTATTTTTTAAATATCTTTTTTGGTTTCGATTTAACGTCGATAATGAAATATAAAAAATATGTGAGAGATAAGAAGATTCCAAGAATTGAATGGTGATTTATCAAAGGTTTATTATTTTGAAAATTCACTTAAGTATCTTATTTTTCTGAATTTATAATCTTTTTGACCTTAGTAAATATTTAAATTATCCAACTGTCTTTTTCAATCACAAATAAAACAACTCCTCTGTGAATATTTGACCACTATCTATAAATTTCACACTTTTTGGAATAATTTAAAATTTACCATATTAATATTTAAAAAAGAAATCAATCACCTTCTTTAATTTCAAATAAAGATCTGATGTTTTTTGAATATTCAAAGAAAATGTTCTATAACTATTCAAAGGAACCGTTCTTCTGTAAATATTCAAAGAAACTGTTTCTAAGTAAAACGGAGAGCAAATTAAAAAAATTTCTTTAATTTTAGTTAGCGGTTTTTACTTAGTGCTCTTTTGTAAAAACTTTATTCTTAAAATTCTAATCACTAACTAACAACTCATCCTTTCTGACATTTTTCCGTTGAACCATCTATTAATAAAAAAAAACAATAAAAACAAGTGAGAACTAAATAGTTGATAAAGTCGTCGTATAACACTCGTTACTTTGTAGCATCATGTGACATGGTTGATATTTTTTAAATAGCATTCTTGCTGTAATTTAACTGGCTTGTTTGCACTTTGTATTCGATGTATTCGATGGTATACTTGTTATTTGTAGCTGATTCCAGACAGCTTCGATACGATCATGCTTCGAGAACCTTTCTTTTTACGATAGTTATTTCGCGTAATTTTTTTCACCAGGTTAATAATGAGGTATATGAGATTGTTTAGTTAAAATTTTATTTATATTTCGTCTGATAATGTTGCTTTAAATATTCCATACAAAAACTCTGAAAAAAAAACACTTGTGGGATCAACTTGTTATTTCTCCCTTCGTCCTTCTGTCAAAGCCTATTTTTTAGAGACCTTGCATTGTAGAGTCGAAATTTTTAATAAGTTTTTACAAACAAAAAACTTATTTTCGACTTTGATGGTAACTTTGCCAGTTCCCATGAGGCACGACTTTTTCTAACTCCATCATATAGACTACTGAATGCAATCTTATAAAATATTGAATACGAAAATGGAATATCCATTTCCATATATATCCGGACCTTTTGCTAACAATATTTAAAAAAAAACAAATCATCAATAAAAGAAACCATTGTTACCCTATCCTATTTTTTAACCAGTAGAAAAAATATGAAAAATAAAAATATGTGATATAGTCTTAATTAACAAAAATTGTCAGCGACACACACATTAATTCAAATTATCACTTTTTATTACTTAACATTAGTAATCATAACAGTTAGCAATTATATTAGACTCAATAATATTTATGAATTATTACATACACTATGTAATGTACACAGTGAGCATTATAAAGTTCCCTCGAGACAAATATTTAAGAAAATTTCAGAAAAATCATACCTACAAATTTAGTAAATTACTTTAATAATTTGTGACTTAGCTATACTATTTACTTGCAAATTTGAACTGAATACATATTCATGAGAATTCGTAAAATAGAAAAAAAATTATTGCAAATCCATGTTTCATAATCGTAATGTACAATCTTTAACTTAAGTAGGAAAATTAACGTATTATTTAGTTGTTATTGTTAATAAGGAAAATTGCATATGAGTAAGGAAAAGTTTAATATAACTTCTTAGTAATTAATTTGGTAGTTAACTATTGCAACAGCATAACAAAAATTTAAGCCATGATTTGAAAAAAATAATAAGTCAAAATATTTTAACGATAAAACAAGTATCCACAATTAATATGGAATAAACTATCCACAATTAATAAAATTTCAGTCGGCTAACTATTTTTGATCGCCACGATGATCAAAATATTTTCTTCAGACTATAACAGCACGTGCCAGCCGTACTGACTTTGTATCCGCAAATGTTAAACTGTAGTACGGTACGTATACACGGACGCTGTAAGCTGACACACTATTCAATTATATTGGAAATCGGTGTGGTTCAAGTTAAACTCGCTTTAAGACATTGCCTGATCTCATCAAGCGGAGTGGAGTGGAATTGAGCAGTTTGAGAAGTGGAACGCGTCGGGATCAAACGTCGATTGCGACAAGCCGCCAACACCTGCCGCCGGCGCGATGCCGTCGCTTCTTGATTATTAGCGACGTGTAAATTTTTGTACAAAATATCAGCTGGCATATTTAACACTTTATGGTGCAAGAATAATATAATCACTCGATGTAGTAACCCTAATGTAAAATTGTGTTTTGCACCGAATGTTTAAGTAGAGCGGATTCGAATTTTTACCATGTTATGTGCGCACATAAGGGATTGATACATACTTGAAATCCAGATTCATACCACTTCGTCTACATAGTTTATATACACTCTTTTACGTTAAAGTTGTAATAACTTTCTAAATAACTGGAGGTTGTAAAATTTAGTATACATTTTAATGCGAAGAGTTTGTATCAATGATTAGTGGTATTTAATAGCGAAACCGGATGTGGATCAACAATTGAATGACAAAATCCTAACTAAAATTTTATGATTCAAGGTTAGATATTTTGCAGAGTACTGAACGTGTTTTGAAAATTCCATCAAATTAATAAGTAATGAAAATATATGATGAAATATTATAATAATATCTTCATTAACACAGATAGTTTTAGTGCCTATGTAATACCCAAATAGTGGCGCTTAAATAAAAAGCAATGCTTTTGCAGACTTCACAATTCTTCGTTAGAAGCGTGACAATCCACGGAGACCTCTGGTCTTTTCTGGAAGTTGTCTCCAAGCTTTTCTATTCTTACTAGTTTTTCGTCAGTTCTTGACTTTAATACTTTTAGATCCTTTTCTAAACAATTCGAGAATGCATTTCATTATAAATGGAGTATTACAGAGAAAATACTAAAGAAGTTTAATAGGTTTTTATATTATAAAATATATTGGTATTATCCTTACTCATTTTCCTCAGATTTCGTAATGAGCATGATCCGATATAACTCCCTTTAACTCCGACGGAAATTGGTTCTGGTCGTGCATTTTTTTAACTATTAAATTAATACGTTGATAACCCCTCGATCTTGAATTTAATAGCTCTTTATACTCTTGAATGCTACATTAAGGGTCGATGTTATTTTTTATTTTACCTACCTAGAGTGTTCACGAATGTTCAACGCGTTCACCTGTCTTTCGTGCACTTGTATTGTTGAGACACACCTAGTCTAGAATTTTTTTCTCCTACAATGACAGCTTCAGAAATAGGGTCATGGAGTTATTTGGTAGTTCTCGACTGATTGCTAAACGATATTTGTCCAAATCACATTGTATTTATATTTGAAATGTATTAAATTGCTCTGTGAGTATATTGTCTTATTCGTTATTATTTTATAACCATTATCATACGTTCTTCAACATTCTCAGCGCTTTGGGTAAGTCTCCAAGTGGAACATGGAGTTTTCAAGAAATAAATAAATTACATTTAACAGTAAAAAATTATATTACTAGCAATTGCTATTACAGTTGAACACATTTTTTTACTATAACTAAAATTTCTACTATAGCGATATTTGTTTGATGTGAATTTTAGGGTCTTTACCATTTATAATTATCTCATGAATTAGAGCTTTCGTGAAAGAATCAACTTGTATTGTAACATACATATATTATTGCCATTACAGTTGAACACATATTTTACATACATATATTGCTATTACAGTTGAACACATATTTTTACTATAACTAAAATTTCAAATGTAGCTGGCCACGATGTTTGTTTGATGTGAATTTTAGGGCCATTACGATTTATAATTATCTCAAGAATTAGAGCTTTCGTGAAAGAATCAACTAGTATTAGTAATATATAAGTATTGTAACATACATATATTATTTAGTACATTATTTCCTTTTATTTTTTCTGACAATTTGTAAATTGTTAATTATTGATATGAAACATTTTAATCTATTCGATTTTGTTAAGAATTTTATATTATTGTTCTAACGTTTATTATATACTAACGGGGTCATAACAGAGACTCACACATAAATTAGTTATTGATCAAACATTAATTTTATAAATATTTATATTATTATTATGAAGGGTTACATTAAATAAGATTTAAAAAAATGTTTGGATAAATGAAATTCGTACACAGTTACAGATTATAATGTATCAAATGTTTTATTTTTAACTATCATAACAAATTTTCGAATTAACTTCATTACCTCTGTGTAATGTAATCTACATTTTTAAAAAATTAATTAGAACTGAATCTATACTAATATACACAGAGGAAGTTTATTTTTTTGCGTTAATCTCTGGAACCACAGCTCCGATAAAAAATTATTTTCATATCAGAACGGCCACACTTTGAGGTTATTTTAGGCAATGTATATTCGCTACGATTTATAAAAAGAGCACAATCATAAAAATATAACAAAAGCCAGGACACATTGCTTAAAAGGTGTAAAACAGAAAAGAGAGCGGCATATTTATTGAATGATCGTTTAGAGTATTCCCACAGATGTACCTTCGACCCTGACGACGATGTCGTTTAGCGAACGAAGCGCAGATGTTTAGTGAAAGTGGAGACCAGAGCAATATAATCATTCTACGCGAGCGAAACCGCGGGACATAACTAGCAAATAAATAAATTAATCAATTACGAAATATGCGAGCCCAACTTGCACTCACTCGTTTTTTCTTTATTCTTGCTTACTGATACAAATTATGTAAAAAAACAGAGAATATATTAATATGAAACGCTAATTAAATGCAAAGTAAAAACTACAATGATTTCAAAAACAATATTATTATTTTATATTAAATCATCCTCTAATGAAAAACAAAGTTAACTCAAAGATTAAATTTAATAACAAAACTCGATGTAATTATAAAGTAAAACCGACTTATAATTATATAAATTAATTCTTAAGAATCATATGAGACAAGATCAACCTATTCGATGAATGTTCATGACCCCGGTTTGAACTAAGAAGATGCTATAAATAGAGAGACAAACTCAAATAAGTCCATTAACAACATATTTTTAATGTAATTACAATGTAATTAATTAAAAAATTCCTCTGCCAATTACAGAATTTATGTATTTAAACTGGACAGATAAAGAAGCAAATGTCTTAAGGGTAAGCAGTTTGTGCAAACTGCTTATTTATTAACATAAACAATAATAAACATGCGATGCTTATAAATATTAATGACACTGTTACCATCGTGAAAACACGAAGTCGCGTATAATTATAAATCAGCCGCAGGAGTTTCCTAACGATAAGCCCTATTTGATCTTAACATCTTATACCAGCATCCTTGTGTATAAATACAAATTGATATTAAATTCTTCAACCTTTGTTTATAGAAAAATTTAACCTAGCGTAAATATAACAATAATTAACCTATCATAGCATATCGACATATTCCGCCTGTCGCGTTCGTTTTGTTTGCCCTTATGATATAGGCTTAGTAAAAAAACAATAGAAAAAATGTAAAAAACGTTATACCGATACTACATGTTTATAAAATCACTCAAAAATGCTCAACTCAATCACCTAAAAAGGATAAGAAAAATAGACCAAAACATCTATATGTTAAAACACACGATTTCATTGTCTCACGAAAGCTCGAATTCATGAAATATGTAGAGATCGTGAAAGCTATAAAATTCACATGAAATGTACCTCGTTTCCCGCTGCAGTAGAAATAGGAGTTATAGCAAGAATAGGTGTTTCAACACCTATTCTGTAGCAGCGACAGCAGGTAATTCTCTATTTTACTGATAATGGCAATACCCCACTTAGCTGGTAATATTATTACGACAATATAAAGTTATTTATGTTCGAGTGATGTAATAATATTTAGTAAGTTTTACGTACTGTCGATATACTAGTAAGTATAAGTAATATCTTACCGTAGTAGTAAAGAAAAGCAAAGTAATGGTAGGTAAAATCTCGTTTTATTATTAAAGTAAATAATATCCCACTGTAGCAATAATGGAAGGTAATATAATAGTGTTTGGTAATGTTCTACCACACTAATATTTGGTAACATGCACAATTTTTAGTTATTTTTGGATATAGAAACAAAGGTTTTTAGTTATTGCCGAGAATACACTAAAACATTCCCGGAAATAATACATTCCAACTTCATTAAAGTCGTCTCTGCTACTATCATTGACGTTTTTAATAATAAACACTTGTTAGGAAGAAGTCATTTTACATTTTTTTACAATAATTTACATTTTCTCACAATAATTTTTGTGCTATTTACGCATGCCGAAGTTCTTTCTCTAATGTCAATTCTACACTCGAAAATTCTGCATTGTTCATAGAAAACATCTACCGCAATTGAAAATATTTTGCGTTAGTTTTGTAGAAATTCATTATTCACAATTAAATAAAACTGTGTGGTGTAGTATTATTTCTATTTTCGTTAAGTTTTTTACCATGACCTAGGTTTCGTTGTATTACAACATTTGCAGGTGGGCCCTTAGCAAAGATTACCTGAACATGTTGTAATACAACGAAACCTAGGTCGTGGTAAAGGACTTAAAGAAAGTAGACATAATACTACATCACGTAGTTTCATTTAATTGTGAATCTATCTCAATATTGATATTAACACTCGGTAAGTTTTAACTAAATTCTATTGTTATTGTATTTTTCCAAGACGAATATATTAAACTTTCGCAACAAATGTAAAGGTCAAAATCTTATACTGACCGAATGACAGGCAATGATAACAGGATAAATAACATCGATCACATCAATTGATTCTGATTGGTATTTAAAAACATTTTGCCTAATTTACGTGATGATGCACTGATATTTTGTAATGCAAATCGTTATTTTTTTTAACGAAAACTACTACTGTTTAAATGTTTTTCTAATTTATTATTAAGAAAATATTGAATTTTAATTCATTAATGAGAAAAAATTAAGCTAATTGTCCATTGTGTTAGGTTGGTTATACATAATTTCAAAATCGGGGTTATTTTAAAGAAAAAAATTACACACTTCCATTGATTTATTATTAGCTTGCAAAAAAAACAAATAAATTACAAGAATATTTCATTTTGGTGTCATCTAAAGCTAAAACGTAAATATTTGTTTGTCATCCATGAAACAAGATTGCGGCTTAATGACAAAGGAATTTCGAAGACCACCCATGAAAGTGTTAGCAAATGACTATCACAGATAACACGAGATATCCCGGAAACAATCATCTCATAATGATTTTTCGAACCGCACATTACATCGTCATACAACACGCCGACATTTGCAGAGGCAAGCTCGCAAAGATCGCTTATTTATTATGCCAAGATAATTCGAAGTACACAATAATTAAAAAAAAATATCCAGCCTCCAAAATTAAAACATATAGATGATGGATGACAGCAAAAATGTTCATAAATATGTATTTTGAGCGCCAGATGGCAGTGATTAAATTGATATTTATTGATTGTAATTTTTCTCTGAAAATTTCTTTGGAACGTGGCTGTTATGTAATCGCTTGAAATTTGACAGGATAATATACTTTTCTTAACATATACGATCCAAAAATTTAAATATTAATCAATTCGAGATTATAATTAAGATATTTTCGGCCATCTTTATGATGCGCCTCAGCAATATATTAACGAGATAGTCATTTATTATATATTTTTGTACACAACAGTAGCAAAAGACTAAATGGTTAATTTACGTCCAAATTTTGTTTATAACAATTTTTTATTCATTTCTAATAAATTTGCTTATACTTTTTATGTATCATAGTTAGTCTGGGTTTGTATATATATATATATATATATATATATATATATATATATATATAGGAGTTCAATAGAATGACATAGAACAGATAGCTCGTAAATAAGTGCACTTAAATTCACGATTAAATGAAACTACGTGATGTAGTATTATTTCTACGTTCTTTAATTTCTTTACCATGACCTAAGTTTCGTTGTATTACAACATCTTCAGGTGGGATATTAGCAAAGATTAACTCTTAGGAACATCCAACAGCATTTATATGTTTCAAACACAATAGCTGAAGCCGGGTTTGTGCGGGTTTTTCCACTGCTTATGTTAGTGAGTTTATTGCAGGGGCGCGGTGTAGGTTTTATTATATTTCCGACAGTTATACGATATACCAGTATTTTAGTGAGGGTAATAAATTCAATTGTTGTTATTATGTGAGGTTGTACAATGCAAGTGTTCCGGTGTATGTAATAAAATTAAATGGAAGTTATTATCGGTCATATATTTATACAAAAGCAAGGGTATTTGAAAGTAAGGACAAGGTAATACCACTAATTCTACTAATGCACTTAAAAAGGACATTAAGAAAAAGTAGATGAAAAAATTATTCCCAAAAAACCAAAAATTAAATTAATTAATTAAAAAAGAGTCTTCATTCATAAATTAAAAATCAAAGCGCGTATATATTCAATCTACGAAAATATATTTTTGATTGAATATTAAATTATAATATTCAATTTTCATTCAAACTTAATGTAACACTATATGTAAGCTAAAATTATTTAAATATGAATGACAGTTCTCGAATTTTTAAAGTTCTTTTTTTGATATTTCAACTTAAAAATACGTAGAATATACAGAAATTACCGGTAGATTCGTAACCAGAAGCTACTGAAGCTGCGCGCATGGAGTAAGAGTCCTTTTGTTTTTATTGCCATGATTATTATGCCGTTTGGCACTACGAATTCAGTCATGTCATTTCTGGTTGTTCAGTATTTTTGACCAATAATTTAATTATTTTTAATTTAATTATTTCATAAAATAATCGATACTTAAAGAACCCAATACAAAATTATTTTATGTCAGTCGTGAAAGTTAATTAATTACATTAGAACACGTTTGGTGTTAAGTTGTGTTCTTACTGTATAATTATGTGTTAATGTACTGATACGAGTAAAAATTAAATTATAATTGATTTACGCAAATACAGTAAAATCTTTCACGAACATTACTCAATGATTAATTTGGTGTATTACTTATGATTCTTAATTATTCCTCATATTGACTAATACAAAAATGATTTATATTTCTTGTGATAAATACAATTAAATCAATGAACTTCATTGACCCACTTTTCAAATAAATAGTTGGATTGCTTGAAGTCTACGTGTTAAACCCTCATCCTACAATCTTTCTTTCATAGATCACAAACTTGTAGAGAGCAAAATTACAAAGTGATTGTCCAGTGATTTCGTATAATTGAATATGTAATAACTTAATCATACGTATATGTATTGAAATTTGTTAGTAAGTTAATATGTAGAATAAAAAATCGAGTCTTTTGTTTTCAATGTCGAATTTATAATAAAATAGAAAAATCATTTATTGTCCAGAATGGAATTATTGAAATCGAATTTAGTTAATGTTAATCAGACCCAAAATTTATTTCAATAAAGTTTGTTTTATGGTATAACTGAAGTATATTCTCCGTCAAATAATATCATAATAATATGCTAAAGTAATTGCCGTTAGCTTAATAAGCTTACGATAATCTACTATTGAAAATCGTACAATAGTAGTTAAACAAGTAATAAGAGATTATAATTGGTCGAAGCCTGGATATATATTTAAAGTTACTAGTTATTATATTAATTTCAAATTGAGCTTTTATTATATGCAAAGCTTGATGTATATACAGTCTATACTAATAAATGGCCCTGAATTAACATCAGAAATAATATTACTACAAAACAATTAAATACTTAATATCGCTGAAATTTGCTGGGTTTAACATATTGTAATTTTAACTGTGCGTACTGTCGAAATAACTTTCAATCATTTTTAATAAGATGTATGTAATATGTTACGTTCAAAACAAAATGTGATAATTAATAACTACATATATTTGTATTAAATAAGAATTTAGTTTCTAATCTGGAATCAATGTGTTATATTAAAAAGAAAAAATATTGTGTTTCCTATTAAGTTTTAGCTACGAGTCAAAACTTTTCTACCAATATTGTCTAAAATTCTAGAATTTGTCATTACATGTATAAACAGGTTGAAGTGTGTTCGATTAATGATAATTAACTCCAAGCTTTCAAATTGATTACATAAAAAAAAAAGAATTTACGTCGACTTCCAATGCGGATTTTGTTTAATTTAAAATTTTCCAATATTTAATGATATCGAAAAGTAATTTCGATTAACTGAAGCGATTAGTAATTGATAATGAGAAGTGGATATGTTATATACGTTAATCACATAAACAAATTTCAATAGTTTAGTGCGGAAACCATGAACTGCATACCAAAAAAAAACTGAACAGCTAATACAATATCAAGGAAGTTATTCATTGAGAGGCCTCCACGGAGATTAAGAAATTATTTACAGAATAAAAAATTTCGACAAAATGAAGACCTTTAATAAGACTATGTTAGTTTCTTTTTCTAATCTGATTTACCAATTTTTTACGCTAAAGGATACTGGATAGCAGAAAATAATAGATATGAGTTAATGTTGTTTTGGCGTTTAGATTTGAAAATAATTTTTGTAAGATATTTTTTAAAAGCTTCTTTAATTTTACCTTAATAAATAGATCAACCTATTCTTTTTAGAAAACTCGGGAGAGCAATAACACATTTTTAAACTGTTTACAAGTTAAAGAAAAATTACTATGTCTAATCACATCCAGCGCCAGTTTCTGTAAAATTATTCGTGTGAATCAAGCTTTTTTTAATAACACTTACATTATTATTATCCACCCACATTCGATCGCCTCCAAAGAAATATTTCGGCATTAAATAAGTAATTGTTCCAGAAACTTTAAATGTTTTGTCACCCTTCTTCATTTATGGTTAAATTCAATATAAATTTGCCGACAAACAAAAAGGTGTTACAATGTTTTCTCAAAATCGGCTTTCTCCTTTGCGAGATATGTTTTAGTTGCTGGTTATCAGTTCGATCAAAGAGTTTTAATTCGAATTATTCTTCTTAATTGCTTCATTTAAACCCTATCAACGTTTCCTGATAGAAGTTTAGCTCATTTCAACGATATTTATCACACCTTCATGTACATTTTCCATAACACGTTTCCGTTTTAAACATTGTGTTCCTTTTTTATTGCATTCAATATGGTTGGTTTTTATGTTCCGTAACGAGTAAATTTTGACGAAATTGTAGATTAATAAAACTATATTTATATTTACATATATATATATATATATATATATATATATATATATATATATATTTATATATATATTCCACATAATATTAAACACTAATCCACTTTCTCCTGATCAATAGCGTTCACGGCAAATCTTACGAGATATATGAGTACTACAAACTGTGATAGTTTTATACAAATATATAAATACAAAGCAGAATTAAACATAATTATGTGAAATAATTATCATGTCATTTCAATGTCGGAAAGATAAGAAAAATGAAAATAACACTGCTGCCGCAGAATTCGCAAATAAAATATTTAAACGTTTCATTACAGAAATTTATATTATCACAACAATGTTCTCTAAAATATAAATGAATTTATCAATTATTTCATACAAGTATGTTTCGCTATGAGCTTACAAAAAATATGTTGTCATAATACAAAATTTAGGATTAATCTGATTTAAAACGTCACGATCAGAGAAACGTTATTTTTCAAGTGTTTCTTTCTATACACATCTTCATGATATATCCATATCTTCGGCATTGAGTTATAAAAATTAACACAATAACTCATGGGATATAACATGTAAAATTGAAACAAAACCTTTTTATTGATTTTAAGAAAGGGGGACGTTCTCAATTCTACCGATTTTTGTGTATATTATATCTCATATCTCCGGCATTTTTAAAAAGGTTATACTTCCAATACAGTCCCATGAATATGTATGTGAGGACCTGATCATGGAAAGATATACCATAGAATTCCCCAAAATTGAAAAGCGCATGAACCGTGATCGAGTTGGTATGATAAGTTTTATTTTGAAGGGTGTACTCCCAGCACGGTTCTATAAAATTTGTTTAAAATTTGACCATAAATATTGAAGATATACCAGAACCTTTTAACCTTTGATTCATAAATACTGATGCCATATGTCTACTGACTTCCAAAGCCGAGAGACTTGAGGTTCTGCTGTTTTTAAATTATTATTGTGAATCTTAAACAGGGCCTCTGTCACTAAACTCCGGACTCCAGCTCCTCAGTCCCGATGCTACAGAAGTACTACTTATCTAAACTCGGAGTCTTGGGAAATTGCTGTTTTTGAATTAATATTGTATATCTCAACTAGAGACTCTGCTACTAAACTTTGAGTTTCAACTCCTCAGTCTTGACGCTGTGAAGGCATTGCCTGTTTAAATCGTGAGACTTGAGGGCCTTCTGTCTTTAAGTTAATACACAATAGATCTCAAGCAGAAGCTCTGCCCCTAAATTCCCGGTTGCAATTTTCAATCTTGACCATGTGGGTATACCGTCTGTTTAAATCGTGAAACTTTAGGATATGCTGTTTTTAAATTATTTCGGGTCTCACTCAGAGACTGAATATTATTACAAATATTATTTCAAAAAAGGAAGAAGGTAAATTTTATTCTCAATATCATTAATACAATTTAGATTTTATCCTTAACCCATCTGAAAGGACATAAATATTTGTATATATAATTAACAAGTACAAAACATTTATTATTTTATAACCAAATCTTCAATAAATGAATCACCAATCACGAGTGGAGCCTTATATTAGTTCGTGCTCTATATTATACAAGTGCGCCGTGAGGTGTAAACTAACGAAATGTCTCCGAACCATACGAAACAATACATTTTATTATACTAGGCGTTAGGCCTAGTTTTAGCCTAGTTTTTAGTTTTAGAGATATGATTTTTAAATTTTTTTTTTATTTTTGTTACTGCGCATGAAAAAAAAAATTTATTAGGTATTATTACTATTCGTGATTTCTTATTATCCAAGACCTTTAAGAAAACATTCGTTCTCTTAATTAAAATGTTATTCATTCGTTATTATTGACAACTTAAAAATTAAACATTGTATATATTTAGCGTTAATTTTGTAGAAATTCATTATTCACAATTAAATGACACTACGTGATGTATTATTATTTCTAGTTTCTTTAAGTCCTTTACCACGATCTAGGTTTTGTTTTATTACAACATCTTCAGGTGGGCTGTTAGCAAAGATCTTTGCTAACAATACTACATCTTTGCTAATAATACATCACGTAGTTTCATTTAATTGTAAAAATTAAACGCTGAAAAATGTTCATTTCTACAATTACAAAACATGAAAAGTGATTTTTGAACAACGCTAGTGTAAAAAAAATGTGCGGCAACCTTGTGTAACTTTATTTCAAAAACATCTAGAATTCACAGACTCCAAAAAGATAACAATGTTACAGTTAATGTCGTAAACAGTTGAAAAATATCTGCTTTATTGAAATAACTCAGCATTCGCAGAAATGCTTACTATCAAAACAACCGCTTATCAAAATTGTTTCGTTTTCACTTTCCCACTCGTATGGTCTTTGTCTTTTTATTGTTCTCGACCGTCAAGGGACCCCCTCTACTTCTTTCCTCACAGACTCTACAACTTTGCTTCTTTAGTGACTTGCTTATCGCTCGTAGCTAACAACGTATTTTTTTGCTGCTTTTTCCATACCACTGCTTTTATTTGTTGACCTACGCTTGAATTGGACCTTGTTTGTGCTTGTGATTTGGATATCGTTTGAACGAGTGCATTGCAAAATGCCTCAGACCTACACTGCTCGTGAATATGCAGAAATGTATTTCATTTACGGGCTATGTGATGGGAATGCTCGGCAAGCCGCACGTACGTATCGCGAGCGCTACCCTAATCGCGAATGCTATCCCGTCTGCTTTTCCCACTGTCTTTCTTCATGTAAATAATGCATATTTAAAGGGTCGAATTCCTGGAAATGTAGTTTCTTGAAGGAAAACCTAGAAATTTTAATGAGCGTCAAGTGCTGGCCGAAGCGGAAGCAGCTCCTTCTATTAGTATTCGGCGTATTTTTCGACATACTGGTGTCGCAAGAAGTAAAATATGCCGCATTTTAAGAAGAAATAATTTATATATGTACCATGTACCACGAGTGTAAGGACTGCTGTCTGCTGACTATCAACGACGAATAGATTTCTGTCGGAAGATGTTGCGTCGATGCAGGCAAGATTCGCTTTTTGTAATTCAATCTTATAGAGGGATAAATTGTGTTTTAATGCACAAATTAATTATTTGCATATAGTATTTATATGCATAATTACACTAATGGGCCGTCGAGAATCCCCGCACAGTAAGGCGAGATTGATTTCAATATCAATTCGGAGTCAATTTGTAGGCTAGAATCCTGGATTAAATATCGGGCAAAAATATCGGTCCATTTGAACTCCCCCAAATGCTTATTGGAGTTCTTTATCTATAATTTTTAAGAGAAGAGCTTGGAAATCTGTTGAATGAAATACCGCAATGTGTATGTGACGGAAAGTGGCTACAGCGCGATGGTGCACCGGTCCACTTTTCGCGACAAGTAACTGAATACTTAAATGCAACTTACCCAAATGGATGGATGGAACGTGGTGTCATGGCAGTATAATCGCATGGCCACTCGTGAGACTTTAGAAACTGCGGAAATCGTGAGACTTTATATTTATAAATTAGTGTTGCAGGTAATTGTTGCGGGCAAATTCTTAAGCTTCCAAGCTACCGTTGAGCTCCGGATTACAATTCCTTAGCCTGATGCTGCAGTGGTACGACCTATTTTGTATATGTTAACTCGTATCTCCGTCTGCAATCAACGAATTTGGGTGATTCTTTCTTATTTCAATGGCCTCAGTGTAGTATCATAAAAAAACTGGTTAGACCAGGGAAATTGAAAATACACCTTAAGATTTGACGACAATATACAGCACAGAAGCCGTGATCGAGTTTAAATTACACAGGTCTTATGTTAATCTGGTAATTAAGTATCTAAAGTTTTGACACGGTTAAGGGTGGCATAAATTAATCCTTTAGCAAAATAAGGGCCTTCCACTAATGAGGTGTAAACTCATCGAGTATGGTCGGCGCCAAATGAAATGTAGCACTCATCTGTGTACGTGAATATGAATATTAAAGAGGCGAGAGGCGTCGTTAATGTCAGAGAGAACGTCAGAAATGGGTATCAAAGAGTCTCAATGAGTAGCAATGAATCAGAATCAGAGTAGCAATATTTCACAAATTTCTTTATGTTCAGAATTAATACTGTACCGCAAAAGTTCCAACTGAGTACGCTTATGTTCATTATTTTGTATTTTTCAGTGTGCATTTTATTCGATGGTTATTTGAAGTTAGTTCATTTTTTAAATGTCTATTTTATTTTATACTAGCTTCTGTTCGATATGTCATGCCCATAGACTATAGTAATTTATCCTATGTCAGACTTATCTATGTTTCAATTTTTTTCAAAATTAATTCGCATACAATAGTAACAACTTGATTAAAAAAAGATTTGTGAAATGGAAAACGTTTATTATGTTTGCTTCCGTAGGTAACCCATAGAAATATACTTGGATTTGATAATATATGCTAAAATCAAACTTACAAAATGTCCATTACGTCATCGAGTAGAAACTAAGGAACATCACAAAAGATGGGTAATGACCCTCAGGAACTAGTTCAGATTTTAGGTTAAAAGTAGCTTATACCTCTATTATTGCAAGCAATAACCTATGCAAACTCAAGTAGATTTACGTAGGTTCATTCAGAAATTACGAAGCTATAGAGTAACAAACATATAACAATCCATATATCTATTCAAATTTCAGCACTTATGTGTTATATCATTTGAGACATGGATAAGAATAGACATCATAATAGTAAAGTCCGCGAGGTAATTTGTTTCTTCAAACATATTGGATTTGTTTATTTTGGAGAAATATTAAAAATGAATTCAAAATGTATGTGCAGTAGTTTAAAAGCCGCAAAAAACATTTTTATAATATTATAATACGCATAATTCCTGGAATTATTATGTTATAATAACACTCGACTAACCACCCTCCCAAAACATTTTTGAGTTTAAAAAGCTATAAAAATAAAATGGCAATACACGAATAATCGAAATTGTATGAAATAAATGACAAATAAATTAATACCTCTTAACTATATCGACTCGTCAGCTTAACTAATAGAATGATTTTAATAAAATGTGTATCACAAAATTATTTAGGTTACGAAGTGAATGAAAAGTTGAATATTGAATATATTTGGCGCTAATTTTGTAGAAATTCATTATTCACAATTACATGAAACTACGTGATATAGTATTATTTCTACTTTCTTTAAGTTCTTTACCACGACCTAGGTTTTGTTATATTACAACATCTTCAGGTGGGCTATTAGCCAAAATTGAATCTTTGCTAATAGCCCACCTGAAGATGTTGTAATATAATGAAAACTAGGTTGTGGTAAAGAACATAAAGAAAGTAGAAATGATACTACATCACGTAGTTTCATTTAATTGTGAATGAAAAGTCTTGATGACGCATGTTTCTAAAAACAAAATATTATCACATAAAGTAAGCAGGAAAATTTTATTCTCAATATCATTAATAAAATTTACTTTTTATAATCGATCTTCTCAAATGACATATACATTTATATGAATAATTCACAAGTACAAAACATTCTTATGTGTTTCATTCTTAAGTGCAACTTTATATTATTTTGCTCTATATTATCTATTATTTGCTCTATATTATCTATTATTATCTAAAATTACGGAAAATACTTTTATTATTTCTAAAGAAATATATATGGGTACTGCGAAAAACGTAAAATTAAGTTTAATCTCTCACCTTTCTATTAATTATAAAAAAGTGTGTCTTACCGAATGTACCCTTGATATTATTCTGCATTACTCACATAGATTAAACGATAATATGAAAAATTAAAATAACTCTAGAACAAATTCGAGTAACAACATGCTAAGATAGACTGGTAACACTCCATTTCTTATATTTGCAAGCGAGCGCTGGACTGAAATGCACAAGGAACCTGCAGAAGAGAACATTTCAAAACATATATTGGAGATATAACCATCAATATGTTGAAATAACTATTAAATCTATTTGAAGATATAAAGATGGAGTTTTAGAATATTTATACTCATTAATGATTTATGATATTCTTGTATTTTGCTAATTACGTTAGCATGGGGTTTTCAAGAATAAATAATCTTTCAAATAATTTTGATGGTATTTAGACATCAGCGAAGTACCTTGTCTGCTCAATTATTCTCGCAATTGCCTTAGGATGGGATATTAAGTTTAAAATTGAGAATATGCTTTAAATTTTGAGGAAGTGTTTTGCTTAATTTATTTTCTTGAACCACTAATTTCACAGATGACTTAACCTGAAGATATATTAAATCGTAAGTGTATTAAAATATTTAATCTTTATTTGTGACAAGTTTTCATCGTGTTATTTTTGGAGAGAAGAAGATAAATAAGATACAATCTTTTAATATTCACCGATAGATTCTCAAATTAGAACCATATGCACACCACACCTCTCTATATACCGCACAGTTCATAGACAGGAAACCTGGCGCCGTCGACCAGGAAGCTATGATTTCAAAACATTCATTCCATATCACACTATCAAAACTCAATTAATCTATGCCTAGCGCCTTAACTTCCGGCCCTAACTTACCGAACGGCGCTCCGTGGAAAAAAATAAAATCATAACACACATTACACAGATACACGTTCATATCGAGCAGCTTCTCACAAAGTCATTATTACAATACTGGCACGGACATCTTTGATATACCCTTTTCCATGCAGGGGGTCTTGTTTTATAAATTGTTTTATATTGTGGTATTAATAGTCTCGTTTCAAAACATCGACTACTAGATAAATAAAAAAAAATAAGATACATCCTACCAGTTGTGGCGACCGGCGATTACGAGCATTTTTTAGTTAAATATTTCATTTTTTTTTTACCAAGGGGAGCAAGTCCTTTCACGCAGAGAGAAAGGTCATTAGTTTTAAAATGTAATCGAAATAAAAATTCATTTGATTTAGCTTACTGAGGGAATCTCCCCGGGGGAAGATTGTTAGGTGACTATCGCTGATTATCTAAATACAATTCGAAATGTATTCATATTTGTTTACGATAACTTCAAATAAAATTGGATGACATATTCGCCACTCTGACGACAATCGATTCCAATGAACAAGCACAAAAATTTAAAGGCAAATTGGAAATCATTTTTATTCAATATTTATTACGTATAACAAAACGATGTGTCCGTGTTTATAATTTGAATGCTGAACACTCACACACCTTATAGCGTATAGGAACCAAACTGAAATAAGCTAGTTATGATAAATATTTAATAATATAAACCTGTTAAGTACTAGTAGTATTCAAATTTATATAATACTTAAGGAAAATAGTTATATAGAAATACTACCTGTATTTCTATATAACTATTTTCAAATATTAACATAGTTTTTTAATATATTGCCTAATACATCTTTCAGAGAAATATAAATTTGGTGAATGTGTCAAAAAAAATTCAATTAAGAATTTTCGCTGTTTTCCAGTAAACTTTAAGAAAATTTCTATTAAAGCTCTTTTTGTTCATGACTTTGACTCTAACGATTTAGGCGATACAGAGGATAATACATTTTTGTAAATATTTTCAACAATATTTCTATAACTAGCCAACATAAAATTCTGAAAGTATAATTTTGAAATATTTATAACTTGCTTCGTCATTTAAAATACAAAAATGAAACTTGAGTATTTTATCTCTCTATAATTTTTGTATAAATATTTTTAAATGTTATACGGCTTGGCATTATGCTAAATTTCAAGTTTCTTCGCCGAGAGCTTTCTAAGACAAAACGACGGTGGCGAACTAATAGAAGGACAGATGGACGGACATATAAATGGTCTTATAGGGGTTCTATTTTTTTTCCTTTTGAGGTACGACCAAGTACGAGTCGGCCACCGTTAGTTGGAATTTTGTAATAGTCGAAATTTGCACATAAGAGAACCCTACCTATATGAGGCACTGGTGAAGTAATGAAGCTTACTATCCTAACGTACGTACTGTTTGTATAATACCACTGTATCAGTAATTAATAGTTTTATTCATATTTTTGTACCTGAAAAAAGGGATTTTACATCTCTCATGTCTGTCCGTAACAACTGTTTTTCTCAGAAAGCGCTCGACGGGAAAACAGAAAATTTAGCATATTAATAAAACATATCTCAACAGGTAACACTCAAAAATATTTGAAGCGGCAATCAAAATACTCGATTTATTTTAATTCCATGCAGAGTGGAATATTGTTCAAAAGGGCTGGTTAGAAAAATATTCAAAAAAATGTTTCACCCGTTCTAAAAGAAGGGGAGAGCTTATTTTCGTAACTGCCGAAACTACTAAATTTATAAAAAAAAAACAGAATTTTAAAAACCTGCACGAATGTGTTAAGAAAATTATAAAGATGATTCCAAACTTCAAAGCCTTTGCAATACTAACAATAATATAGATATAAGTCCTCCAATTAAATATTTATTGTGCTAGGAAGTACATCTTAGTAATGACTTGTGATAAATAAAAAAAATTGACTTCAAACTAGATACGGAACTCTCGCACTTGGCCGGTTTTTCCTGCAATAACTTATTGTGTTACTGGCCCATTTCGGATACAAAAATTTCTTAAAATTACTTTCAACAGTTTTCTAGTCGAAAAGTATAATGAAACACTGGAGTTGAATTTTTGGTGTTTACTCGTTAAGAATCGATTTTCATATACAGCGCCCGGTGTGAAGTTTTATGAGGAGTAAAATCAGAAGTTCAGTTAATTGGCGTTAAAAAAATTAGTTGCGTTAAAAAAGTGTTAACAGTTTGTTAGTTCGAATGTAGGAGGTAATCTCCGAAACTACTCATCCGATTTCAATAATCCTTTCACCAATATTTAGAGAGGACCTCCAGGATGGATATAGGTTGTATATTATCCCGTGAAAAAAAATTAATTGAACCAGTTTTGCAACGTACAATAACGGAAAAATAGTGGAGCGAATGCTTTTCTTATTGAACTCTGCCTTAACGGTAAAAGATATATGAATGCTTTCTATAGAAAAGTTGCAGAGCTTCAAAGGTCGGAAAAAAGTCTACGACGATATATATCTTTGTTAATTTTAATGGACAAATTAATAAAATATGACTAAAAGATATATTTAAAAATAATTTTATATGTCTTTGGGTAATATAAGTAATCAATGTCAATAAATATGAATAAAATTATATATATGCTTTCACTATCGTAAAGCAACGTTTGATTGAGTAATTAGAAAGAACAAAATATTGTAAAAAATGTTTTGGCTTTATCTATTGGATATTGCGACTAATTAAAAATATTGTAAGACATAAGTATATAATTTATTATAGTTTTATATACATATCTAACGACACTACACGATGAAGAGCTTGGAAAAAATTAATCGCATCTTTAAATACATTGTAAATTGCAAATGATTTATAAATATACATTTGCAATTTACATATGTTGATTGCAAACAAATATCTCACATATACATGAAATCGCTGGGAGGGAGGGAGGTGCTAAATTAGAAGGCCCCCGCACCCCCCTACAGTGATTCGCCCGCGATTCACCCTCGACTACGCTCGCTTGAAATTTAATCAGATTCCATCTACTCTCTCTTCATCTCATGCACACGCACAAACGTTCTAACCACCAGAATTCCCGACAAAGTCGTAGTACATAGGTACCGCATAAATTTAAGAAATAATAAATAATTTGGTACGTATATAACTACTAAACTATAAATGGCAAGTATATAATGACAAGAGAATTTCGTAGCTAAACATATTTACTCGCTAACAGGAAAATTTATTTCCATAAGGATTTATAAGTTTTCACAACAAAATGTTTATAAATATGCTATTCTGCAATAAAAGGCTTACTGCGTGTTATCTATTGACTATAGATATATGTCGTCGTGAATTTTTCTTGCAATTTCGGCAGCGCATTCAGTTTTAAATGGGCGGGCACATTTTTTTTTTACTTTTATATTTAATGCCCCTGTAAATAATAACATAAATATATCTATATATAGCCTATATTTTAAGATAAAATATATTTTATCTATAAAAAAAACATATAAATAAAAATCGACAAAAACAAACAAGGAAATAAACAATGTTTTACTTGTATTATACATTATGAGTGTGACTATAAAATGGTTACTCTCAAAAACCGAAGTATTATTGCATTGAACACTTATATAACAAAAAATTAAATAAGTTTGTACATATGTAAAATAAAATTTTAAAAATATATAAAAAATTCAAAAATACTAGTAAAGAATTAAAATATGGGAAAGTTTTAAATACGATTTTTGGATAAATTACTCTGACGATATGTTTCCATTTGACTAAAGCTAATTTCACATTAAAGTAAGAAAGGATAAAAGGAAATCGAATGTTATATTAACGACTAGCACACCCCCTCCCCCCGATTTCATGTAAATAGAATTTGCATAACATGGTATTCTACAGTTGTGACCACCCATCATCTCAACACCCCACACGCCCACGCCTGCTGTTGGAGCCACAACTTCACTGACGTGCAGCAATTGATTTTATAATGTTCTAAAACATTGTTGCATGATTTAAATTAATTTTTCAAATGATATACAGTTAAGACCATTATTTATTAAGATGAAATAATGATGCATTATATTTAGTTTATTTTGAAATTACTAAATAGAACTGTGAAATGTTAAGTTATTTTACTACGTTTTTGAATCACAATTACGGAGTTTCTAAAAAAGATAGACATAGTGTTTAGTATAGAGACTTGTTTCCGTTTTGGATAATAAATACCTAATGCTATATCTCACAAAACCTTAAATATTTACTAATGAATCATAACCTATATCCGTTTGGAATAATGTTGCATTCTAAAGGGAATAATATGTTGTAAATAAACAAAAGAAAAACAAACTAACACTTTCTATTTATAATATTAGAATAGATAGGACACAGAAACGTTACTGGATTAAAAAGTGAATTTGACTCTAAAACCCGGTTACAAAATCAATTATAATGAAGAAAGGTTATTAAAGATTAGTAATATGAATTATTAATCATTTTTAAATAAAAGTAGCAATTTTTCCGAAGTTTTTCTTGGACCAACTTGATAAGGTCGAGCCTTATACACAATTTATATTAAATTTCAATAAAATAAATGAAAATAAGCGTTATATATTCAATATACCTCATACTAGAAATTAATACAAATTGGAAAAACAAATCATAACAAATTTGAATTGTAGAAAGCATTTTCTGAATTCTAATTAAATTAGAAGAACCTTATAAATTGAGCAAACTGTTATAGCCAATCCATACAGCGACACATATGAATACATCATATTAGAAAAAAAAACAAACACAAATACCAAAAACGACATTGAAAAGTGGAATGATTTGTCTTACCGAATGGACAATGTCATAGCCGTGAATACGGTAGGACCGAACAGAGGCGATGAAACAAAGTCATGCTGAGAACATTCTTTGATATTTCAATGAGACGAATCCATTTTTTCCATTCAATACGATTTTTATAATATAAAAGCTACGTGGTTCCTTTTAAAAGCTAACCCGCAGAGAGCTTTCGTAAACAAAGAAACGTTATTTATTCCGAAGTTATCACGGTGACGGGACAATTTTAATACTTGTCTTTTTTTCTTTGGAATCGTTTTGTATCGGGACAAGTATGCGGATAGTTGAGATGATTCAAGATAAAACTGTCGTCGAGTCTGCATACGATGATAATATTATAAGTTTATTAATTTTTATGAAATATATTCTCGGCATGATGTTCCAAACTGCGTTTTTTATTGTAAGTTTTTAACTAAAATATTATTCGAATATGACTTGTGAAAGGGGTAGGTCTGCCTAACTCCTGATATTTGGAATCTTCTTTTGAACTTACGATTAAATGTTACTGCAAACAATTCATTTACTATACTACTATATAAGATAATATATATACTGTATATATTTTCTTGCTCATATTTTAACTTTCACTCCACGTTAGGATCTTCAAACTGGTTATTATTTGGGACAATGTTATATAAATAATTTTATTGAAATTTTGAAACCCCTTACTATATTATGTTTATGTCTTGAATTATTTAAAAATTTTTGTGCACAGTACGGATAGCGAACTTATGGCTATAGAAGCAATCTCTTCCAGAAATCGTAAAAATAAATTGTATAAAATTGGTTGTTCGGCACACTGTAAGAGATATAAGACATCGTATTTTAGATCAAGATGTACAGAAAAATAAGAATATAAATCTTATTAGAATGGATAAAAGGAAAAGAGAAGAGCTAGAAAAAATAGAATATATATATATATATATATATATATATAGATATATATATATATATATATACATATATATATATATATATATATATATATATATATATATACATACATATACATATATATATGTATATATATATATATATATATACATATACATATACACATACGTATACGTATACGTATACGTATGCTTATGCATATGCATATACATGTATATGTATATGCATATGCATAACGTATACGTATACGTATACGTATAAGTATATGTATAAGTATATGTATACGTATACATATACATATACGTATACATATACATATACATATACATATACATATACATATACATATACATATACATATACATATACATATACATATACATATACATATACATATACATATACATATACATATACATATACATATACATATACATATACATATACATATACATATACATATACATATACATATACATATACATATACATATACATATACATATACATATACATATACATATACATATACATATACATATACATATACATATACATATACATATACATATACATATACATATACATATACATATACATATACATATACATATACATATACATATACATATACATATACATATACATATACATATACATATACATATACATATACATATACATATACATATACATATACATATACATATACATATACATATACATATACATATACATATACATATACATATACATATACATATACATATACATATACATATACATATACATATACATATACATATACATATACATATACATATACATATACATATACATATACATATACATATACATATACATATACATATACATATACATATACATATACATATACATATACATATACATATACATATACATATACATATACATATACATATACATATACATATACATATACATATACATATACATATACATATACATGTACATGTACATGTACATGTACATGTACATGTACATGTACATATACATATACATATACATATACATATACATATACATATACATATACATATACATATACATATACATATACATATACATATACATATACATATACATATACATATACATATACATATACATATACATATACATATACATATACATATACATATACATATACAAATACATATACATATACATATACATATACATATACATCTTCATATACATCTACATATATATATATATATATATATATATATATATATATATATATATATAAAGAGATAAGAACTTGGGCTCAATCCGTCAAAATAGTAATAAGCAACCTCAAGTAAACGATATTGAAAATAAGGTTTTCATTAAAATACCTGAATCACCGTGTTCTGAAAGATTAAAAAAACCCTTTGACTTAATTTTATAAGAAAAAGTTTGAATTTTCTTTCATTTTACTTTGTTTCTCCATTGCATACCATGTCTTGACTTTAGCAATAGCAGTAATTATAATTCGGATAATTTTATAAGTAATCAGCTTTTGATATTTTAATTTTAGAAAAGAGGAATTGTTCTTCTAAAAAATTACCTATTTTTTAAATATATGTTATGCTTTAAATTTACAGATAATTGCAATAAATTAAAATTTACGTCGTTTGATAATAAAAAATCTGGAAATTGAGAATTAAATAGTCGGAAGTACGTATATTTCTCTTCAACTTCGGCGGAAGTTAGTCTTATTCACGTACTTTTCGAATTATTTAATAATTATGTTTCTAATCTCTCGGATTTGGGCTTGTTGAACCTTTATGCCCCTCGTGAGAGAATGAAATCTGTCAAATAAGAGAAAGTAGTCTAGTTGATTTTAGGTATAATAAGAGTGTTAAATACCCTGGAGCTATCATCATCCTTATGCATTTATACTATTCGAGGTGATGTTGGGAAATTGTCAGTTTACCTTAAATTATTGGATAGCTCCTATCAATTCAAACTATGTATGTAATTCAATATATCTATAATATTTTTGCGTTACAAGTTTTTTCGTGTTGCTAGTCTATTGTGGTTTACGCAATTCTAATTGCATAATTTTATTTCATGTATGTAATTCAATATATCTATAATATTTTTGCGTTACAAGTTTTTTCGTGTTGCTAGTCTATCGTGGTTTACGCAATTCTAATTGCATAATTTTACTTCATTTTCGCACCTGACATAAAATTAACTTAATTCTTATTTATTAAGTTATCTTTTATTATTAATTGCTAACTTATGTTTTCCGTTTCACGATTTTCAGTTCAAGTATACTTGTATAAACTTCCGGCCGTGGGTATTTGTCTAATATTAAACAACAAAATTCTGATGGTAATGATTTAATTATAGTAAAATAAAGTTAATTTTTCATTCATAAATAAGGAGAAAAACGTTATGTCGATACATTATAATTTAAAAATTTTATATCTGCCAAAAATCGATTTAGTATGAATAATATATATGCGTGTGTTCGTATGTTTGCGCGTGTATGTGTATGTGTATATGTATGTATTTATGTATGCATGTATGTATGTATATTAACTAGTATGATGATATATACTATATATAATTCGAGTTGCGTAATGCTAGAGACTTCCGATATGTTTTTTTTTTTAAATTAACCTATTTTGTATCAGTTTAGTATGAAGTAAGTTATAAACCAGCTCCATCATTTGTGACGCACATGAATCTAAAGACAGTGTAAATCTAAAGACAGTGTATATATTAAACGTATCCAAAAAACTTTCCTTTGAAATTTGTACATGAAACGATATGTTTACTTCCCTTTTCTATTTGCTACCGATTTTCTCTGGAATATGCTGGATTACCCTATCTTGCAACACAAGAAAGAAGTTGCTTTAAATAAATTTATTTTCCACTTATTAAATGGAAAAATGTCACGCCCGGATTTATTGAAAACCTTTTGCTTGCGCAGTTAAAATTTTTTTGCTATTCCAACTTCTAGAACCAAGTTACATCGAAGTTCTCAACTTTCCCACGGTATGCAAATACCCAACCAGGTTACACCAGAATATGAAGTGTTCGTGATGAATGATAGAAAACTTATTGAAGTTATTTGTTGTAATTTTATTGAATTTGATTAATTTTAAAATCCAACCACTGTAGGTATGAAAATGGGAATAGAAGATTTGACAGGAAAATCGAAACTTATGGGAACATTGCAAAGATACTTATTTCAATGATTTTGGGAAAATCGCCAACCAGAAACAATTATTGTACAAAAAATGTATAAAACAAAATAATTACTGTATTTTCCTCATTCTTTTTTACCGAAGAAAAACGGGTATGGTATATAACCACTACTATGGTATGGGCAACGATGAAACAGAATTTTAAAGGCGTTCTAGTTTATTTAATCAAACCTTAGATTATAAGCAAAGAAATCTATTGTCTAAATAACTATTTTATGGCTAAAAAAGCTTCTATATTTAATTTATATTGAACAGGGAGCCCTGTACCAGAGGACATAAATTAAACTAAAGCACAGCGCGCCCGGTCCATTTCGGATGGCCTCGTGTTTTTTGTCTCCACCGTTTTCGGTCACCGCGGTCAGGTACAAAGACAATAAATATTACGAGGACGTAAAACAGTTAACGTAAAAACAAATAAAAATTAATTTAATAACCTCCTGTTAGAATTGTCACAGGACCACCCCCTGCGCAGCGGCGCCTCGCCCCCGGTCAGGACGGCCGCCCCACAAAATATGTTAATTGCGGAATTTTAATAAGACTTGACAGTGTTTATCACCATTTGAGATCAAGTTTGGTCAGTTGTTGAAGAAGTTATACGTTTCAACGTTATAAAACAAGCTGATTGTGTACATAATTATAATTGTTATTAAAGGTTTTAAATTGTGCAAAACACATCATGAACAACCTTTTAATTCCTAAGTCATAAATAATACTTTAATATGCGGGAAAAGTAATATTAATAGAGTACTTAGTTCAATAAGTTCCCGAAAAATATTCATATAGGGTTACATACCCTATATGAATTTTTTTCAGACCTCTAAAGTTCGTCTGAAAAAAATGCCTTTCGTTAATTCCAATTCGTAACTCCCAATCGTCTCTCATTAGTTTTCTTTCCTAAATCCTGTCTCTCTCATTTATTCCCGACAATATATTTTCATTAATTATTTGTTATCTCTTATATTTTTATTAGCTTTCCATTTTATTTAATATTGTTTTAACTGTTCTAACAACTGTATTCATAATCATGCAATCTTCCATAACACAATATGCTTTTACTCAGTGCTTTGGTTTACTGGAAGATATTACTCCTATAGCAAAAAGTCCACCTTGAGTATTTTTATATTAAAGACAAATAAACAAATAAAATGAATATAAATGTGTAAAGAACCCTCGTAGTTTATGTTCCGCACTTGAGAGCTTTTTTCTTTTACTTCCTTCATTTATGACGTTATAACAAAATTAATATGAAATGATTTACACGAACGCCATAAACCCAACGGTTACACACGCACGAATCGTGCAGACGCATAATGCGCAACCGTACGTACTTCATGCACGTTTCAATTTCTTTCAGTCATGGCACAAAACAACTACTCAGGAAAATTCAATTTTCATCGTCATTTGAAAAATATCATTCATATTAAAACTCCTAACCTCCTAAAAAACTAAAAGGTCTTATCTTTTTACAAAACTGAAAGGTTCTTAACCTCCTACAAAACTAAAAAGTCTTAGCTCCTTACAAAACTAAAAGAATTTTAACCTCCTACAAAACTAAAAGTGTCTTAACTTCTTACAAAACTAAAAGGTTCTTAACCTGTTACAAAACTTAAAAAACCTTAACTTCTTACAAAACTAACAGTGTCTCATCTTCTTACAAAACTAAAAGGTTTTTAACCTGCTAAAAACAATAAAAGGCACAGAGTAAGAAAAGTATAATCTCAGTATAATATCCTTACATACCATAATTCATTAAGATACAAAAAAGAATTATATCAACTTAATTCTTTAACTATTTTCTTTATTGTAATTCTTTCTTTATACGACTTCTGACAGTCCGGCCTTACCAGAGCAAAAGGTGATTGTGAATGTATTTTGTTTCATTCGCTTTTCTTATATAAAATTTATTTACAGTTACCAATTTTCCAAAACCTCTAAAATAGATTTATTTAATTTCTGTACCATTCACGTCTGAATTAATTCTGAATTAATTAAAAATTAATAAAATAATTCCTTTCTGAACCAGCACCTTTTTGAGAAGTAAAAAGAGCACGTGCCAATTTCAATTTTGTAGGCTTTTTAGTCCTAAATATTTCGTTATATATATATATATATATATATATATATACATATATATATGTATACATATGTGTGTGTGTCTGTATATGTATATATATATATATATATATAGAGAAAGAGAGAGTGAAAGAAATAGACACTAAACCAAAAATATTTTTTGAAATACCTCAAATACCACCCATAAAGTTATTCCACATCAAACATGTAATTAATACACGTGTGCAGCTTCCTAAAAAGATAAAAAAATCATCCAATATTAGTAGAACCACTTTAACAATCTTGGAATCGAATCTTTCCGCTCCGGCCGAAATTGATTCACGATATCGAATATCTGCCTTCTTGTGGTTTCAATTCAGTCGCATCTAATCGATTATCAGCTACATTTGAGAATGCACCAATAAACTTAATTCATTATGATTGATTAAAGATGATTTATCGTAGTGTTGAACACAAATTTTTATTGACAAATGCAGTTACTGCCCCTAGTCGCATCAAAAGATCTGTTGAATTTGATACAACTTTTGTAAATATAATAAACATTCGGCTTTAACTATCTTTTGATTAAATGAGTATCATATTCAGCTTCTGTCATTCCAATATTGTATCTTGGTACCTCATTTCTTATAAATTACTTTTGCATACAGTTTTGTTTATCCCCCGCTTCCTACAAATCTTAATTATGTCATCTTCACACCAAGTGTTTGTCCAAAAAGTCTAAAAAATCTTTAGACGCCACTCGTAATTTTGCGATTCTATTCCTTTCTGATTGTCCTCATTAAGTATACAGTCTTGTAGGAAAATATATAGTCCACATATTTTCCATCGTTTTTTAGGCAATTTTAAGGTTTCACATAATGTTTCCTGTGACATTTTACTTTTGTATGCCAAGTTAGAAAGAAAAATTTAATTGACTGTTCGCGTTTTTAGATATTGTGTTATCTTGGGCTTTAAGATGTTTTTAATTTTGCCGAAATGACTTACATCAATATAATTTTTGATGATAACGGTATTTCTAAAATATATATACTTTAAAACTCATTCTATTTTTCACACCTTGAACTTGGATTAATCAACCTATTAACCATCACTTGCATTTTAAAGATATTCATTTTAAAATCCACTTGATTTCATACCAATATCATCTGAGTAATCAGGTTTTAGAGGTTATTTGGTATTACAGCAAACAACACAATATCATCAGCACAAAAAAAAACAAGCATTTACGTCAATTGGGATGTTCAGCTCACGTCAATTTAACATCTGAACATTTGTAAAAAGTTTCAGTGAAACACTATTGTTTACCAAATCTCACTCTCTATTTTAATTGAAATGGTCATTTCTGCGACTGAGTGGAGTTATTGTAGTTTCATGTTAGCTTTTCATAAGAAGCACAATGTAATGTTAATCAATGTAGCATCTCTGAAGAGCTACATAACAATATTGACCATAATTGTATTATATCAAAGATGAAAATGTCTTTGATATTATACAATTATGGTAAATTTAAGTAGGCCAGGAATATAGGGTGTCATTATCCCAATTATTTTTGAGTTAGATTGGGTATCTTAGAGTGGGTATCTGATCAAGAGGACTTAATTCACTTTGCATGTCAGCCGACATAATAGGTTGAAATTAGAGTGGGTATCTGATCAAGAATACTTAATTCAGCCGACATAATAGGTTGAAATTAGAGTGTCAGCCGACAATAGGTTGAAATTAGAGTGTCGGCCGATAATAGGTTGAAATTAGAGTGTCAGCCGACATAATAGTTGAAATTAGAGTATCAGGACTTAATTCAGCCGACATAATATGTTGAAAGTAGAGTGTCAGCCGTGTCAGTGAAATTAGAGTGTCAGCCAAGTGTCAGCCGACATAATAGGTTGAAATTAGAGTGGGTATCTGATCAAGAGGACTTAATTTATATCTGGGCCTTAGAGTGGGTATCTGATCAAGAGGACTTAATTCACTTTGCATGTCAGCCGATATAATAGGTTGAAATTAGAGTGGGTATCTGATCAAGAGGACTTAATTTATATCTGGGCCTTAGAGTGGGTATCTGATCAAGAGGACTTAATTCACTTTGCATGTCAGCCGACATAATAGGTTGAAATTAGAGTGGGTATCTGATCAAGAGGACTTAATTCAGCCGACATAATAGGTTGAAATTAGAGTGTCAGCCGACAATAGATTGAAATTAGAGTGTCAGCCGATAATAGGTTGAAATTAGAGTGTCAGCCGATAATAGGTTGAAATTAGAGTGTCAGCCGACATAATAGGTTGAAATTAGAGTGTCAGCCGTGTCAGTGAAATTAGAGTGTCAGCCGACATAATAGGTTGAAATTAGAGTGGGTATCTGATCAAGAGGACTTAATTTATATCTGGGCCTTAGAGTGGGTATCTGATCAAGAGGACTTAATTCACTTTGCATGTCAGCCGATATAATAGGTTGAAATTAGAGTGGGTATCTGATCAAGAGGACTTAATTTATATCTGGGCCTTAGAGTGGGTATCTGATCAAGAGGACTTAATTCACTTTGCATGTCAGCCGACATAATAGGTTGAAATTTATCAATACGTGTATTAAGTCTGTTGATGTTACTTTCATACGCAGCTCGTGTTTATGAAGTATGAACCTATATTTCTGAGTGATCATTTTTGGACCTTTTATTCAATATCGTCACTATATCTTACAAAAATTTTGCACCTTAGCGATAAACTTACGATATTCCGATCTCAGTATTTAGAAGAATTGTGTCTTCTTCTGGAAGCTTTTATTTGTCATGTCATTCTTAGTAGCTTTAATCTCGGAGGTAAACAATTCAAGCAGGTCTTGAGTATAATATTGGTTTAGCTTGGCTCGTAATTCCTTTTACAGAAAGGCTTCGTTTAAGTCAAAAGATAGAAAGTCACTTATAGACAAACTGACAAAAAAATTGTTAAAAACATGAAAAATTTTTCCTCAGAAAAATATAACGAAATGAATCCTCTATCAAAATTTAACCAAAAATTCCAAAAACTTCAAGAAAATATTTAATATACAACCAATTGCTGCTTAATTTTAAGAATAAAATTGCTAAAATATTTTTCCCCTAAATAAATTTTCGTCAATTGCGATTAAACATTTTTACAATTATATTAACATAAAAATATGCAGAAATAAATTTTAAAACTATGGTTTTAATGTATTGAAATGTGCAAATACTGAAATTTTGAAAATAATTCTAACTCTGTTCATGATCTAATTCCAACGATATTTTAATTTTCTTATAATATTTAATTTTTACTTTTGCTATTTAATTATATGAATGCAATTGCTAATATGCAATTGCAATTGCAAAAAATATTTTTGCCGCAAATAAATTTTCCTCAATTCTGATTAAACTTTTTTTACAATTACAGTAACAAAAAAATATAATTCTGATAAATATGGTGTTGAAAAATATAAATACCGAAATTTTGAAAATAATTCTAACTCTATTCATAGTCTTATTCCGACGATATCTTAATTTTCTTAAATATTTATGTGTTGCTTTTACTATTTAATGATATGAATGCAATTGCCAAAATAGTTTTCGAGCAATTCCGATCATATTAAGAAAAAAATATTATTTTGAAGACTATGGTATTAAAAAATATAAATACTGAAAGTTTGAAAATAATTCTAACCGTGTTCATAGTCATATCCCAACCATATCTTAATTTTCTTAAAATATTTAAAACTAGGACACTTCGATCGGCCTACCACAGTTTGGCGATTAGTGCTCATTCTCGTGCTTATCTCCTAGTCCTTGGATTGGTTTTGCGGAAATGTTATATTATGTAAGAAGCTATACCTTCAATTTGTTGATGACATGCCTATGTTTCTATATTTTCGATATGCCTGGGTCCGTACCTACATTCCGTTCCACAAAGTATAACTCTGAAATATTTACTATCTCCTGTACACGGTGTAAATCTCTGAAATATTTAGTTGCTCTTTACTGCCATCTAATAAAGTATTGATAGTTGTTTTCCCATAGAATCGAGTTTAAAAAACTAGGTCGCTAGCCACTCACTCACATCCGAACATTCTACTTAGATTATTTAAAAGTTAAGTGAAAGATTTTCAATATTTTTATGAGTATACAAGAGTTAATAAAATATGTGTGTCCCATTTTCTCTTAAATATGTCCTAATGTCTTAATTCTTAACAAAAAAATACTGAATGGAAATAATTTGACCAATCATAAAACAAAAAACATAATTACAGTCCATTTCTCTAAAACTCAGAGGCTTCCACTTTCTTTATAATTATCAGATTACCGAACTCTTTCTGAAAAAAATTATGAAATTCAATTCAAAACCGCAAGGGCGGAAACGATAATACTTCCCTTAAACCATCCTCTTGCTAAATTACTAGAACAAGATTGGTAACCTAACGAGATTTGTTTGAAAAAAATCACTGTTCTTTTTAAGTATTTGTTTATTTTACTAAAACAGGAAATGATTTAGGTGAGTGGCCCGTTACTGGGTAGTAAAAAGTTTGTCGTAACTTTTATTCTAAAGAGAACTACACACTTAATATCATTTGGTATTCTAAATAATATTTTGAAAGCGATTTCTGGTTGCTTCAAAACTGTAAACGTATTTCAAGAATCTAAAGGATTTACTTTGCAATTTTAACGAAGTTTTACTTGCACAAATATGTTATCAATGTACAATTATTTTTCCTAAGACTTCAATAGATATTAGAATTAGTAGTAGAGTGCCTACTATATTTTTCACAAGCGTATATTTAAAAAAACCTATCAAGCATGAGTGAAACTACGATGTTTCCATATACATTTAGGCATTTACAACCATTTAATGCTATATAATATTCCTTTTAAAATATATAAAAATTGTAATTTTTAGAACGAAAATAGATTTGCTTACTATACTTTTCGCAAGCGCATATTTAAAAAAACCTATCAAGCATGAGTGAAACTATGATGTTTCCATATACATTTAGGCATTTGTAACCATTTAATGCTATATAATATTCCTATTAAAATATTTAAAAATTTCAATTTTTAGAACGAAAATAGATTTGCTTACTATACTTTTCGCAAGCACATATTTAAAAAAACCTGCCAAGCATGAGTGAAACTACGATGTTTCCATATACATTTAGGCATTTATAACCATTTAATGCTATATAATATTCCTATTAAAATATTTAAAAATTTCAATTTTAGAACGAAAATAGATTTGCTTACTACATTTTTCGCAAGCGCATATTTAAAAAAACCTGCCAAACATGAGTGAAACTACCATGTTTCCATATACATTTAGGCATTTATAACCATTTAGTGGTATATAATATTCGTATTAAACTATTTAAAAATTTTAATTTTTCGAACAAAAATATATTGCCAACTAAATTTTTCGCAGGGGCATGTTTAAAAAAATATTTTTCCTTTACTTGTATTAAGGGGCCTTGCTTCTTGCCAAATGATATGATCCTTTTGCGAGTTTCTTATTCTTTTTGAGAGATTTTGATTTATTTACGAGTGTCAAAATATGCTGTGCAAATGGCCGTATTTTTAGGGTTCTTCTTAATTGAATTGACTTAGGAGCTTGACTTGACAGCTCCAAGGCACAGTCGGCCTAAGTATTTGGTATTAATTTCAATCTGAAAGCGCCATGAGTTCCTGAGAAAAATGGTCTTGGTACACCGGCAAGTGGACAACGAAGTGATCCTATAAGGGTTCCTTTTTTCTTTTGAGATAAGGAATCCCAAAAATATTCGATTTCACATAAAATCAGAAATCATTGATTTTTGGGTTTGCCCTCTACTTACGCTCTAATACCTCCCATTATGTCGACTTGTAAAGTAGATCGACTGATTCGACCAACTACGGCTGACCGGAAGTGCCCCATTAGTTTTCATGATGAGAGTGCGTAAGACTATAATAAACATAAAGAAAAAATATTAACTTATTTATTTATGTACTTCAATGTATACAAATAATACATATGGAGGACTTATTTCTGCGAAAGCAATCTCTTACAGCCAACCAGAATACCAGTCCAGTCCTCCTCGATGAGCGGTCGGGAATCGAACCCCTGTCCCCGCGATGAACCGAGCCGTCAAAGGCCGTACATCATGTGATCAACCCAACACACCACAATGACGACAAAATACGATTTTTTACAGCAATATAAGGCTATAAGCCATAATATAGAGTCTTAATTTCACTTGATATTTCAAGCCGTTCCTGAAAAAAAGGGCTTTGGCAAACAGACGGACGGAAGGACAGACAATCAAGTGATCCTACAAGGAATCGGTTTTTTTTCATTTTGAGAGACGGAATTCTAAAAATACGGAAAAATTTAATATATATGTAACGTTAATCGTTATAAAAATATGAGCAAAATAAATTAACAAAATCTTATAGACTAAGACCATAAGCCAAGCGAGAAGTGTGTTTGCCATCGGCGAGATGCAGCGCGTGGGTGGCGTCGGCGGCCTGATGACAATTTAAACGCACTGTAATTTGATACGAACCTCTAATACCCGTTTATGTCCCGATCCCCAATGTACGACCCTGACTATCATTCCACGTGATAACATCATTCGAAGGCAGTAGCCGTTGTATAGTTGTTGTTACCATTACTTGGTAGCTTTATGGAATGAATACATGGATGAGGCGATAACGTGGATTGTTATGGAACTGTCCGGTATGCGTGGAACAATAAAATTATTAGTTCGTCCTTAAGATTGATATTCAAGATTATTTTAGATATTAGGTTATTAATTAAAAATTTTATACATACATTAAAATACAGTTAATTAACGCACAAACGTATACTTTTCCTTCAAAATCAAAGCGAATAAATAAGAGAGAATAAATAAAGTTCATAATTTAAAAAATAATCTAAACACACTTTGGAACCAAAGAGCTTATTGAGATAAAACTCTAAAGATGTGTTTGCTGTTAAACATAGAAAAGTTCTCATGGCAATTTCCTACCTTCATCAGCAAATACTCCTGGCAGTAAAACAATATGGAAACAATGAACTCATTCAGACAATTCAGACGAGAATAAACACGTTTACTGTTAGCCAATGAGAAGCATCCATGACCACCTCCCTGCTTCATCAGCAGATTCTTCAGGCTACACTATATAAGCAAAGGGTTCATTGAAGCAAGACACAGCAGCTCAAACAAGATGGGTTTACTGTCACCTTTTTATCACCAAGTTTGCAAAATATAAAATCGATACGACAATTTTAAGTTGATTAAAATCGACTGTCCTTTTCGACTGTACATTCGGCTGTTCTTTTCGACTGTACAATAACTACCAATTGCTTTATTACTGAAAAAGTTACAATTAAGAAAAATAATTAAATAAAATCCTGTAATGTATAACATACTTTAAACTCCTGTAAAAAGTACGGACACTTTTAATTTCAGCATATTTGTTGTTCATTTTGTCGTCTAAAATGTTATACCTGTTCACTCCAATTTTCGCACATTGATACTTTAGATAGAACTTTTATTAAAATATAAAACACCTATCAAACTTTTTAAAAAATGTAATATAATGTACGCAATTTATATACAGGTATGCATTTTTGAATTGTATAATATCAAATTTAGTTTAAAAGGGAAGATGAACATCATACAATTTTTTTATTTCTGATGTACATAGAAGAAACAATTTTATTATATGACATTTTTTGTACACACATACACATTTGTACATATTTTTGTGAACATTTAAGAAAATCAAAGCACGTTTAAAAAAATATGAAAAAGGCGTAATATACGACGAATAACTGTAAAAGCTGAAGATGAAATTTCATTACCTTCCTATTCCTAGAGACATACTCGTATGTATTTAGAGTAAAGATCAAAAGTAATCGATATGAATTAAAATAAATTTTAATTTACCTTTCAATAAACAACGTTTTATTAAACTCAGTTACTTGTAAATAAAATCTGTCAAACATAAGAAGCAAATTAATTAATAAATATTTCTTTAACGAAATTCAAGAAAATATCAAGTGTCAATAGTTAACTTCGCAACAATTTACTTACGTAGTTAACTATTTACAACTGATTTTTCCTTGAGTTAGTTAAATATATAAAGGCTCATAACAAACGAATAACAAATTTATTCTAGTATAAACTAATAAATTTAAATATAATATAAACTAATAAAACTATACAACTTTTCCCGACTAAAAAGGCATACGTGAAAATTTTTTAGGTATTGTGACAGAAGAGATATATTTTTTTTATTTAACTTAAGAATGTTAGTCAAGGGCCAACAAAAATATCACATATACAGATAACTTTACGTTTCTATGTTTCCCTAGTTACATAGATAAATAAATATCAAAAAATAAAAACGAAATATGACAATGTTTGTTTACATGTAAGTTTGTGCGACATCATGAAATTGATAATATCTAATGCGTAATAATAATAGGTTAGATACATAGAGCTCATAGTAAAATATACGTAAATGTTCATATATTTCATTTGTATGATAAAATACCATAAGATTACTGACGTATTTTTATATAAAAATGTATCGCAAACACAAATAATAATGAATGTGAGTAATCTGTGACATGCAATTACATAATCCCGATTTCATTAGATATTAACAAAGGGATATTTCTACGAACTATTTTTTGAAGGTAATGAAATCTATCACTACGTAAACATTTATTTGAGTGATCAACAACTTAAAGTAACGTATTGTTTGAATGTCGTATTAGAATTAGGAAATATTATACGATTGAAATATTTATACTGTTTTGGTATTACCTTAGCATTTTTTGAAACGTTTGATATGGAATGTTGAAATTTGACATAATTTGAGTAAGAAATGACCCAGTTCAAACCTTAAGTACAGAAAATTGAATTCTAATTTAGGAGAATAGTTTAGAGAGATAAAGAAGCGAAAAGAAATAGTGTTGTTTATTGCGTTACGAAACAAACAAAAAAGTTTATTACAGTGTGATAAAAGTTTATTATAAAGAACATCTAATAAACTGCAGTCCGTCTTACAATTTTTCAAACTATTCGTGAAGAAAGGTAAAAAACCGGGAATATTGGTTATGAGAACTATATTGACTCAAAATTGTTAGTATAATTTTATCTGAGATAGTTATTTTTTATAAGCCATAGCGATAAAATAAAGATTGACATAGATTCCTCATATTCAAATATTTTTAAAATGATGCAATCTACAGCTAATGTAGCTGTAGATTCAAAAGCTGGGCATACGTCAAACTTCGATACCTAGGTGTATCTACAACATGATACGAGTATGCAACACTAATGATTGAAATTCGACATACGCTTGTCCAGTTACCATAATTTAAGTATGACTCAAACCTCCTGTTTATTATTCTGTTGATCATTGTCCAAAATTACGTCGATTGGTGACTGATAATTATAGTACTAGAATAACTGTAAACTAAAATTTAGAAAATTTGGAAAAGCAATAAAATAAAAAATAAAAGAAAAAAAAATGTACAATTTTAGATGAAGTTCTTAATACCAATTGGCCGAAGTATGACACGTCTCTTGGACAAAAGTCAGTTGAATAATTTAATTATCAATATTTTACATACAAAATATTCAACTCTATAATTATATTTAATTTTATATTGATCTATAATTGTATACAGGTATGTCACTACATTTGTAATACTCAACCTGTTTGAGTACATTTGTAATACTCAACTTGTTTGTTCTACAATTTCATAAATATGCAAGAATTTTTGGTGAACAAAATTCAGTCATCGTCCTGACTACTTTTGTTCATTAGTTATATAAAGTTTATACATATATATTTATGTATATTTATATAATAATATTTGTAACTTTTTCAATAATATCGAAAAGAATATAATTTGAATTTCTGCCATAATTTTGCTCTCGTTTACACCTTTGCACATGTGACATAAGAATCTAATTAGATTAATAAGTCAATAGACATCTATCCGAATTGTATATACTTATTCAGTTTAAGTAGTGCATACAAATAAGGAAAATGTTGGTAACAAATACAAAAATTATAACGAAAAAACTCTTTTTCACTTGAAAATAGTGTTTTTTGTCATATAACTTATTTTAGTAATGTCCTACGTCTCATATGTGTACAAAGAGCTTCTGTGAGCTTTCACCAACGGACCCGCCGTTATCATAGCTCATACTATCTACTGATGTTTTCCGTTCCTTCCGGGCTTTTCTATCTTCCGGAGTTTTCTCCATGTCACAACAGAAACCTTCACCTCCATGGGAATAGGTCTCTTCCAAATTTTTCTGGATCTTCCTCAATTTCTCTAACCCTGAGGGTTCCACCCCAGTATAATCTCCTCAGTAGGTCCGTCTGTTTTCCTCATTGTATGCTAAATCCAATTCCACATCTTTTGCAAGATTTGCTAAGTCATCAAACGTTGGTCATTACTGCTAGCTACCTAATGTTGTGAATTTGATTCAGATATCGATTAATGAACATATAAAATGTGTAGGTGAGACATTCTGTAACTTTATAAATTTCTATTTAGACTTATATTTTAATTAAGTGGGAACCAGGCAAAACACTCACGCACGCCTGTTAACCATTTTAATGTTTGTTAAACCCTTTTAATGTCGACGGTTATTTTTTTCCTCTGCCCTCATAAGAAAGAGACATTTAATAGACAAAACAATTTTATTACACTGAAGAATGTACTGAGGAAATGCTTTAAGCAACCGCCACGCATTCACTCCTATAAACATTGTCGTTTTCGTTTAATTACAAAATAAACTAGGCTTCGCCGCCGCGCCACACGCTGTTAACAACAATTAAAATATCTGAAAACAATTCAGCGATTTCACCTCACGGGACAGGTATGCAGGGAATCGTTAGTGTCAATGGCTGGCCACTATATTGTACAGTGCCATCGGTTGGACATGGTGCAAGCGCTGCAGTCGGTTGAATGCATTCCACGAGTCAAAATGTAGAGCCGCAAATTACTTTAAACATAGTGTGGAATAACAGTAAAAATATAAATGAAATTCTAATGGAAACTATAGACAAAATAATGATGGAATTTTATTATAAACTAAATTGTCATAACATGATTCTTATAAAAAATCAATCGAAAGCAATAGCCAAAATTTTCAACGGAGAGAAAATCTGTTTTAGCTACAACAAAAAGAACATATACAAATATTACCAAATCTTAATTAATTTGTATTAAACCTTCATCCATTTATTTAACCATCATCATAAACCATCAGCCTAAAATATTTAGCAAATGCAAACAAAATCATATTTCTTAGATCGTAACTTAATTGAAAACAAATATTATTGGAATTACTATTAAAGACCAAATTGAATACTTACATTACAACATCGCAAGTCCTCAATGTCAATTTTTGTTAAGAATTTAAAGTTACCCAAAAAGCTATTAGAAAATATTGAAAAAGCTTACATTTATCTACTGCTCAAATTTTAGGGATATTCCTTACAGTACAAAAACATACGTCAATTAATAACACTGCCACATCGTTACCGCATCGTCATTTATTTTACTAATTTTCTTCATGGAGAAAATATTTTCTTCATGGATAAAATTTTCTTCATGAAAAAATGAATTGATCATATTCTAATATGATGTGTTTTACATGGCTGTTAACGAACTTCTTTTACATTAAATCCTTGGACACTGAAAAGTCCATCAAAAAAGGAAAACCCTATCAAACTAAGATGAAATTAAAAGTTGCATGAAACTCAATAACTTATATTTCATAGTATATTTACATATTTGTTACGTGTGCTCGACATATCGATGCATAGCTATTCTTTACCTTCATAGAGATCAGAACTAAGGGTCGCGTGGCTGACGCGTTCCCTTACACACCCTTACGGCCAAAATCCCTATCTCACTCGAACCTCCTTTACGCTGCATTTACCGACAGAGAAAGAAACGACTTAGCGATACATATCCCCCAATGTTACCGTGTGGGATGGCGAAACATCTGCTAGCAAGATGCATTTTTTATATACGTACGGCTTAATAACATATTTTTTATATTATTACGTTTTATATATGAATTAACTCCGTTACTAACTGCATTACGAGCGGGTATGTTTGCAGCGCCTACTTGTGTTACGTAAACCGTACGAGAGTCATATTACAGTAGACCGATGTGCAGTTATTTATGTTTGGTTCTTCTATGGTCTCGTTCATTTGATCAGGAGAAACTTGACGTGATTTACGGTGATAATTAATATTATTTCTTGTGGCGACGCTAAAGACTGCTAATGCCAAACGAAAATCGTTTAAGTTATACATACACTATTTTTAAATTGATTTTTGACGATTATTGCCACGTTTCTATACAGTAAAATGTTGAAAATGTTGCCCATTTAATATACACGTGACGGGATATATTGACATGGCGTGGCAGTAAATTTTTATTATTAAGTAAAACATAATGAGTTTAATTATTTAATTTAGTACTTATGTTATTCTCTGATTAAAAAGTTGAATAAATGTTAATTTGAATCTTAAACTCCGCTTATATCAAGTTTCACGAAAAACTACCTAAGTAATCAGCGTGAACAACAAAAAAATTCATATGTATATATATATATATATATATATATATATATATATATATATATATATATAACGTTACTGCAATAAATACACATTAAAATAATGATTCTAATTACTACTGTATTACAATTTCTACGGTAATTGAACCGCCTTAACAAGTCGTGTTAAATATGTGTCTAAGCGAAGGCAACTTTTCACCCTTTAGGTCATTTTTGCAAAAGAATATGTGTCTATCCAAATACCTAATAAAATAACATGTTACCATTGCCAACTTCTTTCCAATAGTGAGTAGCGTCGTAGCGTAAATGCATAAAAGTAAAAGGACATCGGGAAACTGCCGTGAAAATTTTTAAAAATGCCGAAAGACCCATTTCTGGTCCGTGCCGTAGATTTTTCATGAAAACGTCGCGAAAAAATCATAACACGTATTTCGTATTAATATGTAATTTTATTAACAATCTTTTTAATGTAATAGTTATAACGTGGATCATCGCTGGACAACGTATGCCCAATGGGACAGCTACGTTATTGCTTTGTGTCGTTTTTTGATTTTTTTCGACGCTGTCGTAACTCTCGCATTTGCTCGATCCTAGTACTTTTTCAGGTTTCATAAATACCTTTTGATGCACGTTTTCCTCTGATTTGTGTTTTTTAAATCTCCGAGCATAATTACGATTCACTTGAGACATATTTATATTTTTTATTTAATTTTCAGGTGGGCTGTTAGCAGAGATCTTTGCTAACAGCCCACCTGAAGATGTTGTAGTAAAACAAAACCTAGGTCGTGGTAAAGAACTTAAAGATAATATTACTTCCAAGACCAGCAATTAATTATACTAACAGCAAAGATAAATAGCTTTCACAAGGAAATATATCCTCTGCTATACATATCTACCGGTCGAAAGCTCCTTTCAATGAGCGAAAAGAAATGTTTTAATGAAAACGAGTTGTTCGCGCATCCACAAAGCTCTGTTATGAATTGCCGACGCGCCCGTTGAATAGTTGGCACAATTATATGCACCGCACAATGAACGAACTTCAACTTGAAACCGCGGCAAAGGTCACTCACATGCAGAGCTTTTGCTAGTATGCAAAATGTCGGTTACTATGCAAGAGCTTAATTTTCTTAAATATCTCTACTACTTTATGGTTTCATAATAAAACAAGAAAACCTTATAATTCCATTATGCCAGTCTGTTTGAGCCTAATGTTTTCTATAGTTTTAGGCACATGTGAATAAATTTTGTATTTAAAAAATCTTTTCAAATAACTCCCCATACGTATAAAATGCATCCCTTTGATTGCAGACTCAGTGAATGGGTTTTTCTTTCTTTTGGGTAAAATTTTTAAGTGCAAGTAGCCCCTCCCCTCTAATTTTAAATGATTTTATTTACCTCCATCTTCCGTATTTTGTTGTTTATTCAAATCCTGCGATCGATTACTACTACTTCTACTTAACCCATTATCTCGAAAGTTTGCATACCTATTCAGTTCCCATGACACTACATAATTATGATAATTATATTAATTTCAATTTCGATCCTTAAATACTGATGTTGTAGGAGTACTACTTGTCTAGATATTTGATTTGAGGGTCTGCCCTTTTTAAAATAGTATATTTTGTTTCCAGCAGAGACTCTGCCATTGAACTCCGAGTTGCAACTCCTCGGTTCTAATGCTGCAGGGGTACTGCCTTCCTAAACCATGAGAGTTGACGGTTTACTGTTTTTAAATAAATGTGTTATATCCATCTTCCTAAACAATGAGACTTGAGGGTCATCTGTTTTTAAATTGGTAGTACCTCAAGCAGAGATTCTCTCGTGGAACTTTGGGTTTTAACTCCACAGTCCTAACACTGCGAGTTGAAACTCGGAGGTAGTTTTATGGTAACAACAAAATGTATTCATTATCTAACTCAAAAATTATTTCCATATAAACCGTATAGAAATAACTTACTTATTGACTTATTCCGTTCTGAATTCACAGAAGACAATAAAAAGAATGAAGAAGTACCTTTTTGACATCAAAAATTTTAAATATTTAAAAATTAAACTCTAACTTGACTTGTTTTGTACAACATTTAAATTTTACTATTCTCCGCTATTACTACTTACCTAACAATAATTTTAATTTTAAATATAAAAATTAGGAAAAAACATTTTTTGATACCTTTTAAACCTACTTACGGGTTAATTTTTTATTAAAATCACAGAAATTTCTTTCGAAGCGCTTTTTCCATTTTCTTGAACGTATTGTATTTCATATTTTCATTTTCGTTTATATCTGTTTATAGAAGACAACGGTTGAAATATGTAGATCCTAGAATTGTAAGAGAGGGACAAACAAACATACAGACACGACGCAATTAGTTACTTTTGAAAAAAAAAACAAAATAAAAAGAAATCAGTTTCCAATTTTCACAAAAAATTTCACGCAAGTATCAAACCTTCAACGCATGGTAACTTACAAACCACTAAGCCACCAACCCAGTCGTCTCAGCATCGACCGCCTCCGTCTCAATCGACTTCCAGCTCCTTGCTCCATCCCAGACTTCATTCATCGTCCAACAATGTCCCAGACACAATTCTTAGTTCCGATCGCCCGCACTGCTCCCCCATATAATTCCATCCCCCTCTCTCCATCGACCTTATTATGGCTAAATAATTCACCCCTTTACCGAGGAATGCTTTGAGAGTGGTTCGCGAAGTATTCGAGGGCCGCGGCGAGGTTCAGCGCGTCTCCTGTTTGCAGGTCGTTCGCGCTGGACTGCATTGTGACCGTTATGCAGTCGGAGTATAAAGGGCTATATTGCGGTTCGTGCGGACTCAATTGGTAATTGGAACTGGTGATGAAAGTACGCTCGTAAGTTTAAGCTCTTGTTCAGGTGCGGAATCTCTGAGAGATATTATCTCGTAACTGATTAAGCATTATTGTATCTGCGTGAAGAATGCAATACCGTAAATTGCCTACATTTTAAAGACAAGTAATAAAAAAGTATGTAACAAGATCCTTCTAAAACTTATTATTGAATTTGATAACCTTTTTTTAAACCGGAAAAATATTCGGGATTGCATTAAAAACATCAAGTACAGAAAAAATCTCTTTCCAATGAATTTCCATAAGAAGAAATTCAATTACATAACCCCAAACAAGGTAAAAAACCGGTCGTTTTAATAATCAATTATAATAGAACAACAAATTTATTTATGTTTGGTAATAAAAGAAATAATATATTAAGCGAATTATTATAAAAAAAACATGCTAACCTGAGTCTTGGAAATGTTTCATTTGTCCTCATTGTAATCACCAGAAACGGTCCACTGCTGGACAAAGACCTCTTTAATGTGCGTAAATCCCATAATTGCCACGATGGCTAGGCGAGTTGAGAAGCATCACAGTGTGGAGCTTCTTGCACCAGTGGTACTGCAGCTCATCACTGCTCTGTGGAATTCCGCTACACCACTGCAAACATCATTCTAACCCCACTCGACGAGAGGTCAGGAATCGAATCCGACGCCGGAGCGTCAAAGGATGTAAGCCTTATGGTCAACGCAACACATCACGTTGCTGATATTCTCATAAATGTATTATTAAAACAAAAAAAACTATTATACCACTCGATCAAAGCATTTAATTTACTGGTAATAGAGAGAATATAATATACTTACCATAACTTAATACCCTAATGGTAAAGAAATCTTAACATATACCCCAAATTTTTTTCAATTTGATGGAGAAGTATTATACAAAACTACGTAATCTATGTCCGTCCACTGAATGAGAGACGACATTAATATAGTGATAAATAGCATCACCACGACATAAATTAAAACATCTTTACATGTACCCAACCACGGACTGTCTAATCTCAAACACCATATGCGATCTATTTAAACCCAAAAATGCATACGCGACAACATTAGGCCACAAGGGAAGTTTCATCCCTCATCCGATGTAAGGTGAATCGACACAGATTGCGAACACACGGTGCTGCCTCTCCTTGCCTAATATCAGAGTCGCATTCTATATTTAGATAAGTCGCGTCAACATGTGGTCTGTGGCGTGTCGCGCATACACATTTGTGGTGCATTACGTGCACTCTAAGCGAGGAGGAAATTGGTGGTAAAAAGTTGAGTAAATGACAACCATGTGATGAGAGTCTCGTATCTAGGTGATTGAGTGCGTTTGGATTTCGTTCGTTTGTCGAGTGCCAGTCACTCAATAATTTAATACTTTCGATAAAAAATACAGGCCCGTTACATATTCAATGAGAAATGCAGATCAACAGAAGCGGAAAAGAAAACGAAGTACGTGAACTATTTAAAGCTATTTATAACTTTACATTAAATATAAAAAAGCTATTAGCAAAGGATATGTTAATAGCTACAGCCCACCTGAAGCTGTTGTAACACAACGACACCTAGGTCCTGGTAAAGAACTTAAAGGAAGTAGAAATAATACTACATCACGTAGTTTCATTTAATTGTGAATTATAATATACTCATAAGATAACAAGATAACAAAATTTTGTTTTTATATTAATTTTTTAATTCTACAATTTTGAATGTTTCATTTCAAATACGATTACGAGATGCTTTTAGAATAATTATTATTTTCCAAATTTACATAATAATATATGTAACATTTATAGATTTTTTAGCAGAAAAATAATTGTTCTTTCTATTGAACGGATGATAGTAGATTTATACCTTAAATAAAATTAAAGCCAAATATATTCAATACATTATAATCGTTTTAATTAACTTTCTCTTAATTTTTCTTAGAAGATAAACTCATTGTAACTATCAGAAAAAACTGATCTATGTAGATTCTATAAAAATGCTTCTGTCTAATTTATAAACTGGTCTAATCTTGAATCTATATTCTTTCCTATATTTTTAATATCAGGAGATTTTATGACAAATAAGCCTTATTTTTAAGAAAATTAGCTCATTTGACATTCATTTCCAATGGTTACATTATAAATAACATTAACAACGGGGCTATAACCTGGAAAACTCCTTTCGAAAAACCTATTTGCAAAAATGTACAAAAATATACATTTATCTATATTATTAAACATAAGCTAAAATAAAACGTGGGACATACACTTGCAAAAAATGAGTATCAACGAATACTACGCTTGATAAATAAAAATGTGCACTTCAAGTGTTTCAAAATTTAGTATTCATTAATGTAAGTAATGTTGATATCAAATAACTATCTTTAAGAATTAAACCTCACCTTAAGCATTAATTTAAGGGGAAGCTAAAAATTAAACTTGGTTATGATTTAAAGCATAATAAATAAAGCAATAGTTTATGCGTTCGTTACACTGCAATAACTTATCCAAGCTCATAATATAAACTACAAGAAACTTGTAATGAGCAATTCAGTATGCAAAATGCACGAAGCTGCGACTATGTGACGAATTTTATTACGCCCTTAACGTTTTGTGGACACTTGTAACTGCCAAGGCAATAATATTTGCATTCCAAAATGTCATGTTTACTTAATAATTGTATAATGGTCACGGTCGAGGATGCCCTAAGGCGAGGAACGCGTCCTCCACCGCAAAGTACTTTTATGAACATCATGATAAACTCGCGTGGAATTTAATTTGAGAATTGTTATTTAAATACATTGAACATTAAACTGACATTTAGATGAATCGATGTCGATAAGGCAGTAGTGAAAAATTGTGTTTCTCGACTTTACGATCATGATAAAGTCGATGTATCGCGAAAAATTGAAAAAAGAAGGTTTGCAAATTGCAAACCTAAATCATTGCGTGAATAGCCGTGTAGTCTAGGTTGTAATAAAATAAGTTATTTTATGAAGTAAAGGAATAGAACCCAATATTTTTCCTTAGCGTACGGCATTGTCAAATATTATTTATTTAACGAACTCTACCAGTGCGGTCCGCTCGGACTTAAAAGAAAATTAATTTTGCACTCTAACATAAGCGATAGATTGTATGTCAGATTGTTAATATGTAGTTTTTAATGTACTTTGAAAGATGAGCAATATTAGAATAGCACAAACCAACAAACCACCTAGTGTATTTTCAATTCTTTATCAGTCTGTCTTTTATACGTTTTCTTAAGTTACGTTTTTCATTAGTCATTATAATCTATTTAATTAAACCACTATTGTGACATTAATAACGCATGGGACGGAAGATATTGGAGATATATATAAATAAGGAAGATACGAAAACAATTTGGGGATAATTCTAACACAAACGCTTCCATTTTTATATATTTTCTAATTTATAGAAATGTTTCATTAAATATAAATTGAACTGGACAAATAAATGTCAGGATTATAAAGTTATATCTGTATCTCTAGAAATTATTGACATGTGTTTACCAAAATAATTTTAAGCGAAAAAACAAATTACATGTTAGTAACCATAATTTTGGCAATTTTTTTAAATACATGCTTTAAAAATTAAATTATAGTAAGTAATACATTGAAGTTCGTCAATAAATAAATAAAAAAAATGAATTATACAATGAAACTACGTGGTGTAGTATTAATTGCAGTTCATTTAAATTCTTTACCATTAGTGGTAAAGAATTTAAACAACGTAGGAATACTACTATATCACATAGTTTCATTTAATTGAAAAAATGAGTTTCTACAAAATTAAAATTTTAAATATTGAATATATTTGGCGTTAATTTTGTAGAAATCCATTATTCACAATTAAATGAAACTACGTGATGCAGTATTATTTCTACTATCTTTAATTTCTTTACCACGACCTAGGTTTCGTTGTACTACAACATCTTCAGGTGGGATATTAGCAAAGATCTAGAAAGCTATCTTTGCTAATATCCCACCTGAAGATGTTGTAGTACTACGAAACCTAGGTCGTGGTAAAGAAATTAAAGATAGTAGAAATAATACTACATCACGTAGTTTCATTTAATTGTGATTAAAATTTTAATTTGATATATTCAATAAATAAATAAATTTTAAAGCGAGTAAGAATTAAAAGTTATAAATTGAAGTGTAACCATAAATACAAATGGCGATTCAGTTAGGCCTAATATTGGATCAAATAATGTTGTAACTTGTCAGGCTCCTAACTTTGACTTCCCACATTCAGATTACTTAACCACTCATAATCTCTTTCTTTTTTAATAAATATTCTTTCTTTGTATGAGCCTTTAATTTATGAAATAAATAAAACCATAATTTGACAAGCAAAATGGATGAATGATCCGGAGTTGGCATCCGGTTGAGGTTGGCCTCGAAGCTAGTATATTGCTGTCATGAGCTCTTTCTAATACTTCTTTCCATTTCTTCCAGTCAGTAACCACGATTTCTGCTTTATAAAAGTCAAGTTCTTATGACTGCCTTTATTTATTTCAACCATGCTTTTTGGTGTCTCGTGCTGGACTTTCAATTGATAAGATCGAATTCTCCACAGAAGCTGGTAAGGAAGGCGAAACTCGCTCATGCGGCACAAGTATCTACACCATCGTATACCCCTCTTCTGTCTAGACCTCTGTTCTGTGTAGACATCTCTTTCATGCTCAATAGTCGGTGGATTCTGACAGATAAAATGGTGTCATTGTTGATGTAGTCGCTTGTTTAGACTCTCAGGATCTGCCAATATTGTGGTTGAAGGACTTCAACAGAAACATCATAATTCAACAGAATATAACAGAAACACGGACCGTGTTTCTGATCCGTAAAGAAGATCTGGTAAGACAGGCATCTGAAAAAAGTGAATCTTAGTAAAAGTTACTATTTCTTCACAGACACCATTTGAGTGAACCTCTAAAAAAAATGTCTGCCCGATTCAGGTATATATGTCGACAGAAGATACGATTTGTTTCTCCTGATCCATCATTTAAACCTTCTGTGTAGTATAAGTTTCTATTTGATTTATCTGCATACTTTTTTTAATCGCCCACCTTGAAATTAAGTACTAATAAAAAGGTACTAGTATTAAAGTTTCCCTGGGTTCCTAATGTGTGATTTTAATTAAATAAATGTATTTTGTTGGTCACTCAAATCCCGTTACACCCCCGTATACGTTACCCCTAGCGTCCTACAACACCAATACATACGAACGTACCCTGACCTTATAATAAAGCTAGGCCGCACAGCTGATGCAGCGCATTGTCCATCGGCGCCGCTACCTACAGCTGCCGAGCGCGCGTGCTGCTAGCGTGTGATCTGTTAAACATATACGGAGATAACCTTCATATCCAAAAAATATTATAAAAAAATCAAAGCATTCTGTGTATTCTAAAGTTGAGAGGTGGTCAAACTCATAAACCAAATATTTCTTCTTCTTCCAAGTACGAGTATATATATATATATATATATATATATATATATATATATATATATATATATATATATATATATATATGTAAACATCTCAATATTTTTCGTTACTTTAAATTCTTATCACTCTAAAACGTCAATATAATGGGAAACATATGCATTTATTACATATTACTGAAATTAAGTACGTGATTATGCGCGTATGTCATAAAAATGCGCGTATGTCATGAATTATGCGCCTATGTCATAAATTCTTCTCCTTTTATTATTTAATACTTGAAGACACGAATTTTGCGTTATTTATAGAAATTTATGTAGTCAAAGTTTCATGCTTTTAAATTTAAAATACGTTTGATAAATTTTTTGTAAAGAAATGTTTAAGAATAAATATTTCATCACTCTAAATTTCATATTCGTAATAACGCTACTACGAGTAATCGTTTATACTATATATACAAATTATAATACAAAGATATTGTTTCATACATTAAATGAAATATTAATATTGCAATATACACTCCAGTTGTGTTTAGAGTAAAAAGATATCAGCTATCAGATATATCTGATAAGCCTAACATGTGTATTTTACGTCAGCTTCGTTCTATTTAATGGAAAAAAATAAAATGAAATAAATAAACTATTTTCATATAATAAATATAGACATTTTTTCATATAACCAAATTAGATAATCACTCATAATTTCGATATATATTTCATTATGATATATATTTATATTTCAAGTAATTTGCACGTATATGTTCTTGACTCGTCCCTTGACTCGTCCGTATATATTTAATAAATCCTCTATTAAACCTAGTACTTACATGAGTGAATACTAAAAATCAGGTTGTGTATAAAATAAAATTATTACATATACCTCATCGACAGTACATACAGCAATGACAAAGTAAATAATAAATTACATGCTACGATACCGTCATATATAATTCATCATTTTTAATTGGGCCTCAATTTAATGTGCGTTAATCTCACCATTAATTTATATTTATATACATCGATTTCATTAACTCTCAAAGCTGGTTATAAATTATTTAAAAGTTCAATCTATCGTTCCAGACACTAATTTCTAAATAAAAGAATAAGCGTTCTAGCAAATATATTGGATATTTGGAATGATGTGGCTAGCTCCAGGAGCAATATAGAGGCACGTAGTAATATAGCATAACATAAATTCAGGTAAAATCTTAATATATTATATATATATATATATATATATATATATATATATATATTAATACATAAATATTATATCAATATTACGGTTCAGTCCCTTTAAAACTAAAAACCATTTATGTCACACTTTTATTACCTTAATATGACTAAGGAGGTATGGGAAATCCAGATCTTACTAACGAGTTACCTAAAAACAAGGAAGAATATATATATATATATATATATATATAACTTAGATTGTTACATATTTAACTTCAAAAAATATGATCATATTTTTCATCCCTAAACATTGCTTGTCCTTTCAATTATATTATTATACCGTTTACGCAATTAAGTTACGGAATTCATTGGAACCTAACGTTAGAAATTCACCGTCCATATACGTTTTACAAAGTAATCTGAAATGATTAAACCTCTCCCGCCGACATATAAAATGTATGTCCATTTTTGTAAATTTCATTTGAAGAAAACTTTTTGTCATAATTATTATAACACAATCTTTTGCAGTCCAGAGCAGAATATAATTAATTGCATTTCTTAATTGTGATTGACGAGGCGAGATTGCTCTTATAGCAGTAAACTCGCCTTACGTACAAGTATTACCTTAAGCAGGTTTGCTTTTTGTACAATAGTTGTATATATCCATATCAATACGACTATAATCCATTACATTCTATACGTGTACATATTTTTCACTTATATGATTAGGATAGCATTTCCATCACGAAATTCGTTAAACAAAGTTTAATATATTAAGATGTTCGATTATTCGGTGATAAGTATATAATTATATTAATGCTTGTAACGTAGACACCGTTATATCCAGATTTAATTTAGAAAGAGCATTGACTAATGTAAATAAACAGTCGATATCAGCTGTGTCAGAAAAAAATACTATAATGTGAAGGGCGTTTCGTAAATGTGAGAGGACTGTGCGCCGATTCACATAAAATAAGATGATAAGGCTATTTTATGTATGAAATTCTTTTTTGGGATTTTAGAATACGTCAATACATACGTTTTGTAGTTTATAATGTAGGTACATTATAGTATTTCCTGACGAAAAAAAAATAAATACGAGAAAGTATTACTGCAAGAAATAAATTTTATTTTATCCATTAGAGCCATCTATTGAATCGACCTACATTAATATTTAAAAAAATTCTTAAAACACGTTAACTTTGTATGTTTTTAATTACAGTAATGATCTGTGAGCAATTTTAGAACACATAATAGTGAACAATATTTTTATTGCATCAGTTCCAACTAGCAATGAAGAATAAAAACAAATAAAGAAATTTTATAACTATCGAGAGTTTTAATTAAAAATTTAATTTCTATTGAGATAAGCTTAGAACTTTCATATTTATATTATAAATACTGAATTGTTTAGTCAAACTTGTGTAGTTTTGCTTAGTTTTACGCACATTAGTTATGACAAAAATTTAATAATATAAAATTTACTATAGGCTAGTATCAGACCGTAAATATGAAACGTGGAAAACACTTCGTAAATGAGATAGATACTATACTCCATTGCGGTGCAACATTACGTAATAACATTGAAGGAGTTTTTTAAATTTATATATTTTCCTGAAATATTTTCATTCTTTTTGGGAGGTAAATTTTTTTATAAAATAAAAATATCTCCTGATTTCTTTTAAATATTTATGGCGTCTAGAGTTTAACTTATTAAAAAACACCAAGATTACGAAAGAAAATTTAGGCAATGAGATAGCATTAATATCGTGGTTAAATTATTTATTATGATTTTTATCTAGTACGACCCTGTATAAAAAAATTTCAAACTTTATGGAATTAATAATAATAGCCAATAATATCACCACTAGAAAAGACTTCAAATACTAAAACCTTTTTTAAGGGTTATTTATTTGTACGTAAAATTCATTTTCGATGGGAAATGTCGCAAGATTAAAAAAAATGTTTAAAGCTCTCTGTAAATATTTTTACTTTTCAAATCATAATTCAATCAACAGACTGTTTTAGTTGCTGGACATAGACCTTTCCGTTGAGCTGGTCATAGATTAAAGCTATTAACGGTGGACACAGACCTTTCCAATGAGCATAGCATGACGTTATACTCATAATTGCCACGTTGGGCCGACGACTAGATCAATAAACAGTGTGCGTTCGTGCATCAGTAATGCTGCTGTCCACTACTAGTCTGTGACATTTTAGCTTCCAGTCCCGTTCGACAAGGTGCAGAGAATTGAATCCGAGTCCCGTGCCGGCAAAAGCCCCGGTGTGCCGTGGCGACAAAAACTGTAAACCTTGTGATCAATCCAAAAAACCACGGCGACAACAACTTAATTTTACATAACATAATTATAAAAGAAAATACTTCACTCAAAATCCAAATTCTTTATGATTTAAAAGTTAAATTCACAATCGGCGCACAGCTCTAACAAGAATTATAACATTCGTTGTGCTGTACTACTACACCATCACAGCGCTACAGCAACATATATGTGCACACGCATTCGCACGCACACACATATGACCGCGTGCGTATAGAGGTGTGCGGCGGTCCCACGGTGCAGGGGGAGCAGAATAAAATGAAATAATAAATTTAACCTCTAAACAGGGTGCATCAGTAGGGTTCACATTTGCTAAATGTAATATTTTTTAAAGCTATACTTCTTTAGATGCGTTATGAAAAAAATTTACGAATGCGACAAAAATTTGACAGAATAAATTCCTCACTGTGCTACATAAAACCTGTAAGAAATCGACACCATGAAGTTGCTCATTAAACATATACTTATATAGTTTATTTGACACATGAGTGGTCCACCATTTTGAAAAACAATCATCTGCCAGACCGTTTCCAATTCTGTATGTATTTATTTGCATTATAAATTATAAATTAATGCTTGATCACTTATTAAATAGTTAAGGCTAATAAATCACAATAAATTTTCAGATTATTCATTTATTTTTATTATTAATTAAACTTTATTTTCCATTTATTATAAAACACATGTATCGAAATATACGTGTATTCTATTATATATATTATATAAAGATGTTGACTCAAGTACGACATACGCTCGAGGATACTTAATTTCAACGATCGAAGAATCAATATATCGAACAACTGTAGTAAAATTGTAGCGTTCGCAAGGAGTTGTATTAAATGCATTACAATTAAAACTTATTATATCTTAATAATTACCATTATGATATAAGATAAATGTAGCTTATATTTAAAGACAAATACATTTTCTTTTAATGAAATATGATACTTATAAAAATGATATGTCTTTGCGATACGAAATTATTTTCCGATTTCAAATCAAAAGTATGAATTTTTAATTAAAATAATACTCTGCTGCGATATAATAATGAACACGTAGATATCTATACAGAAAATATGATATTTTGTAATGAAACATGTCACGCTTAATTTAATTTTTGAATTAATCTAACGTAAACAATAATATAGTTAAAATTATATTTCTATAATATTTTAATTTTTGATTGCGCTGTATTTTGGCTTTTTAATAAAGTAACGTTACAGTAAATAGTAATATAATAATTAAATAAAAGTTTTCTCTAAATTCTTTAATTCAAAGAACTGTGAACCGACCGATGCACGGAGTAAACGGCGCGCGTAGGGGCATGTGCTTGCAACCCCCTCCCCGCGCGGCCAGGTGCTCGCGGGGCGGGACGCGCGCTCGTGCCGCAACTGTCGCGCGCACGCGCCATTTCCGCCGCGACCCGCGACCGACCACTTTCTCGCTGACCTTCATATCCACCACTCACTCTAATCCAAATTCAACAGTGCTGCTCGAAGAAACCTGATAACAAATGTTAATGAAGCAAAAACTACATCCATAGTTACCATCAACTAATAATCAACATTTAACATAAGCAACTTGACATCACTGAACAAAAGTCGAAAAAAAGTTTTTACCTCTTCCTTATTAAAGACCAGTGAAGTGTGAATAATAAACGTGACAAGCTATAAAGTGCGTGAAATTAACAACGGCCAAGCGAAACAGTGCTAAACAAACAAGACGGAGCGTGACGCAATCTAAACAAATAACCGTAAGATGCGAAACGGAGAACAAGCAGCAAGTGTTTATCTCGAGACGTGAGCAAGCGATTAGGACGCGCCGGGAATGGCGACCGTGGGCGTGGTCCTATTCAGGAATGCAAGTCAGGAATCGAAGACGATACTCCAAGAATCGATGAAAAACAGCCTCAACATCAACAACAATAATAGCAACGTTCCGAAGACAGAGAAGCGTGAAATTATTATAGTGAGAAAGAAGCAGAAAATCGTCCCGTCGGATGTTCAGCGACCTTTGAATTCGTCGGAGACTCGCGGCGCGGCGCCCCAAGCAGTGGCGCGAAGGAATGCGCGCGAACGCAACCGCGTACGCCAAGTGAACAATGGATTCGCAGCCCTGCGCCGCCACATCCCCGACGATGTCGCCGAAGCCTTCGAAAATGCCAACTCCAATCGAGGACCAAATAAGAAGCTAAGCAAAGTAGAAACTCTGCGAATGGCTGTCGAGTACATAAGGAGCTTGGAAAAGTTACTAAACATTGGGGAAGAAAAGGAAAATGGTTTAAGTCCATCGATGACCTCGTTTCCCTCTCCGACGTCTTCGTCCCCCAGAGATCGCTCCACATACGACAGAAGTTATTTCTCTCTCGATTCCCCACTCATGGATGATGATGATGATGAAGATTCAAATCCTCCGACTCCACTGCCACCGGCTAAAAGACATCAGTATGCAAGAATTCCCGGCACAAACAATTTTCAACTCGTCGCAGCGCCCCTCATGTATGAAGATGAAGAAAATACTCAACCACTTACGCCCAGTTCAGATTTAATTATGCAAGATGACCTATTGGTTAACCCTCAACTGTTAGATGCCAGCTATCAGTTTATGCATGCAGCAGAACAGGAGTTTACGATAATTGAACCTGACAATATTCCACCAGATCCTACTTCCGGCATAACAATACACGAACCATCGTCCTTAACAGATCAAAAATACGTCACGATTCCTCTATCAGAGCTTCAAGGACACCTTATAAATGAAGAAGCTGTCATTTTGGGACATATAAACACGATCGACCCACGCTTAATATTACCTGATGACAAAATGGACTGTCTACCGAGTCATCAAAATGGTGTTATGATGGAAAACTCTGTAATTATGCATGGCAGTGATTATTATATTCAGGATGCGATACTGAAAGCTGAAATTCCTGACATTGATGACGACGAAGAAGAGGAAAATTCTAGAAATACGCAGAATATTCAGGCAGTAATGAATTGGTGGAAACAAAAGGATGGGCAGAGTTAAAGTTTATTAATGTTAGAATGAATTTAGAAAAATTATTATTTATTTAATGATTTCACTCATAAAAATATCCTTCACGTAGTTCTGGCTTTTTAATCCAACTGCTCGTAAAAGATATTAAATTGGTTTTAATCTGTTAGCTTCCATTTTGCGTTTGTGCTTAGTATTTCAGTTTCTTGCATGGCAAGAGATTATACCTTCACAAATTAAAAGTATATTTTAGTTAAGATTTTAACAGTATATTAATTAGATAGTTAATGTTATAATGATGTACATAATGAGGTAAATTAAATTCACAGTTGCCTTAAAATTAAGGTTAGAAAATTAATTCCTACCTTGTCAAAATTATTTCTTCTTAAATATTCTAAATAATAGTTAATAAACTTATTTCATTTTATAAACTCCTTTACTACATTTTTATTTATAAAGTATAAATATTATTACTTTTTTTGTAATTTATTCTAGCTTCATTATCCTTTTTAATAAATTTTGTATAAATATTTAAGAACAAGTTTACCAAAGTCAACTTTTTTATACTGATAATACGAGTCGAACCCAATAAAATTATCGACTCTTCTTAAGGTCTGAGATAAATCATTTTAGTTGTTTACAATATTGCTTAATGTTTCTTATGCATGACAGATATAATTCAATTATTAGGTTTTAAGTTCAATGATCCAAATAAAGGCTGTAATATTATTTTGTATAATTTATTACTACAAGTTTAATTTAATAATTTATATTATATTTCTAAGTGAACTGAAATGTAAATAATAATTTTTGTATAGATTGATGAAACATATTCTTCTAAATGTATCAAATAAAATTATTTTAATAAAGGTTGTAACTATTTAAACTGAATTCACCAAATAACTTTGAGTTATTTAAATTCAGTTAACTAAGTCATTTCCAATAACATTTCGATTCATTTAACGTAGCATAGATTAGTATTTGTCAATAATTATTGGAAAAACAGTTTATTCTCTACCGTGATTTGAAGTCTCGTACAAATTTAACAAAACTCTACAAGTGATTTGATAATAAAACCTTCATTATCGATAAATTTTAAAAATTATAATCAGTATTTATATATGTTGATATCATTTGGCTTCTTCGACAAATATGATAAAATTCTGCTCATCGGATAAGAATTGATAAATTAAAAACAATTATAATAAAAAAATAAAGTGGACATCACAGACAAGACATCACATAAGATACAGCTATTTCTTTATGTTCATCTTGTCAAATAATGAGCAAAAAAATCTTTTTAGCACGTGAATGCTGGTAAGTATTCAATGAAATGATTTTATTGCATTAAATAATACAAAAGTATAGAACAAACTTTTTCCTGGTACAGTCGTTTCTTTTCATATTTTATATTCTATAATATATGCAAGTAAAACGTAAAAGAAATTCACATAATATTATTAAATTTTATATAACTAATAAGGAAGTCACAACTTAAGCTCGCCTTGCAGGAATGGTTTACTAATATATAATTATATGTATTTGCTGATATTTTGCTTCTTCGAACAATGTGATAAAATTTTGCTCATCGAATTTTAAAATAAATAAGGGTTGATAAATTAAAAACAATTTGAATGAGAAATATAGTGTAATTGACAATTGGAATAAGAACTATAGTGTACATCATTGACAAGACTCCGCATAGGGAATAAGCTAGGTTTTTATGATTGCTGCATCTTGTCAATAATAAGTGGAAAAATCTTATCAGAACTGAATCCTGGTAAGAATGCAGTGAAATAATTACATTGCATTAAACAATACGAAATATAGGACGATTTTTTTACTGACTTAAATTTTTCAAATTATTTTTATTTAAATTTATGTCAACCGACAAATAATAATATTTTAAAACTTTATACTAATAATTAGAAAGTCACGACTTACGCTAAGCTTTGCAGGAATGGTCTACTGATAATTATATGCATTAGAGCTTTTTTTTTCTTTTAACTGTGACAGAAATCATGCAAAGTGAATTGATATAAATAATGGTGATTAATTTAATTTAGTTGCCATACCTTATCTCAATCTTATTTAAGATTTTTTTAGTATCTTGTAATTAGTTTTTGAAAAACTTTCAGTGACAAGCAAAATAATATTAAAGTTCATATGACGAGTACAAATCTATGGAGTCATTCCTAAACCAAGTTTTCCAATCAACACCAAATGATGCAAAGCATTATTTTCGATAGTTAAACAAATTAAAGATACAATTCAAATTAGGGCAACTTTAATAACTTTTAGATATAATATGTTTTAAACTAGTTTTTTTGCGAACAGATTAGCATCGATTTACTTCTTTATTCATTCAATTCTTAGTAAAGGTGATGAGTGATTATGTGAGTAGACTAATGTATTTCCATTTTTTAACTGCTTAACTTCGTATTAATATATAATGAATAAAACATATCCCAATTTGTTTCATTCATTACTATAACCCTTATAAAAAATCCGAGTTACCCGACAATCCATGGAAAGGACTGTTATCCGTAATGAGAAATAAGATCAGCGATATAGCTTATAAGATTGACAAGTTTAATTGGCAATGGACAGGTCATACAGCACGCAAAAAGTTCTCGAATGGCTATCACTGAAACCGCAGAGCAGGATGGAACCCCGCTAGGTGAACAGATGACCTGGTAAGATGAAAAGGCACGGAATCAGTCTTTGCGGTGATCTTTGAGGGAACCTTATATTCAGCTGTGGACATCTTCCGGCTGATGATAATGATACCCCAATCAGTTTTAATTAATAACGTTCTCTTACTTATTGCCAACAGATAATGGCATTATGCGTCGGAAAACATCAAATAAAATCAATATGACTTAATATTTTTAGCAACAAGCCATTAAATATTGCTAAAAGAAACACAGTATCTTCCTTAAACGCAATATCACAATCTCATACAAATATTAATTAGATATGCGCTATAATGACAGATAATTTATTTTCAAGGATTCGTGATTCGCGACTTCATTCGTGCGGACATTCAGAAAATATTATTCAATTAAATGCAATATTACTGTAATAATTATATATAATATGAAAGTAATTTTTTTTAAGTAAGTATAATTTGTATTGAAACGTCAAATTTGCATATCTTCTTTTAAGTTGGGCTATTGCGATGAAACTTAATGTATATAGCCACTAAAAACTTTGTCGAAATTTCTTTAGCTGTTCTTACGTGGTGCGCTTTCAAATAAGCAAACTAACAAACGACATTTCTAAAAGCAATATTTTTGTGTTATTTTACTTTTGTTTCATTCACCTAAATTATTTTTTTTTGCGTAAATCTTTTGACGTACATTACGTATTGTGTAATTACTATGTTGTACTAAGGCAACGTATATAATTTTTTTGAAATGTTAAATTCGCATATCATCTGATTGAGCAAACCTATTGCGATGTAACAAAAAGTAAATATTACTTCAAGTTAAGCCATACATAAATTTTAAAGGCTTCATATAAATTGGGACAGTAGTATTTACGTGATGCATGCAAAAACAAACACAGAGACAAACAAACAAAAATTCCAGAAACGATATGTTTTTATTCTTTTACTTTTATTAAGTCATTTTAAATTATTTTAAATATATTCGTAAATATCTTCAATGTACAATTCTAGAATTGTAACTCCAAAATAATCTACGGGCGTCTTATTCCGCCTAATCCGACTAATTGGTCCGAGAGTATCTCCGAATCCATCAATCTAATTTTGGTAATATGCTGAAGCATTGTAAAAGTTACTTTCTTTTTTTAAGTCTGCAAGTTTTTTAAACAATCATATTTCTTGTCAAATTTCTACCTGACTCCACAAGAATTTACTTTTAAACTCACTATTAAATAAACTGCCTCTCAAAGGTTCACTAACCACACCTTAACTCAAACTAACGTCACTTTGTATCGTAGTTCATTAAGAGTTTATTTACGAGTACTTGAATATTATAAACATTGTTAAGAATTGCACAAGTCTTATTAACACACCAGAGCAATTTAAAGTGAAATCTTAATGCGATGAACGTCGTTGAAAATAAAATAATTAAAATATCAAAAAGTTCATTTTAAACCGCGTATTTGCATTTGTGAGGCCGCAAGATAAATGTTTTATATCCACATACTTAATTTAATCTCATTTATTTTCTTATCGTTAACTATTGGGTTTCACATAATCTGAAGAACGTTATAATTATCATTTTACGCTTATGACGTTACGTATGTTAGTAAAATAACACCACAGAGAGTAGACGATACAACTTAATCATTACATATCTGGCCTTTACACCTTGTTTATATACATGCATACTCTCGTGAGCGTTGTATTCAACTATACCTTTTCGATTATTCCATTTTTTCGTTGTCTCTTTATTAAACCATCTTATTTCCGTATTATTTTTTGTATGTTCGAATATTTAGAAAGAAAAGAAAACCAACTCCTAATTTTAAAACCGACAAGAAATTAATTATTATTTTTTTAAATATAATTTTATTATATAATTTTTTTCGTCCACGAAACATGAAAAAATCGGACTTTTTTAAAAACTTCGTCCTATTGCCTTATTGATAAACCGATATAAACATCAAATGTGAACACAAAAAAATTGAAAAACATGATTTTAATTTGTTGTTATCAATTTAAACAATAGTTTTCGTCCTATCTTCTTCTACGCCTAATATTCTCTCTTCATCTAAATAAAAAACTACTAAACAAGGTACCGGTAACCGATTATACTGTTTTAGTTATCGAAAGAACTCTGTTATCTCAATGCGAACTAAAAGCTTTTTATTGCTTTTCACGGTAAACAGGATTTGAAATAGAAACATGAACTCATTGACATGCCATAAAAATAAATTAAATATATTTGACGTTAATGTTATAGAAATTCATTATCACTTAATTTTTATTCACAACTAAATGAAACTACGTGACGTAGTATTATTTCTATTTTATTTAAATTATTAACCACAACCTAGGTTTCGTTCGTATTACAACATATTCAGGTGGGCTATTTAGCAAAGAATGCAAAAAAAATATTCGTTGCTAATAGCGCACCTGAAGATGTTGCAATACAACAAAACCTAGGTCGTAGTAAAGAACTTAAAGAAAGTAGAAATAATACTACATCACGTAGTTTCATTTAGTTGTGAATAATGAATTACTGCGCTTTCCAAGTCTTTTCTACTTTACTTTGGGAAAGTTTTCATTTTAAGTTTTTATTTTCCATTAACAGCAAATATCTTTGTAATCTCAGTCTCATTATCTACCTACGTACTTTTGGTTGCTTACTACATGGCTTGCATCCACAAAACACATCCACGTTAAATGAACATCCACGTTATCTTCCTCAGCTCCAAATATTTTATGACTCACCGAACTGGAAGCTGGCACGATGAAGTCATAAAACACGACAAAATCCTGTAACCTCTCTCATTGCTCCCTTAAGTTATAAACCAATAAAAAAGATTTTCACTTGAAGGTTCTCAAAAAGAAAACATGCGGATTGAAAGAACTTCTTCTTCGGTTGAAGTCATGTAAAAAGCAATATAACGTTATGACTGAATAATTTCAAATTACGTAATTACTTTCAAAACTTTTACAGTGTTCCAAATTATGTTAACAATAGCAAGCGACATCGTTAGTTAAAGCTACCGACAATTTTTTTCCCATCTAAAACAATTCACTTCATCTCCCAGAAACAAGTGCTTACACTGAATTCAAAAATGTCCCTGCAAACTGTCCTTCATTCTTCACAACAACCAGAGACTGTCATACCTAACTTTGTATCATTAAGCCTTAATTTACAATTAAGTCCCAGTAAAGTGTAAAGCGCAACGCGGACCGTCAATCGGCGATGACGGAGCGCGACACGTCGTTAAGGCGGCGCTGACGGGCGGCGGCGCCTACAAAGACGATGGCGACCTTCATCTCGCCGCCGGCGCGGGATCAATCAGCGGAGCCGCGCGAGATCGCCGCCGATAGCGGGCGGGACTTTGCGTGTCGCGTACATGCATTCGCGCCTCCAGCCCCGGTTAATGGTTAATGAAAGGGACTAAGTGCCGAGAGTTGTAAGCCGGGGTATTGATTTGAATGATATGCGAAATGAGATCGATCGGGCCATTTAAGCGTTGAGAGGATCTGTGTGCGCATTAGACGAGGCCATGTTTGTTTGTGTTTTCAGTGTGTGGTACGTTCTTACGGCATAGCAATGGTTTTATTTTTATTTGTCTTTATCATTGGATTATCGTTACATATATATTTATTTTATACATGTAATATATATATATATATATATATATATATATATATATATATGTATGTATGTGTATGTGTGTGTAAATTTTTAACAAATTTATTACCATATTATCCACATTTTTTTTCTTATCATATTATGAAACGTAATTCAACTGTTCAACATTATCCATAAAAAATCAAAAATTTTTTATTTAAACACACACACACATACACACACGCACGCACGCACGCACACACGCACACACACACACTTACACACACACGCACACACACACATATTTATATGTATGTGTGTATATAGATATATATATATATATATATATATATATATGCATATATTTATATATGTAGATCTTGACTTCAGAAGGTATACCTAGTCGTCAATTTACCATATAAATAATTCCCAATTACTGTGTAAATTCTCAATTAATGGGGTTTTCTATGTTAAGAGTTTTTAAATAATTTTTAACTTTCAAGTATATTAATTCCAGTATCACATGGCAATTGCTGGTCAGAGACGTTACATAACAGAATCCCAAGTTTCATACACTTTATTTGAAACTAAAGTGATTAGGTATTTATTTATTTATATACTGAATCTTGTAAATAGTTTAGAAATTGAAGGATACATATACTATTATTATAATTTTATGTGCAAAAATTATATTAGCATAAGAAAAACAATAAAGAAAAGCGCATTTATATTTATTTTGGTCAAGGTTAGCAATTTTTTGTAACGTTGTACTTTTTCCGCTGCACATTTTTTACCTTCAATTGATCTCTTGCCAAACATCTTCAGTGACAACATACGATATATTCAGTATTTATAATTATCCGTCTCGCGATTTAATTACAAGTGCAATATCTTGCTTGATAACATCTCATTTGCTGCAGGTATCAATTTCGCTTTAACTTTATGTTATCTCTGATCGTTGAATATTTAAATGAAATTCATTTGAAAGTCGTCCTACGTTTGGATTTAAACTTATTGAACGTATTTTTTGTGATAATGGCCAACTTTTTTCTAATAATTCGTTGTTGAATAAGAAACCTTCATCTTCGCCAAATCTGTCCATCCATCTGATATAACCTAATAGTTTTTTTATAGTTTTAAGCCTTGCACATAGTATACATTTAGATGACGAGATTTCCATCTAAATGGGTAGTTTAGTCAACAAATGATTTAACACTTTTTTTAATATGTCTCCTGATGCATATACAACAGTGGCGATTTTTACTCCACGCACTCTATCAAGTGTGCTGACAGATATTTTATAATTAAATTGTGGTTTCGTTTACCATTTTTCATTTTGAAATCTCGTTTGTGTAATACTAAACTTCGAAATTATGTGCTACGTATTACGTCTCCTCAATTTTTTCCGTCATGAATGTTCTGGAAAATCTGGAAAAATTAACTAATTAATTTCCCACATCTAAAAATAAATATCTATTAAAGTTCCATAACTCATTTAAATAAAAATTACTTGATTTGTCACAAGATATTACAAATGTAGATATCCTAGAAATTATTATCTAATAATACCTAGTAGTATCTAATAATACCTAGTAGGTGGCACATATATAGATATAGATGTAACTATAATTATATATATATATATATATATATATATATATATATATATATATATATATATATTTCTTCTATATATCTTCGAAGAAATACAACCTAAAAGTGGAATAAATATTTATTCTTATAAATAACAAGTGTTATACATGGAATTTAGTTTTATTAAGCAGTTAATTCACTCTTCCTAAAATATAATAATGATATACAAATATTTCTGAATTTTAGATATATGCTGGATTATATTGTTTGTTCCTATGCAAAATGTTGATTTCCTATATCAAACGATTTCTAAGAAAAATGCCTGCGGCAAATGGATAAACGGACACGCGAATGATCTTAGTTAATTTCCAGTTTTTCCTTTTGAGCTACGGAATTCTAAAAATTAGGTTACTGGCATTTAATTAGAATAAAAATCATATCGATTAACTTGCGTCAACGATTTCAAAAGATACAGTCGTTGTCTCTCGATTAGACATCGTGTTGCACACGGGTGTCTAGTCTAATACGCTAACAGTAGACTAAGCACATCTCAGGGCATGAACAATTCCACTCTATGTATATAAACAAAGTTCGATGATTTTACATGCGTCGCTATCTTTTCTATATTTTATATTACAGTTATAATAAATTCATAATTGTACGAAGGGTTTAAAATTTAAAGGTTTAAAATAAGAGATTTATTAAGCTAATATTAAAGCTGTGTTAAGACTTTTATTAAGCAAAATTCCAAAAAAAGTCTTTGATCCCTAATCAAAAAATTTGTCTATGAATTCAGCACTCAATTATCAAATTAAATTCTAAATACAGGAAAAAATGAAGATTGATTCTTAATTACTGCTGTAGACTTACTGCTAGTGCAGTAAGTCTACAGCAGTAATGATAGTAAGAATGCAGTAAGATGTATTAAATAGGAAATTAATATTAAGGGAGATTAAGGGGATTTAAGGAAACTCGATCTGACAATAACCTCTTTTGAAGTTTATAATTAATTATAACATACGTGTAATAAAATGAAATAAAAAATTAAGTAAATTTAAACAGAATTATAAATATTTATTTACGACACAAAAGCTACTTGAAAAACAAAATAACAATAAAATTACGATATATAGTTTATTTCGCTGCCAGCCACTTTAAAAAGTCACAGCTACTACGAATTTTATTACTGCGCAAGTTATCGAGAGGGACATCCCTTTTTAATTTGAAAATGCTTTTAAAATCACATTAAGATTTTGTAACCAATTTGAAGTCAATTTTCCGTATTCGCAATGTTGGATGGAAAATCAGTGAATGTAATACTTAATGAGAACATGCTAATGAGCTATTTCAAGTTATTCTATTAACAGTGTAAACACATTGTAATAGAAAACTTATATTTACATATATATATATATATATATATATATATATATATAACTTTTAAATTATAATGGGTTACTTATTTACTTCTCAGAATTAGGCTGTAATTTCTACTATTCCACGGGTTTGGATACCAATTTACTGTACACAAAACCTAATTCAACAATCTGTTCAATACTTAAAGGCTAAAAGTATTTAAAAAAATTTGCGGGCCAGTTATTGACCATCAAGTAAGTTACGATCAGAGAGGACTGAATTTTACAGATATTCTGTGTCAAGAAATTCACACTCTTTAACGACCAATCAATTCTATGATTTTCTTCATCTAAATTTCTTATAAAGTTTTCATTTCAATTTTAGACTTTAAATACCAAAATCTAAAAATATTCTCACTCTGCGCAACGTCTAAAAAACAATACTGTTCAAATGAAAAAATTCACCATTAAGAGGGGAAGGGAAAATGTACATGTTTAAATGTATTACAAAAGTTAATTAAAAATAATACTTAGGTTTCGTGCCTCAAAAGGAAAAAAGGAACCCTTATTAGATCATACACTTTCCTGTGTATCGATCTGTTTATTTCAGAAACCGCTTGACATAAAAACTTGAAATTTAGCATAATAATAAAGTACGATAACTGACATGTATTTCAATAGCTAGCACTCAAAAATATTTACATGAACATTTTAGGGGTGGTAAATTAAATAACAAATTTTGGGGTAGTATATTAATAATAAGTTCTCAAACATCTATTATAATTTAAGTAGTATATCTCCACGATATTCTGAAAAATATGCAAAAAATATGGCCCCCTTACTTCCAAAACTACTAATTTCTCAAAACTTATGTAAAATATAGTTTTTCGAAGGCTACACAAAAATTTTAGAAATACTATAACAAACAATTCTAGATGTCATATTTGCAGAGATATTCATAAGAATATGTCCCTTCTAGTTAATTATATCCGATATTATTCAATACGTAGTACCCTTGGAAATCTATATTGATGACGGCTCACGATAAATAAAATAATTCCATTTCAAACCAGGTAAAGAACCCTCGATGAGCAAGCCAGTCTCACACTGGGCCGATGTTTTTAAAATTATATATGTTTTAATACATATTTTAATTTACCTTTATTAACACATTATTTTTACTTTTTCCTGTATAATACGATAATTGTCAGACCAAATTGTTTCTCAGATTATGTGCAAATTTTATTTCAATCAAAATATTAAATAACGATAGGTCTCCATATTTTAATTTAAATTTGTTTTGTACATAAACTTCTATTTGTATAAAAAAAGGAAGTCGATGCGCCTAATCAACTAAAGAATTGTTTATTCGTTATTTTAAGCAGTAGAAAAAAAAATTTAAAATGAAGTAGCCCTAATATTAACTATGACCAAACCATGAACGCACCTTGCCACGATGATTGATCGCGTCCTAAAACAAATTTCATGCGGTTTTTGAAGTCAATCGTCCGTGCGTCGTTGGCTCATCGAAAACGATTTGAACTATGTGATTGTCGTAACAGATGATTAATTGAATGAGTGATTAACTATTAAAATTTATTTCTGCATCTTTATTTGGTCCATTCCGGAATTTTAATTGTTTTATTAATTTACTTTATTTTATTTTGTCTTTAATGTTTTATTTATTTATAAACTATGATCACCAGATTTTTTTCATTACTAAGATATAGATGGTAAAAAGTAAAATAAATACAGGATTTTATAATTTAATACGGGACAGATACAAAATAAGAAAAATAACTTTTTTTTTAATTTGTTCAATTGAAATAGTAATTTGTTTGTGTTACATAATGCAACTTACATTATAATTACTGTAGATTTTTTTATTAAGATGGCGTTTGTTTAAAAAAACTCAGACGGAAAGCTAGAATAACTTTAGCTGGACGCTTAGTTACCGCCTTCGTTCACTCATGATTATCAGATGAACTCGATCGACTTCCTTTGTGTACGTACGCCCATATTCGCCACAAATTCCAGAAAAACGGTACAGTTGCTATCCCGACTAGACGCTTAAAACGGAATGGAACACAGCTAAAATAAGGAAGGTTCGTGAGATACGGGACATCTGTCAAAGTTAGTACAAGTGGCGGAGTATATTTTTATAATGGCAAAATTTTCTATTCCGTAACTGCAGGATTAAAAGAGCCTGTCCCAAAGTACTTACGATAACGTCTTAAATAAAAATAAAAAAAACAAAGATATAATTATAACCTTTATAAAAAACAAAATTGCCTAATTTTAATTGTTCGGAGGAAAGAGTAAACAACGGGATAGAAAAAAAAACAATATATGAACCGAAAGATAATATTATATGCTAAGTTTGGAGAAATATGACTTTTTATAACACTATTTAAAAACCTGTTATGGCTTGATATATTTCTGATTTTGGAATTAATTGACTTTTACATCTGCGCGCCTTGATTGCGTAAAGAAACAATTTTTTTTTTCATTTATGTGTATTATTTGCAATATACGGATTTCATAATTGTAACTGAAGGCTCTCAAAATGAAACTTACCACCTTCAATGGGGGCTAAAAGATTGAAAAATTCCATAAGATTTTGAAGAGGAATGGTCATCTATGATACTCAGTATCAACAATTCTAATTCCACAACCTCCAGCACTACTCTATGAAAGTGAGATTTAAAAATATTTACGTTAGAATATAAAAACAATGTTATTTTCTGAAATCACCTTTCATTTTAATAACAAATTGACTATGATAAACTATTTAAAATATAATCATCATCAATAGACCTTCACTGGCCTCCCCCATAGATTGCCACCAAGACCGATCCTATGTTTCTTGCATCCAACAGCTTCTTAGTTTTTCAGGTCATCAGTTCACCTAGCGAGGCTGTCTCATTCTGTGCATTCCGATAAGTGATCGCCGTTCAAGGACCTGTCTCACCTACTCTTTCTGCACACTCCGTGACCTGCTCGTTACTACTTCAGCCAAACTTACGAGCTATGTCGGTGAATATACTTCTACAGATCTGTTCATTGCGGATCATATCTTGTAGAGAAATCCTGTGCATAGATTTGGGTCCTTTTACGAGGCTAATAGACACTAGTGGGTTAAAACGCAGTCAATGTTAATATTACACTATGTCTTCTAATATTAGTACTCTAGTTTCGTTTAAACAAAATGCAATTTTCTTTAGTAATTCACACTATTAGTAGAACTAATACTAATTTTCAGCATTTCTGCCCTCAAAAATAATGACAACCGCCAGGGTTGTCATTATTTTTGAGTTGATGTTGAATAAATCTTTCATTAATACCAGCAAATTAATATCAGTTGACGATTATTTTCTGTAGATAAGCTTGATATGAACGAAGTATGTATTATATTGCATAGTGATGATAGTGCGCGAATTCTTTTAATACACATATGCAAATATTAAATATGTATATTAAAAGAACGCGCACTATCAACTCTATTCATCAGTTTTGTTCACATTTAAATGACAAAGTTGTAACGGCTACTCCGCTGGAGCGGAATTATAGTTTGAAAGGAGATTATGCAAATTTATGCAGACAGAGAGCTCACAGATCATTAAAATTGATTATGAATGCTGTCTGAATTGAATAATTAAACTCACCACATTATAGGATGAAAGGTAAAGGGAATATATTCAATGATTAGGCAAGTTTGTAACATATTGTTGACATGAATTTATTAATTTAGTATAAGCAAACTTTCAAAGAAATGAACTTATGTCTTTCATCATAATCAGAAATGTGAAACATATTCTTTTAGTTTGTACTGAGTTGTTCGCATAAATTTCTGATAAACGCGGCGGAATATTTTTCAGAAATAAAATGTGCGTTTTGAAAGCACCCTTAGATTGAAAGAACTCTAAGAATAATTTACATCTTGGGCGGAATCTTGAGCTGAATCAGTATAATAGCCTCGATAATTTTTCTTAATCAGTAAACTACTTTAGAGGACATCCAATCAGGACAAAAGACGTCTCAAATTTTATTCTGAACCTCAATCAAAATTCTGCTGAAACCAGTCCAATAGTTTATTCATATTATTCAGATAAATTAAATTATACAAACGTATAGATAGACAGAGATGCAAAAGTCTAAAAAAGTGGTTTTGGCTTTTATTCGATGCCAAAACTCCTCTCTGACCCAAAATTTTGAGGTAAATTTGTACATATTGAATATATTTGGAGTTAATTATGTAGAAATTAATTATTCACAATTAAATGAAACTACGTAATGTAATATTATTTCTACTTTCTTTAATTTCTTTACCACGACCTAGGTTTCGTTGTATTACAACATCCTCAGGTGGGATATTAGCAAAGATCCTTTGCTAATATCCCCCTTGAAGATGTTGTAATACAACGAAACCTAGGTCGTGGTAAAGAAATTAAAGAAAGTAGAAATAATACTATAACACGTAGTTTCATTTAATTATAAATTTGTACGTTGAACACTTTCCTCAAAGAATTCAACGTACAAAGTTACCTCGCAACATCCACCACTATGAAACAATTTTATATGACGGTATTAATTGATATATATATATACTTATATATATATATATATATATATATATATGTGTGTGTGTGTGTGTGTGTGTGTGTGTGTATATATATATATTATTAGAAAAAAGGTAGCATAACAGAGCAACGATTATATCGCCGGTGTACGGCGGATTTACTGGAGATGCCATTGAAAATAATTTATATAGGTAGCGGGAAGCGGAAAAAATAATCATCTGTTTCGTTCTCGATGGTTCTAATTATACATGCGTGGATAAGAGAAAACTTGATACAAGAATTGGTTACATTTCGTGTAGAGAAGTGATACAAAGTATCACTTTATTTGGTCATCCTGAAAGTCGTATTGGCATCTCCATTAGAGGAGGTTCGTAGCTCCATGGATTTAAGATCATTCGATATTTTTAAATTTATTAAACCGGAGAAAGGGTTATTTGAACTAAATTGAAGAAAAACTTTGAAACGTCAAGTTAAAATCAAGTTTTAATCTTTTTTATTTTGAAAAGTCGTCGTTGGATTTTCGAATTTCATTCAAATGGAAATGCTATATGCGGAAGACATGTTGTTAATATACAATTCCAAATTGGAGAAACACATTAGAAAAGTCATAGATAAAAAATATAAGTCTTATTTAAAAGAGAACCAGATTTTTAAAATATATATAATGCGACGCAAAAATAAAAGATATATATAAATATAAAATTAGCGAAACAAACAAGTAAAGATCGAAAAGGTGCGTGAATGATTCCGTAACAAATGATAACCGCTTCCTGAAGCCGAACGTGTAAACTTTTCAAAGACAGCAATCTGAGTTCGAAACAATCGCAAGACCATCCGGTATAGTGTGTCTTCACCTTTGCCCGTTCCGGTTACTGCGCTAATAATAATCGTGCAATCGCTTCGACAATCGTTGGCTACACCCGAGATTCATCGCTGCATTCAACTGGTTTCCCAGTCTTCACTTGCTTCCCTCTGCCGTTCATTAACCGACTGTAATATTGGTACGATTAACTGTTCTAAGTGATAACTTCAGAGCCCTTTAAGACGTCGAAATAAAAAAAATCATAGTTGAATCGGAGAGTTGGGTCAATTTGCTTGTGTATTAGAGTTATTTTTGGTAAACATAGAAAAGAAATAAAAATACAAGAAACGGAATGAAACAAAATATTTTGGTAAATAATTATTTATTTTTATTCGATAATAAGTGCAGCTATACTAGCGCGTAATACTAATTACTTTAAAACACATTTTAAATATAATAAAATGATTTTTCTCATTTTAATTTTACGTCTTATCAAAGAAAATAATCATGAAACATAAATACAACCCTTATTTATATATTATACTTCACTCTTATATCGATCTAATAAATATTATGAAAGACACGATGATGCAGGAACATATAGCTAAATAAGCTTTACTTCGGAATCACCATACGCTGTTCTTAACGCGATTTTATTAGCTTCACTTGTATGTGACTATTTATGAACAAACGCTGTTCTTAACGCGATTTTATTAGCTTCACTTGTATGTGACTATTTATGAACAAAATCTTACAAACCTATTATTACCTTCTGTTCTTAACGCGATTATTATGAACAAACGCTGTTCTTAACGCGATTCTGTTATTTATGAACAAACGCTGTTCTTAACGCGATTTTATTAGCTTCACTTGTATGTGACTATTTATGAACAAAATCTTACAAACCTATTATTACTTTCTGTTCTTAACGCTGTTCTTAACGCGATTTTATTAGCTTCACTTGTATGTGACTATTTATGAACAAAATCTTACAAACCTATTATTACTTTCTGTTCTTAACGCTGTTCTTAACGCGATTTTATTAGCTTCACTTGTATGTGACTATTTATGAACAAAATCTTACAAACCTATTATTACCCTCTTCTCATTATAGAATAGATTTAAAACTTTGTAAACTTGTTGAATTCTGATGACAATACAATAATGTAGCCGAGATCATATAATGATGGAAGAAGGTAGTCATGGGAACTTCTTAATGGGGAACGGTAAACACATCGAGGGTGAGTTCGTTTGACTTGTTTCAATGAGATGATGATGAAGGAGGCAAATAGTCATGGAAATTTGTCAATGACTAACAACAAACCCACCGAGTTTGGGCTGGTTTGATTTGTTTCAATGAGACCCTTAGTTACACATTGTAACTGGGGGGATCTGATAATGGAAGAAGAAGGTGAACGTTGGAACTTCTCAGTGGCTAACATTAAACCGGTCGAATTTTGGCCGTTCGACTTTTTTCAATGAAATCCTTGGTTACATATTGTAACCGAGAGGATCTGATGAGAGAGGAGGAAAATGGCCACTGGAACTTTTTAATGGCTAACAGTAAATCCATCGAGTTTAGGCTCTTTTTTATTTATTTCATGGCCACCTTAAGCTACATATTGTAATCAGGGGGATCTGAATCTTTGACTGATCAATTGAGTTTGACCTCATTTGACTTGTTTCAATGAGACATTTAGTTACATAGTGTAACAAGGAACATCAGGTGATGAAGGCGGAAGCTGGTTATGGAAGTTTTGACTCGTTTGACTTATTTCATTTGTGACCTTTAATTACATATTTTAACAGGGAAGATCCGATAATGAAAAAGGAAAATTGTAATGGAAAGTGCTCAATTACCGTTAACAATAAACTCATCGAGTTTGGACTCGTTTGACTTCTTTCAATGAGACTTTTAGTTACATATGAAGTTAAAAGATGGAACTCCTCAATGGGTAACAATAAAATCATTGAAACCAGCTCACGCTGGTTTCAATCCTCTTAAGGAGGTCTTTCTTTTTCTATCAGTTTTTTATGTCATTAACTTTGACTCGCATAAAAAAAAACTGGCGAAATAATTTAAAAAAGATTTGTAAAATTATGATTATCCACCTATTATGTAAATATGTATACATACTTACGTTCATAATTATTTCAATAACGAGATGATTGCCTTACTAACATTCATACTCTTATCACTAACGAGATGATTTTCTCAATTACCAAAAATAAAACTATTCCATTTCGAGATAAAATATTCTATGTTCATTCTCATAACACTGTCAAAATATTTTAATAATACTACAAGTGCAAAGCTTCACAGAGCTCCAAAATTGAGTAAATAAAATAAACTCTTTTTCGCATTTAGAATATTACCAAGGACAATCCTTATCCTTGACAAGTTCATATTTCAATATTTATTAGTTTCAATATTAATAAAATATTGTTTCCTTATCAAGACGTACAATCACTGAAGAACCAGCCCTTCCTCGGCTTAAATAAAATAAAAAAATTACTAAAACATCGATCAACCCATTTCTCAACAATTCACACACGTCTATACGTCTCTAGGCACACAATACTGGTCTATTAGGTATCTCTTTCGTGGCCTAATGTTCTTTTTTACCTTCGTTTTACTTTAAGGAAACCCGATATATAGATGCTTCTAAAACGTGTTCGTCTACTGCGTAGCTCGCCTAACTATTGTTCGAACCTTTAGGTCGACCGTTACTTGCCAAAAGATCTTACGCCGATCCATTTCAATATTTTACGGTGCATTCGACAAGGGCTGTTGGCGTTTAGGCAGTACCGATACCGAGGCTTTTAATGAAACCTTTGTAAAAATTCTCACGAAGTTCCTTTTTAAGATTGTTCGTGCAGTTAATAAATAAAATTACGTTTTCATCTTTGCAATATTTTAAAATAAATTAAACATTTAGTAATGTATAATAAGCAAAAATCCCTCTAGACGAGGGCGGTCAAAAAGATAGATTTAAAAATTTAGGGCGTTTTCTTTTCCTCCAATAAATGATGAAGAAACCTTTTTAATGGCTAAGCTATTTTTGTACCGATTTTCATGTTGATCATGCAAAAAATAGGTCCTCTAGCATGCCAGCGTGTCCACCAATTTAGTAATATCAAATACTTGCTTTGCTCGCAGCTCCACTCACGTGGAATTTAGATATTGAGATTTAGTGACTTCGCTGCTGCTACCTTCAACATACACAGCGCTTCCCCTTTCGGACATGTCTCATAAATAATGACATAGCCTCATAAACTCCACTCTTACACTAATATCTTATAAACAAAAACTTTTCACAATAAACAACGTGTACGATGGTGAAAACCACATGAAAATCCAGGAGAACTTGAGTTATAAGGAAATAGACAGGCAGACAGACTTTGTTGTATGTATATATAAATAAAATTATTTTTTAATAAAACGACTAAGAAATTAAAAACATGAAATTCATTCATGTAGAATGAATTTCATGTTTTTAATTTCCCATGATACTAACTTTCATTTGGCAACCCCCAAGTGACGCAGTTGTAAATAAAAAAAATACTCATTCGTATCCCTAAAGTTACGTTAAATATTGAGAACGTTTTCTTTTTCAATTTACGTCTATATGTGCATCATAAATATAGCTATATCAAAATTCAGCTCTCTACTTTCATAGCCTGTATAAGGCTACAGACAGAAAAACTGATTAAAAGACGCCGCGTTAACTCAACATAGAGTTTTTTTCCAGTTTAATTCATAATTTATTTTCAACTTGAAATAATAATATTGTTACAAAATGCAATACTATTGACGCTAGAATTTGAAGTATTTTATGAATAATCTTAACAAAAAGCCATAAAATAGTTTAAAGGAAAATTAAAAACACTTTTCTATTTTTGTTTACATAATTTAAATGATAACCAAAAACACCAAAGCAGCAAGGAAAAATAAGTGACCAGATGAATGAAGAAATTGAATAATGTTCTGAAAAATAAATAAGAATGAATTTGATTTTGATTCAATGTAATTACATTTTCAAAACTTTGAATTGGTTTAGATCCTACAACATTCACATTCCTGGATAACAAGAAAATGTTCTTTATTGAAGTAAAGAAGTATTAAGTTTCCCAAATTGATAGTCAAAAGTCGCTAAATCAGTGCTTACTAAAGCACTGATAAATAATAACTTATAAGTAACAGATAAGTTCCCTTTATATATATAATATACTTATAAGTAACAGATAAGTTTCCTTTATTTAAATTTTTACGTTTCATCGTAATTAGAACTTCATTTGGTTCATTTCGTTTCGCAGCACTGACAACAGTTATACAAGACTGCACAGCCTAACTATCAAAGTAAATATCATCTACTGAATATATTTGGCGTTAATTTTGTAGAAATTAATTATTCACAATTAAATGAAATTACGTGATGTAGTATTATTTCTACTTTCTTTATGTTCTTTACCACGCCCTAGGTTTCGTTGTATTACAACATCTTCAGGTGGGCTATTAGCAAAGATTCTTTGCTATGTTATAGTAGAACGAAACCTAGGTCGTGGTAAAGAACTTAAAGAAAGTAGAAATAATACTGCATCACGTAATTTCATTTAATTGTGGTTAATTGTAAATATCATCATTACAATAATATGTATGTATTTAATAAATGCTTATTTTTATGGTGATAGTAGTTGTGCCTACGACTTAGTTCGTGTGTAATTAGGAAAACACTTCTCTTTTGTGTTGCCTCTACTACTACCTGATACTATCACCATATATTTTAAATTTCATTAAAATCCGTCCTGTAGATTTTGCGTGATACCCGCTCAAATTAACATACAAACAAGGATTCTGAAAAAAGTTGTTCTAGCTTCTATTATCATTCTATACGCAAAACCATTCACATTTTGTAAGATATTTTCAATGTACAGAATTCACTTGTGAATTCATATGTATAGATAAAATAAATTAAAATAAAAACAAATATACCAATAGATATTGGCTAAAAACAGATATAAGTGAAATATCAAGGCCCAGCCTCAATCATTGGCTCAAAAATATATAATATATTTATTTATAATGTAGATATCCGACAAAATACAAAAAATCTATGATCGAAAATTCTGTCTCTCATCACCTTTATTATTGACCGAATCAATAACGGAATACGGTATCAACCAAAACTGATGACCGACCGATTGTCTATCGGACCGAGCGATTAATTGAACCATCAAGCGTGACGATGCGAGGGCGGGAGATGGAGCGATAAGGGTGTCGAACTGCGTCTGCGGAGTGACTTTCAAATTAATTTTTGGCGACTTGTTTAAGGGTGGTAAAGTGAATCCAAGTAGCTACCGCTATGTTAATTCGAATTAAGGCCGTGGGTTAAAAATCCTCTAAAAATAATTTAATCTAGACATAATTTAATATCACATACAAGTTATAATTAACTTTGCACTAAGATCGAGTTAGCATTAAGACTAGACTGATAATAATTTGCTACCAAAAACACTCAATCACACTTCAGTCTCTTAGCTCATAGACAATCAAAAAGCCTTAACAAACGGTTTGTAGTAGGTAAAGTAATAACCGATATCGGATCGAAAATAATCGAACCACTGGTCAGACCTGGTGAAATCACTGGCGGGTCTCCGGATGACCATTGCCATAAGGAAAGCTGAAGACAGAAATATGTGGAGAGAGTTAGTGACCGATACCACTTGCAACTTTCAAAATGTACATGAAATTTTATAATAAAGACGATACGACAAAGACAAAGACAGATGATACGACAAAGACGAATACGACAAAGAAACATATAAGAATATACTGCTAAAATCGTCCGGAAAATACCTTCTAACCTGTTTAAGACTTATGTTATGCATAAGCTCCCATCTTTTTAACTTTTGCCAATTGCTTGGCTTTAATTTAAATTATCAATTACCTAATTTTGATACAGTTAAATAGTTAAAAAGCGTCTATTCATTATTTACAATGAAATAAAAAAATTTCAGCTAATATACCAAACAAGTGTATGCTAGAACACGCTTGCAGTAGGATTTCATAATTGTTTATATCTCTTAAGTTGTTAATACAAGTTACCCGAGTTGATAGTTACAATCTAATGCTATTATTATCTTGAATATATTTTAGACCATTTAACCCTATTAGCGAAAAATTAAAGGTCTACGACATCGCACGTCACTTTGACACGTAATATTTCAAAAAGGGAATATTGAACCGAAACTGAACCAAAAAATGAAAAAAATGAAAAATTTAACCTAAATTGCAATTTGAAATACATATCAGATAATAATCCACTTTAGAGGATGCAGGAAAAGGTACGTTCACCCTTATTTCACACGTGTATTCAAATTTATTCAATTTTTTTTATTTTGCTAGGTAATCATTTAAAACCCTTATAAAGTACTTGCTTGAAAAATTTCCTTGTTTATTATTACATAAGCACTCATTCTATATAAAAAGCTCTAATTAAATAGCTGACTTTTTAGCTCTAATTAAGTAGCTGACCTTGTTTCAGAGCGAAACCCTGATAAAAACTGAAATATATTTTACAGTAGCCATGCAAGTTGTCAATAACTTTACGAAGTCCTAGTAAAAAGTTAACATTTTAATATAATTTTGATCACTTTTCTAAGAGTTGAGCTGAAATGGTTCGCAAATCTAATTCTTTGCAGTATCACGTTAGAATACATGACTAAAATTATGCGTACAAAATGAATAATTAACTTGAATTTCTGCAACAAAGCGCGAGGCCGTTAAGCATACGGGGAAGAAGACCGCCGAGGCGACGGTCGTTACTGATTGGCAGTGCCAGTGGATAAAGTCCCGAAACCGTTGGCTTAAATCCTAACTGCTTAGTGCGAATAAAAGATCATGGCATTTACTATACTTTTTTTGTCATAACACTTAAGCTGAATAGAAAAAGATAAGCGAAAATTAGAATTAATTCCATTTTTAAATATAATTTAAAGTAGGGATCCTTATAAACAGTCCTGTCTGTTTATCTGTTAAATCTTCATGGCAATTTTATCCAATAGATGATGCAAATAGAGGCTTTAATAAGTGTAAAGAATCTTTTTTTTCAAAGATATATCTACTTATTGAATGTATTTGGCGTTAATTTTGTAGAAATTCATTATTCACAATTAAATTAACCTAGGTGTTGTAGTATTAATTCTACTTTCTTTAAATTCTTCACCACGACCTAGGTTTCGTTGTATCACAATATCTTCAGGTGGGCTATTAGCAAAGATTCTTTGTTTGTAATACAACGAGTCGTGGTAAAGAACTTAAAGAAAGTAGAAATAATACTACATCACGTAGTTTCATTTAATTGTAAACATCTACTTCTTAGACATTTAATATGGTGGGCAGGTATTTCGAAGCTATATTTGGAAACAATAACATTTTAATTGTGATATTTAATTTCTGGGCTGATGTGAAAGAAATCTTGATAATCGTGAACATATTGCTTAGCAATAACGTCTAATAAAATTATTTTTCAGAAAGGCATGTACTTAATGAGTTTTTAATTAACCTTTTGGATAATTTCTAAGTACGTGTATTTTTCTCCAATTTTTTCTTATACTATTTATGCCACACGTTAAAGTGATACGCTTGTAATGAACAAACATTCCAATGAATAACATATGTCCTATCATCACGTAGCGAAAAATTTCTCTAAGAATGAAAAAGTACCCAATTTACCTAAAAAAGTCAGCTACTTAATTAGAGCCTTTCACATGAGTGCTTATATAATAATAACCTTTAAAATTTACATACTAGTAATGCCCTATTTATAAAGCTATTTTTAGTCGAAAAATCTGACTATTGTATGTACGTAGATCTATAGTACGATCTGCATAACAGAAATGATACTGTATTATATACAGCCTGAAGAAATAATGTTTTTTACATCAGTAACTGATCTATAACCTCAATATTATCATTTCTTAGTGGTATCTATAAAATTTCTATTTAAAAGTTTAACCAAGTGACTATCACACACATATATACAGTACTATCACACACACACACACACACACACACATATATATATATATATATATATATATATATATATATATCATGAGTAAAACAATTTAATTTACCAAAATATCAGTCTTAATAATATTTTTTTATTTATTTTACGCAAAAGAATGTAATATTTGTTTAATAATATTTTTTATTATGTATTTTTAGCTATTGTATAATAAGTATAAAATGTTAACGAAACCGGTAATTTTTCTGGCATTAATAAATTAACTTATTCTAAAGATATGAACTAGACCATTAATATATAACATATACATATGCAAACACATAAATTTTTTAAACTTCTTTTCCTGTACACGAAAATTTTAAATATATTTTAAATAAAAAATATATAAAATATAGTAAATATAAAAATAGAGTAAATATACATAAAATATAGTAAATATAAACATTTTGGCAGTGGCAGGGGTAAAACATAAAGTAAACAAATACCTTACACAGAATATGGTTTAAAAAGTTTAGAATTAATTAAATAAAAGTTTAGAATAAAAGTTTAAAAATTATAGGTCCTTAATGTAAAGAAATATGGCATGAAAAAGTAATTTCATTAAGGAATCACTTCTTTTATAGTCTTTTATGATTTAATCACCTACACCAACACCTTGGGACTACTAGGATAGGGCGACAGCAAACTATTGCGATTCAGATAGAAGACTTTAGTTAAAATCATCCTGATACCAGACTGTTCAATTATGTTCATTGTTTTGTTAATAAAATCAGCTTGTTTTTAAATATTTTGATGAATATTATAATTGTATGAATCTTTTCCTTGGTTTAATAAGATCAGAAAAAAACTCATCAAACTTTAAAGTTTGGAACTACAAATATAAGAAAAAAATTTTAAAAAACATAAAATCAATCAAATTTTGCCACATTAATGAAACGCTTGTATCAAAACGTATTACTCCGACTACACAACACAAAAGCTAAGCAAAGTTAAAAACGCCCCATTGTAGTTGAGAATATTTATTCTAGCGTGGATTTTTTCGTCAGCATTGAATTGGTGGGTTCATCTTTTGTTGGGGCGTCCCCACAGCTCCATGGGAAAAGTGAGTTCCTTACGACTCGAGCTAACCTTAGGAATGAACTTCGGACCGAAGTCCCTTTGTGCAACGTCTTGCGTTATTCCCTTCGATCCATTGTCATAGTTCGCTACAAGACTTTTAGACTTTTTTTCTTGATTCATTGTGCCCGTTAGGGTGCTTTCAAATAAGTAAACGTTACACGTGTAAATGCACGTGTGCAATATATCTACTAATTAATTGTTGTTTCTTTTGAAATTATTTTTTCCGTTTCTAATAAATTATTAAAAATTGCTAATAAAATTAATTATACATGCTAACATATCTTTTTTTCGATTCGTTATATTAAGTGGTTAACTTGTCCTTTATCCATCAAGTTCTTATGGTTCTAAAACATAAGAGTCCATTCAGAATTTATCATTTTTTTACTCGCTTATATAAAGCTGTTATTGAAATAATTACTCGATTACTACCTGATAACCAAAAAACTTTTGTAATGGCCTGTAAATTAAAAAAAATAATTCAAAATTATAATAAAGATCAGTTTGACTATGAATAATAATTAATACCTATTTTATTTTCCATAGGTCTTTCTTATCTATTTACTTACAAAAATACAAAAGCAAAATTTGACAACTCTATACTCTAAAGAAATTTTTTTTAAAAATATTTCGGAGGACTGCAATTAAATATTTGTAAAAAAATCTACCGCCATTTAGTTTTTAATGATCTATATATCTGTTCATATATTCGTGATATTATGACATAAAAACTATCAAAATTCATAAAAATCAAATTTCATGATTGTATCATACATTTTTAGGAAAAACTTTATTTTATAATATAAAATATTAATAAAATATTAAAAAGTTGAAAAATAAACTACCACCATGACGACCACACTTTTACATTTCCTATAACTAACCTAAGAGTTTCATTTAATTCTGTTTTATTAAATTTAATAAAATTATAATCACAATATATTTCCAAAATATTTCCACTGAGTTTTTTTATAACAATTACTTAGTCAACATTTTCCAATTCCTACATAGATATTTAGTATGTTATAAATATATGTAATATGCATATGTGTATGTATGTACATGTATATCTACGTATATTACGAGATATTTTTATGTAATCTACCGCCAAACATGATAGGTATCCCACATGGCTATTTGAATTTCTTTCATATTTTTGACAATGGAGTTCTAAAAATTGTCAGTAAAAAATGTGTTTTTTTTTCTTTTATTAGTATTGATCTAATACTGAACATTTTTTCTCACATTTATATCTCTAAATAAAGAGATAAGTTAACATTAGTTAATTACAACAAATAATTGGGATGCAAACGTAGTCATCAACCTCGCTTTTGGTCAACGAATTAAAAAAAAGTGAAAAAGATTAAAACTTAAAAACAGCAGGGGGCGAAAGGACCGATAAGAAGACCCTCACAAAATGGAGGCCGTGGACAGACACCGGAAACGAAATTGTTTATAAAAAGTAAACTGATTTGAGAAATCGCTATGAAAATCAATATATTTTCGGTTTTCATGTTAAGAATTACAACCTGTAATATGTCATCATCGTACATACCTATTTTTAGTATTCAATTTACGAGTTACTACCTGTAGCATGTCATCATCGTACATACGTACGTTTAGAATTCAAGTTAAGAATTACGAACTGTAGCATGTCATCACTGCAAATATGTATTTTTAGAATTCAAATTAAGAATTACTACCTGTAACATATCATCATCGTACATACGTATTTTCAGTATTCAAGTTAAGAATTACTACCTGTAACATGTCATCATCGTACATACGTATTTTCAGTATTCAAGTTAAGAATTACTACCTGTAACATGTCATCATCGTACATACGTATTTTCAGTGTTCAAGTTAAGAATTACTACCTGTAGCATGTCATCATCGTACTTAGGTATTTTCAGTATTCAAGTTAAGAATTACTACCTGTAACATGTCATCATCGTACTTAGGTATTTTCAGTATTCAAGTTAAGAATTACTACCTGTAACATGTCATCATCGTACATACGTATTTTCAGTATTCAAGTTAAGAATTACTACCTGTAACATGTCATCATCGTACTTAGGTATTTTCAGTATTCAAGTTAAGAATTACTACCTGTAACATGTCATCATCGTACTTAGGTATTTTCAGTATTCAAGTTAAGAATTACTACCTGTAACATGGCATCATCGTACTTAGGTATTTTCAGTATTCAAGTTAAGAATTACTACCTGTAACATGTCATCATCGTACTTAGGTATTTTCAGTATTCAAGTTAAGAATTACTACCTGTAACATGTCATCATCGTACATACGTATTTTCAGTATTCAAGTTAAGAATTACTACCTGTAACATGTCATCATCGTACTTAGGTATTTTCAGTATTCAAGTTAAGAATTACTACCTGTAACATGTCATCATCGTACTTAGGTATTTTCAGTATTCAAGTTAAGAATTACTACCTGTAACATGTCATCATCGTACTTAGGTATTTTCAGTATTAAAGTTAATAATTACTACCTGTAACATGTCATCATCGTACTTAGGTATTTTCAGTATTCAAGTTAAGAATTACTACCTGTAACATGTCATCATCGTACTTAGGTATTTTCAGTATTCAAGTTAAGAATTACTACCTGTAACATGTCATCATCGTACTTAGGTATTTTCAGTATTCAAGTTAAGAATTACTACCTGTAACATGTCATCATCGTACTTAGGTATTTTCAGTATTCAAGTTAAGAATTACTACCTGTAACATGTCATCATCGTACATACGTATTTTCAGTATTCAAGTTAAGAATTACTACCTGTAACATGTCATCATCATACTTAGGTATTTTCAATATTCAAGTTAAGAATTACTACCTGTAACATGTCATCATCGTACTTAGGTATTTTCAGTATTCAAGTTAAGAATTACTACCTGTAACATGTCATCATCGTACATACGTATTTTCAGTATTCAAGTTAAGAATTACTACCTGTAACATGTCATCATCATACTTAGGTATTTTCAATATTCAAGTTAAGAATTACTACCTGTAACATGTCATCATCGTACTTAGGTATTTTCAGCATTCAAGTTAAGAATTACTACCTGTAACATGTCATCATCGTACTTAGGTATTTTCAGTATTCAAGTTAAGAATTACTACCTGTAACATGTCATCATCGTACTTAGGTATTTTCAGCATTCAAGTTAAGAATTACTACCTGTAACATGTCATCATCGTACTTAGGTATTTTCAGTATTCAAGTTAAGAATTACTACCTATAACATGTCATCATCATACTTAGGTATTTTCAATATTCAAGTTAAGAATTACTACCTGTAACATGTCATCATCGTGCATACGTATTTTCAGTATTCAAGTTAAGAATTACTACCTATAACATGTCATCATCGTACTTAGGTATTTTCAGTATTCAAGTTAAGAATTACTACCTGTAACATGTCATCATCGTGCATACGTATTTTCAGTATTCAAGTTAAGAATTACTACCTGTAGCATGTCATAATCGTATTTACATATTTTTAGAATTCAAGTTAAGATTTACGATCACTAGCATATCATCATTGTACATATATATTTTTAGTATTCAAGTCAACAATTACAACCTGTAGCATGTACGTAGTACGCACTAAGTACGTGCAGACTAAAGGACGAAGATGCATGTCACTGTTCAAAGGCTAATTTGGATCATAAACAAAATTACAAAATGTTATAACTTATACATGAAAATCCCTTTTTGAAAAGCTATATTACAAGTTGATACTTATAAAATTACCTGAGTTATAAGTATTTCTATCATCAAAACATAAGGTTAGCGCGCGGTTTTATGATAAACCCACAGAATGTACAATAATTTTATCAAAATCTGAAACGATTATTTTTTAATTTTGAATACAAGACGAGAGCCCATTCTTTCCATTATTAATATTAATATTTTAAATGATATCCATGCGTCCAGATTTAAAAAAAAAAATTTAAGAAGTGAATTATTAAACTCATAATAGAATTAAACTCACAATTAAATGAAACTACGTGATGTAGTATTATTTCTACTTTCTTTAATTTCTTTACCACGACCTAGGTTTCGTTGTATTACAAAATCTTCAGGTGGGATATTAGCAAAGATTATATTATTCTATTAGCAAGGATCTTTGCTACCACTAGGTCATGACCAAAACTACTTGGTCGTGATTCTTTGCTAATATCCCACCTGAAGTTGTAATACAACGAAACCTAGGTAGTGGTAAAAAAATTAAAGAAAGTAGAAATAATACTACATCGCGTAGTTTCATTTAATTGTGAATAATGAATATCTACAAAATTAACGCCAAATATATTCAATAACAAGAATTAAACTCGTAAAGAATTCATAGTCAATAAACTAATTAAATAATTTTCTTACCATATTTTTTTTAATATCAATAATCATTTTAACCTTATTATCTTCATTAATGAAATGAAATTGATTTTTACTACTTATCTCTATTTTCGTTTTGGATTATTCCTGTTTTTTGCTTATCACAAAACAAAATACTTAAATCTAATTGTTTCCTAGAGACTAAATATTTAAATAACTGATTTGAGAAATATTAAAATTCCTTGTGTGCGTGCAGCCTTATCGAAGGACGATAATGGCAGTGTCTCGTCCACGTGTGCCGGGTAATATTTGTACTGCCGTGCGATCGTTAGAGATTTCACTCAGCGTTATCCATTCCATCCATTGTCACGGATGTTGACAGAATTACGCAAATTGTACAGCCCTGTTTGTTCTTCGGCTAGCAGCGATGGCTCAAGAAATAAAGTTTTCGTTGAATTTCTGGTAAATTTGTTTCGCATAAGCTTGTTAGTATTTTTTTCATAATTCTAGCGGTATATAATATAAAATTCGAATTGAATAGTCCAATAGGTCGAAAAAAATTTAATTTCGAGCTTAAAATCTTGAGGGATGTCTTTAATCGAATTAGTTTCTACCATCTTTCGAAATCAATATAAAATTGCAAAAACTTCAAGTTTGTAATTGGGTTCATGTATATTTTGAAAAATAGTCGAAATCTATAAGAAATATAAAAAAAATCGTCCTTAGTTCTGTCCAATTGATCATCGCAAAAAAGCAATTACCTATTAAAAAGATTAAACACATTTAATGAGCTTCATTTATTATATTTTATTTTATGTTTCATAATATATATTTTATTTTATGTTTCATTTAAATGATATTTATAAGAAATGTACTATATAATAATTTAACACTACTCTGAGAAAGGGTATACTAAAAAATTTAAAAGTTATGTAACTCGGTAAAAAAGAATCTGAAGAATAAAAAAACACAATTTTTCAGCTTACACCTTCCAATTTTCAAAAATGTTCAACAATGTTTTATCTTTCGTGGTTCAAAAGATTATCCTTTTTAATTAAAAAAAAACTTATTCTACGGTTGTTTTTGGTGTCAACTGTCAAGTCAAAAATTGTTTTTTTGCTCGAAACGCTTTGACCGCCAACAGATTACAAAATAAATTCTAGCTACATGCCACGCTGATTTGACCTTGAATTTGAGGAAAACAGAGAACTCTGCGTCGATAACTGTATTAATTAATAATTCAATGTCTATGCAGACACTATTAATAAACTGTAACTTCTGTACAAATCATTGTAAGGTTTTAGTAAGTTAAAGAATGCACTTTCGTAGGCTTAAAACGATTATGCAATAAAAAAGATGAAGAATAACTAAAAGTCAGGTTTTCCACGTTTTACTAAAATTGCGATAACTTGATAATGAAATTCTAAAACATGAATTTCATTAATAATCTGCAAATGTAGAAAAAATATTTCAACTGTAACGTCAAAGGTTTGAAATCATAAATTAACAGTAGAATACTAGACCCTTTGTTCTACTGTTTCTAGGCGTTACGAGCTCCTGTATGAAAGAATATTGCACAACAAAATTTACTAAATAAACATTGTTCCAGTAAATTTCCTTACAAATATAATGATTACGAGTTTTCTCCAGAGTTGAACAGTTATTGTATGAAGCAAGTAAAACTATCAAAGAGATTTTATAGAAATCTTTGACAACAAATAAAAATTAACACTTACTGCGATTTGAATAATTGCCCCGTGTTTAGAATAAGAATATCATTTATTTTCTATAGCATTATTTTCTTTCCACAAAGTCTTGTTGTTCTGCAAAATACTCAAAATTTTATAAAAGACTCCGACCATAGTTATATACATTCTTTATATAAAAAGCGTTATTAATGTGGAATGTAAAAGTTAGCTTCGGAAAAGTCAGACGTTACTGTCATCGGTCGCATTCCCCCTTAGCGAGAAAAAAATTATGGACAACTATCTGACAAATTTGTGAAATAAATTAAACTTTGAAGAGTAAATATTTTGTAGGGTAAATATTTTGACTAAGAGTGTCAAAAAGTTCAGTGTTTAAATATTCTATTTCCAAAGCTACAAATAAATATGTCAATAATATTTCGCAATTCAGCACATTGAATTCAGTTAGTGGCAAAAAAGGTAACTGAACTTGGTTATTGTTGTTATCATAAAATGTTCATACACATGTGGTCCAAGCCTATTGTAACCGAATTTTTCATAACTTCCTTGCTCACCTTTGGTGCAACCTAGTCAACTAAGGTCTATTCACAAGCGATGTTAATGCCCATGATATCATTATAATCGTCAACTTCTAACCTCGCATGGTTGAAATTTATGTAGATACTTTTGGCCGTCCATGACAATGAGGAAAGTATAATAAATTAAACCTCGAAAACCTTATAACATCTAGCACAAACGCGTAACACCGTTAAAACCTGATGTCATTATTAAATATCGCGAAAATATTTAACCATTACTATATCGATTAAGTCAGGTGCAATACAATAAACTGCATTAAAATATGGTACTGTCCATACTAAATCCTCATTTTATCGCAAATCCCGGAAGAAGTGTGCTTTTTGCATATTTAACTCGCCACGTAAAAGATTTTTGCGATATATTTCCAGTCTTATAGTGCAAAAGGGCAAGAGAGAAATTTAGAAAGTAGCGAGTATTACTAAATACTTAAATATACAATACTTCTTACGGGCTAAACAAATTGCATACGTAGAAATCCAATCATTTTTATGTATATCGTTCACTAAAGGTACATTTATTTTAGTTTTGATTCTGACTAATGCGTATCATAATTTTAAAATTCGTTTGTGTCAAAATAATCAAAATAAAAAAGAACCCATCACTCTGTTCTAAAAACTCGAAATACAAATAAATGAATTTCTTTTCAAACTAAGTATTTATTTAGTCATATAGTTATTTGGACTCCAACTAATGCACGGATTACATAAAAAGTTAGCGGCAAAGAACCAAGTTTCGAAATAATTAGTACATTTGTACTGATTGTTTTATTTTAAAATTTGATATAGGAATAACTGATTTATTACCAGAATGAAAATCTCTGTCATCAACCACTATAATTATATCGAAACTATAAATTACGTAATAGATTGTAAAATATTTTATATACGATTCTAAATGAACAAAAAAAATTTGATCAGCGGATACATATCGTGAAATTCTTTAGAATCATAGCGATAATCTGATAATAATACCGGAAAACTTAAGATAAACTTCTAACTACCTTTCGCAGCTTTGCAAATGATACAAGTTTTCATGCAAATTTTCAAAAATAACTATAGAAGTATCTTATATAAAAATAGTTTTTGGATCTTTATAAGTTGCAATTTTAACTGATAGCCCACTTCACAGATGAAATGAAACGATATTTTTTCACACTTTATTTGCCTCATAAAATCACTACATAAACATTTTTGAGTGGTAACTTTTAATATATATACGAGTTAATATTTTTTGTTAAACCAAATTTCAAGTTTCTACGTCAGACAGTTGCTAAGAAAAACGGCTACGATAGACGGCCAAACACGTAATAAGGATTTTGTTTTTATTTTTAATTGAGCTACAGAATCCTATAAAAATTAAATAAAATAATTAAAAATAAGTACTTCTTAGATCACTTCAACTAAGGAAATCTTCTACGATTTGCATTATGCTCCATTAAACGTTACTAAAACATTAGATGTAATTAAATTAGTTTGGTTTACAATAATTGTAGCAACAATTTTCCATTACAGTTATCCCTGGCAGCTTTATAGTTGTATCAGCGAGAGAGACTTTAACGTAAATAATTGTAGTTTAATAACGGTAGAATGTTATTTTATTAAATATGGATAGTTAGTCAACACATATAAATTTAAACAAATTGAGGAAAAAAGTAAGTTTATATGTACGACATCAAAAAATTTACGTGCGGAAGACGGCCGCCAACGATGTCTACCCCTATGCATTTGTGCGCATTCGGCTTGCTAATCCAAACACCCACCTCTTCCACATCACTCCACTTATTTCATATTTATTATTTAACTCATTTGCCATACCCATTGTCGAGTAAATATCTGCTCTGTGCAACACCAACTCTCCCCGTATCTAGCTATTTAAATAATATTCTTTGATTATTTGATTTGGAAATATGGCGTATACGACTGTAAAATATAATGTTTTAGCATATATAAAGATATTTATTTCTATGTACTCTAGAACTATTCTGTAACCTTGGCACGATCAAATACATTGCGGCGATAATATCTTTTTTAACTATTTACTAAGGAATTTCTCTCTTCCACTTTTTATGGAAATACATACGTTAGATAAACGGTTACTTGATAGCCTTTTGGATTACAACTTTATTTCAATCTACGGATTTGATAGCTTCAATCAAAAATTATAGATTTATTGAGTAGAAATTATGAGAATGATGTTTTTGAGGTAACTTTACAAATGTATAAATTATAAAAGGTGTATAAAGGATACTAAGAAGGGTTATGATTTAGTTCTGAAGAAAAAATATTCAAGCTATTTTTATTACTAAATAATTAATAATTACAGACGTCCCACGGTAGAATTTTAGCCTAGTTTGATAAACAACACAAATATAAAAAAGATAATAAAAATCTTGCCTCGGATTTATCTAGTTCACATTTTATTTATCTAGTTCTCAGGGTATGCCGTAAAACATTTCTAAGCTAAACGAAAATGTGTTTATTATCTAAATATTTTTTCTGTTTTAAGGATGATGATATCATATTATTTTACTACTTTCTCTAGTCATCACAGTTACTTTTGCAAGACGTTACCATATTAACTGCCATATCTGTATGATCTGGCAGATATCAGGGTTTTTGGCGGTGTCTGTGAATACTGGCAGACAGGACGTTTTTGTAAGTTGTATATTAGGCTTTATCTGCCATCCACCGTGAGTAATTATTTAACATTTCGGTAAAATGTTACTAAAATCAGCCTGACATTCAACGTATTAAAGATAGAGGTGAGACAAATAATGGAATACTAGCGACAGTGCCAATATTCTACATACAAAAAACTTCTAATTTGGAGTATGAAAAAGTAGTTTTCGAGTACATATTACTTGGTTTCATATATAAAAATTATTTAGATTACATAAATATGTATATACACACAAATTTTTACGAATTTACCTAAAATTAATTTATGCTTAAGTCGAATGCGCAGACTGCACATGTTCACTACCTGTGTTCGTAAGTAGTACATCAATTTGGTTTCAAATTAGAATTTATATTTTAATGACATCGAATACGTTTTTGTAAATTTTATCAAAAATGCCAATATGTCTGTCAACGTCTCTTTGACTTTCAAAGAGCACTACTATAATCTGATTTTTTTAAATCGGTATTTTTATCATCATCATACGACCAAGTGTGTAGACACGATGTACTGGTATGACTAAATGGTGTTTTTTACCATTTTTACTAATCTAATCTGATAGTGTCAAGACAAGAAATTCTTTTAGTGACTATCAAATCTCAGGGTAGCATTATATTTATGAAGCCACTCAACTAAGTTTTACAACTTTACTCAAAAATGTAGCAAGAAAATCAACAGATTTTAAAAGTTTTCCGAAAACGTATCTGGCAGAATCAGATATCAGTGCTTTGTGTAATATTTACATAATCGCGTTAAGTTTGTCTTAAGCTATTTGATATTCTTCTAAACTGTAATTTATCAAGTGTTAAAAGATATTTTGCATGATTTATTTCAAATCACAAAATGAATTAATTTAGAGATACTTAGAAATTCATTCATTACACATACATGGTTGCCAAACTTACTTTTTAACTGTATTCGTTCATGTTATGCTACCGAATATATTCTAGATTTCATAATGAAAGTAATATGGTATAAACAGCAATAATTTAAAAAAGAATTATTACCTTGAACTTCAAAGACAGCATATTTTTATTGCTCTATCGCTTCCTAACTCTTACGAAGGGCGTGTCTATTCCACCTCCACTTTCTCCTTCTGAATGACATCTTCGTCCCTTGTCTAATTCTAGAGCTTCTTGATTGAGGCTACGTTTAACCGTAAACATGCTATCGTCTGGGCTCATCAAAAGAAACGGAAAAGAGTCAAATCAAACACATCGTGAAAAGAAACTGAAAAGAAAGAGGTCCAGGAAAAAAGTCTGGCTAGCTGGCGAGTTCATCGATGCCCTATGCTCTACCTAAGAGCGAAAGGTTTTACGTCAAGTAAATTAAGTAATTTTCCTTATTGTAAACAATATATATTAAATACTAGAATACCATGTCGGTGTGCAAGTGCATTATCAGATATTCAGAGATGGTGTGGAATTATAAATAGGTAGATTTTACTTCTGTGGCAATATTTAGGAAATAATACAAGAAAAGTAACTACAAGTAAATCAACATTAAGAAATTGTAAATGAAATTTAAATTTTTTTAAACCTTAATTTCATTAAATATTTATTTGTACAGCAATACATTACTTATTTGTTTAAATACTTTTTGACATTTTTGATATTTCAATAAATACGTATGTCAATGTAATCTTTTATATTTTAGATTTTAAGACATCCTATTCGTCTAAGACACTATATTTTGATTTTGACACATTACTAAAAAAAATTCGTGAAATAAACAAGACGGTTAAATTGAAAAGCACCCTTAAAACTGCAGTACAATCCATATCGAATGGTCGCACTTCCACATGATACAGTTAATGACATCCGAGCCTACTCATTAGAATCCGGTGCAACAACCGCCAACAATGGGACCGGGCTTGTCAAACAAACGTCGAAACGCTTTATTTTTTGTGTCCACCCGCCGGCGTACAGTAACCAGCTAACCACGCTTTCGAAATTAGGCTCGCATACACGATGTAATCTTTTCAGAGATCACGTCCGTCGGATTTAAAAGTGTTGCCGTTAAAAAAAAGTATAAAAAGCAAGAAAATAAAATAACACGTCGTTAATCGTTAACACTTAATTCACTATCTCCACGACAAATGTTACCAGTAATTTGATTAAGTAGACTGAGAATTATAGTGACCATAAAAGATATTTTGCTTGCAGGAATGAGATAACATTTTAAAATTACAATATTATATATTCCAACTCACTGTACTTTCTACATTATCAGATACGACAATTTGTATGTGTTGCCTTAAACATTCTTTACAAATTTGTAGTTCAAAAATTTCTTTTATTTCTCCGTCTATACTCGATATTGATTATACATATTGACACTAAAATATCCAAATTTTGAAAATAAAAACAACACTATTCCACTTTTATGCCTCAAAAATATTGTGCAAATATCTTATATACCCTTAAGCGCCTAAGAGCCCAATATTCCAGACGATAAAATATATTCAAAAAAGACATCTTATTCGCGTAAGATAATCACACCCAGTTATTCTAATTGTAGTTTAGAATATATTTATGGTATATTAAAAAGTATTAATTAGGCCCAAAAGAGAATCTTTGCACACGACGAGATGTTTCAAAAGACTATTGCGGGCTATTTTTTCTACTCCTATACATTACTTGAGATTCGCACACTTGCAATATTTGTATATATGTGTTCGTTATCTCCATCTTCATCATGTCCGTTTGTGGAAACGTCACATATATGGACATGTTAAAAATGGGCATAACAAAGCTATAAGAGTTTCTCTTTTCACTCATCCACATTCGTCACACTCTTGTCAAAGTGATGGTGGTCTCGGTGATGATGTACATGGTTGGTTTCATCGTCGTTCCACTCAACTCGGATGGTTGCTGGAATGGTCTCTATCACCGTCTGCATCAAGTCTGTCTATCGGATTGGATTTCACCTTCGAGGTCTTCTGCCTTCAATCAGTCCCTCCATCAAAACTTGTTTTCTGTAAATATGTCGAAAGAATTTAAGAATTCGGAATTGCACAGTACACTAAAGTCTTTCTTTGATTCTCTACTCCTTTATAATGGAGACATTGAAGCGGCGAGAGATCGAAGAAATTTCAATACGCGTCTTCAGCGCCACATTCCAACCGCCTCAATTTAGCGATAGTCTTTTAGTCTGAGTGTCCAAAATTCTGTTCCGTATAGAAAAATTGAAAAAACGAGACATTTCATTAGTCGAACCTTGGTATTTTTGGTTATTCATCTGTCCTCTAGAATTTAATCTAACTTCCCAACAGTAGATCTTGTAATGACACAACGACTTACGATTTCCTCTTCGCACTCTCCAGTATTAGACACAGATGAATGGAGGTAAACTTTGTATCACTTCAAAGTTTGTAATGTTGGATCAGTTTGTTATAATATGCCCTGCTCATCAACTATCGTAACCTCTTTTCACTACCAAATCCTAAAAGTTCAGATGAATTAGATACAATCTGGCATTTTATTGTATTTATTTTGGATAAATGAACTTATTTTTTTCGAAGTCATGGGAAACATTTCATTACCAGGGGACGATACTTATTACTTACCGTCACCTGCGAGGAGTTATTAATGAACAAAACGTTTGTATTAAATTAGTTTGGAAAGAAATTATTGCAATCTATTAAAAACTGCCATTCAATATATATATATATATATATATATATATATATATATATATATATATATATATATATATATATATATATATATATATATGTATATACATATATATGTATATACATATATATATATATATATATATATATAATATCCGTGTTATACCGTATTAAGCGTAGATGCCGTGACCGACATTTTTTTTCAATTTTTAAGGAGTACGACACCATTACCACTGATGTACGACACCAATCGTCCGATTCTATTTTCATTCGTTATTTAAATATTAGTTAGATTTACTGGAATATCCACATTTAAGATATTTAGCATTATCTTTCATAGAATTCAGTCTATGCAAATTATTAAAGATGATAAACGGGAAATCGTTTTTTGGATATATTGAACTATAATGCATTTGTGTTGAATATTGAAGTGTGTTAATTAAATATTTATATAGCAAAACTAAATTTTACATAAGAAAATTTTATTGACTACAATAAAAGCGAATGGATAAATATAATATTATTGTATAAAAATAATATAAATGCTTGTATAAAAATAATATAAATTATGTCATGCACACTAATATATGAAGAAATAAAAAAATTACATAAATAAACAATCCTTAACTACCTGCAAATAACGTTGACACCGGACCAACCCGATGAGTCTGACGAAAATATTGTACGTTTAAAACCAACTTACGAGCAAACCAACCCTATTTACAATATTTATACACAAAACTTTTGTCGGAACATATCGTGTGACAGTGTCAACATTGGAAATGCCTCCGTTTTGTTTACAGGCCGCACGGCGTCACCGTGTGGGAATATGTGAATTTCAGTTATAATATTGTGTCGATTGCTAGTAGTGATTTATAAAATGAAGCACTTCCAATTTGAAATTATTTTATAATTTACATTTTTATAACAAGTATTAATCGGTTACATGTTTATATCATGTACTCGTATTTATATAATCGACATGGATAAATTCCGTGGTTATATTTCATTTTCTATTTTATTTTTGAATTTCTTCAGAAACCCTATTTCTATTAATAAAACTATTTTGTTCAGTTGTCACAAATCTAAGGGGTTTTTGGTGTTTTTCTATTTTATTAATTTGATGAATATTTTAAAGATTTATTTACATATTTATACGTATTACACAATTTAATTTAAATTCTAATTTATGTTTGGAAAAAAGGATCTTTGATGTTTCATATTCATGTATAAAGTGCATTATTTAACTAGAGTCAAGATTAACTTATTTTAGTATTTTCATTGATACCGTTATAGAAATTGAATTTTAAAAATTTTGTGACAAATATGTCAGTAATTATAAATAATATTTGTCGCAAATAGTTCAGTAGTTTATGAAATGAAATATTAAATAATGTGGTATATGAATATATCATTATATGAACGAAGGACTTTTACTATCTGACAAAAAAGGAAGTTTTCTTTGTTCAAGGAAAAATATTTATTGATACAAATAATATGATAAAGTGAGCCTTACATCAAATTCGAATGAATGAATATTACAATACAAAAAAAATATTTTTAGCCATTGTGACATGCTCTAAATTAGAAGTAGATCTAGATGGAGGTGGGCTGCCTGGAAATAAAATCAGGTCACTCTTGAAAAAGCTCCTTAAAAAGGCGAAGACCCATCCCGGTCTATCTGCCATTAAAGGCAAAGAAGACAAATACAAATATAGGAAAAGTGTCAGAAATCGACCTAATACATAAATAACATTTATTAGATTAATTTAGCATGTAAAAATACCAATTTAGAGTCAGAAAATTATTCCCATAGTATTAGAAATATTTAAATCGGGCCATAACCAATAACATTTCTTTTATCTTAATTTATTAATCTGAAAACTTTTTCTCTCATTCTTCAGAAAGGGAAAAATTTTGAATGTGAGAAAACACTCCAATGGTAAATACATTTTAAAAAACTTAACAGCATCTTCAGACGACATACTTGGAAATGGAACCGAGGATATTTTCCTGGTTTCGTTTCATGCCAGTAATTTCAGATTACAAGAGATTTCAGAGCAGATGAGAACTGGTTTCAAATAATCATAATTTTATTTATTCTTATGCAACCCTGTAAATATTAAGTGTGATTATGTCATGGAAAACATTTAAAAATGGTTGGAAGTAATGATCGAAAATGCTACTTCTATATTTTTACAAATATATTGGCCAATATTTAAATTAAACGCAATAAATCAAAATGTATTTACAACTTCTTCCATCTCGCTACCCCATTCCATTCCATCCCGTTTCTTCACTAACTGTCATATAAACAAACAAGCGACTACACTTTCTGCCCTTTTTGGTCCATTTCTCATATCTGTTACGGTTTCAAAGAAAGGGCTGACGTGCGCCGCCGCGGCCTCCCCTTTCAATGTTTCCGAACGAATTATTTACGATCCGCCATCACCGTTTAATGTCTCGCATAACCCTTTATCATATCACATCGACTGCTCACTTCACGGCCTCCACTTTATGACTGATTCGGCACCGTCTTTGTTGTGTAATCTTCTCGTTTAATATTTCGAAAACTTGTTAATCTTTATTAATATTCTAGATATTGTTTTTATGGTTTCCATGGTTTTTCACCTCAAAATAAAAAAAAATAAATATTGGTTTTTTCACCGATCCGTCTCTGTATAAACGAATCAAAAGTTTTGGGTCGTTTGGTGTATGGAAGTTCTTGCAATTTAAAATATAAATGGTTATTATACTCTCATCAGATATATAATAGTAATTTAATCTTTTCGAGTATATTTCCTTATTATTTTGTAGCTAACATACATTTTTTCAAACTTAATTAATCAACAAATTAATTGAATTCATAAATATATTCTTAAAATTGTTAAAATAAATTATACAAAATATCTACCAGTTCATACTACAACCCGCATTTTTTACGCTAGATGAAATCCAGAGATTCACATTTGCTACCATTAATATATTATATAAATATCTATTCGCCTGAATTAAATATCCTTGCTATTAATTTATGCAAAAACACTCCTCGCTTGCGGAAATCATTATAGCAGCTACAAACTTCCATACGTTTTACCTATGTTTTATCGTCCGTTATATATCTTACTGTAAACGGTGAGGTTCCTAAGGTTCCTATCCTCAAATACAATATTACTTCGCTGAGGTTCCTATTCTCATATACAATATTACTTCGCTAAGGTTCCTATCCTCATATACAATATTACTTCGCTATGGTTTCTATCCCCGTTTATAATATTACTTCGCTAAGGATCCTATCCTCATATACAATATTACTTCGCTAAGGTTTTTATCCTCATATACAATATTGCTTCGCTAAGGTTACTATCTTCATATAGAATATTAGTTGTGCTCCGCGATTTCACCCACGTAGAAATATTTTAACAGTAACCGGTGAGTCACAGCAACATGTACCGCGACTCACCGGTCACTAAACGCATCTTCCCCGTTAGCCAAATGATATTGATCATCAGTGACGGAAGTATATCGACGAGAATATATTGAACGATCAATCAATAAATATAAATAAACTAATTTCCCTCTATCTTGCGCCGTTCATGCAGCATTCCCCGACTTCTCTTATATTTTTCATCACATCTATAATTCGTACCGCGAAAACATATATAGTCTATTACAAGATGATCTCGAAGTACAAGCTTTCTAAAACCAAGAGAACTTTTGAAATTTGATGTATAATTCTTGATATAAACGTGAACAAAGAAAGAAAACAATAAAAAATTTTCCCATTTTTTCACCATTTTGACTTTGAAAATTATAGCATAGTAATAAATAGCTCATTACCTACTTCACCTTGGCGTAGTACTGCGGATATTAAAAAAAGAGAGTATACTTTAAATTCCATAATAATCTTTAGAATAGGTAAACTTACATTACTTTCGAAGTAGCTTTGCCCTGCTGCTGCACAGGTGTAGAATTATTTCAAATAGGCTGCTCCCCCTCCCCCCACCACGATCACTAAACGCCTTCCCTCCTTTCACTAAAAACACTGATTCTCGGAGTTGGAAATATATCAGCGAGAATACTCAGAATGATCAGTCTCAACCATTTGAGTATAGACCTCCTTCAATCTGCACCACTTTGACCTACTTTGGGCTGTTCGGATTCAGTTTACGCCCGCCACTCTCCCTTGTGATCTAACCAGCGCTCTGCCACTTCTTGATAATGTCAGCAACCTGCCTTTGCGTTCAAAGTCACTTACTTGTTTTCCGATTCTATAAAGAGATCCCTACCAGCTTCCTTTCCATCGCCCTTTGAACAACAATCAGCTTTTGCAGGACAGCTTTTGTTGTTACAAAGTTTCGGCTCCGTAAAGTGAGGACTGGTAGTACACACTGATTGAAGAGGTATGCTTTTAAATGGTTATTGATGTTAATTTTGAAGTCGAACTCCTGTTTTAAGAAGAGTGCCCAACCCAGTCTTATGCGTGTGTCTACTTCGTTGCCCTAGTTCTTTTTAACCATTCGGAATTCTTGGCCAAGCACACAACACACACAACACAATACAAGCCCGTATAATAAACAATGTTTTATGACTTCAGTTACATTTTTAATACTGTTTTGCACTTATGATACATATTCTTATAATACATATCTTTCTCACACAAAAATCTATATATTAATACGTTAAGAAAAAACTTTGTATCACTTTTCAAGCATATTGAACGCATGGGAGAGTGTGAGATTTAACATAGAGTTTGTATGTTTTTTTTCGCAGGGCATTAAGGCAAATAACATACGCTAATGACGTATTTCTACGTACTCTCAGCGGACGTTATAGAACAATAAAATATATGCTATGATTATAGAGGTACACTCTTTAACAAAAGAATCTCAATAACTTTCGAACTTAAAAATTTAAGAAATTACGGTCAAATGTGTCACCACTGGGTGACCATTAATATATTTTTAAATCGTCGGGTCAAACAAATAAATAAACGAACTTTTCCGCTATGTTTATTAGTACATATATAAAGATAACACTCCTCTAATAGTAAAAATTACCGTATCAACTAATTACAAAATCTATTAAAATTGTCTTAACCGTGAATAAAACCCACGAAACCTTACGTATCAACTTTAGTAACGATTTCAAAGTTCAAAACTTTAAAAGCGCTTATCGAAAAAGTTCACATCGCTCTCTCGTCTTAATGGACACTTGTCCATGTCATATAATAATATTATTTAATTGTGGTATCCGTTATATTTCGTTTAATTTAAAACATTTTATTATTTCTGTTACAAACTTCTGTTCAGAACCAATAAAATCGCTCTTCGGATACATCCTCCTGCGTTTAATGACTTTCGTAAGATATCTATCAAGTATTTATGATCGCTTTACAGCATTTTAATTGTGAAATGGCTGCTTTATATTTAACAATTGCTTTTAAGTGCGGCGGTTAAAGGGTATCTGAGTATAAAATATAAATATAAACAGTCTTAATATTTATCTTCATGGAATTTGAGAGAAATAAATTCTATTAGACGTGGAATTAGGGCGTGTTCCTTGCAAACGTCTAACGGTCAAACAGCTTTTGCAGATAATTACTTCTTGGGGATTATATAAATATATTATAATATTTATTTCACTCTGTTTTTACCGTCCACTTCAGAAAAGAATTAAAAAATAAAATACATAACATTAAAACCGTCTTGGCTTAATATGTATAATTATAATTTCCATTAAGCATGGAGAGAATAGTTGAAAACTAATCTAAAAGAAAATTATGGTGCCGTTATTTCCGTAACAATGCATTTGTAGTTTTCTGTGGCTATAGGAACTTGGAACTTGTGGCTTATTTATAATTTCATTACGACCGTATGTAGCAATCAGGTAACCGCATCATTTAAAAAAAAATTATTATTAATTATTTCTTTATTTTATTTATTTACAGATTTTAATGTACACAACTGACAATGGGTCAGGCTTATTGCTATGTGAGAAATGTCTAACAGCCAACCAGAACATCATTCCAGCTCAGCTCGAGGAACGGGCGAGGATCGAACGCATTGCTCTGCGCCAATGAAAGACCATAGGTTTGTAGTCAACCTAAGACACCATGGCGACAACATTACAGTACACCACGAGGGCAACATTACAATACACCCTGGCGACGACATTATAATACGGCGATGACTTAACAATACACGACGCCGACGGTGAATCATATTTTACAGATTAGAATTATTAATATTCGTAAATAAAAATTGTTTTATAATAGACGGACAATCTTTTTCTATATTTTATAAGTACGTACATTTAACTCTGTACAAAAACCAACAAAAAAATCGAAAATAAGTCGTGTAACTAGCGCATAGTAAACACATTCAATTAAAATTATTTAGATATCGTATAGAAGATACATAAAATAAATAGCTATAAAGTTAAATACAGAATCCTACTTCAGCATATTTCAGCACTCTTTTGATTACTGTTTTACTTAAAATTTTTAAGAAATTAAATATTAAGAATTTTTTACTTTAAAGTGTAATGGCAAACAGCGTAAATCAAAAATTTTACCATTATTTTAGTCAGTATCAATAGATCTCTGATGAACGATTGGAAATAAAATTGGTTCAGCCATAATTAATTGCAATATAATCTATATTGTACGAAAAAGTACAATATAGATTATATAAAATAATATAAAGTAAGTAGTATTAAGTTTATAAAGGTTAAAGCAAAATACTATTAGAGATTCAACAATAATTAACACTTAATTTAATGAGCACTATTCCGAAATATACTAACGATATAGTAGTGACATGAGTTTATGTACTAATATGGCAGTTAGTGGTTATTTTTAAATTTTTAAAATATTTTCTATTTTAATGTTTTTAACTGTAAGATGTTCAGATAGTTAGTTTATTGGACACTCTTAAAGCAAAATGAAATAAATTCTAATATAGCTTCAAAGTCATATTAGAAATACTCGTAAACTTAATGTAATTTCTGATCAGATCATCTAGGTATGTACCATAAATGTATTTATTATTAAATATACACTATACTCTTTGAAGTAACTGACAATATTACTGCAGCCAGGATGATTATCATAATTGAGACAGTAGCCCAGAATAGGTTACAACCTTTCGTTGAAGATTTTCACAAGACCACCTATTCCTGAATTTAATTTATCATTCCTTCTCTCCCACTATATTTAAATCTTGCTCCATACAGTCAATCCATTTCAATCTTGCCCTACTTCATTTCCTATTTTCCCTAATTATTTGTCAAAAATTCTTTCTTTGCTGAATTGTTCTTATCTGTTCTAATTCAATGAGAAGCACATTTCATTATATTAATTTTTATGTAATTAATTAAACATTATAAGCGCAAAGTGTGAATATTTGCACGTTTCTTTCTTAAGAAACATGCAACCAAATTACGACGCAAAATAAAACAAAATATCCATAGGTTCATGAGCATGGAATATTATTATTATGGAAAGCATATTAGGATCATCATAACTCAATCACGTTTAAACAGTAGAGCAAAATTTTCATATAACTTATTGTAAACGTAATTCATAACTCAAATTAACATGCTGGTCACTTTAAACCACAGAAAAACTGTGTTCTTGTGTTACAATATAAATTTAATATCGCCATATGTCGATAGATATAGCGCTACGTATATTGATAACGATTTTAACATTATTTATTATACTGTTTCATTTATCCTCACATTTCGTATTTTGTTGATTCAAACATTGGAACCGATTTTTCAGTTACTTCTATTTAAACAATTCTCATGAAAAATTGCACATGTATTTCATCCCCTTGACAATACATCGTTATAATAATTTCAACCTTTGATCCTGAAATTCGGATGCTGCACGCGAACCTCTCTAAATCGTGTAACTTGACGATCCGCTGGTTTTAAATTAGTATTGTGAGTTTCAAGCAGAAACTTTGTCATTAAACTCCGGATTCAATCTTTTCAGTCTTGACGCTTCGGTCTGCTTAAACCGTTATACTTGAGGAAGTGAGGTTTTAATTATTATTTTGGGTCTCAAGCAAAGATCTTTTAATGTACCTCTAGGTTCCAATTTCTCTCCCCTAATAATATTATAAATCACGAGACTTGACGATATGCTGGTTTCAAATTGATAAAATTGGCCATGGGAAAAAACTCCAGTCGTTGAATAAATGCCATAAAATCAGGCTAAGAAAATAAAGGACGCTAGAAAGTTAAAAATAAAATAAAGCTTTTACCTTTAAATTATTAAAGGTATTTACAAGTCACCTTATACGCAAAGAAATACTAATTCCTGACGTAATGAGATTTCATCGATACCATAATGTATAATATTGATTTATATCATAATACATCACATTTCATCATTCAGAATATGGTCAAATGATAATATTTTTTCAAAGTCATTGTATTAACTAGTGTTTAAAACACAGAACAAAAAATAATATAGAAGTGGCATATTCGTCTAAATGTATGAAAACATATGTGGCTACTTCAAAACAAATTAATTTTAAACGAGCCAATCACATTTTACGGTACGCTTCTTTCTCCATCCTAAATCACGAAACTCTTTCCCGTTTCTGCGCGCTTGTGTTACATCTATTTATTTTGCTAGCAACAAACATTCCATAGATATAAATTCATTGGAATATTTTAGTGTTGTTTACACATTTATCGACCATACATCACGATATCGAGATATCATGGAAGTTAAAATAAGCCGATACATATTAAATTAATGCTTTTAAGAAAACTTAAATTCTACGAAACTAATATTTACGTGCCTAATAAAATATTTATTAATTTATTATCTACATGTGATACAAGAAACTAACTAATGGAAACACAAGAGTCTGCTAATAGAGTTTCATTGATTTCAGAGCATTGTAATTAAAACTTTCACTATTTTACTTAAGAAAATATTTGCGCTTTCTATTAATTTAGGGCATGTCTACATTGCTGTAATGTACAAACAACATCGAACGGAAATTAAACGATAAAACGCGCGATGGTCCTAATAAATTAAGAAGCCATTCAGTTTAATGAAATGACAGAGATACTTCCTGCATCATCTAATGGGCGAATATAGCGACAATGGTGAAATTAAATACAGTTACAGTTTAATAACGTAATTAACATAATTGTCATGACTAAACTAAAATAATGTCCAAACTAAAAAAATTATATTATGATAATTTAAACGTCTAAAGTATAAACCAAAATAAAATTGATTACGATAATTTTAATTTTAATAGCTGTCAACAATCAATCCCAAACAACATTAAGAAATAAATTTTATACAAATATTGTAGTTATTCTTGGACCTTTTCCTAAATTATATTTAATAATATACACAAACTTTTTCATTGTTTTTAAACGTTTCATATGAATGAACGACGTACATACAAACATTCATTTATAATTTTAATAAAGGTTTTTTTTATATATTCGAAAGTTTTCTATTTTATTTTGTCGTTAATACATGCTAGACTTATGTTATTTAAACGGAACATAAAAAGTATGTATATGAAGGAAACTTTAAAAAAAGAATATTTTACTATTTGATGTCGTGTAAATAATGCAAAAAAACATATCTTGTTGGTATAAAATAACATGGAAAGGACTGGTTCACGGAACGGTATGCGAACACATGTCACCAATTTCGAAATATTATCTTTTGAAGTGCTTATAACATTGCAGTGCACAATTCCACCGACACACAATTTATATCGTACCAATTTCTGAGAATAGAGCCAAAATATATTGAGAGCTTTCCTGACGAATGGATATGATTTCAGGAAATAATAATGGAGAATGAGCCCAAAACTTTTCAATGCCGGTGTATATTTTTTCCTTATACCTCTTCCCGATTTTTTCTTCGCCATTTGTCGAAACAAGAGTTTCTTGAAATTTCTTGAATTTCTTCCAAAAAGTCTCCAAGTTTCTAAATTTTCCTAACTCACAATTTGTTGTCTGGATATGTTTAATTTTAAGCCTTTGGCGTTTAATCACCCCTTCTTTTTAGTCAATCATAGCAAGAAATTTTTTCTTGAGAGGTGATAAAATCAGTGTAGATTCACTCTGTAAACTAAATACATTATTTGATCCTGTAATAATCGTATTTTCAGCCAGAAAGTAAACATAGACATTAAGGAGTAAATCTTCAACAAGTATGGAATAGTATTGAATGAGAAGTTCATCTTTTCTAAAGCTGAACACGGTACAAACCTGGCTTCGAAAAAAACCTCAATAGTTGGAACTGCTTTAGGGTTCAATTATCTTTCGACGGACTTCTTTAGTTCAAAATCATGTTCCAAAAAATGTGCTGAAAAAACTATACTTATCTTTGTTGGAAACCAGTTCTTCCTTCTAGTGGCTTCAATCCATTTCTTTTTTATAAAATAATTTTTAGGGAATTTAAAAGAATAGCAAATAATAATGTGACAACTCGTTCAATTAAGTTTTATAATTGGTACAAGGGCCAAAATAAAAAAAGTTAACGTTTTAAAATGTTTTGCTCTTTTCAGGATTGTAATGAGTTATACACTTATTTTTTGTTCAAAAATAACATACACTCCAAAATTTTATCATCACTAAATTTATGTTCTTTTTTAATCTAACTTATGAATTATAAAAATAATATAGCGGTCGTTCGTTTTAATATCATTATTTTATTATAGAATCAGTGTGTCAATTCAATTGCTTTAAAATGTAAAAGTTATACTTGTAAAAGTTTAACCTTATTAAGATAACAATCTTCAAACATATTTATGTTACCAATACTTATTCGATAATAGCATTAAGTGTCCAGTACTAGTGATGCATACCGACCACAAAACAATAATATGCTTTGTATTACTGGCACGGAAAAAAAAAAGAAAAATATACCGATACAAAGCTGTCACCAATAACGATTTTAATTAAATTCAAAGAAAATGTGTTTAAAATAGCTTGCAGATGATAGTAAATTCTGGAATTGGTTTTATTTTTTCCTGACTTTTATTTTTAATGAGCAATGAATGACGGTGCTCTACTACTTATCGCATTCGATCTACAACTAAGGTATACGTCACCATGCAGAGTAAAATATATGATATGTAGACTCTATCCATGGCGTGCGTGCAACGCCTACTTACTATCTCTAGTTATATTATTTGCTCTGTGGTTTAAAATGTGAAAAATAAAAAAAGTTTATGCAAAAACTTCAAACAAATTTAATTTTCATATTAAACTTTATCAAATTTTATCCATTTATTTGACATGATAATAAAAAAATCAGCATAAGTAGCTTCATTGATTCTTTCTTTCGAAATGTCTTAAATCATTGGAACTTACGTGAATCAGACCTACTATTTTTTATAATGTGGTATGATCTTAAAATTTACTCACTTTAAAAATTTGTAATGATTTTCCAGCAAGCATTTTGTTTTATTTCCTCTTTTGTCTCTTGGACTTTTATTGCAATGAATATCTATTAGAGAAAATCATACGATAAGTTCAAATACTTGGATCAAAAGACAGAAGAACAAGGAAAAATCGAGAATTGGTGTCCACCGGAGAAGCTTATTTATTCAATCATTGATTACAACCGTTTATGTATAGTTTTTACTTAGCAGTATTATAAAGAATCAGAGTGCTCGCTTCGGCGTCTTGACATATACTGAATCACATTCACTGAGGTACAGTTATTTACATTGAGTTCGAAGCTTCCAGAATCTGCTAAACTTATAAATTATCTACGTTATATTCGACGGTATTTTACCTAATTATTGTGCAGTTTCAATCAATAATTTAAAATATTTATTTCTACAATTCTAAACGATCCTTTAAATTTGATTTAAATATACCTGTTATAATGAATAACCGTACATTTTAAAATTTGGAATCGCACCGTTTCTCAGTTGAGAGATACGTCACCTGGTCTCGACACGTATAATACTCAATTATAATCTTTACTTTAAAATTTATCACTTTTGAAAAAGGGAGTTTTATTAACATGATTGTATTCTCTGAGTATTTATCATAATCGTAACTTAAAAATATGTTAAATTAATATTTTATATAATACTAACCTTTTGACGCGGATCCACTAGAGTAGACGACGCAATGTTTACAACTTCCTTCGAAAGTTTATAATCTTCTTTTAAAGTTGGCGATTGAATTTTAACATTTCTCAGATAAAATGACTTCTCCCACTCCAAGTACCACTGCCGTTATTGCGTCATTCAAAACGCCTTGGGCCTAACCGCGTTCAAGGACATTTCTCAGAAATATTAAATTTTTTCCGTAACCTTAGTATTTATACCAATATTTTAAATATAATAAAACTCCTATATTCTGTCGTAAAATTTCTCTTTAGATTGAATAAATATATTCGGTCGTAATAACTCCTGAATAAACACAAATATATTCTATCGTAAATAAATAGTTAAATCTGCTTCAAAATCCGTCCAGAAAAACTCATGTCGTAAGCAAACAGGAGGATGAAAACGCCGTTTTCGTTTCGTTTTATGTATAGAGAGGAAAATTGAATAATTATGTCAATAGCATACGAATATGTTACAAAACATATTGACGATCGTCTTAATTATTGTCCATTAACACAATTATTTAAACTATGGTTAAGCTTTTCATCCAATTCATAATTTCCTCGTCTTATATACATAGAGTAACAATTAAATATATTAGCTTACACTAGTTATGGTGCTGTGACAACTGAAAATGAGAGGACAAACTTTCAATTAAAATAACAGTGAACAAGTGATTTTATTTTAAATTAGAAGATTTTCCGTCAAAAAATAAACCTTCTTTTATAAATTTTGATTGTATTGTAATATGTTTTTATTAAAATTTATGTAGTGGTAAAGTGTTATTACTATATGGCGCGTAAAGTATTGTAGATTATGAGAACCCGCTGCTTGCCGGAACAATATACTAGTACCTTCCGTAGATGATCTTATCTGCGTGCATATATTTTCTAGTTGCAATATACCTTTATGGTGCACTATTTGTAACCAAGGTATAATAAACAGCGATGCCGTGCGATACATTGTATTATCGTGCTGTTAAAGTACACCGTTATTTAACGAAGACTCCGTTTTCATAGAAAACGCCATGGAGTATATGCGCATCTCTACCTATAATTATTATGAGCAGAATTAAATGAAATGGTGGGCTGTTAGCAAAGATATCTTTGCAAAGAAAGATATCTTTAGCAAAGATATCTTTGCGAATAGCCCACCTGAAGATGTTGTAATACAACGAAACCTAGGTCATAGTAAAGAACTTAAAGAAAGTAACCAAAAAGTAAAAAAAAACGAATTTCTACAAAATTAACGTCAAATATATTCAATATTATGAACAGATTGCTTTGGTAAACGAATGTGTATTTTCTTTGGTTTCCCTAGTCGCGACAATTATCCACTCTTCTATTTTCCAAAATAATTTATACCTAATAAAATAAGTATGCAAAACGTTGCTTTAAAGAAACCGAGGAAAATCTGATTCCTTTACTTGAAACTAAACTTCATAAAACTAGAACTTTGTACTAAATATCTTCCATTTTTATGTTATATCTTACTATTCATCCTCTATTTATATCGTAGGCTGGCCGCTACATCTTAGGGCAAAAAGTGCATCTAAAGCACTGGCTTGGCTGTCGCAGGCGCGACGTCCGTAGTCATGTTGAGAGGCGCCTGTCGCGAGAGGCCGCCGCGCCGCCGACATAAAGCATCGCGGCCGACAGACGAGTGGACTCTACAGGCACGGCTCGCCAGAAAATACTCTATCTTAAAGTATTATTTTAAAACAAATCCAGTACAACTAATTACTATCGCCTAATATCAAATGTGAACCATCCTACCGCATGAATTGCTTAGAGGGGAAATTGTCACCAGTTTTGTTACAACTGCTTCGAATGAAAATGTTAGAAAATGTTTTTTTTTTCATTTTCCATAATAACTGGAGACTTCGAAAATTAAAGTAATGTGGCAATATTTTAGATTATCTATCTGGAAATTTCGTAGTCTCCAAAACTACTCTCAAGAAAAATAATACATTGTCCAAATTTAAAAAAAATGTTCAATAAAGGAAATTATATTCCTTTCAATCTATTGAACAAGTAACATTTATAATACACACATATATTAATTTGGTAATGAGGTCATGTCTGTAGACGCATCGCAAATAAACCGCTAGGTAAATTTTTTTTAAAGATTACAATTCTAAACCGTAAAGATTTAATCGGCATCTGTAAAAATCATTTATCACAACATTCCACAGTAGTGTTGCCACAAGTTCCGTATTTCCCGGGATTACCTTTATTTTTAGCCGAATTTCAAGGATTTGGAAACCTTAGTAAACCAAACAATGCAACTTATTATGCCGAAGTATTATTTGCCTTAATGGGTATAAATAAATTCCATATACGTTCGGTCCACGAGCAACCGAATTGCGGTCCAGTGACCGCAATTGAATTAGTCATTCGCGAACGTTCGACGCGTCTACACGTTTTAATGATTTGTGTGGGCATGGGTTGCTTGGTGGGGTGGGTATGGTTCGTTGGTGGGGTGGGTACACGCTGGGTGTACGATAAGATACTGTATAAATCAAAGTGTCAAGAAATGATGGAGGAAAATAAATTACATAATTACAGATTTTAAATTAAATTACTTATTTATAATACTTTTGAAATAAAATTTACTTTATTTATTTATGAACAATAACAGCTATTCTTCATGCTCATGCTGTCACACTAAATCCTGCCCATATTTTCTGATCAGCGCGAAAAAATAAAGACTACTTTTTTTCGCTTCTCCACGAGAATTAAGGGGAAATAAAAATCCTTGGCGAAGATAACTTAAAAAATTACCCATCGATTAGTCGTAACACAATTATAATTTGACATTGTCCGCGATATCTTCTCTGCGTAAATAATACGAGCAAGGCAGCCAGTACTGTTGTAGCTGCATACACTGACCTCTTTAAAAAAAACCTTGTCTTTATTAAAATATAAAGAATAATTCAGATGTAAGCAAGTTAAAAAACACAAACGAATCATGACTTTCCTTCTTTACTTTTTGTTCTGAATTAAATTAGGAAATCTTGTAATTTTCCCCTTTTTCCACTACCTATCCTTACAAAAAAAATAGAATTCTAGCTGTTAGTTAATATATTACTACTTACCCATTTAACAACGATATCTGCCTATTTAATAAGATATAATTATTTTTACTACCTGAAAGCTTTTCAGGTTTTTTTTTATGGCGTAAATAATGATATCCTATTAAAACGCCTTAACGAAGCGGGTTTCTCTCCTCATCTCTGAAGTTTCTTCTCTGCGTTTCTTGTGGATAGATATTTATACGTAGGAGTAGATAGTTTTAAATCTGATTCTTATTTCACGCGGTCAGGAGTCAGTCAAGGCTAGATTTTCGGTCATTTACTGTTCGCTATCCTAGTAAACAATATCGGTAATATGATTACAACTGCACATTGCCTTCTATTTGCGGATGACATAAATATTTTCTCAGCTATTAAGAGTATAGCTGGTATCAAGTTGCTGCAGCGTTATATAGATGCTGTTGTTTAATAAGGCGCTACTAGCGATATGTGGCTCAATTCATACAAATGTTCTGTAATAAGCTACAGTCGAGCGCGCGCTCCTTTCAGGTATGACTATACCGTTAGCTTTATACCAACGTATTGAAGTATTTGGTCAAGGAGCTCAAGTCAATTCTCACCTACTTTTCGTGGTCATTTGGCAGATGTAATAAAGAAGTCATTCAGAAGCTTTGATTTATATTTTGTAATGCCAGAAACTTCCGATGTGTTTGTTCAATTAACATATTATATCTTATATGACTTTAGTACAAAGCAAGTTAGAAACCAGCTCTATCATTTGAAGCCCACATGAATCTAAAGACAGTCTGATGATTGAACGTATCCAAAAAATGTTCCTTCGATATTTATACATGAAACAACATGGTTTCTTCCCTTTTCTATTTCGTATCAATTTCCTTTTGGATATTTCAATTTTTAGATAATTTATATTTTGTCGGTAAGTGCAAATATTTGACACCCCTATTTATTGAAAAAACTCCAGCATTTCGTATCCAATTACTAACTATGCTGGTATAGTCATAATATTTTTGCTGTACCGGCATCTAGAACCAAATCGTATTGAAATTCTTTACATTCTCTTGGTACAAAATTGCTCAACCGCCTGATAGCGGTTGCACCAAAGTTTCGCGTTTGCGATAAGTGAGAATATACTTGTTGAAGTATATAATATCTGTGTTGTAGCATTACCGAATTAATTATCCTATCATCGTTATTGAAACGCAAAAGTATTAAACTGTAACATTCCATAATTGTATGTAAATAAATAAATAACAATAAATAAATGAGTAAATTATAATCACAATTTTTTAATTATAATTAAAAATTGCAAATAAAACACAGTTTTATAATTCTCCACTAGATGTCGGCATTTATTTTATTATTAATAAACATTTTAGCTTTAATAATGTGTTTGAATTTATTTATTAGCAACTATAGTATCATGACTACCTACCAAATTCTAAAACACTTTCATGTATACCTCAGAACGCCTCCTTGGGCTGCAGAGGAAAAATTTTGAAGATATGAAAATGTGTGACACATCACAACGTTTTCCGCACGTTGAACCTACTTTTTTGCGTGAGGAAATAGCTAATCCTTTACTATATTAAGCTTAAAATTATAATTTTATGTATATCCATTACAATACATTCACATATCATAATTTAAGAACTTTAACCACCTGATAGATCATATAGACGAATATATGCTCCTCGAACTACAACAAAACGTAAAGACAAGTGGAAGACCGCCTTACTGCCTTACATGAATAATTAATTCACTTGTGTAAGACATTTAGTAAACATCAAATGACAATTTAAAGCCTGTTCAACAAGTGACCGAGACACTTTACTTATGCTCACTGCTTCGTGACTTGTTAATTCGTTACATATTTAACACAGCCACAACCTTCTGAATTCACCCAATATGGAGAGAGCCGTTGAGTATTCCCTCCCGTCTCCACATATCATTCCTCTTTATATACGGCGATGCGCCTTCATAAACGACATAATGTATCGCTGCCGATATAATGTAAACGTTTCGTTTTCAATATCATCATCATAAGGTAACTGTTGATGACGCGCTTGATTTACGAGCGGCCGTTACTGATCGAGCGAAGAATGTAAATATGCAATATGAAATATGATGTCATATTTCAGACAGCGTATGTTAAGAGGGGACGAGTTTTTGTATCGATTTGCTGTTTTCTTGTAGTTATAAGATAGTTTTGATTGTCTGTTCGGGTTGGGCGTCTGCATTTGTGAGTTAGCGAGATAAAATTTATTTATTTTCGGCAACAAATTAGCAAAATAAAATTCATCGGTTTAAGACTTTTTTTCTCATTTCATCTTTAATGGGACGAACTGTCTTAAACCATATTACAACCTATCAATAATGGAAAACAGCAGTAATAATTTTTCCACACGGGGTCGCATGAAAATGAAGTATTCGTATTATTAAAACGATGTTGACGTAAAGACTCAATCGTCAGCAAAAGAGCTCTAATTCAATTTTCACTCAGAATATAACATTTCAATTGGTCTCATCAGCTTCCGTTAACTGACAAATTGTTAAATATTTGTAAGATTAATATGAGTACAGTGTGACATTCTTCTATATCTGTCTGCCTCTTCTCGAATAAAAATAAACGCACTTCTATTTACTAAAAATTCTTCGCTTTCAAATTTCGCATTCTTGCTCTTCGATGACTTGAACGTGGCAGTCTAGACTGTGTTCTAGATTTTCTTACTAAAACTTGGATAAAATAATTACAGTGCTATCTTGTAATTAAAAACTTGGGTAAAATAATTATAGTGCTAACTTGTAATAAAAAATTTGGGTAAAATAATTACAGTGCTATCTTGTAATTAAAAACTTGGGTAAAATAATTACAGTGCTATCTTGTAATTAAAAACTTGGGTAAAATAATTACAGTGCTATCTTGTAATTAAAAACTTGGGTAAAATAATTACAGTGCTATCTTGTAATCAAAAACTTGGGTAAAATAATTATAGTGCTATCTTGTAATTAAAAACTTGGGTAAAATAATTACAGTGCTATCTTGTAATTAAAAACTTGGGTAAAATAATTAGTCTCATTTTAAATAAGAAGTATGAATGTACCATATCAACGTTGAAAGATTTAAATACCGTTTCAATATCAGCGTGGTGGTCGAACGTTGCGAAATTGCGTTGCGCAATGCGTACCCATTATTTTCGATTAACTTTTACATTTGCGAGACATATTCAAATAATTTCAAAACCATATATATCCTACTTTTCATACCATTACCTTATATTCAATAAATATAAGTTACAAATCAATTAAACGATTAATTTTTTTTTTCTTTCCCTGTACCACACACAATTGAAGTTTCAACGAAAATAGTTACACCGCAATTTATTGGAAAAAATATGTGTTTCCTTTATAATATCCAAACCCAGTTTACGCAGTATTCTCTGTTTGTCTTACTACATTTATGCATAAATTAAACTTTGTTTACATCTCCAGTCACGTAGAAACTATGATGTCGAATTTCAGTGAGAGCACGACCAAGCCCCCGCAGCTCTTTTCTTCATTCATAACGTTTCCTGTTTGCCCGCTCTCTGAGACACACCTCATTATTTAACATAGCTCCCTTAGCTCTACATCAATAATAACATGTTACATAAAAAAACCTTCCAGAACATGTAACGATGGCGAATAACACACCAAAATCAATCTAATAGAAATCAAATTATGAACGAACGTACAGAAAAACAGACCTGCTTTTTTATTAATATAGATTAAAGTTTTTTTTTTCAAAAATACTTGTCGCCTTCTGTAACATTACATTTATATTTAATCAATTTCTATAGAGTGAATCAAGAAAATTATTAGTACTAGTGGTCGCCCAATGGTCGAAATTCGACCGTAAGTCCTTAAATTTTAAGTTTAAATGTTATTCGTTTACGTGAAATCCGTTTAGTCAATCTGACATTTTAAAATTCTTTGGCCACAATCTCTACTGTCTGCGATTGTTTAACCATAGACTATTATATATTTGACATTGAAAATATAAACGTAAACAATAAAAATATTTTATTGATAAAAGTAAACGATGAAACTTTTAATTTATTTTTAATACATAATTTAATGAATTTGTAACACATATCATGTAAAAATTTTTGCTTTCTGCACTCCTTCTCCATATAAACTTTAACTATGCCAAATCTCACACTCCTCAATGAACGCGCAATATGATTAAAAGGATACACAGTTTTCTCTTCACGTATTAATATATAGATTGATCTTTTAAAAAAAAAGCCGCAAAAATTTATTAATTAACATAAATTTAGACAAGACAGTTATCAAAGCTAGTTATATTTAATCACATTAATCATCCATTTAAAAAAGGTTCATAATTATTAAAATAGTGTGCCACGTCTCCAAAAAGAACAAGTGTATTCTTTTTCCAAATACCTATTTCGTTATCAAGTTCAAATCAAGTTTTATTTTAACGACAATTATTTATATTACGTTCAATTACGTGGCGTATACTCTTGAATCGGGCCGCTAACGCTCTTATTACTTTTCGAACAACGATTTACATTTTTATAACACGGTTCCAACATATTATTTACATATTGTGACACGCATTTTATAAGTTTATTTAAGCAATAAAAGACATAAAGGGGTATTGTAGTAGACCAGTAGGGCGTACTCCGAAGCTTTCATTTTAAAAGCCCCGAGAATTCCAAGCTTTTGACTTAGGCCGACACAGTTTCGATTTACGTCTACGAGCTTGTATATCTGGTGAACAAGAGATACGTTCGTTTTTATGTTTGACACCTCCAAATAAATGTGTTATTTTTTCTAAATTAAGATACGAAAAGCATTGAATCAAAATATTTTAGTTGTAATAATAAAGGACGGAATTCGTTTTTAAATATATTTCGTAGTCGTTTCGTATAGAGAACGGATTTTTGGACGACCTTTATGTTATGAAGTCGTATATTCTTATATATGAACGTTATTTATTGGTGTTGATTAGCTTTTATGTCAACTATGAATATTTTCTTCATAAAAATAATTTTAATTTTATTTGAATTGACATGCATACATTCAAAATAACTTTATGATCGTGCGATCGATTCCCATAAGCGCTGTAGTCGAAACAAGTGTGAAGTAATAAAATTGTAAAAAGATTATCATAATTATGACTGGATCTGAATCTTTTACTTGTTTAAAATATTTTTGATTAATCTCCTCAAATAAGCTTAAAACGAGCTAAATATTATAAAACTAGCGTGACCCGTGCGAAGTCTTCGCATTATTTATTCCATTATGAAGCTCATATGACAGATCAAACAAATATTTTACTAAAATTGACATATAGAGGCGCAAGTATCAAAAGCATTGAGCTAAAGCGCCACTTTATTTATACGTGAGTGGATTTGAAATTAAACAAACATTTTACCGACCGTCAATCATATTGACGTTGAGCCGTTAGATGGCAGCATTGCTGTTTTGTGTATATAATTTTAATAATTAATTAATTTGCAAAAACAATAGCAATAATAAATTTTTTAGTTGTGGATGCCGGTAGAGCAAGCAATTATCTATAAAATGATATTTAATTTATGTGGATTAGTTGTGAAGTTTTTTCTAAAAAGGGAGTGTAACATCTTAACCTTAGCGTATTAATATATATGATGATGATGATGATAGATAAAATAAAAGTGATAAAATAAAATTAAACTAAATTATTTATCGATGTTTATTGAAGTTTTCCCAAAATGCACAACACAGAAAGTTAATCTATTTCAACGAAAACGACATCTTGCAGCCAACCATAATATTAATTTCATCATAAACAATACATGTGGAGAACTTATTGCTCCTTGAGCAATCTCTTATAGTCAAACAAAACACCAGAAATCGAGAACTAGGAAGCAATATTTCTTAAAGGATTATTTAAGAAATATTGCTTTTTAGGTTAACAAAGTTAATTCGATTTGAGATGACTTGTAAATAGACACACTACTTATATTTGAACTGCATTGCAAATAGCTATATTTTTTTACGTGAAGGTATAAGGAGAGATACTTCTGATCTTTTGAATGTAATTTAAAATCATGTACTTACAGATGTTAAAATCTTTACGGTGATATAACGAAACGTGATAATTATTAAAAGTGTTAAGTAATTATAAAGCCGATGGCAAGAATCAGTCGAAAAGGTGGATTTTGTCGAAAATTCAATTAAATTTGGTAATACAAAAATTAATTTGGTAATACAGTAATTATAAAGCCGATGGCAAGAATCAGTCGAAAAGGTGGATTTTGTCGAAAAGGTGGATTTTGTCGAAAATTCAATTAAATTTGGTTATACAAAAAACATAGTGTCATTTTCTAGTACTAACGTGATTTTAATTACGTTGTACGACATTATTGACTTAAATTTGGATAAATATAATAAATGGCGTAACTACCTAAACCACACGAGAAGAAACAAATATTATTTAAAATACTTTAGTGGTCGCCCAGTAATCGAAACTCGACGGTAATTCATGAAATTTTTTGTGAGCTCAAATTACGGATTTAATTAAATAATAAAATGTACTTACCTACTCGCTTTGTTGAAGATACAAATAGGTAGGCGAGAGTAAGTCAATTCAGATTGATGCTAGAAAATTTTCTTTTTGCAACATGTGTATATTAAGCAAGCTGTATGTATATTAAGCAAAATTTATATTAAGGAACTGTTACAGAAAATATAAAATAAACCCTTTTTTGGCTTGACATACACTCTACTGACTAGTGAAATCGCACAAAATTCACAACTCGAAACTCATTCAGTCAATTCACTTAGAATTCTTTGGCGAATCTCTACTCTGTGCGACGTTTGACCACAGACTATTATATATTTGACATTGATAGTACGAACGTAAACAATGAATCGTTTAATGTATTTGTGATATATAATTTAATATGTTTGTAACAAATATCATATATAAATTTTAGTTTTCTGCACTCCTTCTCCATAGAAACTTCAATTATGCCAAATCTCACGCTTCTCCATGAGCACAATATGTTTAAAAAGGGGTACAAAGACTTTCTCTTCACGTTTTAATATATAGTTTAATTAATATATGAAATATAGTTCAGGACGTTTTTATTTTTTCCAATAATTAATGGCAAAAACTTTCTATGCAAAAACTCTAGTATTTTAAAATTTAATAATTCTGGCAATATTTTTCATAATTGTAAGAACCGTATTTTATGAAACTATTGTACCAGTTTTGTCTGTCACAAAACTTATTTCAACTTTTGATCAAATCTGTTTTTGTGTCAAGTTTCATCCCGATCGAAAAAGAAATGTGCCTTCAGAGCGTCTACAAATGTATATATATATATATATATATATATATATATATATATATATATATATATATAGCACTTAAAGGTGATCTTGAATTTGGCGTCTGAGAACTGGTCTTTTAAAATCAAAATTTGAAATGGGAATATATTTGTTATTTTTAATTTTTCAATACCCTGTACGATATATTACGCTTCAAAGTAACGTGTCAATGAGAGAGGGTGGGATGGAAAAGAGAGGGTGGGCCTCTCTGCTTTTTCAGCCATGAGATCTTTCTAAGAATCTAAAAAAACTGGATATTACCATTTTATTAAAATTAATTTAAAATTTTATTTTACCCATGAAAAATTCAAATTATTTTAGTTAATTAGGCAACTACGGAACCTTTTTTTCTATGTGTTCCGACACACGCTTGGCCAGCTTCTGATATTTCGATTTGCAGATAAATTTTTAATAATGTCCCTATCTTTACCCATTGGTACACCATTTTAGTGCATTAATAATGATAAATTTGTTAAAAATAAATGAATTTTTAAAAATATGTTTATTGTTGTAATTTGACCCGAGACTGCTGCAATATTAAATGTGATTATATCACATAGCGTATTACGAAAATGGGCTAATCGGCCAACGATTATACATCATATCGAGTTATCTTGTAGCCCTTTGACTTTAATTACCGGAAAACTGTACATCAAACACGCTCTCTTCTTATTAAGGGTTATGGCAAAATTATATTTTAACAATTTAATAATAAGTTCCTAACACATCTTAAGCAGCTACTTCAAATATCTATATATTTTTCGTAAAGCTAAACATTCTCAAAGAATTAATAGACTTAATTTTATCACTAATTGTAATTTTAAAAATAAATATGAGCGTTGGAAAGGTTTATGAGAATATTTTGCATGGTTAAGTCATCTAGTTATCTTGGCACATCTTCCTGAGATTTTGAATGTATTTGGCGTTAATTTTGTATAAATTTATTATTCACAATTAAATGAAACTACGTGATGTAGTATTATTTCTACTTTCTTTAAGTTCTTTACCATGACCTAGGTTTCGTTGTATTACAACATCTTCAGGTGGGCTATTATCTTGGCTAACTCTGCCTTAATCACAAAACTGAACGATCTGCTAGTTTCCAACCGTCATGTAGGTCACAAAAAGTGACTCCAGTCATTGAATAAGTGTAAGAAAATGAGGCTAAGCAATTGAACAGTTACAAATGAAATAAAAGTAAAAAAAAACCTTTTTAAATTAAACGGTTTCATTGCACAATCCATATCTACTGAAAATTTGAAGATAATTACAGGATCTAGGACTAGGATCGGATAAAAATAAAATCAAAAGGCAAAATTTGTAGGAAACTTTCATTTGTTGGAGCTTACAAAACATATTTAGCTTTAGACTGTCTTTTTTTTAATTTAATATTCATATTGTAGTGAATATAAGTTTTTGTCTGATAACCACACTGTTGATTCATAATTATTTTCAAACTTTTAGTACATTATCGATCGCACCATGGAAAGTTAAATTTAAAAAGGTGTCTTGCATTTATTTTAGACTAAAATAGAACAAAAATTCCTTTTTATTTTTGGCACCCTTCATTAGAATATAAAGACGAGTTTATATTTAGGTAGAAATTCTCAAATGGTTCAACGTATTTTTCAATTTTCTTCCATTGCTTCCATTAATGGATTAAAATCTAAGCCCATCACGTTCAAAACCTTTTCTAATCAACTGAGTTTTCTTTGACAGTTTTTCCAATGCCCCACTCAAATTTCCAAATTTTACTCCATGTAGCAATGTAATTTTTAGTCCAACCTCTTCTTTCATTTCACAACTATGTTGATTAATCTATGAATCTATTTTAATGGTACGGCAATGAAATTTCAGTTCTAAGTAAGCCAAATTCTTATTGTTTCTGTAAGCTTTAACGTTTGGATTGTATTCCAATAGATACCAATAGATGATTTATTTCTTTCTAAATAAAATGAAATTGCATGTAAATCTACATACGTGTCTTTATACCAAAACGTAAAGTACAACCATTATAATACGAACTCATATGCTTTATTCACACTCAGCCATACCACCTACAAACAAGTGCCCAAACAGGTTGCAAGTCCTCCGTCCTCGACCTCAGCGACAAGTGGCCCTTATCGGTACAGTAAAACCCAATAATCATAACATTAATGCCCTCCGATAGCGGTCTCTCTAGCGGCGAGCACCGAGGACCACTTCGCGCTCGGCCAGATGCAGTGAACACCGATTTGTGGTCATAATGATGCCTCACTGGTTTTAAGAGTTTTTGATTTTTTTTTATTACACTCACGTGTATATTTATCTCTCTATTACTGGATTACTTTTTAACCCTCAACTGGAACGAAAAGGATTTTGCGTTTGTAAGTATTTAGGGATTTTTTGTACTTTCCATGATCTGTTTATAATATATGAATATTTTTTTTATAATTGTTTATGTATAAATTACTACACGCACACAACATATTCACATACGTAAACACCACGTACACGCAATACGATCACGTATTAAAACAACATAGATTTCTATTAAAGATTAGGTTATCGAAATCAAAATATTGTTAAATTTGGTTAACACACATAGATTATGGTATTTTAGTGTCATTACAGTAAACGAAATGGATCAGTATTTTAAATTTTCTAAGGCATTTAATGATTTTATTTAATACAGCGTTAGAAGATTCGATTCAATTCGTTTTAAAAATCTTACCCTTAAACTTTCGGTTACTTTCTTCAGAGTTATTAAAATTTAACCTTCTCTTGTGGAAAATTACTTTAACGTTTTCCAACCAAACTGTTATTATTAAAAATATTTATTCTTGTGTCACACTTGACATCAGTTTTACAAATAGCGAGATCTAACTAGAATTCTTTCAGCTCCTTAGGGATTTCGATTTATTATATAACATACGTTTTATTGAATGTGTGGATATGAATCATAAAATACCTCGAAATCAAACTTTATCGACAACAATTCTTCAAGTTTGTGTTTGTAATCATATGAACAATTCATTCTGTCATTTTAGTTTACTCAAGGTTGATCATTCACCATACACAATTATCTTGTGCACGTTCCACTATCGACAACTTCTGCAAAATGTTAAATTTGTGTTCCGCCTAATTTTTGAGATGGTTAACAACAAACTCTTAACATTTAGAAGTATTTAATTAATGGTAAATAAATTTAATTTCCTTTCTCGAGAAATGAAATGTGACACTGCTGATTAATTTTTTTATTATGCAACTTAAACCAATTTTGCTTTTTGTGAAACATGAGGGATTCCGCATTGCTTAGCAGGGAGCAGTGATCTAGCGATACGAACTGCTATTTTGGGAGTTACTCCGTCGCACTACGAGTGCGTCTTATAAAAAACGATAAGTTCGATGGTAATCTGACGGGACGCCATGTGGCTCAGCGCTTTTTGTTCGGCTGCACCGGAAAGATTAAATTATGCTTTCGGATTTTAGGTCCATACGTTTGGGAGGGAAGCTCTCTTGTTCAATTCATCCTCATATTGCCCCGTGCTACAAATTCCAAAATAATGAAAATATTATATTATTCTTTATCTTATTTACAGCAAGTGTCTCAAACTTCTTGTATCTTTTAGACTGTAGAGTGTTATCATGTTAACATTGATCTAAATATTTTCTTGTGAATTCTCAAACTAAAACAAGAGATTTCTGAATATTTTACATTGTCATGATGATGGATTTTTCACAAAATTCAATTTTTCTGGTGTTTAAGAAAACGTCGAGAACAAAAAACTTTAATATAATGAAATATGTATGTCTATACTTGCACGCTCTGCTTGCGTGAAATAAACTCATAATGTCGTAAAATAAATATTGTAAGTGAATATTATATATTTTAAACTGAGTTAGGAGTTGATATCAATCTACCCCTATCATTAAAATATTTTTAAAAATCTAAGGCCCGGTAAAATATAATATCCGAATAGAATATAAAAATAAGTCTTGTTAGTGTTAGTAATTTAACATTACACTCTTAAACCGGAACACGGACATTTGAATGCCACTGCGGTAGAAACGTACTGCAGAAAAAAAGAATATGTAACTTTTTTTTTTCTCTATCAAAGGATACCCGTTAAAAAGCAATATATAATTACAGTAACATATATGGCCTTCACGAGTAATTCAGTAGAAAAATAGTTTTTAAAATTCTTTTAAAATTAGAAAACAACTATCAAATGTTAAACGTTAAACATCTTTTCACACAATTTGTAATCATTATAAAATGAAATCTCTATCTGTTTATCTTTGTTATCTCTCGTCAGAATCAGTAGTATACAGATAACTACAGCACACCATTAGAAGCTCTAAAGGCCGTGTTATCTCGGGTTGGCAACATTTACTGATGACAAATTGCAAATAGTTTCCATCAAATACCTTAATTTAATACAAAATTTATATTTTTAAGAAAGAAAATTTAAGAATTCAGCACAGGGAACAAAATCAAATAATTACAGAGAAGTTTCAATAACATTTACGACAATAAGGACAGAAATGCTCCTGCCATTAACCATCACCAGTTACTATGAATTCCATAATCATAAAAAACGATAAAGAAATAGTTTATTTGATTAAATACTGGTATCCCAATGTCATTAATTCAAATCAGACTACGATGTCAACAGTTGTAAAACGAGGTAGGTTTTTTTCTGTTACGAAATAATACCTTTTCATAGCGGATACGTATTTTAGCCATCGGTGAATAAATTCGATAACAACATAAGGACTTTACGTCTTATCGCTTTCGTTTAATATATCTTAATTTAAGGTTATCTCTAAAATTCATCTTTTATTGGTGAATAAATCGAATGAAAAAAATCACCACAAATGTTGCCTTATTACAGCTCCAAATGGTTTATAACTTCAATCAGCATTTCAATAAAATAAGATTAATTTATAGTCTCTCTTCTAAAATAAGGTATTTAAAATCACTTCCAGATAATATTATAATATGTATTCGAGAAGATTTATTGTCATAAAATATCAGAAACATCACAAAAATATTAAATAAATTTTTTAACTTCTTATAGTACGTTCTTAAAATGTCCAATGATGCGTTTCGAATTATTTTCTTACAATATTTACATCTTTATGCACTACTCAATCAGTAAAAAAATTCATCACTAAGTTTCACAGTAAGTAACTTTGTAAGTTTCACAGTAAGTGTAACTTTGTAAGTTTCACAGTAAAAGTTTCTTCCGGACACAAATCTTGGTATAGAAAAGGAAAAAGAGATCTTTGATGAATTTAGAAATAAGTATTGCGGCCTTCGACAACCTACAAGATCCATATACCTTTAATTTTACAACATCCTTTGAATTATGGTTTCGGTGTTAGGGTCTACACTCGCCTAACGTAGCATCAGACACAGACGGTTACCGCTGTCTCAAATACTCTGCTGATGTATTAAATGTACTGATTCATACAAATACGTAGTATTTAATAACAGACGTACGCTACAGATCGTAGGCAAGATCTGCAGAAACTCTTAAAGTTCTAATATATTCCCGATAGTGATAGGTGATGACAGTCGTATTTTAGTTAAAATCCAATCCATTGATCTGTTGTAAAATATTTGTGAATTAAAATGTAGTTAGGCTAACATTTACGTAATTTACAGAATTCTTTATTATATTAAAAAATATAATAAAGAAAGAAAAACTTAATATATATATATATATATATATATATATATATATATATATACCTATCATATTTCATACCTCAAAAATGTAAAAAAATTAATCGACTATGTGTCAAACTATTGTGTCATAAGTGCCAAAATATTTTCAGTACTGACTTCAGAAGTAAATAAAGTTATTCTTTAATTTATTTAAATGAAACGTTATTTACTATTCCCATGTGTTAAGAAATGTTTACGCATATTACCAAAAGCTCTGTCTTGAAAAAAATACTTTCAGTAATGTTATCAACAAATAAATATTAAAATCGTTGGTATATTTAAAAATTTCTATAAATTTTGATAAACAGCTATTTCCAAGCAGTAATACTTTAACCAAAACTAACGTAATACTATTGTTTTGCGTGTATAACCGATTGTATTATTTCTAAAATTTCCACACAGATGTAGACTACACATTCATCTCGTTTCGTCCGTCCTGACCTTCGCGACCACTTATCCCATTGCGAATTATCCCGGTCGGTTCCCACACTCTGCTCACGCTCGCCACCTGATGTGAGCTATGCGCCTGCGCCGCAGTCGCCATGTGCGCGGCGGCCGCTGCCAACTGTGCCTCCACACGTCTTCCCGTCTCTCTTTTTGTGAATTAAACTTTTCTGGGTCTTCGGAGTAAAATTAGATAACTATAAGAAGTTGCAATTGCTCAAAAATAAGTGTTCAGACATGTTTGCTCAAAAATAAGTAAACAGAAAAATTATAAAAATCTGGTGCTAATAACTTGGAATATCTCCTATTTTTCCAAATGACTAATGATCTACCTCATACAAAGAACGATAACAACTGTATTTTGTATTCTGATGATCAAAACTTGTTCATCGATATAGAGGAGTACTTTTATTATGAATTGTTACAAGTAAGCATATATCATCATCATTATCATCACCAGCTTGTAATTACCCACTGTCGGGCATAGCTCTGGATATAGCTCTTTCCAAGGCGCGGCACCATACACAGTCCTCAACCTTCCGCATCTAATTACTTCCTGCCGAATTTTTTAGGTCATCATTCCGTCTGGCTATGGGACGTCCCACACTGCATTTTGAGATTCATGGTCTCTACTTGGAAACTCGTCTACCTCATCGGTTATCTGGTCTTCGGCAAATCCGACCTACCCATTATCACTTCAGTTTGCTGATGTCAAACGCTATAGACCTATAGACTGCATTTAAATTTACCTCAAGTTTGATTAACAATTTTATAGTCAGCAAATGATATTTAATGGCTTTTTCTCGTATAGTTTCATATACTGTCCTTGCAAATAGGCCGTACAAGACATTATCATTGGTAGAATCTTCTATTAAATGAATACTATTAATTAACGCTATGCTTCTGTGATTAATACTTTTAAAGCCTTAAAAATTTAAGATTCATCACGTTACAGGGGATTTTTGCAACCTGTACATAATCAGGACTGCATAAAATAGTAATTCAGAAAAAACTCGTAACAGATTGTTTGTGTAAATTATGTGTAATTTTGTTTGATTATATGTTGGACGTGGTTCTTCGTATTGAATTATTTTTGTATTTATGCCATAATTCTAACACTTAACTTCAATATTTGGACATTTTGCGTCCTTCTCTGATCACTTATTAGTTTTTTTTTTATAATTTCTTGTTATTTTATACTAGCTCTCCCGCGGTTTCATTCGCATGCAGGTCTTTACATAATATTATTAAATTAACTGTACTTTAATAAAGTTGTATGAACCGATTTCGAGGAAATAAAATTATATATTACTAAAAGTCAGCCGCTATGTTTCTCAATGAACTCCATCTTAATTCGGTTAATAGCTTTTACGTACGCATGTTCAAACCGTCTAATATATGAACATTCCAAAACTACATGTTTGTGTACTATTGCTTTAAATGGATCTCCCTAATTAATTTTTTTCGTGTCAATCTTCAGTGTACAGACAGGTCAATTCTACAATTTACACACACATACACACATATGGTATATATCTTCTGATTATTCATGTGGCTTTGATCATATACACGATGATCAAAGCCACTTGAATAAACAGAAGATATTAAAAATATTAATCTGTTTAATATTGTATTAAAACTAATAATAGTCTTAATAATAGACATCCGGTAAAACGGTAAAATTTGGGATCAATTTTGATCTTTAGCCGTAACTGCAATCTAAATACTAAAAATATAGAAGCATAGAAAAAGTTTAAAAATATAAAAGGTGTTACATAATTTTAATTGTTCCTTACTATTTAAAATAATAAAGTTAATAAACCAATTGATTTATTAGTTATAAACTAATAAATCAGTCTCGTAAAAAATTCTGAGACAAAATTAAAGTTTTATTTTGTCGAGCTCCAACAATCATACTAAATATATTATTACCTTTGTTTTTAAACCTTATTTAAAAAATTGGCAATATTGAAAAATTTCAATAAAAGCATTCCATAATTATGTTAACAAACCAAACAAACAACCAACAAACAAATTAAAAATATCTTTAAGAATTAAAAATTATAATATGAATTTAAAATTAAATAATCCTAAATGTAATCACGTTGATAAGCGAACAAACAAAACTAATCCTGAGTTTAGCCGGCTAATCTTTAATTCGATATGAATAATGAAATCAATCGTACAATGTACAAAGATAATTGTAATAAAGTCTTGGCTAATATCAAATAATAAAAATATATTTATTTAGATGTAGTTCAACATTAATTGACTTTTTACGCTATTGGTTTTGTCAACGCTTCACATTTTCCACACAATTAAATATCCTCAAAACGTCACGCTAAGTTAACAAGGCGCTTTAGGATTAGATAGTACAGAAATAATCTAAAATTATGACATTTTTTTATACATTCATAACAGTGTTTAACGATTCGTGTCACTCCACTCTCCCCTGTCCGTTTCCTGTTTCCCAAGCCATATGTCGGAGACGGCATATGCTCTAGCTTGTGGTCAGCGAATTCCGGATAAGGTATAAGCCGATATGGCGCGCCTGATGTTCCATTACGTGTGCGATGACCGATAAGAAGGTTTCAGTTTTGTTTGCCTAAGACAGATAATGTAGACAGATAATTGAGATCCATCCTTCGATGTAATATTTCAATAACTATATACTATTTGTCCTCAATCTCAAGATAATGGTACCTTTTAATTCGTTGATTTCTAAAATATCTAGATCTAGACATATAGATAGTTAGAAAAATTAAAACTTATCATATTGACCTTCTTCGTAGTACAAAAATACTATAAAATCCCTGATTAATCCCAACCCCTGATTAATACTAAATTTCATTAAAAATCCTATCTTCCAAGTTCAAGGAATGGATAATTAGCACATGCATCAAACAAGGAAAATAACTTTTTTGTTCCATGTACAAATATCGTAGAAACACTTTTGGACACATTCAATCATAAAACTGTAAAATTAAGGGGAAAATACGAAACAAAAACACTGGATTCAGATTTAATTGAAGTTTAAATACTCCAAAATGTGATTGTACTATTTATTTATAAAACAATTCAAAAGGATATAATTGGAAAAAGCACTTGCTCAAATATTCAATAAATTTATAACAAATTACCATACAGGAAACGAAACAAAATAAACTTCCTCAATCCCTGAATAGGACTGAACACACTCGTGATTCTGAATGGCCCTATTTTCAAACCCACCTACCGACAACAGCGTGACTCTAGCACAAAGCAACTTCATTCCTCATTCCTCAGCGTAATTGGCAACACGTGTTGGACTTCCGCTCTGCCACGTGGTTGATTGAAGGGATGTTCCGCCCTCCTGGATTCCGGGGGACGGCAATGTCCTAGCATTGTACGGGACACGAGCCAGGGTTGAGCCCATGAAAGACGATATTAGGTGATTATCTTGTTTAAGAGCCTTCAGTTCCGGTGCATTCATATGATAAGCACGAATAGTGAGGTCGCGTGTCTACTTATGTTCAATATGAAATATATGTATGGAACTAGATGCAAACAAGTTAAAAGATTTCTTACTATAAAGACGCAATTAATTTTTATTAATTTGCAAATTTTTATTTATAAATATTGAAAATTACAACTGGTATGGTTCATATACCCTACACGCACTGACCTATTTTCTACAATAGAAGGAATTTGTCGCCAAAGCGACATTTAACGTCTTCGTGGCTAGCTGTTTTATACTCTAAGATCAGAAACTGTGGTTAAATAAGTTTTCGTGGTTGACAATATTTCACCAAACAAGGCTACAGGTTTCAACATTAATTCTTATTGTTACTAAACTGTACCATTACCCCTTGGTCATTACAATTGGTTGTTGCTCGCGATTTAGTAAATCTTTTTATAGAAAGAACATTCATTATTTTAAAAAAGAATAGGGCGAGGAATGCTTAAAACTATAATCAATCTGTAAAAACAAAAAATCTAAAACGATGCGAAATATTAATTTTAACTATAACAGCTACTTCCCATTGATTCGTTTGCCACCTAATGTTACATCAACTTTCAATCCGTCCAATAGCTTATAAATACATCAATACGCTGACCTGATGTCCGATTCAAAATGCAATGTATGAATCACGCCACAACCGCTTTGTGAAATTTGAGCAGTTGAGTAAATCGGTCTCCTTAATGTTACGTGCAGTGGCACGTGTAAGCAAGGCTGCGGTCGCAAGAACGCAACATGTGTCACGCTTCGCGGCTATATTATCCTCAGCCAAAGAACAAGTGGACAGCTGTTGTCAAGTCACGTTACGAGTATAATGCTTTACTCATCACTTCACTTGAAATAAATTAATATTATACTTTTGTATTACAATTTTTATAACCATAATTATATATTAAGCACGTTTCCAGCAAAGAATAACTTACAGAACACGAATAAGATAAATCTTATTCGAATTTATTTTGCAATATGGTATGTCTGACGTTGAGAAATTAACTAACATTTTCAAATAATATCGAATTATTCCAAAATAAAAAATTAATTTTCCCGAACTTTTGATAGTTTAAATTAATTCAAATTTAATCGATCAATTACAAGTCGATATGATAAGCCCGCATACATATAGGAGTATAAAGGTTTAATAGCATATTCTATAAACAATTTAAATATGTCAATTATTTAAAATTAATAGGAGAATTAGACATTTTTCAAATTTCAAAATATTACACTACTCATGTCACATATTACTTATGCTGTGTTATGTATTACACTCTTAATTAAAGTTTATTTCCCAACTGCAACAGTAAGAAAAGGTAACTATAATTTAAGAACATATATAGTAATAACAACTTAAAAATACAATAATATGAAGAAATATATTTATACATATATATATATATATATATATATATATATATATATATATATATATATATATATGACTGTGTGTGTGTGTGTGTGTGTGTGTTTATTATACACATTATTTAGATATTGAACTTTTATTTTCCAATGTTTTCAACTTTAAAGATAAAAATTTCACAATTAAGACCCTGTCGCAGGATATATATTAATTACTAAACAGTAAAAAAGGAAGTTATGGTCCGTATTTATAAGTAATACGTAAAAAACTAAAAAACTTTCCATTTATGATGTGTCAATATTTATTCCATAAATAAGAAAACAAATTCAATAACAACAAAAGATTTGCTATCGCCAACAACATGTACTTTACATTGACTTTTAATTGTCACATTTCTGCCCTTTTTATGAAATATGTCATAACTAATAGCGCAACTACGAATTTCAAATTATATATAAATCATAGTTATATATCAATAATCATATATCAACCGGTATATTTAAATCATAGTTTCATAAATACTTGAAATTTCATGTTATATTAAATATAGTTGTCATAAATCAACCGGTATATTTAAATTATAGTTTCATAAATACTAGGAATTTCATGTTATATTAAATGTAGTTGTCATATATCAACTGGTATATTTCAATCATAGTTGTCATACATTCCATACTCTCCCTTCACTAGAGAAAAAAATAACTAAGTAAATAAAACATTTTTTTTTCAAATCTAAACAACTAACGATTCAACGTTTTATATACTTTATAGTAAAAATACATTTTACATGATTTAAAAGTTTACATAGTGGTCAAATTGAGAAGAGGTCTCTGCAAAATAATTAAATCATTTTTCTAACTGAAAGTATTAAACTCAGTCTTACAAATTATTTCACCCACTTTTTCTAATTCCACGCCGATCATAATGTCGTTTTTAGTAATAACAACTTAAAAACATACAATAATATGAAGAAATATATATATATATATATATATATATATATATATACACAAAACATTACCTTTAAGGAATTACGAACTTCCATTATTATTTTGATATGTTGACAGAATAAGGGACAGTTTGACGTTTGTCAGAACTTAGTGTTAAAGTCGAGCCTATGCTTAAAATTTTAATTTTTATAGATTTTAATAATTGTTTATATATACTTAAACATGAAAGTATACATATTACAACTTTACTTCGTAACTTTGAGGTTGAAAAAAATGTAAACGTTATAGCGTATTGAAAAAAATGTTTCCGTTATAATATTATTTATGCCCGTGTTAATTATATGTCTGTCAGTTAGCACATGATACCATATTAATTATATAAGACGCGGAAATGTTTTTACTGACTTGAATAATCTGAAAAAAAACATAATTTTTGTTTTACTTTTCAATATATTATTAGGATAAGCAAGCCTAGTTTTTTCGAATCTCTTTGTATTAATACGGAGTATCCTAAAGATAAATAATATTTATCCTCAATAAAACACACATTTTGTAAATAATACTTATTATTTCGAAAAACAACAAAAACGATAAATTATCAACTTTATCATTTTCTTTTAATTTTGTATATTATATTGTACCACAGCGTATTCAAATACTAAAATAAAAATTTTTTTACGACGTCACAAATATTTAATGCAGCAGTAGATAGATATAAAATAGATTATATACAATAAAATTAATTACAATAAAATTAATTTGAAATCGAAAACATAATTACGTTCTTTTTAAAATTCATTCTCCGAACGACCGAAGCGTGTACCGTATATAACGTGCAATAAAATTTAAATACTAATTAATTAATGACAAGAGTTTACGACATCTGACGCGCGACGGCGGCATCTAAGCGATGACCGGGCGCGACACGCGCGCTCAATTACGTAGCGCGGCGCCGCTCCCTCAATGAACATCAATTACTTTCACAAATATTCCTAATTACCGTATTAAATAACATACAAATGTACGAATGCAATGCACTGCTAACAGTTCGCTTTCTTAATTTCGGGGTTGTGATGCTGACAGTATCCAACCCCGAAATGACAGACCTCATTTATACAGTGACCAATAAAATTAATTGTGAATTATACATTGCTACAAATAAAAAACGCATAAACTTTAATTATTCTGAGAATGCTTATACAGTTCATAAAGTTGGTATCACGATATTATTTACTACCAATAAATTAAATAAAACAATATAATGACTAATCTTAAGTTATTTTAAAAATCCAACATAACAACGACACGTGTCATAGCAAACACGTAAAATATGAAGTTATTTCTAGGATTGTGAATACAGATTACGTCTATCACATCAGATGGCATATTTAAAGCATCGTTTAAATTATATTATTTTTGTGTTTGTACTTGTTGAATTTGCTGTTTATTTTGTTTCCTCCCATGATAAGAGGGGAGAAAATGATGTGAAAACATCGTCAAGACAGTAAGAACACGTAATGGTTAATTTAAAATGTTAACAACACATCTTGGAAAAATATTACAATTCACTCTAAAATATACTTTTATCATATAAAGGTTGTGCGTGTTTTTCTAATTCTAACAGAAAATGAGAATATTACTTGAAAGAATAGTCGTTAACTTTGTTCAATTTAAAAATTATTTTCAATAAATATTATTCTTTCCAGAGTTCCAGGTAATAAGCTAAATATTCCTTCTCCTTAAAAGTTTCGATCACAGGAATTAAATTACACGTAGCCCTCTTCTTTAAACACCATCGAATTGAAAAAAGAAACTAGCGGATCATTTCAGATGAACTTGCTGAAATGTCAACTTTTTTAGGTTATACAAAATTCGGTTATACCAAAGTAAAAAACTTAGGTCGAGGTCAGAATAATGTTTGACAGATGAAGTTATGACGAGCTTGACCCATACTGAGTTTATTAGTAGTATTTTTATCTATTTTATCCATATCCAGATTTAAGCAAGGTATGACTTTCTATTTCATTCCATTAATAACAATGATATAAGCTGTAACTACTTCGACAATTTATTATGTACTTTATTTCTTTATTTTTTATTCATGTAAATTACATCAAGCTTAGAAAACTAAGTAGCGGATATATTGCTATAAATGTAATCTCTTACAGATAACTACATTGAATCAAGTGAGAACACAAGCACCGTGATAGACTGTAAGCGATTTTTAAACACTAATTAATGACACTTAATCCAGAATATAGAGATTTTTACTTGAATATAATGATGAAAAATATAAAATTAAATATAACAAACGCAAAACAGTATATAATATAACAAACGCAAAACAGTATAATGGGAATTTTGTAATAAAATGAGGGCCCATTTTTTGTATTTGTACTCAGTTAATTCCTTAATCTAGTAGAATATAAGTTAAAGGAATCACTATATAATACAATTATACGCTAGCAGATTAAGTAGTGGACATATTCTTGTTTTAAGAATGCAAATCAAGGTCGTGGGCCGACAGCCATTGGAATCTAAATCGGAGGAGTGACACAATAATCGGAGAAGTTATACATGCAACGGGATTATTAAGGATTGTGTAGAAAAATATAGTTAAAAAATGGCGTAATTAATTATTATAAAAGTGTAATATAATGAATATAATATAGTCGCACGCTATCTGTGAAAAGGTTTTAAAAATATATTTCATATTTCATTCCATATCTCGTCAATCGTGAATCGAATAGATTTGAATTCAAATCATGTCGAATCTCTTTTTGTGTTTTATTTAATATTCAGACTGATTTCAACATTTTGCCTCCTAATGCCTACATTTTATTAATACCTACGATAATTTATTTTAAAGACGTGCCCTTCTAGAAATGGGGTTTATATATTGTAATCCGTACGAGTACGAGTACTAAGTATTTACGTGGAACGGACATACTAGCGTATGACATTCCGCAGATACCTGTTACAAAATACGCTGCTTTCTGTCTCTCTCTGTAGTGACTCAACCACTATAATAGCAAAAGATGCAATGTGAGTATGGACGTCCGTAGGCCCGTTCATCATATAAATCCCTTGGAAAAAATAAAACAGAAAACGTTCCACGTAATAGGTTCATATTCGCAACATGTCATACTTTTGCGCAAGCTAGCACTTCATATACTCGTACTTTGTGTTTGCTTTATACTAGGTATTATCTATTCTGTCTTAACTCAACTGCAAATCGGTATTTGGTGCGCACATGTTCATTCATTGTCTCTGAAGGCCTGTGACGCCCCCTCCCCCATATTCATTTAAGACCGTAAAGTCAGAAAAAATTATTATACTAAGTTATATCAAAAACACAACGGGTTAAACATTGACCTGAAACTTTTCACCCTCTTCAAATGGTCATATCAATCTGATACTTTGCAAACTTATACAATCAAAGGCAATATGGTACTATTGAGCTGATATGACAATGGAATACGGAGGATGACAGAGGAACTTCTCAGTGGCTATCAGTAAACGTGTCGAGTTTGGACTCGTTTGACTTGTTTCAAAGAAGCCTTTGCATATTTAACCGGAACGATCTGTTAATGGGGGAGTGGGATGATGGTGGGGGTATCTCGATGACTAACAGTAAATCTATCCATTTTAAGCTCATTTGACTTGTCTCGATGAATCTTTTGTTTAATTATTGGAACCAAGAGGGTATGGTCACGGAGATAGAAATTTGTCGTAGGAACGTCTCAATAATTAACATCAAAGCCGTCGACTTTGGGCTGTTTTATTTGTTTCAACGCATCCTTTGATTATAAATGTATATTCTCGTTGTCTTGAATTATAAATGTTACTTGTTTTCAATTTCGTGTATTGTGTGAGTGTCAATTGAAAGAGAGATTTACAAGGATTCCAAAGATATTTTTAAAAAAAATTTAAAAGAAATAGGTTTATAGATATTGCTGAAAATATCCACAAAAACATGTTCCCCCATTTCATCTTCAAAACTGTTACTATCTGTTAATGTGGGTATCTAACTTGTAACTGAAATATATTATCCAAATCTTTTATTTTCAAGACGAGTAGAATAGACACGATCATAAAATCGGTGAAATAGATATTTATCCCTTTTTATCGCCTTAACCCTTTTTACATTATAAAAAGAATAAATATATATTAATAATAATATAATTTGGGGGGGGGATGCTCCAAAATTTCAATTATATATTGCCTGCAGTTAAAACAGTGCTTTGTACGTCAGTTAGATTATGTGTGTGAGAGTGTATGTGTATTAGAATTAAATAAAAAACGACTTTTTTCGATTGCCGTAGTATAATACTATAAAAAAATCTCCTAACAGACTCATTTAATAACAGAAAAAATATTTTTGGTCCAATTTTTGTATTTAAAGATGCCCCTGGTATTGTGTACCACTCATATTGTAATTGCGAAAGACACATAATAACTCTGTAACTAAATAACAAATCGCTACCATATTGCGGGGTGCATATCGTTCGTGTGGCGGAGTAATAGACAAGAATATATTATCTGGAGCTTCACATGCGTGAAATATTAATATCACGAATAGTATGTTCGTATGTTTGTTACTCAATCACTTATTTTTATAAAAACGAAACAGCAGATTAGCACGAGTATAGTTCATGATTCAAACTAATATACTTGTTATTTTTACTCTTTGTCTAATAATACTATTTTAATACTGCAATATGTCAATAAGCAACATGTATATATCAAGGATTTAATATTATTTATAGATAGATATTGCGATGACACCCTTGGGTTAGAAACAAATCCCATTATCGTAATCGAAAATCCACGCGAAAGTTACCGTGAGCACATTTTTAAGCTACGTCACATAATGGATATCTGTAACATACCAAAAATATTCTATCCATTATTATACTCCACCATAATGTATATACACAAACAAACACACACACACAACACGCACTCTGGTATGACCCCCTTACTTTTCTACCAACAAATCTGTCATGTTATAAAATTTTATTAAGGAAAGAAAAAATTAATTGAAAAAAGGGTTATATTTATAAATTTAATAGCTTACAAAAGCGCAAATTCAAAGCTGTTTCTCACCCAAAAACTGTTATACATTTATTAATATAATACATATATACACACGTAATATAATCAGTTCAAAGATATACGTTGTACTAAGATGATATCCACCGTATATAACCTACGTAAGGCTGTCTAGACGGCCGACTTAAAGCCGCTCCGCTACAAAAGCTTGTAATTATTATCACTCCATTTATAATATCAATCAACCCTTTTTATGTTTTTTTCGATATCAGAAAAACTCAATCTTTTATCTCCGCCTATAATTAACAGTTAACAATTAAATTTTGAATCATGTTTTGACAGCTTTCGTCCGCTTAATTATTGTTATATTGATGTCAGGTTTTATTGCTCTAATAAATTGTTAGATATAGGTTTTAGTTAACATATTGTTAAGTGTTAATGTAAGGTAAGATTCTATGAAGAAAATAATATTCCATTCGGAAAGTTGGTACAATCATTTACAATTTATTTATTGGTTTAACAACAACAATTTTTAATAGAAACCACCAGTGTTTTTGTACATGATTGTCTCCTTCCTCGAATTTTATATTTTTAATTATATTTACCTTCTCACGTCTAAATTATTGCCATTAATTTGTTGTTTTTTTATAAAATAAAAATATATATTTACTCGAATTTCATTAACAGATCACTTATTCTTTGCGCATAAATCAGAAAATGATGAAGCGTTGTTCGTGAAAATGAGAAACGTCTGTTATTGTGTATTTACCAGTACTCATTTACATCAAGATGACTTTATGAACTTAACTAGATATCTTACTATTTTGCTCCAATATTGGAAGTTTCCTGAAATATATGACTACAAGTGAAAACAACTGGCAGCTCCAACATTATTCATAAAAAATCAGTTTTGATATCTGGTATATTATTCGTAACAGAAAATTAAATGAAGTCTATGTAATAAATAAAAACTATTCTAAAAATATCTTTTTTCCAATAAAATAATTTTAGGCTTACCGTTACCATACCTGTATGGTGTAACCATAATAATTCTATAATTACCCCCAATTTATTTATAGAACGTTTAATAAAACAAATTAAAAATTTGAGTTAAATTAATTTTATAAAAAAAAATCGTCATTTTAAAATCACATTAAAACTTGATTAAAATTAATAGTGCAATAGTTAACCTATTATTAATAACGTATTGACAGAAATTTATGTTAAGTGTATTTGAATAGAAATCCTTTTACAAGAGAAATGTATACATTTGAATTAAAAATTAACCACATTACCGGCTTAACTTAGCTAATCTTTTTAAAAAGGTGCGGAACCGAAACTTTTTTACATTAACTATTTTTGAAACCTAAAAAACGAGCTCACAACAGATGAATTAACTGTTAAATGATTATAATCCTTAATGTCTAGATATCATCATGTATTGGCTTTAGATCTTCCGTATTAACAACAAAACATAGTTAAATAAAAATTGAGTTCCTAGGGTCATTAACAACGTTTCCAATTAATTTATCCTTTATGTGTTTTGAATAATAATTAATTATACAAGAAAAAATACTTATGCAAACATTATAATTAGCTTAATCCAACATAATGTACGCAAGTAGGCGGAGCAAAATACAAAATCTAACAAACGCATAGAAAACGGCAAAACAACAACACAAGGAACTAAAATAAATTTCGTCATAAACACTACTTATCCAACCCATATAAATAGCCAATGTCATTCAGAACATTTATAAGCCCAAATTATGAGCACCGAGTATAGTAGTGAATAAAAAAACTCATTCCCATATTCCACTTACCCTTAGAAATAGCCCCGGGGGTGGTAAAAAACTTACCCTCTCATGCTAAGATTGCACGTAAAAAAAACTCGACAAAAAGCCGCCGAGACGCTAAAGAAAAAACGAAAGATCCCAAAACGGCATTCAATGGACCGGGGTAGAAAAAATTATGTGTATATCGTTCGTGAAAGCAAAAAAAAGGAGGAAGTACTTTCAAAGTAGTATATGGGTCTAAAGTCTAAAGGGCTGATGGCCTTCGATTAATTCCGGAGTGCTACTTTCCGTTTCGTACGAATGGAACTTGAAAGCTCATTACAAATTTCTTTAATTGGAATCTGTTTGGAAGCTTTGGGATTGATGAAATTCTATTGTCCAATAAATAATTGAAGGCGAAGAAGAGAATCAATCGATCGATACCTCGCCTAGTTAATTACCACTTTTCATTTTTATTTTAAAAGAGCTTAAAAGGAGAATAGAATGTATATATTTTTAATCAGCATTAATAATGAATATCATCATATGGACTGCTAGTGTGAATTAAGGGAGTCGGAGAATAAAAATGTGGCTTAGAATTATCCATACAATCTACTAAAGGATCGTTATTATTAAATAAATTAAAAACTCAAGCTTAATATTACCCCTCTCGTCCAATTACGTACAAACTTTTTCTGGAACTTATTAACGTTGTCCTCGTAGGGACGATGTTTTTAGTTCAATTAATATACGAAAATATAAATAATGAATACCTTAATTAACACCTAATTATAACATAATTACACCTTAATAATAATAGAAAAAATGAATTATAGGGAAAACAATTATAGTAATAAGTAACAATTAAATCAAACTACGTGATGTAGTATTATTTCTACTTTATTTAAGTTCTTTCCCACGACCTAGGTTTCGTTGTATTACAATATCTTCAGGTGGACTATTAGCAAAGATCTTTGTTAATATTCCAGCTGAAGATGTAATACAACGAAACCTAGGTCGTGGTAAAGAACTTAAAGAAAGTAGAAATAATACTACATCACGCACTTTCATTTCATTGTGAATAATTAATTTCTACTAATATATTCAACAGTAATAAGTAATTTATAAATAATCTAGTAGTTTGTGCCCACAATATATTCTATAATTTAATTTCTTAAAATACTATAATTATTGATCCATTGTGAAAAGAATGATCCATTGTGAATTTGGTTCAGAAATTTACTGGAGACTGATTATGAAACCGAACAAAAACAAATATGAAGATAATTTAGGTGAACAAAGTGAAATGTTAGAAATACACATATACTATTTACAAAATCTCATTGTAATCATCATTTATAGATTTCCCTCGTAATAGGTTTTCCTCAAAATTTTAAACAATTCTATTTTTTGCAACTAATATGGGCCTTTTTCTCTCTCAACTTTCCGGCTTATATCGAAATAAAACATATTTCACTTTTTTCCTTTATTTTAAAAGTATGATAATACAAATTTCACTTAAATTTCTTCGGAATTTGTACATAGTTTCTCAAGTTTATTGACATCACATTATTAAAATAAGTACCTCATATTACTCCCGAGTCCTTAAGCTATATAGAAGGTACATATAATTAAAAATATAAAATTCGAAGAAGGAGATAATCATGTACAAAAACACTGGTAGTTTCTATTAAAAATTGTTGTTGTTAAACCAATAAAGAAATTACTGAAGAATCTGTTGTTACTGTAGTAGTGATTGAATATTGAATATATTTGGCGTTAATTTTGTAGAAATTCATTATTCACAATTAAATGAAACTACGTGATGTAGTGTTATTTCTACTTTCTCTAAGTTCTTTACCACGACCTAGGTTTCGTTGTATTACTACATCTTCAGGTGGGCTGTTAGCAAAGATTAATTCAAATCTTTGCTAATAAATAATATTTGCTAATAGCCCACCTAAAGATGTTGTAATACAACGAAACCTAGGTCGTGGTAAAGAACTTAAAGAAAGTAGAAATAATGCTACATTACGTAGTTTCATTCTTTATAATTCTAAACCGCACTACAAATGTTAATACGGAAATAAATAACACTAGTCTAATTTCCACCACTGAGCGACCCAGTGGTGGAAATTCGACCGCAATTCATTAAATTTTTAAGTTTGAACGTTATTGAGGTTCTTTTGACAAAGAGTATATTTCTGTAATCATTGCATATATTTTTTTTTTAATTTTCTTCTATTACGTTAACCGAGAGCGTGTACAAATACATTATAAACATGTATTGTTTGCCTTAATTCTCTACAATACCTTTATCGATGAAATTTGAAATTTAATTTTAATAACAGAGATATCTATTACGCTAAATATAAAAAAAAACGCTTTTTCCTTGACATACACTCCACAGACTATTGAAAAAGGAACATTTGAAATCATATAAAATTCTCATTCAGTCAATTTGACATTTTAAAATTCTTTAACGAAAATTTCTACATGTCTGACTATTTGACCACCGACTATTAGATGTTTGACATAAACAGTATAAACGTAAACAATGAATCTTTTATTGTTGAATGTAAACAATTAATGTTTTAATGCATTTGTAATATATAATTTTATGTATTTGTAACACATATTACATATAAATTTTAGCTTTCTGTACTCCTTCCCCCTAAAAGCTTTAAGTATGCGAAATCCTACACTCTTCCGTACGCGCAAAAAGGGGTACAAAGTTTTCTCTTCAAGTTTTAATATACAGATTCTCATTAAATTTAAGTAAATAAATAAACAAAATAAAACTATTTTGAAATATTAGCAAATATATTACGTGTTAAATAGCAGTAAGCACACAATGTTCCTTAAATATTCAACAGAAGCCGTAAGTTTGTCATTTATACGATATAAAAAAAATTGAATGATGCCACAAACCATGCCGTTAAAAAGCTACGAATATATCTTTCGAAGCTTGTCCCGCAGTAACCGTTATATTACAAACGCGATACCGACTTGTCGCAGTCTGCGACACGACAAGTTGCTCCCCAGAGAATAATTCCCCCCTGTTACCGATTATTCCATTCATACCCGCCTCAATATGCACAGCCAAATTTGTTACGTGCTCCTGCATTCGTTTGCAGTGATTTTACCTCGCTTACATAATTCGTTTGCAAAGATTTTACCTCGCTTACATAATTCGTTTGCAAAGATTTTACCTCGCTTATACAATTCATTTGCAATTATTTTACCTCGCATACAGACCTTAAATTAGAGCATTCCTATTTCAATCCTTTAGCAAACATGTGCGAGGTTAAAACATATGTGTTTGTTTTTAATTTCGTTTGTAGCAACTAGATAAGATCCTCCGGTTCCTATCATTACAATACTAGGTAAAGGCACTCGTAAATGAATATCGTTATATCGACTGCTGGTGTGAATTAAGGGAGTCGAAGAATAAAAACGTGACTTAGAATTATCCATACAATCTACTAAAGGATCATTATTATGAAATAAATTAAAAACTCAAGTTTAATATTACCCCTCTCATCCAATTATATAAATGAGTTATTTACCTGCCTTTAGCAAATACTAACTTTTTCTGGAACTGATTAACGTTTTCCACGTAGCAACGACGTTTTTAGTTCAATTAAAATACGAAAATATAAATAATGAATACCTTAATTAACACCTAATTATAACATAATAATACCTTAATACTTACCTAGAAATAAATAACTTATATAACTTATTACTATTATTTTTACCAATTAATTTGCATATGCAAATCACCTAACTGATTGACTGCCATATTTAGATCCATTCTCGGCCATATTAAGTTTGCACCTACATTAATTTCATTACATCATAAGCAACTAAAAGGGGTTTTTCAAAATTCCTTTGCCACGGATATAAAAAAGGATAAATGTTTTTACAAACTTAAACAGTCTGTTTTTAAACTTTCAATCATTATTTTCTTTAAAGAAACGTTAAATATTACAGGAGTAGAGTGTCGCCAATTATTAAAAAGCGTATTTTAAGAATTTTAAACTTACGTCACCAAAAAAATTTTTGATGTCAGATAAAATCTTTTTAACACAATAGAAAATATATTAAGATTAATAATGAATTATTCGCGTTATTTAATCAGTGAAAGTTTTGTAGAGCGGTTTCACGCATAATTACATTAATTTATTTCTTCAAGCCATTTTTTTTCTAAAAAATAAGCAACATTGGAATCCACTGGTAACCAACATTGGAATTCAATAGTGATACACTCGTGACCTTTACTTATTTCTTACATGCAGCATATGATTTACAACTTCCCTTTAAAAATTTGCTCAATCCAATCGATATATTTTCTATTCCCACTCACTTTCCTGTATACTTCTTGTTAATCGGTCATTACTGGTATATACCCTTCTTTATGCTAAATAAATATATTCATTCTTACTTTGATCGAAGTATTTCTTGAAATGCTGTGTGTCTTTCTACAAATATTCCTCATTGAAAAATAATATCATTTCCACAAGGTTTAATTTTCCTGCCTTTCTTCTCTTCTGTGCCCAAGTATCGAATTATTGACAGGATTAAACGTCTTGAAGGGTAGTTTTGTACATCATGTTTGACTAGCATTTTCTTAGACACGCTTGTAACAAAGAGAATAGTTATTTAATTTGAATGTACTTTCTTCTTCAACCCTATAGATTCCAGGTTATCCTGGTCATCCAAGTTAGCATTCCCTGCGTTCATTAATACTCATGGTATTCCCTTAAGTATTCGACTTGTTCGGAGATGACTTCCAGATGTCGGTCGTAGCCTGCGACAATATTTTGCTTCAATCTCTAAATTTCTTACGAACGCCGTTAGATAAATACGCACCGGTACAACTTCCTATAACTAAACACCGTATTTTAGCTGAAGGAATTGTTAAAAAATGTGGACATGTTAATCATGTTATTAAATGTATGCTATTTTGAAATATTTGTGCTTAATCATTTCCCAAGCTATCTTTAATTATAAGTTTAAAAACTTTTAACCTACTAAGTATATTAAATAACCTACGGAAAATAAATAATTAACCTATTGAATTAATAAGTGTATGTAATGCTATTTCGCTATGCTATTTATAACGTGCAAATAGATTGAGTGATGAAATGCATGGATCAAATCGTTAGTTTCAGGTGGTTCGTTAAAAACATCTGAATAAGATTAAAAATTTGCTGATTTTATGAACTTCGAGAGTTCTTTGAGAATTATTTAAAATGTTATCGGTACTAACTGAGTAAACAAATATGTAATTCAAGGAGTAAAATCATTCGAATCCCTGTCCTTAATCATTTTATTTCGAATAAACCTGTGTTAGAATTGACAGAAAACATTGTCACTATTACCCGTTAAGAAATTAGTTAACGATGGTCACCTTATTTATATGGGAAATACTGAGTTAGCTAACAAGCTTTTGGATACGAGATTTTGACTTCTCTGGAATGGTTGTGAAAAGATTTCAGATTATTTTTTTAAATGTGCATATAAATGTGGCAAAACGCGCTCGGTTAAGTTAGCTCCAAACCAAAAGAGCATCACATTAGCAAAAAATATTTTAATCGACATCAAGTAATGAATCTTCTACTTTATAAGTTCCACCTAGCTCATAATACGAAGTTACCACAAATAATGTATGTAATGCGAAGAAAAAGCTAACTGCCACGGGATGGCGAAATTAAATTTAGAAACTTTAAAAACGATGACTATGATCTTCAGTAGAAATCCCGCTCCGCCCTATTAAATTATAGGTATGTATAATACTAGTCATAGCTTTCTACATAGAATTAAAAAAATCAAGAAATCCCCGACTATTCTCAACCCTAATTGGAAAAAGATCCTTGACCGACTACTCGTGAATTGGCTGAGAAGTTCAATTGCAGTCACGGGGTATTTGCATAAATTAGAAATTGTTGCAAAATACGGTACTTGGGTACTCCCCAACAGTCGAATTTAAAAGCTTATTAACCACCCTAATACTTTAGTCTAATATTTGATACATACAAAAGGTACTTTCTTTTTAACATAATGTGATATTTATAATATTTAGTGAAACCTATACTACAAGGATATTTAGAGAAGAGTTTACTTATTAATACCGATAAATATAACGTAATACTTGTTGAAAAAATATATGCGATGTTCTACATGAAATAAACATAAATAATGATGTTATAATGCAAGTATAAAAGTCCGTTTATTTTGTAAATTTATTATTAAAGTACGGCTATTAGACAGATAGTCCGAAAAAATAATCAGTTTTGGACTAATAACGCTCTAATAGATATAACCTGTAAAAAACCTAGAATGAATTAAAGTGTTCATAGTGTAAATATTTACTATAAGGAGCAAATTAAATGCCTAAAAAATAAAAATGCAGTTATTCGACATGAAAGAAACTTCTATGGAAGTTGTTGTGGAAATAATTGGTCGGAATAAGTCGAAAAATAAAACTTAAAATATCTAAAAAATATGAGTAGATCAAATAAAAATATGAATATAAAAGATAGCTACATATAGAAAATTATTTAAGCAAATTTTTATCTGGAATGAAATAATTATATAAATAATTATACAGATAATACTCCATCTCAACATAGATGAATTTTGGATTATTCTAATTCCTAAACTAGTGTTCAGCATGTTAAGTTCCTAACCCGCTCAATTCGATAGAAGAATTTTAATTTTTTTTAATCTAAAATTCGAGGACTCATGAATTCTTCGATTCAGAGAAGCTCACCAAAATATAAAGTCTTGCGTTCAGATCTATAACTGTTGACAAGATCATATTAACAAACCCCTACAGCTTCGTAAACATTTCATAAAAACGCTATAGACACCATGAATTCAATGAATTCATTCGCATCACAAACTGTAAAAGACGATTCGGGGTGATATCACCAGGAGTTTACAAATGAATTATTCCTATTTAAAACTTCTTTTATATTTTATAAACCTTACTCAACCCTAAAAGTAAATATCATATAACGTATAATGAATACACTGTAAAACCAAAATTATCTAAGTGCGTAATTGGCATTTTAATCGTGACTAAACAGGCAAATCAGCCTGTCTTCTGTTATAGATTTCTGTAAATCATATCTTTCAGTTTTCCACTACTTTTATCGGAAACTAGGTTAACCCCGTCTCTGTAAGGCCGGGGTTTCACCGGCCGGGGTTACACTTCATATATAATTGTTTGATTTTGGAATTGGCTTCATTTTGTACACTTGGATCTTATTTGTCACAAAATTTATTTAATTCAGCAGTTATGTTTATTCTGCGACTAACTTATTTTGCAATACCTATCTGTACTTTTTGGTATCTAATTAATGTTTTCGTTGGTATAATGTACATTATAACTTAGAGTAGGCTTGAATAAAAAATACATTAAATTAAATTCGTAACTTATATTTAAATTTTTATTCTGATAGAAATGCAGCATTGTTAAGAAGAACATTGGCTTACTCGTCAATGCCAAATGATCTCTTTCGGGGAACAGAAAATAATTAGCATAATCTTTTATGTATGTCAGTATCAAAATATAGGCAACTAAAGGTTACGTTGCTCTATTTGATAATTGTTTAGCTTTGTTATTACTGTTTTTTTATATAAATAAAATGACAGTTTCTCCAATTTTTAATCTCAGCATCATTAACTAGCTCCAGTGATTTAAATTATCTATACGTCGATACTTATAAATAAAGCGAAAGTGTTTGTTTGTTTATTTGCGCTAAATTCTTGAATGATACGTACGATTTTCAAAAATTGTTTTTTTGTTAAAAAGCTCATACTTTCAAATAAATTATGAGCGGTATACCATTACGCTAGTATTCATTAGAACAGAGCAGTAACAGGGCACAAAAGTTTGTCTGCTTTGTTTGTATGTTTGTTTGTTCGCGCTAACCCCAGGCACTACATGAACTATTTAAAAAAAATATTTTTATGTAAAATGTCCATACTTTAAATAAAATTATAAGCAATATAAATAACTACAATTTAGAGGGGTAGAGTTAAAAAATGTAACAAAAGTTTGGGAATCTGCTTAAACGGTGCAAAGTAAAAGAGACCAATTTACAAAATTTTCGAATATCTAATTTAAAAATTCTATCCTCGGTGAAATCACGAGGCACAGCTAGTATGTAATAAATGTTATATACAATAAAAATATCTTATTCCGCTATATAGTCCTTACAGTTGTAAGTCATTTTAATGAAGATGCATTGAACGTCTCAAAAGTAAAGTGAATCTCGATGTCTTTTATAGCTTGCTCTCTTGAACTTAAGTCATCTAAAATATTGTTACAGGAATTTTTAAGTAATGATATACACACCGAAAAATCTTTCGGAATCAAAAATCTGTAAAACACTTCGATAACTCATCTGACAGGGAATATGCTGAAATATCCACCATCCTGTTACATGTCCCAGATTCATTGGTAGTGCAAATAATAGTAATAATATAAGTGACATTTCCTGCGTGCCGGATGGCGCGCCACGTGCTACCGGACTCCGACACGTGCACGCGTCACAACAGCCGACTACTTGTTAATGAGCGACGGGACACGAGCCCCCGCACTGCCCACTCGTCTGCACCTAGCCGCTCCAAGTGCACAGTGCAGAGGCCGACCGGACAAGTTAATGTCGTGTTTTTATAAGTGGTGTTTGTTTTGGGTGCGCCTGTTAGCGAAATGTATTTCTGTCGTCGCCATGTCCATGGTGTCGCGTTACAGTTATTAGGTGAAAAAGATTTGTGTGAATCCGTGAGATTGAGTTTCGGTCCTGCGCTACATCTAGGTAGCTAAAAATTATAAATTATACTTAGAACGATAACGGTAGGAATTTGTTGAGAATTCTGCATGATACTTTACGACCTACTTTCAAACAAAAAATAAAATATGTACACAAATCACTTTAGTGGCGATAGTGTTAATAGATTAGATTATTTTTAGCTATACAAGTTATATGAATGAAAAAACAACCAACTCCAAGTACAACTCGCACCCTGAGGTGCTCCGTACCGTTATATCATCATAAAGCTTGGTTTCCTTTACTTATTCTATCAGAAAGATCTTTCAAATCAAATTCCAAGATTGTACCTAAACGGAAAATAATCCTTAGTGGTTTTTATGATTGAGTCAGTAAGAAAGTGATATTTGAAAGGCTGTATATTTTTAGTATATAAAGTTAGAAGTTTCATTTTTACCAGGCATATGGACCTTAGTATCTGATATCTCAATTTAATACCTTTGGCCGCTTCCGAGAAAAAAGGTCTTCACGCATAATTTTCAGTATAAGGCACTGAACCTTGAAAGGCATTTTACTAATGTGACCGACAGCATAATTTTCATTCCGAGGTACGGAGCCCTAAAAATAAGGCACCATTAGGACAGACAGCCTTATTTTCATTCTGAAGTATGGAACTTTAAAAAAAGGTAATTTACGATTGCGGCCGACAGCATACTTTCCTTTCTGAGTTACGTAGCCCTAAAGAAAGGTTATTTACTATTTTGATAACAAGCATAATTTTCATTCTGAGGTATGGAGCCCTAAAAGAGTTAAATTACGATTGTGACAGCCAGCATAAATTTCATTATGAGGCATGGAAACCCTAAAAAAAGGTAATTTACGATTGTGACCGACAGCATAATTTCCATTCTGGGGTACGTAGCCCTAAAAAAAGGTAATTTACGATTGTGACAGCCAGCTTAATTTTCATTTTGAGGTAATGAGAAAATGGTAATGAGAAAAAGAGGTAATTTACGATTGTGACAACCAACGTAATTTCCATTCAGAGGTATGTAGCCCTAAGGTAGTAGGGTACTAGGTCATTTTCGATTGTGGCCGAAAGCATAATTTTCATTTTGAGGTACAGAGCCCTAAAGATAATTTCCGATTGTGTGGGAGCCCTAAAAATAAAGTACTTTAAGATTGTGAAAATATTTTAGGTAATAAATTTCCTAAACAACATTCTGCGAGTAATTAAAAAGATGAAATAAGACGTTGTTTAGAAGATTTGCATGGCCAGAAAGTGACTGAAAGAGTCGATAAAAAGAATAAAGGTAGTAAATGAAAAAAAAACAATATACATATATATATTGTTGAACAATATATATATATATATATATATATATATATATATATATATATATATATATATATACACACATATATACACATTGTTGAACAATATACATAAATACACGCTTTATACAATCATTATGGTTATTTTAACATTTCTCCAACCCGCTTCGAAACAAAAAAAAGACAATAAATATATTAAATAGACCAGTTTTCCGTAATAATTTAAACAATTTTATTTAATATGTTCATATTATGAATTTTCTTTATTTCTCAACTTATTAACAACGTTACAAGATAACATCTCATTTTATTCTTAGGGTCGTAAGATATGGTCGCACCATGGGAAACTCTATTAAAATCCTTTTGTAGCTTTGTGCGATGTGCATGTAAATGAAAAATAGATAGAAGGAAAATAAACCTTCTCAACGTGGGGTTAAAACATAATATGTATTATTTTATTCCCGTAGACTAAGATGTATAATATTGAAAAAAAATCATGGAAATCCTATTTCACCTAATACGAGTTCAAATAAACAAGCAAGGGAAACAACTTACGAAAAAGATGAATTTCCCTTTTGGAGTTTATTTATAATCACCCGAATTTACTTTTTCTTTTATGCAGACTTTTTGAACTATTTTTTTTTTATTTCTATTTTATTGGGGTGGTGAGGCTTGTTGAAAAAGAGTTAAGTGGTAACACTGAATTTTTACAGTGGATTTTCAACTCAACCTTATTCTATAACGCTCTGCATTATTTAAATTCAATCAAGATGCAGCCAGACTGTACAGCCAATGGTGGTATGGACGCAGTCTATTTCGATCAGCTAACGGAAAAAATATCCTTAAGTAAAATTTTATTTTTGATATCTTAAATTTATTTATTTACAAAATATTTTTGGACCTGGAACTTGAAAACATATTTAATTACAATTTCATTTATTGGTTTACACTGGAACTTTATGTTAATCTTAATAAATCTAGAAAATTGTGCTTTGGGAAAAATCTCTGGACAAGTTACTTTTATTAAGATTGTTATCTGAACAGTAAAAATTCCATAATTCAAGAAGTCTTAAAACAATTTTAATTTTTAATGTTCTAAAACAGTCAACGATAATACGGTTATGTTATGCTTTTGTCATGTGGTCTTCATTTAACCTTATAGTATAACCATATCATTGTTGACGATTCTAGAAAATGAAAAATGAAAATTATTTTCAGAGTTCTTGAATTATAGACTCTTGTTCTGATTTGACAACAATTATAATAAAAATTTTAAGCTGACCCATAACTAACCCCAAACAAGTTGCGACAACCAACTTTTTAAGAAAATACCTCGGCGGAATAAGGACGAGCATTTTTGCCGTTTTTCTTTCAAATTTTGTACATGAATAGTTATTCTATCGAAAAATACCATCACAGTCGTAAAGCAGTCAGTAGTTTTCATAATATAATCGTCTTGTTGAATATTGTTACATATATGCCACCTCCTCCGCTACCTATATACAGATCACGTTAAACACACTTCGATAAAAAAAGCCATTAAATTATTTGCCAAATATTCAGAGTCAAGACTATAAACATAATATTTAACATATAATTGGACCGAACCAGAGACGTTTACTCCATTCAAACATGAAGCAATATCTCTGCAATCGACGAGTTCCGCATTTCGACGGGGCCAATATTTTAACACATGCCAAATGAAGCGTACTAATTTCGTAATGGCAGCATGTAAACATACCAAATTTGGAAATATGGTCGCATTGCTCGATGGAGCTACGCCGCCGCCAAACACGCATGAAATTGAAGTGCGCCGGCTAAATTGCTGCTACGCGACTGCCGGTTTGTGTAATGCGTTTGTTTCAATTTGTGAGATTGCCTGAGCGGAACGCCGGTTACACGTACATCCCTCTCCGGATGACGACTTCAGAAGCGGTATCGCTTTGAATTGCATCACTAATAAAGCGTGCAATTGCTGTACGCGATGTGAGTTTTTGCACTTTGTGTTGGTAGTTCGGAAATCAACTTTTAGCCTATTCATTTGATTTATCTTTATTAATTATGGAAGATATCAGCGTCAATAAGATGCGTGGTAAAATCTAAGGCAGAAGAAGTATAGGGAAAAGATATACATCATGGTTGCACAACCTGAGAAAATGATATACATGTGTAACTAATGAACTTTTTATAACGGTTACATCCGAGATTAGAATAGCCATAATGATTGCCAAGCTCAGACAGTGTCTCCTACTCGAAGAAAGTATGCTACAATATTTTCTGATCAAAAGTTAAAACATCTCTAAAGCAACTTTCGTCTTTACTTACGTACTTATTCCCTTAAGGTCCAGCAGTAAATAAGGCTTTCACTCTGAGATGTCATTCCCCAGGTGTGCAGATATCATCTTAGATCTTTCTTCTATCATTTGTCTTTCCGACGCCGATATAAGGGCTACTACAACGATTTTATTCTGTAGCATTTGAAAGGTACATACGATCTGTTTCCGTCTCCACGTAATTGAGAGCATACTAACTCAAACACTGGCTTTACATTGTGATAAATTAAATGAGGCATACTTTTTAAAACATTGAAGCAATTTCCATAAACTGCAATTTCATGAAAATATAAGCGGCCATTAAGGAAATCTACTCGTTTTCAGAAACGAAATAACTACAAATTTAGTTCTGTAGGTTCATATATTTATTATATTATGCGAATTTAAATATAATTTTTATTCTAACATATATTATAATGACGCAACTTAGGAAGTGGGCAGAGGGGCATGCTACCCCTAATCGCTTTCCACCCTCCCCCAACCCTGCGAATATATTTTTGAGGCGGCAATATTTGAACTCTATGACATCGAAAGGAGAGACAAGGCGGCTAAACCAAAAATGGTTTTACCACATTAACCAATGGCGAAAAAGTTCTATATACTTGGGTCGTTTATTTTCGTTCATTATTTCTCTCTGAACGTCATTTTTTTGGGAAAATAAAAATACCGAATTGATTAAAATTTTGCTCATCTGATGGATTTAATAGTTGCTGAAAACTAAATTAGTTTTTCTCCATGTTCACATGTCTTTAGGAAATTATGATAGCTGCTATAGGCAAAAGCTTAAAAGGGGTTCGAGATACAGGATGAAGCGCAAGAAGCGAAGCCATAAATATGAAACGGAATCATTACAAGGTCATTTTGGAAATTGTTGAAAAATTTATAGAAAGAGATGGAAGCTTAAACACAAGAACAACGCAGAAACTTTGCTAGTTCCTATGCAGTGATTATCTTTTCTTTGTTACTTTGGTTTCTGGCAGATGTATGCTCAAAAAGACAAGTTCTTCGAAATTGATTAAAATTATTTAAGATCAACGATGAGTAATTAAGATTGATTAATCTAACTAACTTGACTATTGAGCAAGAAGTATCTGATGCAATGTTGACAGTTCTTAAATAGCTTTACTCTGAGAAAAAGTTTAATAATAAAATTTTAATCTAAGAAATAAGTTTAATTTTTCGTCCTATTAATTTTGAAATAATTATTATGGGTCGTAAGACTAGTCTTCGTAGTTCTAGTTACAATTAGAAGTTAATTTGTATTTTTAATTCTATTTGCGGTTAACCGATACGTGCTCGTAATTTTATGTAATACCAGTAACTTAAACTTGTCGCCACATCATAAATATCGTGTCTATATATCAGTGGCAGAGGTGTAAGAACTTTTATAACAAATGTTTTAGTTATAAAAGAAATATCTGCTGCATTTGTACATTAGTAAATAAAATATTTTAATAAACTTATTACCAAAAGTTCTTCAGAATATCTGTAAATTTGAGCGTAGTTGTTTTAATTGCTTAAATAAGGACAAATTTAGCTACGCTATACAGTGGCTGAAACTTAATCTCGATCCCGATCAACGATCTCATTTGGCGAAGGGAGGGAATGCGTTTAATCACAGCAAAGGGAGTAGAGCAGCATAATTAAGATAATCCTAGTGGGAGAAATCACGGTGCACGAACTAAATGTTAGTTAATAGTAAAAGGTGAAAAATCTATTCATATTGAAGGGAAACCAGAGTTGGGTGGAAGCATGTGATAATAGATACGGGACACTATCAGAGACCTTCGAAGTTCCCTTCGTTTGTATAAGGACGAATGTATCTGAAGGTAGAAATAATTAGTAGCCAATGGTAAAATTAATTTAAAAATAATAAAAAATTTTCGAGTATTCAGAAAATTGTCCAAATTCACTTCAAATCATGTCAGAAATATAAAATTAAATAAAAAATAATTTAACACGTCATTGCTATATCCGTCTAGCGGTAATCTATTGAACCAATACTCAATCTCTTTGCAACAATCTAAACTTCTATATATGTCAAGAGAGGGCGCAAATAACAAGATAAAGTGAGAAACAGAAAGACTATTAAACATTAATGACTAATTTCAAAAGATGTCTCTATGTACTATAAACTTATTCACTTTTCTTGATACACTATTTCAATAACAATAATTAGCAGTTATTTACAAAAATAATTTCCAAGGAACGTTAACTTTACTATTTAAGCCCTTTTTTAACTCTGACAATGATATAAAAAGGGCTTGAAAAGTAACTTAAGCTTATACGCCTAAAGAAGTAGTTAAATGTCAATTAAAAATCTAAGAAACTTTCGAGTATTCAGAAAATTGCTTTAATTCTGTTGAGCCTATAGAAAATAAATATATATAAAATCCCTCAAAAAAAGGAAGTTGGTTAAATTTACATTTTCTGCAAACAATTTCTAATTCTTGTATAATTTTTATAATAAATATATTATAATATTATAATGACACGAAAAAATATTTAAATAAAATTAATTAAATTTTAGGAACTATTTATTATTTTGTTATTGGCTTTTTATTTTACTATTTGGCTTAAGGCGCAGGAAATTCAGTACGCATCATGTAAACAAAAACAACGAAAAAAATTAGTTTCCCCTATATTTATTCTTCATCTCTTTATTGAATACTTTTAACATTATCAACTCCTTTCTTGTACTTGTATAAAATTGGTAAAATTCACTTCAAATCTTATCAGAAATATAAAATTAAATAGAAAATAATTTTACACATTGTTACAATATCCATCTAGCGGTGATCCATTGAACCATTACTCCAACTCTTCGCAACCGGTGATCCATTGAACCATTATTCGATCTATTCGCATATATGTCATTTCATTTCATATATCATTCATATATATCAAGAGGTGGCGCAAATAACAAGATAAAATTAGGAATAGAAAGAATATTAAATACCAATGACTAATGAAAATTACAAGAAAGGTCTCTAAATACTATAAAATTATTCACTTTACTATATACACAATATCATTAAGAATAACAAATAATTTTAAACAAAGTACTTTATTAAATAAAATTATCATAATTGATGACATACTTAGTAACGCATTTCAGATTTACAGTTTATGTACATGTACATGAAATTATCTTTTTTCCAAAATTAATATTTAAAATAATCATTTCAGATGAACCAACAAGAACCAAAATTTTTCATAATTATTATATAGTTAATGTGCCACAAATTAATGGAAAGTTTATAATATCTATTGGTAACAATTACAAAATGTGTGTGATATAAAATGAGCCCTTTCTTTCTAAAATAAAATTGTATTTCAGTAAAAGTATTTGTTTTCCATTAAAAAATAATGATCTTTAGAAGTAAATAATTTTGGCTTTAATTACATTTATTCTTTTGCAACGTAAAAATGATTACTTTCGATAAAATTTAAAATAAGCATTTTATTTTGGCATCACTCACATTAGTCATTGTAAATATGGATCTCACTAAAGGAGCTATTACACTATCCTGAATTTAGGATCCTAATTAGGATTAGAAAAGGAAATCTGGAAATAAGGAAAGTTTAATAATAATAAAACTCTTATACTTTCTTTACTTCTTGATTAAAGTGTAATAGAAGTTAATCTCTTATTAAACTTACCTTATTTCCTTTCCTAATCCTAATTAGTATCCTAAATTCAGGATAGTGCAATAGCCCCGTAAACAAAATGAGTAACATAATCTTAAGTCTCGTATAAGTACGTTTATATAATTTTTAAAGAATTTATTAACCATGAAAAATATTTTGGTTGATTGTGGAAAAGTCTATTTTTTTATCATAAAATTTCTTCAAATACGTTTAGTATATCAAATCCCACAAACAGCAGAAAACTGAAACTTTAAAATCTCTCATGAAATCCACATTCCAAAATGAAATATCACTAATAATATCAGTTAACTTTTCGCAGTGTTGTAAATGTATTATATATATTAACTATAAAAGCAAAAACCGAGAGATTCCTAGAATTCAGGAAAAGTTGGCAATTTTAGCTAGACCTATTTTTAGCTAATCTATGTTATGATATCAACAAAGTTAATAATATAAAGATTCTCCTCATCTAAAAGACCTTAATTAGTTTTATTTTATGACAGATCCACATTAAAGTGTCGGACAGAGAAAGACGCTATTACACTGAAAATAGTCGATGATGATGAAATATGACTTATTTTCAGAAAATTGAAAATAATATTCATAATGATGTGTCATCTTCTTCGTACACACGATACTTGCGCACATTGTTCAGCGCCGCTCGGGGGAATAACCCGCGAACAGCTACGAAGATATCGCCACTGCTGGTAAAAACCGCACTCCGGACAAGTATTACGTGTGCTAAAAAGACTCACGTGTAATATTTTTTGCGGTCATTTAGAAAAAGGGCGTCTTTTACGTTTTATTTCAACGACAATTTATTCCTTTATAGCCAACGAATAGCGTCTTTCTTTGTCCCACGTTTATTTCCGGACACCGTATATATATACATATCTAAATTTTTCGTAGTAGAATAAAATAGGTTAATGACCTGTGCATGCGAAAAAATAGAAAAATAATGCAATCGTCGTGCAGTCCAATACTTAAAATATCTCAACCGGAGCCATGGAAGATTTAATATATTCAAAGCGAAGACGTTTTATTCATACGCCAGGTGTTCTCCGCGTTCAATATTTACCCTGTCTACTTACGTCAGCGTTCAATATTTAGCGACGATCAGTATCGAGACATGAGTCTGGCGTTACAGAGGGGCGACGGAGATTTGCAAAAGGAATTACAGTGTTTGACGAGTGACAATGTTGTGGAGCACGCGAGCCATCAATGCAACTATGGCGGTTCACACTTCACGAGGCAGGTACTGTGCTCGGCGATGTCTTATCTTGTTTATTTACGCGACACGTAATTGTTATTAATTGCCTTCTTTGTTTCAATACAAGTACCCACGTACTTGTATTCGTAGTGTTGTGTAAGTACGGTCGAAAAATATCGGACGTGTTACGAACGTATTCTATATCTTTGTCGGTAGTGTCCGTCGTTATAAAAAGATTGATTTATAAGATTACTAGATTCGTTTTGAGTCATATGGTTAATGCATTATTTTAAAATTATGTAATCGTACTCAAACAGATTTGGATCACAAAACTACGTTACTGTTACAACTGTTTAGTATGATTCATGTCAGTGACTAATGTGAGTGATACCAAAATAAAACAAAATACGCTTTTAAAACTTTGCCCAAAACAATAATTTATTTTATGTTTGTTTACATAAAATTTTAATCGTACATGCTCTGTAAACAAGATATGCTGCGTCTGGTTTTGTCTTAGACTGTAGGTGTACGATAAAATATTAATCATTATATATGCGTATTAGTCATTATATATGCGTATTAGTCATTATATATGCGCATTACTTCCAATGTTTACTAATTTACACCAAAAGTAAAATATTGATTTTGTGAAAAATTATTTTAAGTCTTAAAACAGCTTTAATTTGTTTCAATCTGAAAAATTAAATAACGAAATGGATCCACTTCTTATTCCGAAAATAGCGCTCAATACAACTTATTTTTATTTAAACTTACCTTTAGGATCCAAATCCATTAGGATCCACATCAGAATTCAAACATGTCTATAAACACTAAAATTTTATATTATTGTGGAATAATTTTCCAGATTGTTTGTTTATCCAAAGTTTACTTGAATGGTGATGATATCATTGAAGTATAATTTTTTATACCATATGTTTACGTCCATTTATTATTCATTTGTTTATCACACTATGTTCTTTCATTTATCATGCTATGTTTTTTTCTTACGACATATTTTTACAAGTCTGATTTCTCTCATCATACTAGATAGGAAAAGTGAAAAACCATTAAAATGCGAGTCGGACTCGGATTCACGCAAGAAGGGTTCCATAGCACCAAATAATATTAAAATTATAAATTTGTATTTCTAAAAATACTGTGAAAAACAAAGTTATTTCTGCGGTCAATACCGAAAATATTTCATACCTCAAAAACTACACAACACATCTTATTCAAACCAATTATCGTTAAAAGTTTGTTTTAAGTTCTATTACCCTCATCTTTTCAGAATTTTACACGCGATAGATGAACAGTTAAAAGGGAGGGTTTTACACAGTTTTAAGACTTTAGAAGCATGTCAGCTCGATCAAGTTCATCAATCAGTCAAGCTCATCAATCTACAATAAATATAGACCTAAATAAAAAGGTTATTTTTTTACCTCTACATCATTTTTAAGACCTTTAAGACCTATCCCTCGCTTACATGTATGAAGTGTCACCCCTAATATAACACGTATTGTCCCTATTTGCTGGATTTTCAAGATTTTGAATAAAAAGGGACCAACCGAGAAAAGTATCTGCGTCTGTTTATTGGGTGCAATTAAGCAATTAAGAGTATCCTGTAGGACATCACGCTTCATGTATTAGCCAGCTGATCACCCCACCACGATAAATCTAGTAAAATTGTAACCAATAGAAATTTTGAATCTGGGAAAGCAAGATTTACCTATAAGCCAAAATCAATTGTAAAAATGTATTCTGTCACTGGCACTCGAGGTGGCAAATTTGAGTATCAATAAATATCAAATGTGACTTAAATTCTTTTAAATCATTTAATCATGAATCGGTGCGAATCATTAAACCGGCAGTATTTAGATCTAGTAATAACTAGATATTAAAATCTTACCTATACGTTATAACAAATTTAGATAAGTGAAAATGTTATGCGACATTTTATACGTTATCTTTTACATAATCTAAACATATAATAAAGTGGTAACTAGACCGTATCTGTGCATGCATCACGCAAAAACTACTGGACTGACTTTAATAATTGTTTTCAGTTATGTACCTCAAAGACTTGATCAAAACCTGCAATGTATACACTATTGTTACAGGAAGTGAGCAGAATGAAATATAAATTTGTTCGAAACGTGGTTTTGTACATGGAATATTTAGAATAATTTGTACATGGAATATTTAGAATAATTTGTACATGGAATATTTATAATAATTTGTACATGGAATATTTAGAATAATTTGTACATGGAATATTTAGAATAATTTGTACATGGAATATTTAGAATAATTTGTACATGGAATATTTAGAATAATTTGTACATGGAATATTTAGAATAATTTGTACATGGAATATTTAAAATAATTTGTACATGGAATATTTAGAATAATTTGTACATGGAATATTTAGAATAATTTGTACATGGAATATTTAGAATAATTTGTACATGGAATATTTAAAATAATTTGTACATGGAATATTTAGAATAATTTGTACATGGAATATTTAGAATAAATCGTACATGGAATATTTAGAATAATTTGTACATGGAATATTTAGAATAATATGTACATGGAATATTTAGAATAATTTGTACATGGAATATTTAGAATAATTTGTACATGGAATATTTAGAATAATTTGTACATGGAATATTTAAAATAATTTGTACATGGAATATTTAGAATAATTTGTTCATGGAATATTTAGAATAATTTGTATATGGAATATTTAGAATAATTTGTACATGGAATATTTAGAATAATTTGTACATGGAATATTTAGAATAATTTGTATATGGAATATTTAGAATAATTTGTACATGGAATATTTCGAATAATTTGTGCATGGAATATTTAGAATAATTTGTACATGGAATATTTAGAATAATTTGTACATGGAATATTTAGAATAATTTGTACATGGAATATTTAGAATAATTTTGTGTCCAAGACGCGTCTGACTTTAAGTAGTAAAATATATTTTTTTAATTTTCCTGTATTGGTATCTTTGTTAAAAAAGCATATGTAAATTGCTGGTCTTATTATAATGGGACTTTCACTAGGAATAATCAATAAGTGAGGATTACGCTTGGAGTTCAGATTCAAATCTAGGTTACCATTCTCATCATTTCCATCAAACATTCTCTATCATTTTCTCTGTATGTCTGCTTCTTTTGTTTATCCATAAGAACCAGAATATTATCAAAGCGTTTCAGAGTTAAAGCCAAAGTATTAAAGTTCAAGTCAAGTTATATATTCAAATATTATTATCACATAAAAACTCCAAAAGCTAAGCGACACGGGCATGTATATATATATATATATATATATATATATATATATATATATATATATATATGTGTGTATATATATATATATATATATAAAATTATTAAATTTGAACGATGGCTTGGGTTATGTTGACTTTAAGGGCATTGGTTGTTGGCGGTTTATTTGCATAGACATGCTACTTCAGAAAACCCCACAAAAAAAATGTTAGCCGGGTCAAATCGCACGATCTTGTTAGCCAATTCGCGTCACCTCTGCAAGAGATAACCATACACCCAAAATCGTTCATGCAGAATGTTCCTCGTTGCGTCCACTATGTTGCACTTAGCGCCGTCCTACTGAACACATAAGAAATTTGGTTATCATCGCCATTGGCAGTGATGCCTCACCGATGTCGTTTTTAAAAAAGTACGGACCAATAATGCTGCCGGCCCAAAATCCGCACCGAACAGTAACTTTGTGTGGATGCATTGTCACCTGACAAACTTCGTGTGGGTTGGTGTCGCCCCATATACTGCAATTTTATTTGTTAATATAGCCTCGTCGCTAAAGATTATTTTTCGGCCAAAATTGGAATCCTCTTCCAAACGATCCGAAGCCCAGTCGTCGAATAAACGGCATTGTCTATGGTCATTAACTTTAAGCTCTTGGGTTAGTTATATCTTGTACGAGTATAGGTCCATGTTCCAAAGCAAAATTCACCAAGTTGAAGTCTGTGAAAGGTGGACTTCTTGTGCACGGCGAGAAATGACTGCCTCGGGTTCTCCTGCACACTTTCACGGACCGCGGCGATGTTCTCAGCCGGTCTTGCTCTCCTTTGTCGTACGGGTATTGGCTGATCGTTGACCGAACCGATCTTCTACTATTTGGTCACCAAACGTTGCAAAGTTGACTTTGATGGGCTACCGCGTCTGCCGTAAATTGGACGCAACGCGCGCAACACTTGCGCAACGCCCCTAATTTTCAGGTAAAAACGTCTCCAGGAAACGATAAGATTACGTGTTTTGTCTCACGCCAATGTATTCAGAACTTCTTGACGTTTTTGTCTCCATGATCTCTACTAAACAATCGTGTTATACCAGGAGTCACGTTTACTTGTTGCTATGGCAAAACATTCAATCGAATCGTTCAATAGAATACAAATTTACTTAAGATAGATCTCTCTTCTTTAATTTTTCGCTATAAATATTGAACTAGTTCATCGGATTACGCTCATAATAAATTAGTTACCCTACCCCGGCATTTTTTTTACTTGAAAGCACCACACTTGAGCATTGTAACTCTAAATAATGGATATTATTGTGACAAAAACCGTAATCTTCTGTTCGACTAATGTAAAAATGTCGTAAACAAACCACTACCTAACAAAAATTTAAGACAGCCGAGCAAATTTAAGACATTGTAGCTACTATATTTCATAAGCAGTCTACTAACTCTATAATATTCGAACTCGTATTAAAACTGGCTATCCTATGGAAAGATTAACCATCGCATTATGACTCATTAAATGAAAGGCAATATCCTTTTCTTCATCTCCATAATTCTCTTTCTTTTCTCATTTCACATTATAATTTCAAAATTTCATCATAACGCCATTTCAGCTGAAATGCGCTACGTAGAGTGTCATCATCCTCTTGTAATGGTCACATTACATAATTGTTTGCTCGTTTACGCCATTTCTTAAAAGTGCTATTTAATCTGTCAACCGTATATAATTACATTAACCGTACATAATTACGCATCGTATTCTATTTCTTAACAATATACCCACAAAATTATAGGCGTATAAAAATCAGATTACAGATTGGAAAATATGTGAAAACTTACTTTAAAAGCTAATCTAAGTGATTGTTTTCATTCAGATCCATTACAAATAGACGTTTTAAGAACAATAATTAAACAGTATGCCTTTTCCTAAAAAAAAAGAATAAACCCTAGCATCATTTACAAAGAAAAATATAACCGATTACAATTTTAAAGGACAAACGATATATTTTTAAACGCATTGTCTACGTCACTTGTTATTGACGTTTGTGAAGGAAAATATTCTTTGCACTAATTGAGTTGTTGTAAAAGTTTACGTCAATTCACCAGTGTGATTGAAATTACATTCATAAAAAAAGTGTAAATCGTAAACAGTGTAATGCAAGAATATTCCAAGTTTTTTAGTCGATTGTTATTTATGCGCAGTTAAGTATAATCCGAAAGTAACGCGCCGGAAGCAGCCTGTTGACCTTAAACCAACCTTAAACGTTGAATATTTAAAATTTGGATACTGCATATATAATAGAAATGTTGTTTAATTTTTAAAGTTATAGTACACAAAAAGCGAAACAGCAAAACCGATCAAGTGCTAGTCAGGATCCGTATCGACGGTTTTGAATCTAATTTGAGGTGAAATTACTATATTTCCGTAGTGCAATAAATATTTAATAACACATAATACAAATAATATAGAACAAAAATAAAACTGTGACATCTTAAATCATCATTATAATATCCGTGTAACTTTTCAAAGGCTTCCATAATTCTGCTGTTTCCTAATTTTAGTTTTGGTAGTTTTAGAAGTAAGGAAAGGTGTGAAACATATTTTTTTATATTTTTCAGTATTTACAAAAAAAATCGAGTATATAACTTGACTTCTTAAAAATTCCAATGTAGTGGTTAATATATTTTATTACTGTGCCAAATTTCAACAAGTTTCTACGCCAATAACTCAAAACACAAACAGTAAAATAGTTTTATATATAGTATGTTAGATCTAGATTGTATTCTCTTAGAAACTTGCACCAAATCTTTTTTCTTTCTTCAATATACTCTATATTATATAGGCAGAGAACTGAATAAGGTAGCCAAGTATATTCATAGGCAAATTGCTTCTAAACTACCAGACCTTCAAATGTTTTTTGATTGAGCGAAATACACGCGGAAAAAAATTTAGAGAAGAAGCTCCTACTGAATCTGTAAAAATTAGAAACTGTTTAAAAAAGTAATACCATAAACATTATAAATGTATCTGGCGTTTCATCTTTGTTATGATATTTTCCACTCACATTAATATGAAAAATATAAAAACTGCTCTGAACATTGCATATTAACTTTTTGTATCATTTTTAGACATTATTTCAATACAATAATAAGACATTCTTTCATCACACATTTTCTGTTCTTTTCACTCTAACAATTTCCTTTCTTCCTTGTATCTATATCTATCCTTTCCTATCTCATATCTTATGTTAATTAGCGTAAATAATCGTTGGCGTTGTCGTTATTTTCAGTTATTTGCCATAACAGGGATTGTTTGCACAGTGATTACATCGGGAGCAACAGCAGGTTACTCAACTGAGCTTCTGCCACAACTAGAGAAATCAGACAGTCCATTTGAGTTTGACACCGATATAATTTCAGGTAAGCGGCATTTCGAACAATCTAGCCTCCTTTGGAATGGATATATCAAAAGAATGATAATAATGTGTTACAGTTGCGCATCTTAAAAGCTTTCAAACGTTTGCTAAAAACTAATCAGATATCTTTACAAAAGTGTTTATCAATTTACATTATATTATCACGTTTCTTGTGATCGCAACAATATTAAACGTGATATTTAATAATAATATATAACATTTATAATTAATAACATTTTAACGTGATATTTAAATGCACGGACAAATGGATCATGACTTTACATTCAATTTGTAAAAAAAAATCATATTCGGTTTACAGAACAATTGAGTCGAATATAGAATTTGTATATTTCATTCAGTCACTTATAATCCAGATTGATCTTTCTCTATACATCACTGTCAATAAAATGACAGTTTGGATAAATATACTTTATAATGAATTTTATAATCATTCTACTTTACGAAGTGTCCCAGTGTTTAAATAGTTATGATGCTGCAGTTACTAAATAAAAACCCATTATTAAAAATAATAGAAACACCGTCATCTATTAAAGAATTATAAAACTGTGCACTTACGAAGTTGCTTGTAAAAGAAATAGATGTCGCTGTCAGCAAAAATATGAAGTATTTCCTTTGCACAAAACTAACTAAAATATTTCAGCCAAATTCATACGATAGTTTTGAGTAGTACGCGAATAATCTCATAACCATTTTATTATATGTACTGGTATTTATTTTCGAATAATGCACGAACTTACATATTTATGTAAATATATTTATTGACACATATCATAAAGGACATAATCATTTATTGTAGGAAACATAACTCATAATTCTTTACAAGATTTCATTTAGAACGTGATATGGAATAGACTGATTTGTTCCAAATACTCCAATATTCCTCAGGAATAAAGTAATAGCCAGGTTATCATAATCATCCGACATCAAGATGAATATGACGTAGCTGAGTATATTTAAAATCTTATGAATATATTATAAACATATGTTCCCAACCGTTCATGATAGCTATGTTAATTTTAAAGCATAGTTATCTTTCATATCCTTTTTTATATCGTAGTCATGGAAGAAGATTTGAGTGATCTTCGTAGCCAATAAATATCATATAACCATGCATTACATATTAGTTGCTATACAAGCATACAACCATGAGCATTTAATTGTATTTTAATTCAGCTACAATTTTTTATTGCTGCATCTCATCAAGTGGACAGAAATTGAATATCTCATTTATTCCCGTACTGCATCTGTCTTCAAATATACAGCACACATGAGTTACTTTCTTAACGAATGATAAAAAACATAGTAACAGATGTAATATTTTCAAAATTAGGTAAAATAAATATACAAGAAATATAATAGTAATATACTAGACAGAATAATATGCTAGACAGAATATAAGTTTGTGTATTTCAAATTAAATCCCGTAATGAATGACAACCAATGAAATAATTACTAAAGTGATAATCGACACGGAATGCGGAAGAAATCGTCAAATCGCTTGTGTTAATTTATTTTTTCATCAGTGCCATCGCATTACACTACGTGAGTAAATAAAACGATTATTTAAGAAATTTTAAAGTATATTGTTATAAAATAATACAAAAATAAGGACCAGATCTCTTTAGTGGCAACCAAAATCATTGATTCCAGATAAGGATAAGACATGTTTAATATTATCTATATCGGTTGGAGACTTTCCGTTCATTCAGAACGTATGCAATCGAACTAAAAAGTACCTTCATAAATTTAAACTGAACCACTGGTTACCAGTATAATCAATACTGTAACCAATGAGATTATGAAGTGAATTACTAATTTCTCTATTTAGAAAGTTTACTTCTAGCTGGGGCGAGACGAAAGAATATGTGGAACAACGAATACAAAATAGACTGAAAGAATAAAAATCATATCAAAAATATTGCGGGGATGTTTATGTAATAGCATTAAAATCGCTGATATTCAAGGAAAAGGAAGTTAAAAAAAAAGGTTCTCATCAAGACAAAGAAATTAATTTTGAGAAAGTATGGTTGTGGTGAACCTATGGACAGCGAAAGAATGTTAAAAATGGTATATGTATTTACTCCTAGACGTGTTAAGCTTAACTCCGTAAAGTAGGAGAAACTGAGACCTCGTGAAATATTTTTAGTTTCCTTGTACACAGAAATCTTCCTTTTTACAAACGTAGAATTTCAATTAAGTATAATTACAGATTTCGTTAATGTAGTGACTATTATAAAGATATACAGCAATTTGAAAATTTAATATCTATTTCTAGGGTTCTATAAGCCAGTAGGTAAAAGTGGAACCCTTGTAGACTAATTCACGTATCCATCGATCTCTAAGTTATGATTAATACCTTTTTCTGTTTATTTAACAAAAACCGATGTAATTTCAGGTTAGCGGCATTCCGAACAATTCAGACTCCTGTGATTTTTAAATTTGACATCGTAACTGATCTCCATATTTCAAAATACTAGAACTGAAAAAAAATACTTGTCTGAAGCGTTTGGAGAGAGCAGGATACTAATTGAAACGGTACATTATAAAGATGCTTCTTCTTTCTCCATGTTACTCACAACCACCCCAATACCATCCCCGAAAATAATGAAATTAAAATAAGTTTAATATAAGTTTAAACCTAAAAAACGAATGTAGATGGTAAAATCTATGAATGATATACTGATCGGTTGATTTACATAAAATACTGTGCGTTTTTAAATATTAGTACTTAGTACTATTTCTACTCACGGTTAAGAGGTTTTACTTGTTTTAATTATATAAGTATCTTTCATGTTATAGAATCCCCATCTAAAATCGATGTATTTTATTTACGTCAAGTCCACCAACACTGGTCCCCTCATGCGCCCATCCATGTAATGTCGCACAGCGTTACTTATTTAATTAAAATAGATTTAGATGAGATCCGATTCAATCACCTATATTTTTAGTAGTTCCACTTACCCAGCACGTCTTATCTCACTAGTTTCACTATCAGAAATATTGCATAACCCACCTCAACTTCAGGATCTTATTAAAATATTTTATCTATTTTGAAAGAGAAGATGGATCGAATTCAGTACAAAACCATTTTTCTTATTTAAGTAATATTTAACTAAATATTCATAGTTTATTGTTCTCTTGTGGATTCTACTATAAGTGTATGATATAATAAGCTTTTTATCAAAAAATGTTTGTCTTTTTTTTATAAAGGCTGAAGCAATACTTGATTTCATCCATAACGTATTGGTCAGTCATGAACTCGTCAAATATTATTTAAACCGAAAGTCTCATCCTTCTTTATTGGGGAGCTATTTTCGTATTTATATCTGCTTTAAAATAATTACTATCTATAAACTCAGTTTATTATTTTAAAATTTTCAGCTTCCGTTTCCACACTTCCACTGGTGATCTCCAACTTTTTATCCGGATTTTTTATGCAAAGATATGGAAGAAGACGCAGTCATCTTGGAATCAGCATTCTCTACGCTATCGGATGGATAATGATATCATATTCGCATTGTTTAGATTTTTTATTTTTGGGTAAATTTATAACGGGTGTCTGCCAAGGATTACATGGGCCTTTAGCCCCTGTTTTCATTGCGGAAATAACATCACCACACTCGAGAGGTTTGATGCTAGCAACTATTGCGCTCTCAACTAGTTGGGGTTTATTTATATCACACCTTGCTGGAATTTATCTGCATTGGAAGACGACCGCACTTCTCCTCAGCTCACTTCCTCTGATTAGTTTCTTCATCATTCTTTTTGTACCTGAAACTGCTAGTTGGTTATCATCTAAAGGGCAAATTGAAGAATCAGCTAGATCTTTCTTTTGGTTCAGAGGAACGAATCTGACCGACAAAAATGAAATTCGAAATATAATATCATCACAGCAAGTTACGAACTTCTGCAAAGTGAATACAGTTCAAAGTAGCAAATGTAAGAAACAAATGAAGATTATAAAACTGCCCGAAGTTTACAGGCCGTTGATTATAATCATAATTTTTTTCTTTACCTCACAAATATCCGGATTTAATGTGATTGTTACAAATACGACATGTGTTCTTCAATTTATGATGACCAGTGGCTTCAACATATATACGGCAATGATAATCGTTGACATGACTAGAATAATGGGATCTACTTTGGCAGGTTTATTGATCCATGGATATGGTCGTAGAACAATAACGACTTTAAGTGGATTTTCGACTGTCATCCTTTTATTTAGTCTTACGTCTTACATATTTCTGCAAAGAAACAACATTTTTACGTGTGACATTTTTGGTCTGGCTTTGTTTCTTACTTATATAGCAACAGCTTGTATTGGTTTGATACCATTACCTTGGATAATGTGCGGAGAGCTATTTCCGATAAAATATAGAGGTATCGGTTCTGCAGTAGGTGTTATGACAATGTTCATTGACTATTTTATTGCCTCAAAAACAGCTCCAATATTATTTTCTCATGTAGGTTTAGAAGGAACTTTCTTATTCTACGGGACTCTTACATTATTTGGAACTGTATTTTTAAGTATTTTCTTGCCTGAAACCAGAAATAAAACTCTACTCGAAATCGAAAACAATTTTAAAAATAGAGGAAAAATTGACGTCAATGCAGTGTAATCATTTAAAAAGTATAAATATCTATCATGTTATCGGATTAAAATTAAATGTTAAGAGAAACCTCAACATCCCGTAAAATCGGACACTATTACTTATAAAGACTTATTAATAATGTGTGCCAAATTCTTTGATGATTTCCATAACCCTTAATTGATTTTAAAATTACAGTTTCTAAACCTACATCTTCGAGCACTTTTCCCTTAAAGAAGGATAAAAAGAACCACGTCATTTTTATAAATTTCAACTACATCATAACAAAATGTTTATAAATTAAAGATTATGGATTCCAAACTCCTTAATTTAAACACTTCTGCAATAAATTATATATATTACAATCTATTATCAACAATTAACTGCCTAAGTGTTAGGCGAAATATTTGAGTTATTTTAGCAATGGATAACACATAATATTTCATATAATATGTATATTACTTAAACAAAGTAACTTCTCAAGGAAAGTAAATAAAACACGTATGGACTTATATTTAATGAATATTAGAATCACATTACGTTTTTAAAAACCAGAGTTATCTCAGATACTTATCTTAAACTTATCACTTTCCTACCGAAACTGTTGAAACGATAATTTCATAAGTAAATAAAAACAGCGTTAAAATTGTTTTTAATTTATCCTTATGCAATTTTTTCACCACTTTCATTAAAGTATTCATTATTTTCCGGTTCTGATATCAGTTCTATAAGACTTGTTAAATTTTCAGCCTCATTTACTTATCGCTAGTTTACGATAATCTCTAATGATGGCTTACTTAACTTAAAATGGATATAAATATAATTATATTTTTTTTTCGTAAAACTGATTTCGTTGGCGTGTTTTAATTTGACCCACTGACTTCCTGCTTTTCAGATTGGTCTGAATACTTTTTTAGCTTTATATTAATTCTCTCCTCATTCTGGCGAGGCGATGATTCTGTTATCTTATCGCAATATTATTTAATGAAGTATACTCGTATACCATTATGTATATATACCTAAAGTTCGTAATTACGTATGTTGTTAAATAACTTTATTTATTTTCCATCTTTTATAAATTAAACTTTAGGCGATTTGATTATAGGATCAAATTTAAAATAATTCCAGAGTGTAAACTTCTCAGTTTAGCTTATATTTTAAAACGATATTAAATAAATTAATAAACATTTGAACCTCTTCTAAATTATAAATAGAGCAACAGGTAAAAGCGATAACTAGATTTGACAATTAAAATAACAAAATACTATGCTAGAAAGATATAAAAACATTTTCGACTTGGACTTTTACAAACGTTTTATTCAATAAATTTATAGTTATTGCATTGCTTATTTTTTATTTCAGTTGCAGCAAACATTGTTTTTTGTCATACGTTTGTTTATATTGTTTTTATAACCTACTTCCTTAGAGAGAAAAATTATAATTATATTAACCTCTTCACATATTGAATATATTTGACGTTGATTTTGTGGAAATTCATTATTCACAATTAAATGAAACTACGTGATGTAATATTATTTCTACTTTCTTTAATTTCTTTACCACGACCTAGGTTTCATTGTATTACAACATCTTCAGGTGGGCTGTTAGCAAAGATTAACTCTTACGAACATCCAACAGTATTTATATGTTTCAAAAACAATGGCGGAAGTCGGGTTTTTGTGGGTTTTCCTACTACTTATGTTAGTGAGTTTATTGTAGGGGAGCGGTGTAAGTTTTATTATATTTCCGAGAGTTATGCGATATACAAGTATTTTAGTGAGGGTAGTAAATTCAATTGATGTTATTCTATGAGGTTATTCAATACAAATGTTCCGGTGTACGTAATAAAATTATATGGAAGTTATTCTCAGTAATATATTTATATAAAAGCAAGGGTATCTGAAAGTTAGAACAAGGTTATACCACTCATTCTACATATCTCGCGTTTTCTTTATTCATTTATTTATTTATTTTAATTTCTTTTTTTATATATTATTATATATATTTATATTTAGATGTGTAGTTGGGTTGAAACAATTTGAAGAGTACTGTAGTACAAATTTGGTCTAACTATATTATGTCTAGAAGATATTAAGTATGGGTGATGATATTATATTTAGTTGTTCATTTAATATATTAACCTCGGTGTCTTTTTTATATCTGTTTATTTCTAATGTTTCTAAGATATTAAGTTTATTGCCTTTTGTATTTATTTGTTATATATAGGGGGCATTATCAGTAGGGGTGTGATGCTTATTTTCGATGAGGTGTTTAGCAAAGTGAGATGTGTCTGGTTTGTTATTTCGCCAGCTGGCAATGTGTTCTTTATATCTTGTGGTAAAATCTCTTCCTGTTTGACCTATGTATACACCATTACATTTCCATTTATAGATACCACTCTTTTTATGTTTATCTATTTTTTCTTTATTATTAATAAGGGTTTTACCAAATTTATTTAATGTATTAGTAATTTTCTTAATTTATTATGGTACAGTTTTGTGACAATTGATGGGTTATAATTATTATTTACTGCGATTTGTTTTATAGTTTTTATTTCTTTATGTAAATTAGGTTTTTCTAGAGGGATGATTAATACTCTATATTAACGATACCATGATTGCATTCAGTAACCAGGTCGTGGTAAAGAACTTAGAGAAAGTAGAAATAATACTACATCACGTAGTTTCATTTAATTGTGAACCTCTTTCACATAGAGAATCCCCAATATTAAGACATTGCCACTGTTACGTCAAGGAAAAGTACGCTGGAGTACCTACTTCCTCGTCCATGTCGCCGCACGAACGTTACAACTCATCTACTAAATAAATCAACACCCAAACTAATGGTTACAAGTGTGATAATTAAATGATTCAAGTGTTGTATTAAATGATAAGATAACTCCTTACACTTTACGCAAGTCGGACACTAGTGACGTGCAAAGGTGCCTATGCGATATCGTATGATTACAGATTGGGCAAATTTTATACACAATTAGTTATTGTCAGGCTTTCATACCTCAAAAGGAAAAAAAAGTAACACTTTTTAATTGTATTTTTTTATTTCTTTAATTCTCTATTTATTATTTCTCAATCGCGTTTATATTTTAAACAGCGCCATTTATTGAAAATCTGTTTAACTAAACATAATATATTTCTACCTTGCTTAATTATTTTAAAAAGTATTAAATATTTATTGCATTAGAAAGTTCATGTTAGTAATTATTTATGACAAATAAACAATTTTATTTGAAACATGGCACGAAACCCTCGATGCACGAGCCTACATCTATAAACTGTTTAAGTAAATAAAATATCTATTACTTAATTATTTTCACATTAAATTGCTATTGGGCATTTACGAATTACTCGCAAATCGATAATAAAAAGACCTATCATACATGAAGCGGCTGTGATTGTTTACATCAGTGATTATGTTTCAAATTAAAACCAACCAAGTGAGTTTTTTCTAATTATATTGAAGTTTCTCAGATCATTTTATTAAACTTAAACACTTATTATATCCTTTCCTATGCAACTATCATTTCTGAAGTGAAACATAAGAAACGTTTAAAATTATTTCGTATTATTTCCTATTTGGTAGTTTCTTAAAAATGTTTCGAAAGGTTTATTGTCATTCAAAATCTGTTATAATTTTACACAACATAATTTATATGCATGTTTATCACAGTTATTGAAATTGCTTTATAGGAATAAAGTAGCCATAAATAATTTTTACACCGAAGTTGATTAAATAAATTCCCATAAAATTAACACAAAAATTAATCAGACTTGTTATAAATAATTTATTAGACTGCCTTTTCTGAGTTTTAAAATTTATTCTAGTAACTAATTACTACTACGAAAGAAATTATTCTTTAAGACAGCTCTATAAACATTTATTATTTGAGAAATAGTTATACAAAAAAGAAAAACACTTAGCTCGTACGATTATAAATTTTACTTGCAAAATAACACGATTTAAATAAACACAAAAACAACTATTCCCATCACTATCGACACCTGCGGTACCCATACACGTGCATTGCCACCAACGTCTCTAAACTCGACTCGACTCGTAATGATAAAACAAAAATATATAATTCGGTCACTTAGCGAGCGTTAGTCGTAGTACAAATAGTGCCCACGAAGATATATCGCCTTCGTTACGAAACTTGGAGCACTTTGTCGTGTAGCAAGCGTTACAGTACAACCTTTAGAATGTGCGGTTCGTGAAACGGTAACAGCATGAGTGGATCTGCGACAAAACCCCAGGATGCAGTTCTAAAGGAGTATTTGATAAGTGACGATTTGGTCGAAGATGGCAGTCAGCAGTGCAAGTATGCAGGAACATATTTTCAGAGACAAGTAAGATATGGATATTATGTATATTAATCATTTTATGTAACTACCTTACGCCAAATAACTGAGTATATCCTAAGCAGTATATGTAACATTTATTCTTTGACCACTAAAAATTGATCTTTAATATCGCCGTAAACTGTTAATAAACCTATTATGTTAACAGTTTTATATAAAACAATGACACTTCTTCTAGTCTGTCTACATTGAAAATCCCCAGCGCTTCTTGTTCCCGTTCTTGTATTGAAAATAGGCTTTAAATTTCCAACAACCTAAGTCATGTTGAGAAAAAATTTCATGTTAACGCAGGCTATGAATTTATGTCCATAAATACATTTCGAAATAATAAGCATTGTTATTCATTTACTTAGTAAAATCCTTACTCAACTTACAGTTCAATGCCTAAAAGTGTTGAGCATGTTATTCCAAAACAAAAAAAATACATTTCAGATAATTACACAGAAAAAAGATTAGCATACGTTGAATAATTTTTTCATTCATTGTATAATGAATATAAAAATAAATTAACCTTGGTAAAAAGAATGAATCAACGGTGATCTATTCATATATTCCATGATCTCAGCTCTCAAGACGCAAATGAAACACGAGAACAAGTCGAGATGGAGCAATGCCTCGAATATCAATGCGGAATGTGAAATAATTTCTTTGAACTCGCGCATTTCTTTGCAGCACGAAACACGATACTAATCCCAACGCTGATCGGTAGTCAATATAACTTTTAACATTTCTAATAAATACAAGTTTAAGTGTAATTCTCTTCTTGCAGAAAGGTATATCCAAACATACCCAAAATGGAAAGCGGGAGATACATGTGAAGATAGTAAACATAATTTTAAATTAAAGAAATCGAATAAATCTTTCCTGCATTTTCTCTAACAAAAGGACATATATTGCTTCGTACAGAGACCAAATAACTGAATACGTTTCCGATTTACCACGATCGAGAATATCATATAAGACCTTAATCCAGTTGAGGTCATTCCCGGAAGTCTTGCATGACAAATCCGAATATCCCATATGCTATTTTACAAGTTATTAATACTTATAAGATAGCATTTAGAATATTCGGATTGTGAGGTGACCATGAAATTAGAGGCCGCTATCCATAAATATACAGAGGCCATCCATAACCAAATATGCCGCCATGTGTAGTTATATATACATATATATATTCGGGCATTGGAAACACGTGCTAGACAAGATCCTGCTAATTCATATACATACGTCACATATTTCTGTATCTGTTGTAAAACTGAGTCAACGTCGTTGTGAAACGTCATATAGTCTCAACGATTACTTTTACCAAGAAACGTCTTCAAATAGTTGGCAAATCTACTTTAAAAAGCGATAAAATAATCGTTATTATGATACAAATATGTACTCTCTTACGAACGTTTAGAAAGAGTATGTAAACGTACCGTAATTAAAAGTGCATTCACTGTAGTAATTAATTTCATTTTACTGAAAACTGGATTAAATTTAATCGATTTTGATCATTATAAATGATCATAATAAAGTAAAGCCTTTACTCGGGTAAAAGAGGCTTCTCTACCAAAAATTAGTTCTCAGTAAGATGGAGCCAATAATCTATGCTGATGGCTTTTTTCCTGGCAAGAAAGAACACGAGAAGCTGAAAAAAGAGAATGAATATAAAAAGAGCACATACGAAAACGTAATTTGAAAAGTACAAATAAAAATAACAATAACAAATAAAAATAAATTTAAAATTTTGGAAAAGTATCACAATTAAAATATTCTATCAATAAATAAGAATATTACTTGAACGTTATTTGGATTACAAATTGTCATCAATAAACATTCGCTTGGTGCAGCTACATGCAATAAATTAAATAATATTTCTCCTGGATGGGGTTGAATTTTACAAATGGAATGTATCCGTTTTCTTTAAAATAATTATAAAGAATTTCGAAATGCAAAAATTGACTTGCTGTATAGAAGTACATTTAGCACTTGCCAAAATGTTATTTTTTCTAGGTTTTACCAAAGTTAAGTTAAGTCGTAATTAATATGAGTTTGTCATAAACTGAGTTTATCAGTCGCGTTTTTATCTATTCTCTATTTATGCAAGGTATAACTTTCAAATTCAAGTTTATTAGTAATAGAATATAACTTTTAAAAAGCTGATATATATTAGAACATAAGAGAGCAAACAATTTAGCGACTGACAATCAGGAAGGAGCAAGAAATATAATACAATTTGGAGCCATATAAAAAAAAACTAAAAAGACTATCGTCATAGACGCACATATATTTGTAATATATCGAGAATTGTTCGGAAAAAGTAAAAACGACACCAAAAATCTAAAGTAAAAAATAATCGATTCTAATTTTTTTTTAGTTAGGAACCATAGCCTAAATTTATTAAAAAATAAGTTAACTGACATTGACATTCGTCTTGTGTTGTCAGAAGGAATGTCTTTTTCACTTGAATTTTACGTAACTCTTTTCGATGACCCTGTTGGTGCAGTGAGTTTGGTGGTTTAGATTTCTAAATAATAAATACAACGAGACAATTTACAGTTTGTTCCATTTTTCAAGTTCAAAGGATTTTGTAGAAATAGCATTTACAAACATGTATTGTGCATTATTTATTTATTACAAATATTTATTGTACATTTATTGTGAAAAATAACCTGATTTTTTAAATTTCGTCTAAGGGCATCATTTTTTTTTGTAACAGCTACTCTCTAGATCTCCTTTCTATTTCTCGAATTTATATATCACTTATGTTCATTTTCAAATTATTGCTTGAATTAATTTGTAGCCCCATGTCATCGAGCACCAATTGTTCGCTATACCTATCTTTTTAACAGCACACCATGCATCTATGCTGTAATGTGGATCTCGTAAACTATATCTTCTCCAACTTACTTGGATGTAGTATATTTGTAATGAATCAGAATCTATTTAAATATTATTGTACAAATTCCTTGTCATTCTATTGTATCTTTTTTTTGTATTTAATGTTATTTGTTTTCTTCATTGTTACCAATAGAGAAACTGTAATGTATTCTCAAATATCTCTAACATTAATGAATAAAATAAAATACAAATAAAACAAAATTGCTTAATAATCGCTATTAATTTAATAATGGTTTAGTTATTTATTTCGTGATTTAATCAAATGCAATACTATAAAATCTGTAACACAAAAACATATATAACAAACAATATTGTATGTAATTATTTCGTGCATTCTTCAGCTGTTTTATGCCAAACCCTAAAAAAAGAAACAAAGTTTTACTCTTCATAAAATAAATATATTTTACCGTTTCTTTGTAAAATTTGTTAGTCGATCAGAATGTGTAAACTTATTAGGGTTTCTGAACTGCCTTTATTTTCTGTTTTTCCTCAGTCGTTTCTGGTGCGTGTAAAGATTTTCACATTTTCATATCTCAAAAAATATGGTGAGCTATCAAGATTGTTATCGCACTCGACGAATAGATAAAATTCTCGTCGCCTTCGCACTATATCGTTTCATTATCGAAATGTCTTTTGTCAAGACTGTTGGCGAGTGCCAAAAGTAGTTTGGAATTGTAAAAATTATTTAATCTTTGAACATAGTTTTAAATACTTATCTGTCAAATTAATCATGATCGCGAGTATAATTTTATCAAAATAGAAAAAAATGCAAGTAATAGTAAAGAATGACAATATGTATAACTAACTTAATCGGGTCATACGTTGAATAAAATATATGTACTCTTCTCTGATCACCCTAATTTTTAGGGTTTCTTACCTCAAAAGAAAAAACAGAGCCTTATGATATAAATCACTGTCAATTTGTCACGGCCCATTTTCTTAGAAATCGTTTGACATAGAAACTTGGAACTTGGCTTAAAGATACAATTTATTAACTCGCAGTTTGCAGTAGCTGATATATTTCATTGAATATACGCCTCTTGTATCGAAAAACGCGTTGGGTCCACGTCGTAGATTTTTCTTGTAAATTTCGGGACAAAATCATAACAAGTGTTTTGTATTAATATATAATTTAATAACCAACCTCTTTAATACAATGGTTACACAGAGTAGTATAACGGGGACTGTGACTGGACACTCTATGCCCGATGAGTGAACTACGTAATAGTTTTGTGTCCTTTTTATGGAAAAAGGAAAAAGGAAATGGTTCTTTTTCGACACTGTCGTAGCTCTCGATTTGCTTTGCCCTAGACATTTTAGGCTTCTTGGATTCCTTTTGGCGCGAGCTTTCCTGTGATTTGCATTTTCTATATTTGTGAGCATATTTACGATTCGTATGAGACGACATCTTTTTTTTGTATTTTTCCATTTCATACCGATTTTTCCTTCTATTCTGGCGAATATTTTTATTGTTTCACATTGGGTTCTAGTAGTGCTTTATAAAATCTTTATAATTGTATACAATTCAACATTCCAGCTACACGCGTTTTTACACTACACTAATTTATAGCTTTACTAGTCAGGTGACATCACAGGCAAAATAAATACTGTATGAAAAACACGTACAGACATGCTCTATCCGTTGTGGGCTCAAGTATTGTTAACGCAATATTAGTGTCGTCGAGAGATTCAGTGAATCAAATATAAACTAATACAAGATGCCTACGAAACCTATGATACATATTTTTGCACATTCTGGTGCATATTTTTGAAGGAATGCCACTTGTTAATCTGAAAAATGTTTTTGATTTCCTTATAAATACCCTTTCAAATCATATATGTAACTACAATAAAAATGAACTACTTAATTACCACCCTCTAAAATTATCATAGAAATATTATAAATTATCTATTGAGATTTGTGCGGTTTCTGAGAAAAATAGTTACGACAAACGGACAAGTTGTTTTAGAAAGAGTTTAAAATAAATAACTAAGCAGATAAACGTATGTTCAAACATATATAGTTAATGTTTATTACTAGTTTGGGTACAAACAACAATATTTATGTTGTTCACGCTAATGCATAGTAATGAGTAATAATGACCTTTTTATAATGACCTGGAAAAATTTGGTAATAACTTTGAACGGTCAATAATTGTTTTCATATAAAATACACATTAGCGAGGAACAAGTATGTTCGATAGAAGTAAGCACACTAAAAGATGCACAAGATATTAAGCTTGTAAGTCGTTAAAAAGTGTACAACGCAAACAAGCTAAATTGAAAATAGTTTTTAAATTGAATTATAATTATCTAGTTACTTTTAACTAAACTTTCAAAACATGTTTTAACAAATAATCGGTTTAAAATATCGGAAAATCATTTTAATCAATATTTTAAGCCATCTGTTCTTGAAATATCGATTATGAAAAATGAAAAAAAAACTGGTCCATTCCGTAGTCATTTCACAAAACACCACACTTTGAATATTTTATAAATTTTTATGTCATGCTCATCCACACCCCTAAATGAAGCTGAATAAGAATTCTAATACCAGAAACAATTTAAAATTCGTATTGATTTTTCTTAAGTACATTAACAATCTCAGTCGTTCAATAATTTTCATCTATGTTATTTCCGTGTACTTAAGAGATTTTTTATAGCTCCAAAGCTAAGATGGATTACTCGATATAATTTTATTTGAAAGTACTCCTTGAAATCTACTTGTACTTCCAGAATATTTTTCGGATTTTAACATAGTTTTGTTTACAAATAGAAGGTGGGAAGCACAATGTAAACAACTTAGAAGCTTAATATTTCGTAAACCGAACTTAATAATGATAATAGGAGAGGGAAGCATTATGCAAACGACTTAAAAACTTAATATTCCATAAACGGAACTAAACAACGAAAAAAGGAAAGGAAACATAGTGTAAACAACTTAGAAGCTTAATATTTCGTAAACGAAACTAAACACCGAAATGAAGAGAGATAAGCACAATGCAAACGATTTAGACGCTTAATATTACGTAAAGAGAACTAAATAATGATAATAGGAGAGGGAAGCACAATGCAAACGACTTATAAGCTTAATATTTCATAAACGGAACTAAACAATTAAAAAGGAAAGTAGTGTAAACATGGTGTAAACGACTTACAAGCTTAATATTTCGTAAACTGAACTAAATCATGAAAATAGGAGAGAGAAGCACAAGGCAAAGGATTTGGAAGCTTAATGTTTCGTAAATGGGACTAAACAATGAAATTAGGAGAGGGAGGCACAATGAAAATCACTTACGAGCTTAATATTTAGTAAACAGAACTAAACAATGAAAAATGGAAAGAAAACAATGGAAATGACTTAGAAGCTTCATATCTCGAAAATGGGATTAAACGATTAAAATAGAAGAGGAAAGCATAATACAAAGGACTTAGAAACTTAATATTTCGTGAACGGAACAGAACGATGAAAATAGGAGAGGGTAGCACAATGCCAACGTCTTAGAAACTTAATATTTCTAAATGAAACTAAAGGATGAATAAGGGAGGGAAGTACAATGCAAGGGGCTTAGAAGCTTAATATATCGTAAGCAGAACTAAACTATAACCAGTGATAAATAGAACCTTAATTTTATAAGACCTTTCTAACAATATACTGTGCGGTGAAGTTTTTTTTTCAAATAATGTTTTTTTAAATCTTTTTAGGAAATACTTAAGTAGAATTTAAAAAAAAATATTTTTCCGATTATATATTAATTGAAATGTTTATCTGAGCGTATTATTGCAAAATTTTATTCACATATATCTAAAACTATAGAAAGTACGAGAATTTGACAGACGGACGGACAACCATGTGAACATAACAAAATTATAAGGATTCGATAATTGACTACAACCTAAAAACCTTATTTATTCAATGTATACCAAATTTATTGGAGTATTTATTTTCAATATTCCATTATGTCAGTAAGGTCACTTTCTCGCTTTATATTGATATCAGTATTCTCACAGATAAATCATGTAAGTTCACTTTCTCGCTTTATATTGATATCAATATTCTCACAGATAAATCATGTAAGGTCAATTTCTCGCTTTATATTGATATCAATATTCTCACAGATAAATCATGTAAGGTCAATTTTTCGCTTTATATTGATATCAGTATTCTCACAGATAAATCATGTAAGGTCAATTTCTCACTTTATATTGATATCAGTATTCCCACAGATAAATCAGATTTAATATTTCAGATGCTCACTCTAAGAGTATACAATTAATAACCTAAGTAACGTCCAAGGTTAAAAAAGCTGACGTATGTATTTTCCTATCCAAAAGTTGGACCTCGTATTTAACCACCAATTTGATACTTTCCATAAACACCATCGTTGAAACATTTGATACTTATTTTTTAAGGATAGAAACAAAAAAGAGAAAGTACTGAAAAACAGCACACCTCCTCATAAATATTATATGACTACTCAATGCAGTGATTTGGTATGACATTGATTTATCTATTGTATGAACCACACGCACTACAGTAGCAGTCAAAAAGTGTGATTAAAGACCACTTTAAGCACAGTAAAAATATCGCGAAAAGCCAAATTATGTACGACATCGACAACTCCCAAAAAATACACCACTAACTCGAAGATAATGTTAATATCGTAATAAATATAATCATTCTTTTAACACAGTTACAAAGAGTGAATGTTGATTAGAAGCAGTTTAAGTTATCTGCAACAGAATAAACAAGTTTATTATTATTCTACTATACAGTATTCATATTTCACTGCTATTATTTGAAACATAGAAATAGTTTGTTATTTACTTTTCGTGGTAACTTACCGCTCATCTTCTGATTCAGAATTTAAAGCATCAATGTGGAGATTCAGTTTTCGTTAAGAAAAAAATCGAAGTATTTATTTTGATAAGTTTGAAATTATGATAATTGGAAAGAATCAACCTAAAACTATATGTGAAACAATACCAACAATGTAAAGATGATTATTTCTACTTATATTTTTTCATAACGTTACGCAAAAGCGACTTATTCAGTTGACGTAAAACTGTCGTCATTGCATTATTTACTGTGTTTTGTCATAAATGAGTCAAAGCGAATGAAATTTTGAGTTATAAAATTTGAAACATTAAACTACATTAAAATGATCTTTAGAGCAATAGTAGACGATATGAAAGTTTACAAAAAATTGCAAAATTCAATCTGTATATACCTATAAATGTTGTTCTGTGTCTTTTGATTTTTCGAATAGTTCCCATATTCGAAAAATCAAAACATTTCAACATATATACGGCATTTCCATAAAGCATCTCTTTATTTGTTAAATATCTCTTTGAGAAAATGAATCAAAATCTCGCAACATAATTAATTTTTAATATTTTTTCTCCTTTACCATACGTATTTACGCCATCTGAACTAAATAATCACATAAAGTCCTGATACAAAATTAACCGCCACTCATGTTAGATAATGGCGCTATGTTATTTACAATACAAAAAGATTAAATTAAAATTTTATCAAAAAGGCCAATTAAGTTTCTACTAGAAGTCAACTAGATGACGTTGTATTACTTCGAGTAAATTCTAGGAGGACCTTCAAATTCTTGAATTTTTTTCGCAAATTGAAGTACCATGCTTTTGGATAACTTAAATACAATTGTTTTTCTCATCTCATGTTCGACACTATATTTTGGAACAAATGTAACCAACTTTGATTCATTATTATTATTATTATTAGTAACAGAGAATATGTAGTTAGTTTTATTTCTAAACGTTTGCTGACAAAGTGAACAATTTTGTACAAGAGATGTTTTATTTGAGACAAGCACAGTATGATCTCAATCATTCTTGTTACGTTTTTCTTTGTATATGAAACTGGAAGAAACGATTGTCCAGAGAACGCTCTCAGCATAAATTGTATATTATGACAGTGGAACTACCACTCACGAACAACTCGATAGCTTATTTCATGAAAATTTAAAGTGAGCGCGAATTTTTTCTATTTTTTTCTTAACTCACATTTTCTATTTTTTTCTTAATTTAAAGTGGGCGCCAATTTTTTCTATTTTTTTCTTAACTCACATTGTAAAACATGAATAAAATTTGCGAAAAATATCTTATGCGTAGAAACTAACAAAGAATTTTATCTTATTTACTGATAAGATTTTGTTAAACGCATTAAATAAAAATGACCTTCAGAGATAATTACAGTAGGCTTTCATAACCGGGAGAATTAATAATGAATCAAAACGAGCTGAATAAGATCAGTTAGTAAAATTTTCAAAAATATTCCTTATTCTAAAGCAAATAATTAAAACGTTGAATAAAATTAAAATCAATACAGATTTCATCACGTACGAATGGAACTGCAACATATAGATTAACAAAAAAAGAATTAACAGAAAAAAATAATAGTCCAAGATAGAAACGAAATATAACATTGCTAAGAGGAGAACATCTAAGATAATCTTTACTAATAGCCCACCTGAAGTTGTAATACAACGAAATCTAGGTCGTGGTAAAGAAATTAAAGAAAGTACAAATAATACTACATCACGTAGTTTCATTTAATTGTTAATTGTGATCTAAGATGACATTAAAGTAAAGTTATATTAATGAAAATGTTACAGATGTCGATTTCTTTGACATCTGCAAATACGGATGCGGATCTGATTTTACAAATACGGATATTTAAAAAAGAACATTTCATTTGTGTTCAATTGAATTAAATCCTTTGAAACTTTTTAGAAACTTGTACATTATTTAAGTGAAATGAAAATTTTCGTAAATTTTTATTTTTATTTTGACACATTAACCATATTTTCAACAAATATTTTATTAAATGTTTTTATTTCAATTTCAACAAAAAATTTTACCGAAACAAATAAATAGCTTTGTCATATTTTTATTCATTCAAAAATAATATTCACAATTTACGAGCGAACGGAACCGAATACGCGGAAATTAACATTCACAACATCGCATCCGCAAGCTCCGCAACGATTGACGCAGAAGCGGATGACACTGAGGATATTAAAAACCGTGCGGATGTTCATGTTCCGCGATGTTCCGCGATTGTAAATATTTCAATAAAAAATTCTAAGCTTAGTAGCTTCGGTCTTAATGAAAATTTCATCGAGATAATGCGTGAAATTCAGATTGAAATTTATGGCACCTTTGTTTCGACCGAAATTGACATAGAAATTTGTATTATCTTTTGTTTCGCTCAAAGTAAGTCTAAGAATGTGCAATTCAATCATTAGCAGCCATACAATAGGAACCAAGTATGCGAACTTAATGAATAAAAATTGTCACTCACACTATGGCAGTTTCCACAATGTTTAAAGTCCAAGTTAAAATATGATATAAGTTAATTCTTTCTCTGTCGAAGCTAATTTTGAGATTAATACAAAACTATAATTGTGTATTTTATTTACATTATATTAACAATGTATAAAACTATGTATTTTTGAAGCATCTTTTATTTCCTTTAAATTTCAATGACAACATTACTTTTATTAGCTATAATATTGTCACCAATATTTTAAAACAAGGCTTAAATAATTAACCAAGTGTTAATGAACCAAGTGCACCAAGTGTTAAATAATTTTAATATTTGTAATTTTCAAATTGAAACTGTAAGTTTGTATTTCATTTACATTATTTTAACTATGTATTTCTGAAGCATCTTTTACTTCCTTTAAAATTTCAATGAAAACATCACTTCTTTTTACCGCAATATATCACCGAAATTTTAAAACGAGGCTGGTACCGAGTGTTAAATAATTTTAATATTTGCTATTTTGAAATCGAAACTGTAAGTATGTATTCATTTTGAAACTGTAAGTCTGTATTTCGTCTACATTACATGAAACTATGTATTTCTGGGACATTTTTTGATTCTCTTTAGAATTGCAATAGTATATTGTCACCGAAATTTTAACTCGAAGCTGATACCAAATATTAAATAATTTCAATATTTATTATTTTGAAATTAAAAAAAAATTAATAAAAGCTTGATAACATTTAAATGTAGACATAATGGTAGACAAGTGAAAAGTAAATTTAAGAGATCATTGTGTTAGCAAGTTGTGAATATGTGTATTATAAATTAAATAAACGAAACAAACGAAATACCAATACCAATAATAAATTGCTAAACTCCAATTACGAATACTTTTTTTACTTGTATTTTAAGTAATTACTATTCAACAATTATTTCCAGATTTTTGCCGTGTTCGGTACCATACTGCTGGCCTTTAGCGCTGGTTCTACATCTGGTTACTCTGCTATACTTTTGCCGCAGCTAGCGGAGCCTGGGAGTCCTATTGAATTGAATACGGAAGTGGTATCATGGATAGGTAAACCCTTTGAAAGTACCGTTAATTAGTACTTATTTCCGGTCATTCAATATCACACGTAGCCTCTTAAAAAGTGTATTATTTCACAACTTGTATGTTTTTGAAACTTTCCGATAACTTTAGACTGAAGTTAGTACTTGCAATATGAAACATTTATTTTTTTATCCGAAATCAAAAGAGATAAGAAATAAAACCTTTTTAAAATTAAAATAAATTATAAATTACACCAGGCAGTCTTAAAATACTTCTGAAACTTCCAAAAAAATAGAATAAATTAATTTAGCTGGATCTTTGTTTAATAAAAGTCCTAATAAACAGTCATTTATTAATTAAATTGGTCTTCCAAATAAAAGAAAATGTAAAGTTAATTGTAAAAATATTGAATCAAGTAAGATATTTTGAACCAAAAATATGTTTCGTTATTAACGTCCCAAATCTTAAGAACTACGAAACTAAATAATAAATATTCACCTATAACTTCCCCCGTAATCTTTGCTTACCCTCTATTTCTCGTCACATGCAAAATTTTGGTCGCGTTATTATGAAAATAAGAAAGAAGGTATGAATCTTGAAACGTTTTCTTTCATTTTTTCCTATGGTTCCTTATAGTACAAAATCAAAAATAATATTTTTTTAGAAAACCTCTTTAAGTTGATTTTATTTAGCACCGATGTTCTATTTATAAACAATTTTTAGGGGTAAATCAAAAAACTTTCACTTCTCTTACTTTTTCATAATTCTAAAGTATATATGTAAGTAAACTTCACGTTCATAAATTTATATAACAATAAAAATTGGAAAATTATGATATAACCACAGTCAGACACATAGTAAAAGACCGTAATACATTTTCAATATCTCCGACCGACTTCGTTTGCACAATCTCCTAGAATCTGAAACACAAATCAGTTTCCCATAATCTGAATTATTTACACTGTTACTAAATAGAGAATAGAATCGCATAAGGAGAGAATAGATAAAAACGCTAACTAATAAAGTATGTACGCAATAAGCTTGTCATAATTTCATCTGTCAAACACTATTCTGACGTCGACCTAAGTTTAACTTTGGTATAAACTAAAAAGTTAATATTTATCCGACTACATCTAACAGCACGTCAGTTTTTGCAATTCGATAGTGTTAATAATTATTTTAAAGATAAAGGCTGTATATAATTCAATATGTACAATAAAAACTATCGAGGAAGACAAATAATAATTTTTAAACGAAATAAAATTCAAGTGATGTTCTAATTTATTGTTAAAATATTTTAAGGGAAATTGTGGCATTTTTGCAATATTTTTTCACGCCGTTCTAATGACGTTTCCAAACATATCCCATACCCTTCTTTCAGCATCTTATGCTCTATCATAACTAGAAAAAAAAGGAAAAATTGAACAAGAACGGACACAAGCCAAAAATAATATAAATTTTAATTATGCCTCTAAAGACACCATCTGATTTGATAGATGTAATTTGTATTCATAATCATAGACACAACCTCATATTTTACTTGTTTGTCTATGGAAAGCAGCGTTGCCACGTTGAATTTTTGAAATAACTTCGGAATAGTTACTGATTTATTAGTAGTAATTAATATCACCGTTATTCCGACCTTGTTAATAGTGTAATTATTCTCAGAATAAGAGTAATATTAATTAAGTTTAAGCATTTTTTATTAGTAATAGTGATGTTAACATTGTTACTTGGAAATTTGTATGATTATATATACATCAAACTATGTATTTATGAAATAGTAAAAATTTTTATCTCTAATGGAAGATAATAACTCGTCAACCTAAAATATGAGTAAAAAATTAGTTTAAAATCAATGAATCGACTTTGCAAGTTGAAAAGCTACAATCAACTATACAAATACTAATAAAAAATATGTTCCTTATCTCTAGAAGTTAAGAACAGAATGATCCTGAATGTCAAAAATTAACTCAACATTAACTAAAAATTATTGCCATCTTTCTAAATGTCACCAATTTATCTGTAATAAATAAATTACATTAATCGAAAGCGCAAGTAAAGAACTGCTGACAATGAAAAAAAAACTGTTCAAAGAAATACTGCGCATTTTGTTCATTTTTTTATATTAGATTGTCATTTTATTCTTGTGATACCTGAATTCAACGGTTTAGGGATATGTCGGTCTTGTCACTGACAATATTAATATGTACATTCTCACAATACACAATGATACACATTACACATGACACACATTAAAAGCTTATATTGTTATATTAAGACGAACAGTAAATATGTAGAAGTGAATCATTTGTACTAAATGATTATATTATTAGCAAGCATTATTCATAACTCTTTGTTTAAATCAAAGTTAATATTATAATAAAGGTTAGTAATTGTGATAATCATTGTATCGTATGTTGATTTTATAAGACGTGTTATAATTACGGCGAGCAAGGCTCATTTCCAATTCATCTCTTCCACCACCCATGTGACCATTGACACTCAACACCTCTTTTGCAAAATTAATAAAAATAATTTCAAATTAAATGATAATAAAATCGTTTAATTCTCGTATTTCGTACCCAATTGACGATCACTCGTTCACATTTACATTATATACAAAATAATACATATAAAAAAATTTACATACAAAATAAATACTACCATCTGCTACCAAATCAGTTCATAAATTAAACTTCTCCGTTTATTTTTCACTAAATAACTTTACCCTTTTATTTTATATTAAATTTCATCCGAAATTACGTAAAAATATTGAACTAAAATATAATTTAATTGCATACAATGAGACTGGTTTTTTGATAAATTAGGTTATAAAAGGACCTATAAAAATTTATTGTTGTAACATTAAGTTATTAGGCAACTCTCGAACGATACAAATGACCTAAGATGTACTGATTCAATAACCATTTAATTCTGTATAATGTATTTTATTTAAATTCAGATCATCGATGTTAAATATCTAGATTGACTTTCTTACCATTGATGAGAGGTAAAATATATGGCCATAATATATAATTCTAAAAAAAATTCATATTCAAAGGCTAAACGTTAATTTAAATTGAAGAAATACATTTTCCAACCACGTATCACCGGTTTACATACTTGTCAACAATTAAATTAATAAATCAATCCCTTCCTACGATTGATGAAGTCATAACTGTTTTTATTCTCTACAACTAAATTAAACAAAATGCTACACATGTTTATGTAAAGTCTGATCACTTCCTCTACATGATGTAAATTGTAGAGGAATAAATTGAGATGAAAATTTATAACTTTACTATCCGGAAGATTTTTGATTTGCCTGGAAATCTTTCTTCAGTACTTCAACAGAACTTAATAGATCAAAATTAACAATTATATTAAAAACATACTTTTTTTGCAGCCGCCATATCAACCCTACCTCTAGCATTTTCGAATCTCCTCTCAGGATATCTAATGGAAAAGTATGGACGGAGAATGACTCACTTGGGACTAAGTATACCATTCATAATTGGCTGGACCATGATATCGTTGTCCAACGATTTAAACTACCTGCTAATTGGTAGATTTATAACTGGAGTATGTCAAGGACTGCACGGACCTTTAGCGCCTGTATTCATAGGTGAAATCACAGCACCAAAATCGAGAGGATATATGCTGACAGCTATTTCGATGTCGTTAGCCATTGGAATCTTGAATTCGCATATGCTGGGGACATTTTTTCATTGGAAAACTACAGCTTTAGTATGTGGAACGCTTCCTTTTATGAGTTATATGATATTAATGTTTGTACCGGAAACACCTAGTTGGTTAGCATCTAAAGGGAAAATCAAGGAATCTGTACATTCATTCTACTGGTATAGAGGAACTTCAGATGACGATAAGAGAGAAATAAGAAATTTAATTTCATCTCAGCAAATCGCACATCATTCTGATCAATTATCTCAAAATGGCAATAAATTCCAAAAGCGTATACGTAATCTAAAGAAACCGGAATTTTACAAACCTCTCATAATCATGATGCTATTTTTCATAATTTCTCAATTATCTGGAATAAACGTAATTGTATTTTATACAGCGAACATTATGAATGATATTCTGATGGAAGGCTTTAATAAATATACAGCAATGATAATGGTTGATGTAACAAGAGTTCTAGCGTCAATAGTGGCTTGTATACTTCTTCGAAAATATGGAAGACGCCCTATTGCTATGCTGAGTGGCTTTACGACAGCTGCAACCTTGTTCAGTCTTACAGGATACATATTTTTATACAAGAAGGGTATACTATCGTCTGACATATCTGCTTTAACCATTATCTTGATATATATAGCCACTTCCAGCTTGGGAATGATACCGTTACCTTGGACGATGGTCGGCGAGGTATTTCCGATTGCTAGTCGAGGTTTAGGTTCTGGTATAAGCGTCATGACGACATCGGTAGCATTTTTTGCGGCGATAAAAACGGCACCGATGCTTTTCAACGATCTCGGTATGGATGGCACATTTTTGTTTTATGGACTTGTGGCGTTTTTTGGTTCGATATTTTTGTTGATATTTTTACCCGAGACGAAGAATAGAACTTTACTTGAAATTGAAAACCATTTCAAACCCAGAGTGAGAAGTGATGACGAATACGCGTAAATTGTGTGACAATCGTTATTAGTTTTAGATCGTTTGATGTAAATCGGAATGTATATTTTGAACTTGCGATCATTTCGATTTCACTTGTTAATCTGGATTCAACTGACCTGATATTATTAGTTTTAAAGACTGAATAGTTAAAAGAAAATATAGGTAATATAGTAGGTGAGGCATTAACTATTACGTACAATATAATCAGTATTTTGTTCAACATAAATCGTACTCTTGTATAGACATAAATCTACATTTAAATAAATATTACTTCGTTTGCATGATGTTTTATTTTTTATTTGAAATAAGTTGTAATCTTTCACATTCTTTATAGTTTAATTACTTTGCTATAGTAACGAACAGACGATTGTGTATTATAGGAATATAATGAAGTTTACAGTAAAGCAAACCAGTTAATATTAGTCTTTACTTTCTTTAACAGAGTAGCTAGCACTTTGAAGAATGTTATTTTCTTCAATTATATGTATAATATATATATATATATATATATATATATATATATATATATATATATAATGTTTTTATTGGATTCTGTTTCGAACTTGTTGAAATAAAGACGTAATTGCGTTTCTGTGAATAAAATATTTATTTACTTGTAAAACGTTCCTTCTACAATTTGCCAGTAACATTATCTTATAAACTAAACATTTACTCACCTGTGGATAAAAAAAACAACATTTAAAGCCCTTATTTCGCGTTTATCATCTGAATTCGACAGGTAAGCTTTTTACAATAAAATACTGAATCAAAAACAAATCTAACCTCTCAAAATCTTTTGACGTTTTATACGAAAGCTAACAGCGACCTCTATGGAACTTATCATAGATAACGCAGCAAAGTTTAAATGAAAAGATACCTATAGGTTTTCTTTACATATATATATATATATATATATATATATATATATATGTATATATATATATATATATATATATATATATACATATGTACGAACATTGTAATAAAGTGTCTCCTGAAATTATGAATGGTTCAGAGATAACTTATTGCGATGTTCCTGCGGTGTCCTGAATTTCGAAAAAAATCATTGTCGCTATAGATCAAAACAAAAAACACGAAAAATGTAGTTTTAGTTAAAGTAAGTTTTTAGTAGAAGCCATAGAAATGTTTGGAAAATTACTAGCTCTACTAGGATTCTGAACACATTCTGGTACCAACTGATAAAAATTCATATACAAGACATATGAGTTATCTTATAAGAATTCCAATGTTTCGTTTTGAGGCACGAAACCCTAAAATGTGAGTATTTCAAACAAGTCAAGTGTACGAGAATAGTATCTCAGTTAAGCTTAATCCGAGATTGATCGTCTATCCGAGATCATCCGAGATTAATAAACTGACTAATTAAACTATTCGAGCATGAGCGTATACATTTGGTGAAAACGTGGTTATAAACTTTTGCGGTAGTATTAAAAGACCCTCTTTGTTGAAGACTTCTATCCCTTCAAAATCATATGAACATAATAAACCTGTCACCAATTCATGATTATATTTAATATTTCAGCTACTAAGGAAACCTATCGAGTATTTTTAAACTCCGTCAAAAGGAAATTGAAGAATTTACAGTTTCACTTCTATTTGAGATTGTGGTATGAATTATGTGAAATAAATAAATACGCAACATTATGAATTAAAAGAACGGGTAAAAATGTATCCCTTCAAATTACATTAAAATAAAATATATTTTTTGGTTCTATTGGGATTTAAACCCGCGTTTTCTCGATTACGCATTAGTTTATACCACGAAGGTAAGAAATTTTTACAAAAAGACATTATTAACCATAAGATAGAACGTCATGGATTCGGTAAGATAGGAAGTCATGGAACCATAAGACAGGACATCATGAAACCATAAGATAAGACGTCACGTATGTACAAAGATCTTTATTTTGTTATTGTAATCGAGTTAAAACAAGCAAATCCAACAAAAATTTACGAATAGCCTGTTTAGGCTCGTTATGCCCTTGGTAAAGCTTAAAATTAAAAGTAAACTTTTTGAAATATAATCGCGCCTAATAATTTTAATAAAATTAGGTGAACCAGTAATGTTCATCTTAACCAAGAAATATATTGTAAGTCAGAACTAAAAGAGGTTGCGGTTCTCATTCGTTATTATGACCGTGTAGTCATGTGGACTATTCCCACTGTGCGGATAAAACAAATTCGATCCTCGAACAATGACCATCAGATATAGAATTATGCACCTTTTTGCGAGACTAATACATAATCTTCTGAAAGAAACGTAACAATGGAAGTAAGATAAAGGAAATTCAACGAAGTGAGCATTTCTTTACCAAGTATCTTCTTATATTTATATACGTCTCTCCATATTTTCTTGAAATATTTATTGTTAGTAAAGTTAAAATAAAATTACGAGAATGATATTTTTAATTGATAAAATACCTCAAAATAAATTTGGCTCCAAAATATTTGGTCCAGTAAACTATTAATTTTTATATAAAATAAATCACTTCATCTCATGGACTCAAAAATACTATGAAAATTCAATTGAAAGAATTATCTGTTTAGAGTACCATATATTATACGGAAATATTTGGACCAGTCCGATACAAACTTCAATCAAAGAATTTAAATTTTCCTGTAATAAGTACAATAAGTTAAGATTTAATGTAGAGAGCAGTCTTAATAACTTGTCTACTGTAACTCCTTGTTTCTTTTTACTTTTGAGTTTAGTTTTTCATACAGTCGTGTTTTTAATTTTTTGTGTTTAGACTAAAGTGCAAAGGGACGTATTTGTTCCCAAAGTAGTATTTATCTTACATCGATATCGTCAAAGAACATATTTCAGAATATGCTCTTTCTTAGAATTTAAACTTATGTAAACATTTTACATGTGCAACGAAGAAAGAATGGATTTGAAACGTGCTTTCACGTTGATAATTTTGTTTTATTAACCTTACTGCATGTACAACGTTTATATTAAATGAACAAATAGTTTAAAAAGTAAGTTATAAATTGAAAATAGCCTAATATCTTATCCTTTCCTGCGTAGATGATATTGTATTAACAGCACTATAATATGTACACTTACAACGTTGATTAACACGAACGTCTTAAGTATACTCCAAGAAGGGACATAGGTATAAATGTTAATGCTGATAAAAATTGCAAAAAAAAAATTAGATACAAAATTATGTATGAAATACAGCTATTCCATCTGTTTGTACAAATATTGAAGTTTGTTTAAGTAAAAACATCATTAGCGAAGAACAGTAAGACAGATATATTTCGAAAACTAATTCGTATAAGAACAGAATGAAAGGTGCGCGTTTGAAAACACTGGAGTAAAAATGAAATTAATAAAAGAAAATAATATTTGTACATAAAGAAATATTATTGACAATAATTTTGCATGAAAGCGATTCTGGCATAATTTAAAAGAATTAAAATAGGTTGGCTACTTTCAATAAAATAAGAACGAGAGGACACTAGGTCGGAACAAAGTTTATCAAAGTTTATTTTCCTTGGATACTATTTTCTATTTTTATAATCGATTTTTCTTGGTAACTTTTCTCTGTTTTATAATTGACTACCACTTTTCCTTGAACACTATGATCTGTTTTTATCATTGAAACCGGCTTTTGCTTGGACACTAATATATTTTTGTCGTTGGTTTAAGTTTTTCCTTGGCCCCTGTTATCTGTTTTTATTATTGATTCTTACTTTTCTTGCATACTTATCTGATTTATTATTAACTCCGGCTTTTCTATTACACTATCGACTGAATTTTGTTAACCATGGAAACCCTAACTGGGCCATATGTCGACGTGGCTTTTATAGCAGGAGATACCAATAGCGCGTTTTGGTTGAAAATTGTCTTCTATAATGATGAAATGCACTTTTGTCCTAGCTGTAAGGGGTTGAATTTTATTTAGTAATAAAACATACTTGACTGATATGTGTAGAGAATCCAGAACAGGATATATATTTAGCAACATTGAGAATAAATTAACCGAACGCTGACAACACTCTTTAACACAACACGATGAAATCTGGAAATAAAGTTAAAGATTGTAAGGGAGTATTAAACGAATGTATTAAAATATATCCATAATGTGAGTTTAGTGTTGCCATCTATGATTTTTAGTGTGTTTAGACCTTTATTTTGTAATAAAACAGTTAATTCATATTTTGACACTGAACGAGTCGTTACTTTTTAAATTATGAGTCTCTTGCTAAATAATCGCGAGTTTTCATTGCTTTTAACAAATATTTCGAAATGTTGTGAGTGTTAAAGGCTGTTTCAAGACGCGGTTAAACTATGTAGTGACTGATTGTGTATTTTCGCAATGTTCAAGTTTAGTAGCTGACTTGTAATTTCTACTAACTAACTTGTCAATGTGCCTAAACTAAAGGGACGCGAAAATTATTCAGAGTGGTGTTTCACGACAGAGAATTTTCTAATCCTCGAACGCATGAAACATTGTGTAAAATCAAAAAAAGGAAAGGACATAGGAGCTGCACATGAAGAAAAAACCAGAGCAAAATTGATTATTACAATGACCTGTCTTTACACGTACACGTAAAAAATTTAAAATCTTCGAAGGAATTGTGGGACAAACTGAAAGAATTATTTGACGACAATGGTTTCGCGCAAAGGATAAATTTGGTGCAGAATTTAATTTTGATTTGTCGAGAAAATTGCAGCTCGATAAAGTCGTACATGACGCAGATTATCGATACAATACAGAAGTTAAGCAAACGACATTCGAAATTAATGATTAGTGGAAGGAGTCCTCGAGATATTTCTTATGGTTTGTCGACCATGATAGCCGCCATATGTTTATTTTTTGAAATACAAGAACGAAGCTTTGAATCGTTTCAAATTATTCAAAGCTTAGGTAGACATTCAAATAAAGAGGACAATCAAAGAATTAAGGAGGGATAATGGGTTGGTGTACTGCAAAAAAGAATCTCATAAAAGATCCATAATACCAATCCTTTCACCCGACAACAAAATAGATTGTGTAAACGATTTAATGGTACAATCATTGAAAATGCAAGATGTCTACTCTTTAATATGATATTAAAATATTTAAAATATACTAAAAATTATGGTTTAATGTATATTGCGGATGGAAATTTAAAGTTATTGGGATGGTAACTTTATTGATGAGAGATAATGTAGTGGACTCCGTTTGGTTTTAACTGGCTGTGTAATTTCTTAGGGAAAAAACAGAAAACTATTGCTTTTTCTAGTAGCGAAGCAAAATACAAGGCGATGAGTGAAACCCGTTAAGAAGTTGTTTATTTAATGATGTTAATCAATGTTTTTTATGTACACCATTGACCATTTCAGTAATAGTTGGCATGCACAAAAGCTGACTGCAAATACAGCTTTCACAAAAGAACCAAACATATTAATAAATATGAGGTACCAATTTTTTAGAGATCGTGTGACAAAAAATTGTAAACATAGGTATTTGCCAATAGCTGAGATGTCTGGGTATTTGTTGACAAAGTTTATGTGCTGTTAAACATTATGATTTTTTGAATGAGTTACGTGTTCAAAAAGTTTAATATTTAAGTTTATCCACATTGTTGGATACAGTGTGGATATTGGAATATATCAACAATTTGAATTTAGTCCCGCCATTTATGGTTTTTAGGATATTCCTCATTCTGTAAAAAAAGCGTTAGTTCATACTTTGACACTAAACGACTTGTCATGTTTTAGAATAATATGTACCAAATAATTTAGGCTTTAAACATAATAAGAAACAACGTATTCTAGAGGAATTTACCAATCCCGAGAGGAATATTTGGGAATAACCTAAACAAGAAAACTATTGTTATATATGATTGAGTGTGCATACATATGAAAAAGCATCCCATTTTTCTCTTTCAGCGACGAAGCTATAGCAGCATGCACAAATTCCAAAATCTACTTAAACCGTTTTTTTATTATTTGTACAGTTTAGATGTTTTATGATATGCTACGATCTTTTTCAGACCCAAGGTCTAATGCAATAATAATGCGTAACTTAATTGCTTTTTCAAAGGAAATAATAACTTCATATTAAGTAGTCTTTCGTGATAGCTTAGAAGATTTAGATTTATACAGATATGAAGTACATAAGCCACATATAAAAATATAACCAAAACTGTATTAAGTACTATTCAAGCTAATAAATTGTATTTAGCTACGATATGTCGATGGATAATTGGTCGCTTGAAAAGGGACTTTCAACTGCTACATCAATATTATTTTAATAGAGCGCTTATCAATATTATTTTTCAAATCATTTCTAAATTATTTTCATACACATCTCATTTTAAGTACTATAAATGAAAATACAAATAGAACACCTATTTATTTACGTTGAGGAAAACCATTTAAATAGAATGAGTTTTATTTGAGTGGATTGACGTAAATCCAACTACCTTGCATTCGATTCCTATAATTTAAAGCTGAGCAAATCCTACTGTGCCAAATATCTGCAAAATGCTTTATAGCTTATAGAGGTATACAAGGAACAGATTTTTCTAATATATCTACAAATAATGATAACTGGCTTTTAAGATAACATGTTCACTAACGTCTTGATAGGGCGAGGATTTATTATAGTTATATTTTAATAGTTCGCACTCGAAATGGGAGAGCTAGCATCGTTATTGCATCGTTAATTGGGCTTATATATATAAATTGTATGGTATCTTGGATACAGTGACAAAACGCATTACAATTAGCTTGAATGGTACTCAATTGACTTTCGGCTCTGCCTTTTTTATGTGGCATATGTGCTAATATTCGCACGAGACTAAATCTTATAAGCTATGATGAATGCTTTATCCAATATAAAGATGTCATTTCCTTCATAAAATTAAATCGTCGGACGTTCTTCATTACTAACAATGTTCCTTATTATTTCTGCGTTGGGCGCTGCGACTGAATAAGGTCCTAGCGCATTTCCAATATATTCGTCTGTGCAAAGAATTTTAAGCTTTATATGTACTATATTTTAAATATATGAAAGTTCTAATTCTATAGCTTAAAGTATTGATTTGATACGATTTTATAATATGATGTAATAATAAAATGATACTTACAAAAACGATTTTTCATATTATATGGTTTTCATGTTTTTCATGTTTTCATCTTGCGTATTATTCTTTTATTCGCATCTACAAATAATAAACTGACAAAGAATAAATTAAAATTACTAAATAATGCGTACTCAATAGTTATTATTGTTCACGTGTAACAACTATTAAAAATTAATTGACAAACAAAAAATAAGAATTGAGTTGTCGCGTAATTATGATTATGCAACTCTGAACGGGGTAATAATTCATATTTATGAAGATGTAACTCTGAAGGGGGTAATAATTGAGATGAGTCGTGATAATAACAAATTTGTTCATGTAGCTCTGAAGATGTAACTCTGAAGGGGGTAATAATTGAGATGAGTCGTGATAATAACAAATTTGTTCATGTAGCTCTGAAGATGTAACTCTGAAGGGGGTAATAATTGAGATGAGTCGTGATAATAACAAATTTGTTCATGTAGCTCTGAAGATGTAACTCTGAAGGGGGTAATAATTGAGATGAGTCGTGATAATAACAAATTTGTTCATGTAGCTCTGAAGATGTAACTCTGAAGGGGGTAATAATTGAGATGAGTCGTGATAATAACAAATTTGTTCGTGTAGCTCTGAAGATGTAACTCTGAAGGGGGTAATAATTGAGATGAGTCGTGATAATAACAAATGTTCTTAGAGAGATCTTTCAGTTGGTGTCTATTGTATCATTATTGGGAGTGTGACAAGTTCCCATACACTTATGCTCGTTCCCATTTATAGCTATTCCTTGAGCAGTTGTAACGTAATAAAATTAATACCAGCCAAGTATAAGTCTTACTTGTGTCTTGTTAACTATTAGAGTTTCTTATAATCAGCTGCATTTCAACATACTCGTAGATTTCATCATGAAAAATGTACCTATTATTCCCTAATTTTACAATACAAAGTTTATTGCCAAATTGTATTTTTACCTCGAGATTCCGTAGTGCGCCGCACTCCCAAACGTCGTAGGCATGTGACCAATCCAACCTACCACGGCAGAGACCTTTGTTTTATGTGAACTAAATAAACACATCTCGGAGTTCGAATGATCATTATTGAATCTATAACAATATACGAAATTTGACGTAGAAAAAGCTAGTTAAATACATGTTTACACATTATTGACAAGAAAAATCTATGTCACAAGTACCTACATTTTATAGTCACTTAATCGCCAAATGTAGTGAATTAGATCACCGAAGTGCCTAACGAAAAGAATAAAACTAAGTGAATAAATTTAGTTTTTGAACACACGTGCATAATAATGAAAATATGGTACAAAGTGTTTTTCCGTGTTACTGTTTGACACAAATACCTACTACTGAAGTTCAAATACGCGTAAAATTCAATAGAACTCGGTCAGCGAAGTAACGTTACCGAAATATGCTAATAACAACTGACACAAAGTCACCTCTTGACTTACACCTGATAAATTATTCCATTGCTATGTGATTACGTTTTTAAAACATACAGTTTTAACAGGTTTACTTACGAATGTGTTCTTTCAGTTATTTAAGCATGAATATTACGCTTTTGGAAAATTTAAGTGTTTTAATTTATTTCAAAAAATATTTCCTTTCCTTGTCTAGTAGTAATTTTTTTTTAATTATACAGTGCGATACAACATTTCCGGTATTTACTTCCCAGGTTATAAATATTCTAAGGACTTCCCCGTTTTTGTAATATAGTTTTATTTCCATTGGTTTATTGTTTTCCTTTCTCAGGTACTTTTTCCCTTAATAACTCTGTTAATCAACAATTTAAAACACGTGAAAACAAATGTCTAAATAAGAATTTGGAGATGTTGTTTACATTTTACATGATAGCATTAAAATAAACCAAACAACATTCGCACAATGAACAATATATCTGCTACTTGAAAAGCTTAATTTGTAATGTCTTCTAATAAAAGCTTCAAAATTGACTGCGATTAATAGTTTCATGATTGTAAATTTGTAACAATGACAACTCAATTCTTTTTTTAATTTTTATACTATTTCGAAGTTATATAATCTATGTTATATAACTTCGAAATAGTACAAAAGAAATGTACAACAGTACTGTATAAAGGCGCACAACATAACATGATAACAATCCTGAAGATTTTTCGTTAAACTTGATATGTACTATATTTAAAAAAAATTAATAAAAACGATCCAACCTGTTCAACTACCATTAACACGGGTTTTGCTTACCATTGTCATTTATGATGTTCTCAGAAAACTTCCTAAAATACGATTACAATGAATGCTATTTCTAAGTTAGTATCGATGTCTCAGCTTCATAATATTACATAAATTGTGTCAAATGATGCTAAAATCATATTATTAGCGTGATTTTTCGAAAAAAAAGACGGTCTACTTACATCTCTAACCACCTAACTGGCTTTTTGTATGCCTGTTTGTTTTTAACGACACGCATTCTCGATTTGAGGATCTAACTAGTTCCACTATTCAGCAGTATAAACAGTGAAGGAATAGTCATAGAGGAAGATATATTTGATGGTAAGTAAAGTAAGGAGATTTTCAAAGCGAAGTCCAAGGTCATACGCAACTGAGGATCTATACCTAAAATAATCCTGGCACGAGGATACTATCAGCGAGTGGTATTCGTCAATCCATCAGCGAATGCCAGCCGCGAAACGACCAATGAAACTTAAGTTGCTCCATGTAATATGAAATATGGTTAAATTTTCTGAAGCCAAAAACAGGGTCAACTTTGAATTGACATTGTTTCAGGAAAAATAACCTAATTAGATAAAATTCGTATGTTTTAATGCTAAGTACCAATTTAGGAAAAAACCTGATAAAAATGAGTAGAACTACGTGGACTACACACACACACACTTGAGCAGGCATAAACATTTAAGGATACAGAGCATTTATATTAAACTATTCACAGATATATCGTCTAGTACATCTTTCATAGGCGTAAAACTATGTGTATTTCTAAAAAATATGAGACATAAATAGAGTTTTCCAATAAACTTGTGGTAATGCTGTTTTTTCCATAATTTTGATTTTAGCGGTTTGAAGGATGGCGGCCATGTATTTTTTTGGATATTTTCGGCAATGTCTCTAAAACTCTGTTACATTAATTCTGCAAAACCTAGTTTTGGAATCTTTATAAACCTTAACATTCTTTTAATAGAGCCAGAACGTGAAGTTAAAAATGTTAATCACGAGTAGAAATGATACTACGAGGGCTTCGTATACATTTAGAGACTTATAAACATTTAAGGATACATAATACCTACTATGTATCCTTAAGTATTCTATTAAAGTATCTTTTACCACTACAGAAATATATAATAGTCTATACACTTTATAACTATACTGAATATCGACTTTCTATATCGAACGATTTCTGAGAAAAGTGAATATAACAAACAATAGGATGAACACGCAATTAATCTTGTAAGGGTTTTTTTTCATTTCTTTTCTTATTAATTAAACTTTCGTATCCGGAAGACGGAGTCTTTGAGAAATCAACTCGGCGTCTACCTATCTGTTCATAACGGATTCTTTTCCCCCAGAATGGGTGACAGTTCCGAGTGATAAAAGAGGAAATGAAAAGAAAAATGATTTTCAAAGTAATCGCGTTGACAATGATGTTGCGCGTTGAACAAAGAAATCATCGCGTTTCAAAATGTGTGTTTTTTAAACGCGACGCCCCAAAAACACTCAGTAAGAAAAATCTAAAAAAAGTCAAAAATATCAATGATGAAATCTGTATTGGTTATAAATCGGCATTGTATTACCTAAAATAATTATCTTAATTGTTAAAAATAATTTAATTACTTAAGTCTAAATTACGACCAAAATATGGGTGGCGGCGAAAATATAATGATGTTAATATAAAAATTCATAATATCAAAATAAATAAATAAAATATTCGGCCATGTTTTTAACAATTAAAATTGTAATTACATTATTTTTCAAAAAATCGTAACTTTGACAAAATACGGTTTAAACCTAGGAATATCAACTTATATGGAGAATAAATCGGATTATAACTAATTTATTTTTTATTGAGAAATAAATTTTTCCTAACATAAAGTCAACACATATAATTTAAACAAAATTTTAGACCTTTCTTTTTTCAATAAAAATATACATTTATTAAAAATAAATCGAATTAAATATAAACTTAAAATTTCAATTTTATCTATACTAATAATATTGATTGCATAATTTTGTGCAGTGTCTAAAAACAGAAGATTTTCGGTAAGTTCGGAACTTACCGAAATATGAGGATGATCAAAATTAATAGACTATTTGCAGTACAAACCTAGAATTTCGAAAGAATTGACAACCCTAGTTAAACGTACGCTGTGGTCCTAAGGTTGCACTCGCATCGTTCGCGTCTAGTACGGACCTGAAATATGCTGTGTATTTTCACAGTTTAATGCACTGACACACTATAGTACATTCTCGAGTTCGCCCCTTGTAAATTGAAATTAAAGTCATGCAAGAAAACGATCGTTCAAAATCATCTACGAAAAATTGTCAACTTTCACTAATCTCATCCTTCTGATGGTTTACAAAAACATTGATGATAATAATTTTGTATACAACAATAAATACTTATATAAACAAATATGATATATTGATCGATAGAAACAATCCCGATACAATTGCCTCGTTACTTTCCTCTCTCCAAAGATTTTCCTAACAAACTGTATAGTATTCAATAATACATAAAAATAATTTATCCATAACACCTGTCCAAATATAGAATGTTTCAATTTAATTCATTCGATGTATTCAACGTCAACAATACAGGTCAGTGAGGCCCATAAGCGCAATATTAATATAACCTCAATAGCGGACCTTGAATCGGTATTGAACTAAATTCGGTATAATTTGTGAAAAACACGTACAAAACCAGATACATTCTATGAAATTCAGAGCGATTGTTTAGTTACATTTAGAGGATTTCGTTGCAGATACTAATTACCATTGCGGTAAAAGAGCTTCAGCCACACAGATCAAACTTTTAGACAATTTTTTAGCTCAGAAGCTTATGTAACTAAATTGTATTATTTATACAATTGAATAATTTACTGATGTGAAGGGCAAATGGTTATCGAAGGGGACATGGGCGTGTCCTCAACCTTGATCCCTCCGTATTGAGGCTATTAAAAAAGCACACACAGGAAACGGATATACATGCCTGTTTTGTACTGTTTCCTCCTTTAAGATGAAAAAATGAAACCTTTATAAGTTCATTTGGTGTATGTCTGTTTGTCAAAGCCCTATTTCTCAGATATGGCTTCAGATAACAAGGCTTATTGCTATTAACATTTTAAGTTTTTTAAAAGAATATGGCGTATTTTTTTTAAATTTTGGCACAGTCTTACGCATTGATCTTCATAACCTATAGGATACTTCCGGTCAACCTAGGATTATTAAAATCAATGATTTCTAAATCTATGTGGAATTATAGATTTTTTTAAATATGCGCTTCTTAAACATACGTTCAGGAAAATTAAAATTTATAAATAATTTAAAAGAAATACTATGTACGTAAATGTGTACGGAACTTCCGTATGACGAGTTTTACTAGCGCTTGACAGGGTTTTTTATAAAATGAAAGACAACCCTTAAAAATTACCGGTTTGGGGTGCGAAAATATTTAACCCAATTGTGATCTAAATAATAACTTAGATGAGACAATCATAAAAAAATAAATATGCGCATAGGAAATGATCCAGATACATGAACCAAATAGTAGAAATAGACTCACGTATTACAATTTGATAAATTAATGAAACAATCCATACAACAGCTTTGGGGACTTTTGGTTTTTATAATTCCTGGCATATGCAATATATTAATAAGTTCATCAAAAGGATAAAGAAAAGAAATTTAGAAACTCAAAAAAAAGTTTAAAAAAGAAAAAACAAAAGTCTAAACTAAAATATAGAAAAGATGAATACATAAAGTCCTCTCGACTCAGATGGCTGCTTTAACGATGCGCTTCCACTTCAGTTAATTGGCAGAGTTTCTAGAATACTCTGTAATACTGGTCTCAGCCGCCGTCTTTATCGGGTTGGAAATCATCCTCGAGGTCTTTTGCCTTTAACCTGTCCCTGTACTACTAGTCGCTGCACCGAAAATCGTTTTCTGGAGACATGCCCGAAGAATTTAAGAATTTGCAATTGTACAGCGAAAGAAAGTGTTTCTTTGATTCTCAACTCCTTTAAAAGAGAGATATTGGTGCAAAAAGTGATCCAAGAAATGTTTGGTAAGCGCCTACAGCACATTGCTACTACAAACAAGCCTAAATTGACCATCATGAAAAATATTAGTCTATCGGGACGTAAGCGGTTCCTTGACCTTATTCTCTCAATATTGTCTATTTAAAAAATACACACAGAAAATATGCATATGAACATATAACATACGTGTATGTAACACGTATATTATATGAGTGTTACCTTCCAATCAAAGTGATATTTAAACAGTATGTTGCATAAAGAATAAATATATTGCGAAAATTTCTTTTTAAACTATTCATTTGACTGACCATTTAATTTATTTGTTCTTCAAAATTCATTTTAATAATCTAATCTCAAAGGGAAACTTAAAGAAATATTATTAGTTCAAATTCTACTCAGAATTAAAAATACTTCAAAATATCAAGTTAAGTCTATCCAACATCAAAATACAATTATCCAACACAATTTAGGGTTGATACCAAAACTTTATGACTTTTGTAGATTGGTTTGCGTTCAAATTGTTACTAAGGTTTTGCGTTCAAATTGTTACTAAGGTTTTGCGTTCAAATTGTTACTAAGGTTTGCGTTCAAATTGTTATTTAACTGGAATGACCACGGAAAAGTATGTAAAACATAAAAGGGTACATTTTTTCCTGTCCAAATACTATTGGTCAAAAAAGTTGAGTGAGGATTTTCATGGCCTGCTAGTATTTATTGACAAGGTTGATCAAGGCCCAGGTGATATGGGTACAATAAAAAATTTGCACTCACCCGACGGAGAGACCCAGAATCAAATCGATCATGTACTCATCGATTCTAGGCATATATCGGATACCCAGGATGTTAGAACTTATCGCGGCGCAATCTATGATTCCGACCACTTTTTAGTTATTGTTAAACTAAATGCCCAAATTTCAAATGCCCGGAAGATACTGGGAGAAAAGCAGAAGAGGTTTAATTGTGAAAAATTGATAAATGAAACAAACAGACGGGACTTCCTGTTCACACTTAAGGGAAAACTAAAATCTAAAAATATTGCCAAAGTGGATAGTGTGGAAAATGAGGAAGTTCGCTCAAAGAGTCGATCATTCACTCAGCTGACAATTCACTGGGAAGTAGAGAAAAACCCAAACCAAAAGACTGGTTTGATAATGAATGCCTTCTTTCATCACAGATAAAAGAGCTGCCCATAAAAATATGGTCCAAAAGCGGCACTCGAGAAGCTCTATCGAGGAATATAAGAAAACTTGAAAACAGGAAAAGAAGGTCCATCGGCTTAAAAAATACTCTTTCACAACGATCTATTTAAAGATATTGGACATCTGAGAGGATTCAATGAAAGCCGTGCTTTCTACCGCGAAATCAATCTTGGCCGCAAATACTTTAAGCCTAGAACTACAGCTTGCATACATAAAAACAACACCATCCTAAATGATAGAAAAGAGGTGCTTCATCGATGGAATGAGCAGTTTGGTGACTTGCTGTTTAATCACAAACAGAATGGATCTTTAACCAACCCTAATACTATTGCAAACACTGAAAATATCCTACCACCATCTTTGGCAGAAGTTAGAGAAGGAATTTAAAAACTCAAGAATCACAAAGCCCCAGGACCAGACTCGATCCCTTCAGAACTCATCAAAAGTCAGTAAGCCAAAACATTGAGGAAATTCATCACCTTATTGAATCAGTTTGGAACCAAGAAGTTTTGCCTGAAAATTGGAAACTGAGCATCATTGCGCTATTCACAAAAAGGGAGACGTTTTGGAATGTGCCAACTATAGGGTAATCAGTCTCCTTTGTGCTTTTTACAAACTGGTTTCCAAAATACTTTTTAACAGGCTATAAATATACATACAGGCTATACAGACAACATTGTAGGCGACTATCAATGCGGTTTTCGCAGAGGAAGATCCACAACAGAACAGATCTTTAACATTAGGCAAATCTCAGAAAAAACTAATAAATTCGGCATAATAACACACCATCTCTTCATTGATTTTAAGACTGCTTACAATTCAATAAACAGAAAACTACTCTTTGAAGCCATGAGAGAGTTTGCAATTCCTGAAACAATTATAAATTTGACAACTATTACTCTAACTGAAACAAGACTTAGGGTCAAAGTTTATAACAATCTCTCAGAGTTCATTGTTGTTCCAAATGGGCTCAGAAAAGGGGATGGATTGGCCTGCTTGCTCTTTAATATTCCAAAATATTGTGAAAGACTCGAACATAAATACCCGTGGAACAATCCTTAACAAATCTGTTCAGATCTTCGCATTCACTAACCACATTGACATTATCACACGAACTCCTGAGGCACTTAGAGAGGCTTTACATCCTAGAGGCCGCAGCCTGCAAAATGTACCTTGCAATCAACCAAAATAAAACTAAGTATAGGACCTGTGCCAATTATAGCAGCCCTTATTTTGAAATTGGGAATTACAAACTTGACACTGGTAGCAACTTTAAATTAATAGCATGCCTAAGGTTCGTAATAGGGTCACACCAGCTAACCAATGTTTTTTCAGTCTTGAAAAGTCTAGCTTTACTAACAGAAAAACAAAGATTCTGAGTTACAAAGCTTAATTAGACCTATTCTTACACACTCTGCTGAGACATGGACAATGACAGAAAAAGTTAAACATACCATTTCTGTTTTTGAAAGAAAGATTTTAAGAAGTATTTTTGGTGGTCTAAAATGTAACAACACCTGGAGAAGAAGAACTAGCCCTGAACTTTACAAATAATTTAAAGAACTCAAACTCAGGACATAAAATACACTTGAACAGAATGGACGACAGTCGGGCAACAAAAAAGATCTTCTCAGCCAGACCATTGAGCTCTCGAATAAGAGGAAGACCTAAACTTAAGTGGCTCGAATGCTTGGAAAAAGACTTAAAAATCCTAAGTGTAATGAACTGGATGTCTCTGGCCAAGAATAGAAAAGCTTGGGAGTTGGTTCTACGGAAGGCAGGGGCCCATCCTGGGCTGTCAAGCAATTGAAGAAAAGAAGACCACCGAAAAGGGTGTAAGACGGAAAACGGTACATTTGTTCCTGTCCTAATACTGTTGGCCAAAAAGTTAAGTGTTGAGAATCTTCATGGCCAGCTAGTATTTACTGGCAAGATTGACCAAGGCTCAGGTGATATTGGTTTAATAAAAAATCTTCTGTCTTTATCTTTATGGTTCACTAGGAAACAATATGATTTCGTTACTTCTGTCTGCCACAAAGCGAAACTTCACAGATTTTATTATTCACTAAGGCAGTCATCAAGGGCCGTAAAAAACTATTTTTGGAGGGCAGGTACTATATAAAAGTGGGCATGAAAAATATTTATCGCGTCACTCATTAAAGTGGACATAGCCGCACAATGCAAATCACCTGTTATCATGTGATTTGCATTATTCGACAAATGGGTAATGTTATTTATTTTGATTTGTCTTTCTCGATTTGTTAATATTCAAAGTTATTTGCGTTATGCACCTCGACTAATTACTATAGTAATGTGAGAAATAATCTTAATCCGTCATTTATTGAAATATTTTCATAGAAAAGAATATTTATTTTTATATAGTTGAATATCGTTGACTCTCACATGCGTGAAAGGGACATTGTGTACCTCGCAAATATAAATTTTCTTTTCATCAGTTACTTGAATGATATCTCTCTTATCTAATCCACAGAAATAACATCGGGTCCATTCTAAAGTACGATGCTTACACTGAGCCTGTAAATGATAATTATTTGGGCGCAGACCAAACAATATAATAAGAGAGATATGAAAATGATAACATCATAAATCTTATTATATTTAATTTCCCGAGAGAAAGTTATATAAATAAGACATAAAACTGGAAGTATATCTTAAAAATTACTGGGAATATAAGGTTTCTCGAAATATAAGGCTTAAAAATACAAGATTCTAGTAATGAAAGAAAAAGTAATTTTTTATTGCAAGTTAGATTTGTTGTTTAAAAAAAAGCAAAAAGGTTTTAATTTGTTATATTTCAAAAACTCCTAATATTATAATGAGTGAAATAAATATTCAGTTTCCAATTAGATTATAAACCTGAATCCATAATTAAGACGATGCCTTAATAAAGAAGAAATTGAATATATTTGGCGTTAATTTTGTAGGAATTCATTATTCACAATTAAATGAAACTACGTGATGTAGTATTACTTCTACTTTCTTTAATTTCTTTACCACGACCTAGGTTTCGTTGTATTACAACATCTTCAGGTGGGCTATTTTTGCTAATAGCCCACATGAAGATGTAATACAACGAAACATAGGTCATGGTAAAGAACTTAAAGAAAATGTGAATGATAAAATTGCAAAGGCAAAAAGCAATCCTGAAACGAACCTTGTGTGTATAATATTTTTATTAAGAAGTGTATTCTAATGATAAAATGTATCATTAAAATATTTCATATTACGTACTGTTGTAACGTTAGGTCAAAAGGTAAGTGAAAATATTGTTTTTCAATGCTTTTCTGGAACAATCGTAACATACAGTTGCTTAACAAAATTAGAGCGGATGTTGACATATTATCGATAGGTACAAGAAGTTCATTCTGAAAAAAATATGTTTCCGTCAAAAATGCCCAAAAGAAGATAAAATAAATAAAGGCATTTTTGAAGAAAAAATAGCTAACTTCTAAGATTTCTCTCGTTAATGTCGGTGTGGACTAGCAAATTCAGAATGCAATTTCAGCTGCCGCACTGAATGTGTTAACTCTAAAAAGCAAAACGTCACTTGCATATTGTTGCAAACCAGCTTATTTTGTATCTGAAACTGTTACACGCTCATAATTCATCATCACATTGAACTTGTTGTGTGCCGGTTTTTTTCGTGCGCAGATATTTATTAATAATAGCGTAAAGTATCTATTTTATAAGTGGAATTGACAAAAATATTATATCTAAAACTGATATTTGACACAAAATATAATTTCATTTCAATATAGTTTTATTTAATTTCATTCTTAAATTAATAATGTAGATTTATCTATATTTATATAGAAAAACGCTTATATAGAATTTAAATAGCGCATATTCACTTATTGCTGGAATAATATTTTAATTTATAATATTTTAATTAATAATATTTTTTTAATAGATCGGATAAAATGTATCATTAAAGTGTAATGATAAAATGTATCATTTAGTGAGTACGTTCAATATAATATATCCTAGCCGTTTTTTTACGAAATTTCAATACTTATTAAGTGATTGCAACATTAATATAATCCAAGTTAAACGTACGTCGTTCCCAAGGTTGCACGCGCCTCGCTTGCAAAAATATTAGCAAGTTGTGAATAGATTAAATATTAATACGTCGCAATTATACATTATCTTTATAAATATTTGCAATTAATATATAATTAGATATATACAAAAATAGTATTGAATTAGTTTATTACTAGTGGGCCAGTAATTGCTAGGGGACATTTTTTATTAATATACGTTATTTTTAGTACATTGTTGGTAAAAATTAAATGATACTTCCGTTCGTCTTTAATTCGCTCAAAATGTTTATGTTCTAAATGTTCATCGTCTGAGTTAAGTTTAAAATGGAATTTCAGGAGTTAGGATTCCATTCATATAATCCTCCATCTTAAAGCTTCTCGTTTTCATTATTGGAAATGGTAAACTCTCAGACCATGAAAGATAAAGAACCGTTTACAAAACTTTCATAACAAGGACATTCATAACAAAAGTTTTCATAACAAGAAATTTCTAATAAAAAGGGCAACCAGATAACTTTCTTCTATGCGACATATCTCTCACTCGACTTCGTAATAATGTTCTCAAAATAGTCTGAGAATTAGTACAAAACGAAGTAGAATACCTTAAAATTAAAAAAGTACAATTTAGTCTCTAAACAAATAATGTTATTATCAAATTTTCATAACAAGAATTTTTAATAAAAAGAAAAATCAAAATAACTTTCTACCCTATGATAATCTCTCGTTTGGCATTATAATGAGGTTATTAAAGAAAAAAGTGTGACAGTCTTATGCAAAGTTAAGTAGAGCACTTAAAATTAAAAAAGTACAATTTAGTCTCTAAACAAATAATGTTATTATCAAATTTTCATACCAAAGAATTTTTAATAAAAAGAGCAACCAGATAACTTTCTTCTATGCGACATATCTCTCCCTCAACTTAGTAATAATGTTCTCAAAATAGTCTGAGAATTAGTACAAAACGAAGTAGAATATCTTAAAATTAAAAAAGTTCAATTTAGTCTATAAACAAATAATGTTATTATCAAATTTTCATAACAAAGAATTTTTAATAAAAAGGACAACCAGATAACTTTCTTCCATGCGACATATCTCTCGCTCAACTTAGTAATAATGTTCTCAAAATAGTCTGAGAATTAGTACAAAACGAAGTAGAATACCTTAAAATTAAAAAAGTACAATTTAGTCTCTAAACAAATAATGTTATTATCAAATTTTCATACCAAAGAATTTTTAATACAAAGAAGAATCAAAATAACTTTCTACTGTATGATAATCTCTCGTTTGGCATTGTAATGAGGTTATTAAAAAAAAAAGTGTGACAGTCTTATGTAAAGTTAAGTAGAGTACTTAAAATTAAAAAAGTACAATTTAGTTTCTAAATAAATTAATTTGAATAAGATTCTTCGCTTCTTTTGAATAAAGGTCTTTTGGTTGAACTGTTCCCTAATTAGTTATATAAGGTGACAAAAGGCAAATGGAGTACTTAACATACGCTTCAAAGTCAATGCCTATTTAAATAATTAATATATGTATTATTCATTTAGATAATGAATATTTTTCATTGTAACAGACCTTCGATTATAACATTTTCCATTGTAACAGACCTTCAATTATAGTAATTAATAATCAATGACAATTACAAATCGTTATAGTTGTATTCTAGATTGTAAGCACGTTGCATTAATATACTCCAGTTTTTAAACAAGTGCATTATAAATGACAAACAATGTGATATAAAATTGAAAGAAAAAAACCTTTCATGTGACAAATTTGCCCCACTTTTATAAATAAGATCACATTTCCAATAAAATTTTAATTTTATTCGAAATGTGTTATTTTTAAACATTCCAAAGGCCAAATTTCAAGTTCTGAACAATAGTGATTGCTGACAAAAATACACGAACAGACACCAAATATTCACCATAAGGATATAGTTTTTAGTGCGGTTTTTAGTACCTGTAAGTACGGAACCTTTAAGAATATGAAAAAGTGAAGTGGAAAAATTGTAAAACCTCTAAACCAATTTTAATAGCAAACGGCCCTTATAATTGTAAAATATTTGTTTTTTGTGAGTATACTTTGATTTAAAAAAAACTGTCAAGTACTGATAGGACTAATTGATACCACTACCAGAGTTTCGTACAAATTTAGGCACTTATAAACATTTAATGGTACGTAGCATTTCTATTAAACTATTCCAAAATATAAATTTTTTAAAAGTAAATTTATTGCCTACGATGTGTGTTGAAAACATGATGTGTGTTTTAAAAATGGTAAGATTTAGGATAACCGCTGTAATTTCCCTACAATCTTCTATTCAGATTTTACATTCGTCCAAAAAAATTATTTTTGTATTTGTCGTAACTAACTCTTTCAACTGCTACCAACATGACATATACATTTTTTTTTTAATTCTTAAAACATGATTCTTTTATTAAAATTTATTTAATGCAAAATAATATGGTGAGTTCAATAGAATTGACTACTGTGCCAACCAGAGCATCTTCCAAAATTATCTAACACAATATTCGTTATAAATTATCTTCTAGTTAAAAAAAAGAAATTTTTTCAAAAATTGAGCTATTTGTTTATTTTTTTTTTGCAATGCAAAAAGCGTCTTGTATCAAAGAGGCTTCTGACCCGAATAACTTAGCGTTTTAAATCTTTCTCTTCTCGAGAAGTTAAATAACCATGTCCATTATCTATGGAATATAAAACCTACTCTACGTGATTTAAGTTTCTTAACAGTTATAAGCTTCAAGGGTAGCAATGACGTATTAATATGTAAGTGAAATATAATTACACACATACTTATAACGATGCGAATTGTGTGACGAAAAATCACGCTATTGAAAACACATATGCGGATGTAAAATTTAGATAGTAATGGCGGAACGATTGTTTTCAATGCGACTGCTGTACGCAAAGGTCAATGATGTAATTTAATTTGATGTATAAATCAACCCTCAACTACAATCAATTCAAATTGAGATAAGTCAAATAAAATTTAATAAAATTTCTGTACTCACATTGTGAAATCAGCCCTATAAACAAAAAAGCCAGTTCAATTATGAGCAGATTTGGGTAATAACTGACGAAGAAACTTTTCCCACTTAACATTTCTGTGTAATAAAAATGTTAAAATTTAAATATAGGCAAAATAAAAGTATTATTGTTTGAAGTACACCGCTGCATTTATAAAAGGCGCTAACGTCAAAGTGAGTCAGCAAGAATATAATGAATGGTTATTTAGTGACTGACAAAAAGCCTGCATATGATATTAAAAAGAAATAACATATAAATGGTGCGAATTCTCTTTTTGAATATAAAAAGGTTAAGTTCTATTAGTTCAGTGCAACATACACACAACTTAGATATACTTCATGAGTAGTTTCCTTTCTCTTTTCTTTTATAGGGCGGAAAAAAAATCTATTTTCAAATATGCAAATATTTTTTTTGTATCATTAATTCAGATCAGCTGCCAGTACGTTCTTATATAAAATTACTCATAACTTTTGCCATCCATTTGCTAAGACTTATTACTTTGCATTTATTTATGATGCTGTGATGTAATAACTACAAAAAGATACTTCATAAGGTTAAATAAATATAAAAGTATACGTGATGTTTTAAAATTTTCCCTTTTAATTGTCTAAAATAATTCAATGTTAAAAGATAAAGGAAAATTAAAGTAACATCATGGCAGCTGATAGTCTTTGTATATGGCCTATAAAATACTGAGTTCTTCCCAAAATCTAGCTAATTTTTAGAAATTCCATGATGGCGAATTAAATAAATATTTCACTGAAAATTTACCGAAATTAAAGTTTCCAATACAGAGCTGACATAGAAAATGCATTTAAAGTAAATTTATATAAAAAGTTGAGAAAAAAAAACTAGAGAAATCAAGAAAAAATACATTTACTGTTTTAGACACAAAGATAAATGAGTAACTATAACTGTCACATAATTACTTTAAAAGAAATGTTTGAGTGACAAAAAGTCTATGAAAACTATTCTTCTATTTTCAATATCAGGTTCGTCTATAGTATAAATATGTTACAGTTTCCCATTCATGCAAACTTACATAAATAAAAAATACAGTGAAAAATATTCATCAAATAGAAGTCTGTCAAACAAATAAATGCGCACCTTGTGGAAAAGATGATACAGCATATCAAAATATCGGTGTCAACGAATGCCCCCAGGAAGTGATCCAAACACTACCGTACCGCATGCCTGTATTTCCATTTCACCCCGCCACCTTTATAACCACCACGCGAGGCACTGGAACAAGCAGTACTTCGACCGCAGCGGTTGGCCGTCGACATCCCTTCTTATTGTGTGAATAAAGTATAAAGAGTAGAGTGAAAAAAGTTTAGATAGAATTGAAATTAGGAATTAAAATATTGTTTTATGATAAAGTAAGCAATAAATTACTTACGTGCTTTTTCTAATTGGTAATTATTTTTTAGACATTAATTTTTTTAGACATTTAATTTTTTCTGATCTATTTACTGTTTTATCCAAAACATTTAAATAACGTAAGAATCAATTCTTATGTTAAAAAGACTTCTAAATAATTACACCGCATACACGTGTCACGAAATAATACATATAATTACTTAAATTAGAATTGTATGACTACAAAGCTGTGTATTTTGAATAAAAATTTGTTTTTTTTTAATTACCAATAAAACAAATTTATACAACAATATCAACCGATTAAAATATGTTTCATAATTGTTTATGTTCGCATTCTCGCCTATATTTACATTCGTCTATATTTGTACAAATTATGTCATATTCGCCTATAATCGTACATATTATTTCATATATGCTTGCCTCTGCTTTTGGTTATACCTAGATCTAATCGAATCTAAAAAAATGTCTGCATCTGGTACCGTCAACAGCTCCATCATTGCCAAATGTCTTACATGTTTTTTGTGTCAGAAATGTCACTTCTTTTTTGATAGCGTCAAATTTAAAAATAAATTAAAATTATGACAAAAGATTGGAATTTTAAATAAGGAGACCGCATTAGATGGAAATGATTTAGCAAATTCAGTTTTTTCAAACTCAGTTTTTTAAGTTAATCCCATTTAAACACAAATTTATTTATTCCTCGTACCCCAAGTATTATTTTGTTTTATTAAATCTATTTTAGCTTCAGCTTTTTGCTACTTTTACTTTCTACTGTCTGCTTATACTTTCTGAATACTCAGCATGTATAAGCCAACAAAGAAACAATTTGCACTCTACATAAACCTGATCAAATCCTAGTGCGGTATACTTTAAATATTTCCTTTCGCAGTTACAAAAATGAGTGCGGTTGCGTTTGTCCACGACTACGACACGAAGACTATGCTCTTCTACCCGCTGCTGGGGCTGACGATGCTGCTAGGGGCACTGCACTGGGCTCAACAACAGAGTCGTATCTTTAAGATGGGCAACAAGTTACCAGGACCTTCAACCATGCCCTTCTTTGGGAATGCCCTTTTGGCGATCGGCAAAAAACCCGAAGGCAGGTGTCCAATGAATTTGGGATATAATTTGATTTTTTTTGCTTTTACGCTAAAAACAACTTACGAAAAGTTTACAAATTATGTACGTGTTATACCAAGTTCATCTTATTATTAGTAGCAATCGTTATCATAATTGAACAATCTGCATGATGAAATATCGCATTGTTGTTACAATTTTGCTTTACTCTTATTTTTATGACAATTCATCCAGTAAGTTTTTATTATTTTAAATTTAATCTCTCCGGTTTTAAAACATAACTTCGCAAAGTAGTTTAACAAAGAAAAACACATCGACTACAGTAAAATACAAAACTTCAGCATTTTTAAAGTCCTTTCTTATAATATGTGTCTTTTATGCCATTTTATTATTTTTAAATCGATTTATAAACTCATGTCGTTTGATGTTCTCACTTCGAATTTTTTCCACGCTATTTTACATGCGAACAGACAAAATTGTTTAAAAAAAATTCAAGCACTGACTTTGTAATGTTGATGTTGATACGTGAATTTGTATCAGGTAAATATAAAAAAAAAAACAAAACAAAAAGGATACAATTTTCCTTGCAAAGTTAAACGGCGATACGTAATGCATTTTTTGCACTACAGAACTCGTCGCTCTGGCGGTCGAGCTAAGCAAGCAGTACGGGCAAGTGGTGCGCGGTTGGATCGGCTCCAAGCTGATCATCTTTCTCACAGACCCTAATGACGTCGAGGTCATTCTGAACAGCCACGTTCACATTGACAAAGCAACCGAGTACAGATTCTTCGAACCGTGGCTCGGCGAAGGTCTTCTCATCAGTACAGGTACTCGAATGTTTATTGCAATTCTTATGGTATGAGATGTTAAAATATGTATGTTAGAAATAACACTACTTACCAATTAAAGGCAATCCGAAAAAAGTCTACTTTTGTAACTGCAATTAATTACTATATTCACAGATGATTTTAAATATTATCGACCCATGTTTTTCTCGATAATTTTTTAAACGGTTTCACAGTATTTTAATAATATTCCATGATATTGGACAGAATTTTACAACTATGAATATTGTTCAATTTCAATGCTTATTATTGTTAAAAAACGCGAAGAACGAAATACTTTTCATTTCACAGAGGATTTTAAATATTATCGACCCATGTTTTTCTTGATAACTTTTTAAACGGTTTCACAGTATTTTAATAATATTCCATGATATTGGACAGAATTCTACAACTATGAATATTGTTCAATTTCATTGCTTATTATTGTTAAAAAACGCGAAGAACGAAATACTTTTCATTTTTGAAACCGAAATAAATGTTACACATAAATGTAACCGATTTCTGAATTTGGAAATTGTAAATTAATTTGACTTAAGCTCTCTTTTACCCTACCTTCAAAAGCACAAATCAATTCTACACTTACATTTTTAATCTGTTATTTTTTTTTTGTTCATCATATGAAAAATCGCGAATATGAACAATTTCGCAAATATTACCATGGTGTTCAGTTTCTTTAACCGTATTATCATCATTCTTTAACCGTATTTAAATTTAATTTATATATTTTATTGTCATGACTTTTTTAGCCCTTTTTTACCATGTTCAAAGTAGCGCCATCCATCTTGTTGAATTCGTCCTTTTGCTACAATATTCAGGACGTGTAAACTTTGAATTAAGTAAACTCAACCTGTAGTTGTAAATAATGTTGATGTGGTAAATGGCAATACATGGAAAACCCAAAAGCTGTTTTTAAGAATGAATTGTTAAAGAAGAAAAGAAATATTTTCAGTATGAGAAGGCTCCGTACACACTTCATCCATACATTTTAAAAAAATTATATTTATGGTAGTATCGTATCAAATGCGTCGCCGACGAAATTCGCTGAATTTTTTAAATGCTATTCTGGCTATAAATATTTAACTTATTTTAAAATTGAAGAATTATTTACCGTTTAGTTTTGGTAAAAATTCCTCTCATAAATTGTACAATTAACATCATAGGAAAAGTAACAATTTCACCACTCTTTTCATTTTATTTAAAAACGTGTCGAGAGATTTGTCAAAAAAACTAAATCAATGTAAGTCAAACTAAGTCAATGTTACATTAAAATTTTAAAAAAATAATTTACCGATTAGTTGGGTAAAAATCGCTCTCAAAAATAATACAATTAACATCATAGGAAAGGTAATAATTTCACCACACTTTTCGTTTGATTTAAAAAACGCAATAAAAAAATCAAAATTAATTTTTTCCAAACTGTTAGATTATTAGGTAATAACCGTTTGAAAAAAATGTATAATACCTGCCATACACATATCCCATAACTACAAAAATATATTGCTTGCCATGTCCTTACAGATTTTTCTCTCTACTGCATAGTGTTTTTGTTTTGTTTATGATTGTTTATTTAATAAACATTATTTTACACACACTTTTGGTTTTGCCAACGATATCAATTATGTTGCCGAGATAAAATGCCTGATTAAAAAATTACAAAAATTTACATTTCAGATATTGTATTAATGAACTAATTCAACATAATTTGTATTAATTACATTATGATTCTTTGGCAAGAAAAATGGTAAAATTTTAAATAAAAATTAATTACTAAATTTTAAATAAAGTCTAGATGTTAATATTCAGAATTGTTCAATACATTTTATTTATAGGTGAGAAATGGCGGTCACACCGCAAAATGATAGCCCCGACATTCCACCTTAACATCCTGAAATCTTTCGTCAATGTCTTCAACCAAAACAGCCTGAACGTGGTGAACAACCTGCGCTCTGAAGTCGGCAAGGTCTTCGACATACACGATCACATGAGCGGCGTTACCGTCGATATACTTTTAGGTAAGATTGTTTTAATAAAATATCGAGAAAAATATCGGGAACTATGGGATTTCATCTATAAGGTGCATCTTCGCCTTACCATCGTTGCATGAAGGATCATGCATGAACACTTTAGAAGTATAGAAATCTGAGTAGCAAGTTCTGTTAATAATTGAGTGGTATACTCTTCACTCGTTGAGCTATGTAACCCCGCACTCAAAATCACATATGTGGCAATTAAAGTGACAGACCTAAGTTTAAAACTTCATATCGACGATATCAATAAAGTAGAGAGCTACTCAGTATAGATACTCGTTCAATTGACATATTCAGCAAATTTTGCATTTAAATTTATTTTCATAACAATTATGTTTTGTAATATTTTCTTAAGTAGGGTTTTTTTGTCAAAACAATCGAATTTCTTCTCATGCAAAAATGAATAGAAAAATTTTAAAAGTGATGCCCCTAATAAATAGGAAAATATATAAGCCAGAAAGTCATCAATTTGAATGCTCCTTGAAAAAACGTTTCATGACACTTTTCACGACATGGTAAAAAAGAATGTAAATATTTTTTCTTTCAAATTATTAATTTCAGTACAGGAATTTGATAGTTCAGCTACTATAATGGGTTTTTATATTGAAAGAATAAAATATGCGTGAAAATTCCTTCTATTCTTTCATATCGCTTGCTGTAATTATAGGACATATAAAAATTATACTTTTTTTCAATTCGCAATTTCTAACTGAGTGTATCATAACCTATTATTAAAATAATATTCGGTTCGAGTATTTGAAAAAAAATTAATAAACATTTTATTGTTTTTATATGAACAACAATAAACTAAATCATAAATGCAATGTTACTAATGATCCAAGTATTAAAAGTAAACCCAACAACAAATATTATAAAATAAATGTATCAGTACTTTACAGATAAAAAAAATAATTTGTATACACCAAGTCTAAGCGATTTGAAACAGTTTTGTTTTTTACTAAAATAAAATTAATATTAAAAAAACACAATTTAAAAGAATCGTAATAAGTACATTAATTTATTTTTAAACAATAAAATGTGCTAATTATTCGAAACACTCGTATTTTTCGATATTATCAGTATCAAAATTGAAACTAAAAACTGCTGATTATTTACAACAAGCTGTTTCACGCGGCTTCACTCTCGTGGATTTGCATTACTTATTAGCGAACAAAATTACTTGCATGTATATATATATATATATATATATATATATATATATATATATATATACCTATATATATATACATACATACATACATATATTACAAACGCACGGGCATTGATCTCTTGTCATTGACGAATTATTTTTCGTCAATGACAGGGGTTCTTCTCTCAATAGTTGAATAGATACTTTAATAATCATAAACAAGTAAATTATATGAACTTCCATACAAACTCCCGCACACCATCTTAGGAGATCGGTTTTTTAGGAGATGATTTTTTTTTAAAATTGCCTATATGCCATTCCAGGTCATTATCTATCTATACGAGTAATTTCACATCCAAATAAACAAAGAAATATACCAACTTTCATATTTATAATATTAGAAGGACTACGTAAGATAGGATTAAATAAAAAAATATGCCTTTATCATATTACTAGAATATAAATTAACAATAAACCAATTTCGTCCAGAAATTTAAAATGACCCGGTCATGGCAGCTATGTTTTCCATTATAAGACCACTTTGTATTCGCAATATAAGTAAACATAATGTTATTAACTACTTTCCACTCACGGTTTATTTGAAAAAACTATTTATGGTACCTTGAATTAACGACTTATTAGTTTCACCTTATCTTTTGACCTGACCAGTATTCTACCCTGAAGAAGTCATATCCGTCATTCGTTTACCTGTTAATACACTCATTCTCTAAGTATCCCTACAGCAAATTACCACGGGACCGCCCAATTAAATCATAACATTGATTGAAGGGCAATTAAATCAAATTTGCATACAATAGCCCTTGTTGTTGACAAAGCGCAATACCTAAAGCAAATAAATCCAAATAGAAATTTCCTTTCACAAATTTAACCTTTACCATGTCGACCTTGTATTCAATTATAGTTATAGTTAAGGTCATGTTCAAATTTGAAAATAAACATTATAGATTCAAAACTATCAGATGGATACTTTATTTTTACAGCGTAGTATCTGCGTGTGGCAAATGTTTATCCATCTCTGTTAGTTTCTCATTTGCTTTTGTAGTTTTCTATGTTTTGATAATTAAATTGTTATCCAAATATCCGGTGATTATCAAAACGAGTAACCAGTTTGTCTATATTTCTCAGTTAGGGTAGACCAAAAATAATAGACTAATTTAAATAAGCTCTGCAAGTTACTAATGTCCAAGCCTTCCAATTAAAATATAGACTATCTTCTGTCTCGATGGAATGTTTTCTAAAGGACTTTTTTGTGTAACAATTTGTGTATTTGTCTGTTTAGTAAAGAAAAAATGAAAATTCACTGGGATTCTCATTTCTGTTGCTTGAAGTGCAAATTAAAATACAGACTGCTTTTTATCTAGATGGGTTCTCCCTAAAGAACTTTTTCGTCTGTCTTTTCGTTAAAGAATCGCGTTCGATTAGAATGAGTCTTTCACTAGGATTATAGCCCCATCGAATATTCTCTAAAAGGTTTTTAACTCAGTCATTATTACTCATGTATTTATAAACGAGTGAGCAGGCTAAACTATTATTATAGAAGGCTATAAACTGAAACTCTGGAGGCTATCAAGGCGATTAAGCTTCAAGTTTAAGCTAGGATATAAGTTACTATTGGGATAATAGCAAGGGTCCAAGGGTACTTTTGAAACACAAACATTATTACTGGAGAAAAACTCCGTTGAAATAATACAAAGTTTTTAAAAGCGGAGGAGCAGGAAAATCTAATTATAAACGAAGAGACGGAAATATGTTCGGTCAGCCAAATATCCGTAAGTAGAAAAATATATTGTTGAATTCCATTAAAATAAAATATAGAAAATTACAACTGAAGAAACTTCATTTATTACAGAATTGACCAATTTATTATTTGTTTTAATATTACATCCGTACTATCGTTTTTCAGGTAACCTTGGAGAAAGAAAATGATTAATTAATAACATAGTACAAGCAAATCACGTCTCTTTTTTTTCATTTTATTGAATATTTTTATGAAAATACTAACAATTTTTATGAAATACTAAAAATGAAAATAGTAAAAAATTTCCAAACATCAGCTCCTAATGAAAAAATAAAGGAAACTCTTGTGCGAGAATCTTCACCACCTTGACGAAAAATCATTCCACTTTTATTTTGTAGCTTGCCATTAAGAAGTCCTATTTCGATTATTACATCAAAAGTGGAATATTCAGAAAACCAAACTATCGTAAATCTACGCGCACATAAATATTGTCAATCCCACTGAAGTTACTTCAAGGAAACAACCTAAAAATCTAAACAAAGCACATTACTTAGCTTATCGGTAATCTTGGTACAAAAAATTTACCTATATCCATTCAGTTTTGTTGGAGAGGGGTAGTAACATAAAGAGATATACACTGGTTTTTATATACATAACCACAAAAAATCGCTGCGTAAGCAAGAATTATTTATCTCCCACAATTAAATGAAACTACGTGATGTAGTATTATTTCTACTTTCTTTAATTTCTTTACCACGACCTAGGTTTCGTTGTATTACAACATCTTCAGATGTATATCTTTGCTAATATCCCACCTGAAGATGTTGTAATACAACGAAATCTAGGTCGTGGTAAAGAAATTAAAGAAAGTAGAAATAATACTACATCACGTAGTTTCATTTAATTGTGAATAATGAATTTCTACAAAATCAACGCCAAATATATTCAAAATTATTTATCTGTCACTATTAGGCACGTATACTGGTTAAATATTAGAAAGTGGATATCTTTTCTCTTTATGATTCGTATTTTTCTTCTTGACTCGCCCAAAATTTTATTAGCTACCCTAAGTAAGTCAAGAAACAAATTAAGAATGTAAATTTTTGTTGAACAAATTAATTTTTAACAAATAATTCATTACATTCTGAATAAATTTACGTACATACGACCTTATTTTCTTTTTTCCATAATACATTGCATTGTATTGAACTGCGTGTACATTGTTTCATAAAAAGGGCGATTATAATTAATGAATTCTGCGGGTTAATAAGCTTGTATGCTATTAATGCAGACTATTGACTTAAATCATAAATGCATTTTAGACTCGAGGATAAACAATAACGAGAATCGTTGAATAATTGGTTTACTTTAGCATGAAATAAAACAAAATTCACATAATAAAAAGTCTTCTGATACTGCTAAATCAATCTAGAGCAATATGATTACCACACATCTAGTCTTCAGAAGGAGTCTTTAAGTTAAAGTGAGTGATCATATCCTTATTACGCACAAATAGCGACATTCCAAATTGTAAAGACAACATTAAAGTATATTACGTCGGCTGAAAAAATAAATCAGTCTAATATTATCATACACCCTCAACCCCCAACTAAAACAACTATTCGCAACAATCTCAGAATCAAATAACATATAAATAAATATATAGTCAAATAACTCAAAATAAGACGTTAAATAGTGTATTATTAAGAGAGAAATATATGGTATTAATAAAAAAATAAATAGTCACTAAATTCTAGACAAATGGTCGAAATTCAGAGATCAATTCAGTTTGTATTTAAACATCAAATATATGTCGAAAAACAAACGATAATTTATGATAAATTATATTGTGTACGGAAATCATTTTAGATTCGATAAAAATGTCGCAGTGTATTATGAACACTTGTTGACGCAAATGTAGCAACTTGAGGCGTAATTCTGAAATTTAAGGGTTAAACGCTTTAGTTACACTCATAATAATGGGAGCTAATCACTTGCTCTTATAGACCCATTTTCCTTAATGAGCTAGTAAAACGAAATTCACCTCATTCGATGCAAATATCTGCTCTGATTATTTATTTGCCCCCGGAGTATGACAGATTTTCTTTAAACTTTTGGAGATATATATATATATATATATATATATATATATATATATATATATACATATATATATATATACACACACACACAAATATATATATATATATATATATATATATATATATATATATATATATATATATAATCTATGACCAATCGTCCGTCCATCCGACAAGTATAGTAAAAGATCTGGTCACTCGTATAAGCTAAATACAGGTTTTAGTTATTAACTGAAAACTTTCTTGGCTAAAAGACAAAAAAACTGTGGCAAAAGAAAAACTTTGTCAAAGGCATACATATAAAAATATAATATATACGTTATTGTCATACATATAAAAATAAAAAAAATATTATTGACGTTTTTTTCTTTTAACTCAATAAATATATAATCTGCTTTTTGGACCTAATCTTCTCAAAATAAAACTGCAAATGTAAACCCAATAAATACTATTCCTATATAATATATATATGTGTATATATATATATATATATATATATATATATATATATATATACACTCTATGTGCGTAAATATATAACTAAGCAACACATACTTTTTTATTATAATCAATGATGAAAAAAGGTTTAAATTAAGACATTTCACTATGTTTATACACGACCTGCTAATCATACTTTCAAGAGTTTACCATTTTTTAAATTTTTTGAAACACCGTCAGTGTCGATCTTAACAGAACTTTAACAGAATTACGTATTTCATATTTAAATCGATCCATAAATTATTAAGTTAACAATTAATCTAAACAAGTACTGATAGCACATCACGAATCGTTCGTGCGAGCAAGTGACGATGCATTCTGACAATTTTGAGCCTCCAAGCATGAAACGGCATTTACTGCAGTTGTCATTACGCTGCACAAATCCATAGCTGAGCAGAACGATTTACTTCCTGCTCGGTTATGTAACAAGTTACAATAGCACAATGCACGAAGATGCTTATCTTTGAATGCATTTTCACTTGCGCTGAAACTGGTGATAAGAGGTTGACTTTCATTTGTGCAATTTAATACTTGCAATGGAATAGTACCATAATTTCTATACGGGAATTGTTTCATATTTCCAATAAAAATGTTGAAAAAAAATGGAACAAATTATTATTAGATGGATGCCAAAAAGAATCGGGCTAAAGAGTACAACATAACACTTTGTTTTCGCCACGTTTTCCTTTAAAAATAAAAGCGTTAATAAATAAACGTTTATTGCATTTTTTTCATAACTTAAATTAAAAAAAATTACTTCAAAATTGATATCTTTACTTTTCCAGTTAAAATCCCTTACCAAAATTAAATATTTCTGTCATTCCACGAAATAATGTACAAATCGTCAGAGACTTATGCTCTCCATAACTTTTTAGAAAACCTTATTTAAATTTAATTTTTCAGAAACTGCAATGGGTATTTCGCGAAAAACACAAGACCAATCTGGATTCGATTACGCAATGGCCGTCATGAAGTAAGTTAATTTAACTCATTTTTAATGATCTAATTTTATCCTCAACGTGGTTTTAATCTTTTTTTGTATCAGTGGATGTATAAAAATAAATAAGGCAAATGAAAGACGATAAATTAGGGCACTAAGCTACTCCACAGTTGAATACTTAATAATATATGGAAAGCAAAAAACACTTGTTTTATCTAAGAAACATAATATCGGCCTAAGCTTAAACAACAGTTGATGGTCCAATAAACCTAATTTCAATTTGTTAGTCATTTTTAATTCAATCGGCACTTCTTTTCCTGCCTGATAAATTCAAATAATGTATTAGATCATAAATACCTCATTAAAATAAATATATCTGGAGCAATTGGAGCAGTACATAAACAAAGAAATCAACGTTAGATTATTAATCTAACGTTGAATTCTTTGTTTATGTATCAAAATATTTTTCTAATAAAAAGATATATGGAGGGACAAATATAAAAATTATAATATAAAATTATAAAAATTTTTAAAATTGATTATATTTACGAGCATTTTACAAAGAGGTAGTACATCTAAGTACAAGATTTTGCAAAATATGTTTTACACTAAATTAATATTACTATATACAGCCCTTTTATTAATAGCTTGAAGGACTGTTGAAAAATTTTAAAAATAAACAAGGCTACTTGTAATGGTGATATCATCACAAGTAATTACTAAAAACATAAAGAAGTATACTTATTTGGTTTTATTGTAATTTATGCGACTTTTACAAGAGACAATATCCTATTAAAATATATCAACAAATAAATGCTAAATATTTTTCAAAGTTATTAATTACTTTTTACATAAACATACAAAAATTATTTAATCAATTTTACATAAATTTGCTTATTTCTAGAATGTGTGACATCATACATCAGAGGCACTACAAATTTTGGCTTCGATTCGATTTAATTTTCAAGCTAACGTCTTTCTGGGAAAAGCAGAAGAAATTACTGTCAATTATTCACGGACTGACCAAAAAGGTACTTATTCCACAGTCATAAATTATCCTCGATCTATATTTAGACATACGGTTATCAATTGTGTGACATGCCGAGATTTACATTAGTGGTTTATTTCTTTAATTTTTACTATTAAAAATTATTACAATTATTTCTTAATAATTTACTCTTTTCTTAATTTGTCACGTCTCTAAAACTGTGCTAATTCTCGAGTTAGTTTTTTTTTAATATCATACTCGCATGAATTCATTTTCATATTATATGATATATATATATACATATATATATATATATATATATATATATATATATATATATATATATATATATGGTAGATAAGAGCAAAACCGATTTATACGTTATAACTTATAAGAAAATTAAAGTTATAGGATATAAATCTTTAATGCGGCTCCAGTGTTCAGAGCTAGTAAGCGCATATACTACAATTGTATTTAATTACACCTTACTTCATATTGCACGGAATAAAAAATTGTCTCGTTCTGTTCAAACATTTATAAAACTTAAGAAGTGATTAAATTAGCGTCATAATATTAAAGACGGAGAAATTTTAAATAACTTTAAATTTAGTTTAGTTTCGTTAATTTTTCACTAATATGTTAATCTAAAATATAAGGTTATAAAGAACAAGAAGGCAACTTACCTGAAGAACAAGGCCGCCGGTATTGTGCCTGCTACTCTACAGGAGCTCACGCAGGAGAAGGAACAGAGCAATGGAAACGCAAACAGTAAAACTTTGGCGGACACAGTTTTCAGGGGCATTCGAGACGACTTGGACGATAATGACGACAACGATATCGGTATATTAAATTAACAATTATTCACTTATTTTATTAATATTGCTAATATTGCTATATATATATATATATATATATATATATATATATATATATATATATATATATATATATGTAATATTATATATATATATATATATATATATATATATATAGCAATATTATATATATAATATTGCTATTATTAACATTGCGTTCTTCGCTCATAGGACGAACTTCAGTGGATTTTATTAAACAAGTCTCATCTGTTTTATAACAATAACATAATGTGTCTCAAGGACCATACAGGTTTAAACCAGTTTTGATTATATGTAGTACAAATACTCAAACATTGAAACCAAACTACACAGCAGTACGATTTGATCTGCCATTGGTCGTCGATTCAACAACGTATCAAAACATCACAGACATATCAAATCATAGCACATTCAAAATACATACGTATACTTTAATTTCCCGCATACTGAAAATAAAATATCTATGCGTACTATATTATTACTTTATCCCCTATTTGAAGTCAATTTACAAAAGAATCCTTAATTGGCACATCGAGTCATCACAAATTTCTGAACCAACTGTTTAGTATGTCGAAAATGTCTGCTAACACTAACCAACACAAAATTACACGACAAAACAAATGATATACTCCTTTCTGTTCAACTGCCATCAACAGGTGTAGTTGAAATTAATATTTAATAGTCAGGAGAAAATTAAATAAAACTACGTGATGTAGTATTATATCTGCTTTCTTTAAGTTCTTTACCACGACCTAGGTTTCGTTGTATTACAACATCTTCAGGTGGGCTATTAGCAAAGAATATTTTCTTCCATTCTTTGCTAATATCCTACCTGAAGATGTTGTAATACAACGAAACCTAGGTCGTAGTAAAGAAATTAAAGAAAGGAGAAAGAAATTTTGAATAATGAATTTCTACACAATTAACCCCAAATGTATTCAATAGTTATGAGAAACTAAAATATACGAGTACCTTTCTATCATGATAGAATATTATCACCAAGGCCATGTTATAGTGAACGTAAATAATAGGCAATCATTTATTTACCTTAAAAAATAATTAATTTAGTGTTTCTGCTTAACACAATGTATTTCCTTACTTTATTCCTTTTAATAGAATGTTAATACAATGACAACATTGCTATTTACCAACTACATTAAATTATTTTAGGTGAGAAAAAACGCCTCGCTTTCTTGGATCTGATGATAGAATCAGCCCAAAATGGAACTCATAACCTCACCGATCACGAAATCAAAGAAGAAGTTGACACCATCATGTTCGAGGTCAGTGTTATGTCCAATTATGATAATGTACTAATTTAAACACAGTTCTCTTCATCAAGACTACAAGTAGCTATTTAATAAAACAAAGTACTTTAGAAAAGGTAATAACATAGAAATCCATTGATGTCTAATTTTGATTTTCAAATATTTAGTAATATATTAATCGATAGACATTCCCAAAATTTGACTATTTTGTAATATTATTAATATTGTACACAAATTATTCATTTTCAAAAGAAAAATGTTGATGACATATGAATATAGTACTTCTAATCACATCCCTCCCCACTCCCCACCATTACAATTTGAACATCAAAACCACATTAATTATGAATGTTTTGAAAGAATTTTCCATTTCTCTTTCGTAATACCAGGGCCACGATACGACAGCAGCTGGTTCTAGCTTCGTCCTATGCTTATTGGGTGTACACCAGAAGATCCAACAACGCGTCTATGACGAACTGTACGGTATCTTTGGTGACTCGGATCGACCAGCTACATTCCAAGATACGCTCGAGATGAAATACCTCGAACGGGTTATTTTTGAATCCTTGAGGATGTTCCCACCCGTGCCCATTATTGCTCGCAAACTAAATCAAGACGTTAAGATTGGTAAGTTTTCCTTTTTAATATATTATTTTTAATCTCATCTACACAGTTTTTAAGCAAACTTTTTAAATTTTTGGAATAAGCAATAAAATATTGTGAACGCCAGAAAATATTTTATTCCCTTACGTTTATAACGATATTTATAGAATATACAATACTATTACAAATACCTCTCTGTAGAAACCCTTTGAATAATGACAACTCTTTTAAGTAATTGTAATTAATTTATTAAATAAAAAAAAATTATTCCAGAGTAGTCATGAAATATAAGAGATACTACTGCGTGTATTCTATGTATACGTATACCCTTCTGCGTTAAACAGCCCAGTATTTTTAGAATATCCTGCATATTTCATCACTACGTGAAATATTATTAAAATTTTCAAAATTTAGGGACCTTACTATTTATAGCCAAAATATCACGTACTCTTAACGCTTAACTTTTGGAACAATATTATATATGTAATATTTTAGGTTAATTAGAAATTACATAAAAGGAACAGAAAAATGTTGCTACAGTAAAAAAAATAACTGTAACGATACTTATTTAAATAACCTATCAAAATATTTACAGTGACAGATGGCTACGTCCTTCCTGCTGGCGCGACCGTCGTCATAGCGCCCTACAAGATCCACCGTGACCCCAAGGTCTACCCCAATCCCGAGGAGTTCAACCCGGACAACTTCCTTCCAGAGAGAACTGTTGACCGCAACTACTACAGTTTCATTCCGTTCAGCGCCGGACCTAGGAGTTGTGTCGGTTAGTGAACTTTGCATTTTTTTCTTGAACTTTCCTTTATTGCAACTTTAAACAAAATGTTTTTAGAAACCTTCGCCATTCGTTATCATCATTATAGTTGCCGCAATGATACCATATACCTTATATTGACCATTTACATTTAATAATAATAACTTTGAATACCAATATTAACATCATAATTAATATACTGATTTATTTCAGGTCGCAAATACGCATTACTGAAGTTAAAAATATTGTTGTCGACTATCCTGCGTAACTACAAGATGGTATCTGACCTCACGGAAAAAGACTTTGTTCTGCAGGCTGATATTATTCTCAAACGTGCCGACGGTTTCAGGCTTCAGATCGAACCTAGGAAAAGGGTTAGCAGTGCCGTTTGAAGTCAAGATAATTTTAAGTTTTTGCTAAATAAATAGGTTTAACATTAAAAAAATATAAGCTTAAGTGTTAGAAAATATATCATAAATCATTTCAATGAATGTATCTGGAATTGGTTTCTCGTATTATGACATGAAATAAAATTAATTTGACAAAAATTTTAAATTAATCTTTCTGTCTTTATTTCCCCAACTTACCTTTACAGGAACGAAAGAATAACAGTCAGATATTCATATTACACGTTGGTGATTTTAAATTGATTTTCAGCCAACCCTTAATGGTTAGTTTACTTGGCAAAAATGGTTGTTTTACAACCAAGAGATGTAGAACATATATTTGAAATGCCAGTGTAACAATGGAATAATAGCAGCTATATAAAACTAGATATAAGCATTTCTATGTCACACACTTTTTTCGTAAAGTTCAAAACGTTAACAGAACTATTTCTATTAACGTTTTTAACTTTACGAGATACGGGAGTCAGTAATGGTGAAATGCTTTACCATCTTCCAGGGAAACAGGCTGGCAAAAATAATTGACAGAACTTAATGCCCTTGGAGCTTGAAGCTGACGTACATTGTACTGCAAATTCTTCCATGTGTTATATAACAGAATATTTTTAATATCATTAACAGAGTTGCATAATCAAATTGCATTAAGCCACATAAGCTGTTGTCATTTTTAAATATTAAATTAAATATAAAATTGTCATTTAATTTATGTCTTTTTTCAAAATTCCTACTATTTATTTACGATTAAAATCTACGACTGACTTAATATTATGAGGAATATATGTTCTGTCTCTTACCTTCAACAATAGTTAATTACAAAGCAAATATAACACTATTTTCTCTATAACCGTTGTTAATTAGCAAAGTTGATTAAATATTTTGTCGTTACATAAAATATACTTTTATGGTTATTAATTAAATGACATGCTGAATTAAATAAAACTTCAAAATTAAATATTTGTTAGACATGTGTAAAACGTTTCACATGCACAAACACCAAAAATACAGTCATGTTCATAGAGTAATTTAAATAAAAAGAATAGAAAAAAAAATATAATAATAAAATTAAATAGAAAAATACATCAATTCAAATTACACATCAAACTAATTATCATTCATGAACTGTCAATCAGCTTCATAATCGCATTCCTAAAGCGGTAAATGGAGAAAAAAAAAGATAGAGATTGGACGCCTCGCACAATACCGCTTTGACCAATGTATGAGTATATGAAAAGAAGATGGGAGCTTCAGAATTTTTTTGTATGCTCTAGGCAAGAGAAATTAATTATGACTTCGTCTATTCTCATAACAGTTAAGAGCGTTGCAAAAAAAATTAACAAAATTTTTAAAATACACAATAATAAGCAATTCCCGTCGTAGTGGAAAGTAATTTACAGCTGAACATGAAAGTACTATTCTTTTAACATTTTCTCCAACATTAGTATACAAGTTTCTAGTATACTAAAAACTAGGGTGTTGAACAAAATTTACGTTGAATACCAAGAAAATCTCGGAAATGTGGCATAACAAATCACCACTTTAATCGTAACCTTTGATCGTATTTCTGTTTACCTCATAACTGTATATCAAGGGAACATACTTACAAGAATGTGCCACGTATCTATAAGTATACGTTAGTTTCAAATAATTGGCAAACAAAACCAACGAACAGTACTGACAAATGGGTACAAATTATTTAATTATTATGATAAACAATTGGGGAGTCTAAACTAGTAACTCCAGATTGGGTAATTATAAAGCCGTGATTTTAAATTTTCAAACTGGACTTATTGTTTTCGAGTACAACATTCATTGGCGAGATATTTTACTCAAACGGAAGGCATACCAATTCAATCGGCTCGTTTAAATTCCTTAAATCAAAGGGACCCATAATATAATTCTCTTGTCATATAAACTGTAAACCAAGTAAGGTTAGAGATAGTAGAATGTTTTTTTAATTTTTTAATTAAAACTTAAACCGTGCTAGCAGTCCGTGGGCTAGAACTGAACTTGGAAATAAATATGGTAATCAGATGGCAGTGTAGCAGCGCACATAATATTAAATAATTGGTACGATGAGTCTAAAAAAGTTTTGCATCATTAAGTCCCAAAGGCCAGAACTCGAATAAATATTTCCAGAAAAAAAATATTTTTACAAAAAATTTAACGGACTTCGAATAATCACCGAATAAGAAGCACATTGAAAAGTATAAAATAATGAAGTACAGTACTCATTTGGACATTTCGCGGAACAATATCGTTTCCGAACATAAATAAATTTTTAAATCACTGCTATTGTTAGACATTTTTGGAATCGATACCAAGTCGACAGACTACAAAAATCTCTAGCAATAGCAGTATTTTGTAAATTTATTTATGCTCGGAACCTTTTTTTTACAGCGAAAATTCCAACTAAATATTCGTATTTTTATTATTTAATACTTTTTAGTACACTTTTTATACGGTGATCATTTCATTGATTTTATTTTTTCAATTTTAGTACCATGTTATCCTAAAATGTATACACACATACATACGAATACATACATGCGTACGGACACATGCACGGACATGCCCTCTTTTAGCTACCCCGTAGTCCATGCTTCAAGCCTGTATATACCTTTAAATACTAAATGTCCGCTTACGAATATTTTAGTTTCTATATATCTTTCTATATATCTATATATACTTACTTGCCTACATACCTATGTACTAATGTTGTAATTTATGAGTTAGTTTACATCTGTGTTTACTTATCTGCCTACCAATTAGTCGCTTCATGTCATGTATATAACTACTTATCTGCTCTGTTGTTGTGGTCGTTCCTGTCACCATCTTGCAGTTTCATCATTCTACACTGATTTCGCTAAAGAGCAAATTTATGTAGCCTTTAATGATGTCTTATTAGATTATCGTTAGCTCTAAATCATCAAGTCTCGATCACGGTACCTGTACTGTTCAATGTTGAAAAAGTCTACGGTACATCTTCAATTACAGTAAGATTGTAACCAAAATGGGACCATACTGGGAATACACCCTTCCAAATAAAAATATATTCTTCCAATAAAAGAATCACCCAAACTTGCAGAGAATTGCGAAAGATATGAGGTAACATACATAAAAAGTGGAGCCGAATTGAGAACCTCCTCTTTTTTAATGTCAATTTAAAATTAAATCCAAATGTTTATATCAGCTCTATGGTATTCTTCATAACGAACCATATCACAACAAATTACTTGAATCAATGCTTAAAGTGAATCTATGTTATTTACATTGTCACCGCTAACATAAATCTCCATGTGTACCAAGTTCGTATCACGAACCAAATTCGTATCACGTTCGTATCCTTCACGAAGAAAATATTTTGGACGTGTATTGTTTAACATTTTTTTCTCGAATATACTTGCTAAAACATTAAGTGATATCGGACTATCATAATAGGGACTTGAACCAATAGTACAGATATCAACTAACAACAAACTTTTCAGAAATTGAGGAATATAAATCAAATGAACAGAAATACCAATAATGCTCTCTATTACAAATAAATACAAATCGCAACATCCTGGAAACATTAGACATAAGCAGATATAAAAAAGACATCAATGTTAATATATTATGAACAACTCAATACAATATTATCACCCATACTTAATATCTTCTAGACATATAGTTGGACAACATTGATACTGCAGTACACTTCAAATTGTTTCAGTCTGGCTACGCATCTAAGGAAACAAAAAATAGGAGATATGTATAATTAGTTACAAAACCTTGTACCAACCATTAGCTGCATTTTTCAGATGCATACAAAACCTTGTACCAACCATTAGATGCATTTGCTATTGTATAAATATATTACTAAATATAACATCCATTTCATTTATTACATACACCTGAATATTTGCATTATATAGCTTCATAGATAACATTAATTTAATTTATTATCCCCACTAAAATACTTGTACGTTGTATAACTTTCGAAAATATAATAAAAACTACACGGCTCCTCTACAATAAACTCACTAACGTAAACAGTGGGAAAACCCGCGCAATCCCACTTCCGCTATTGTTTTGTATAATATTTAAATACTGTTCGAAGTTTCTACGACTAAATCTTTACAAATTGCCCGCCTAAAGATTTTGTCGTACAACAAAACTTAGGTCGTGGTTAAAAATTTAAATAAAGTAGAAATAATACTATATCACGTAGTTTAAGTTAGTTGTGAATAAAAATTAAGAGAAATAAAAAGTGATATAGTTTTGTTCTATTTAATAAAGTTACATTGATCAATTTTAATTTATCATCATAGGTGCTTTCTGGCCCTGAATCATTTAAACCCCACAAGACTTATGTGACAAATTTTTCAATTGTTGTAATTATGTAATTATTGATCTATTCATATTTTAAAAAATTACTTTTTAATATATTTTTATTCATTTAAAAAATACAAGTCCCACCAATACAGCATATTGCAAAAATTTTATACATATTCGACGCTCAATCACACCGTAAAGGCTAAGCAAATTTTGATAAGGAATTGAATACAAAAACAGGGTATATCTTGTATTAATATATAGACTATTTTTTTAGGGAGCTTACAGCTATTTAATAATAACAACCCCATAGTAGATCGCGCGATTTCTAACAGGCAGGTAGTGACGAACATCAAGCTAGTGAAGAAATTGAAAGAGTAAAAATACTTATAAACAATTAATATATTTGTTATGATACTTATTATCAATAATGGACACAGTCTGTCTTTTTGATTTTGATTTCATTAATTGAAACAATTAGCTAAGTTATCATTTTCTAAGGCTAAAATTATTTAATAATGATAATGATATCACAATATGCCATTGGACCTTTCTTACTTGATCACGCTTAATGTACATATAACCAACAAAATCCTAACTAGTGAATCTCTTGTTACGAAGTCTAACGAAATATTGAATAGTGTAAGTGTAGGCTCTAGCATAGCAAACAAAAATCAGTCAAATGTGAAGATTGACCCAATTGAATACATAATACTGGACGGATACTACCTTCGTATGTCGGAAAACGACCAGTTGCTAAAAGAAGTCACGTGGCAAAAAAGCCGAAGATCGTACTCGCAACATTCGTTTAACCGCTGTGTCACTTAGGTTAAAATGCTTATCGGATGGCTGATTATCCAAAATTCCTGGACACAACCGCTAATCGGAGAAGATTATGCCCGTCGTCGTACTTTTTGTCGGTGACTCAACCGCGTGAATAACGAATCGCAATCATTTATTCGATTTATTTTATAGTCAGATAAAACATATTTACTCGGCATGGTTATTTAATGAACATAACAGACAATACTGAAGCCATGCGACTCCATCTTTAAAAAGACCGAAAAATTTTCTGCACAGATGGGAATTTAAATGTATGATCGGGAATTTTGTATAATCAGTTAGGAGATCTATTTCTCCTACCTACCAGAATGACACCGGATAATTATTTGTTGTGTATGAATTTTTGAATGATGAAGTGGAAGAATTTTTATTAAATTTCCCTTTGAGCGTAGCCAGAGATATGTGGTGGTACTATGACTGGAAACTCTCCCGATAGGATGAAGTGGACTGTAATGGAATGAGCCATTGAATTTTTTTTTCTTTGGAGGTGCATCAATTCCGATGTATACTCATGCGACTCTCTGGAAAAACAGACTTTATAAAAAGAAATAAAGAACATCTTAATGAGAAAAAAATAAATACTCAAATGGATGAACACATCTCCTTTAAGCATTAAGCAAAATAATTTTTCGATGAACATTGATCGAATCAATTTTAAGTGAAATAATTGCCACTAAAATTATTTTTCCATTAAGTATTTTACAAAGTGATAAAGTTACGGCTTGGATGGTTTTCACAGAACTACAACATGCATAAAATATAACTTATACATTAATAATATAATTCATTAGGTTTCTAAAAGCAATATTTAATAATTTATTGGTAAAATAACATATTTAACCAATAAATTAAATGAAACATCATGCCGCGTAATGTACTATAACGCGGTAAAATGTTCTTCGCTTCTGCGCCATTCGCAACTACTTCCTTTTAAGCGGCGAGGACAACCTCTCGCTGTATTTGTCCGCGGCCTATATATGCGCATTATATATGCGAAAAAGGATGTTATATAAAATAAATATTTTTTTTGGATTTTTATAAAAAGGCATCTTACATTTCATTTTAAATGCAAAATTTCTCAGTCAACGAATGGCGTCTTTCTTTGTTCGTTACTTATTTCCGGACTCCGTTTATGTATAAATATATTTATGTATATATAACGTGGATTTGACCGTACGACATTAAATGAAGCCTCATATACCATATGGTGTTCCTCAAACGTGTACCAAAAATCAATTAATAAAATTCAATAGTTTGGTCACAGGAAAAATATTGCAAGTGGTTTGTGATTTCACATAGATGTAATTTGAAACGCGCCGCGCTTCATTTGCTACCGGTGCCATCAAATACAACAACCGCGCCGTCGATGTCATCGTTGTCGCGTAACATAAACATTACAAACGGTGTTTACCCTTTAGTTTGTATTATAATGCTATTTAATTATTCGAAATTTTTTTTTATTTTTAGTGTAATTGTTTATTTCACTATTTTAAAACTTTTACGCCAACTAGTACTGATTGGGTTTTCGTTTAATGTCGAAAAGTCAAATCCATATTTTGTAGGTATACAAACATATATATATATATATATATATATATATATATATATATATATATATATATATATATATACATATATATATATATACATATACATATATATATATATATATATATACATATATATATATATATATATATATACATATATATATATTAAGTCAGGCCCGCGATTTTGAGCCAACAGCGTAAACGGAAATACTAAGGATAGCGAGCGCCCTGAGAGAAAGGATTCGAATAGCTTTAGAAAAAAGTATTCATGATGCGGTGATTCGCATCACTCCTTCTTTCCTTCTTTGTGTATAATTATTGGTAAATTTATGAAAATAATTCACACGCTATTGTGGCGAGCATTTAATAATTATTGCTAGCGTCTATACCACTATCAAACAGCGCAGCATCTATCAGCACAGGATCATCCAGCTCCAATAGCTTAATGCCTATATGTATGACTTTGTTCTATGCGATTGAAATTTTTTTATGGACTGATAGCTGTCATTCAGTTGTAAAGATTTCTTCATTTAACATAATGAGCATAGTAGCCAACATAGATAGGGTATAAATGTATCGGTAGGCATAATCGGAGATCGCATTCTGCCGCCGCGACAACATACAACATACACACAACGTGACATGCGTGACAAACATACTTCCAATTTCTGCAGCACGACCTAGAAGCAATTCTCGGAGAACTTTCACTGAGCATAATAAGTCATGTGCTTCTAACACGACAAGGTGCCACCTATTTCAGTCACGACGTATGAACCTATGTTTCATAGTATTGCGGGAATCGCTAGATCGACCAAGCTAAGCCAGTTCCGCACCACCAGATAGGTCATCAAATCTTCAGAAAGAGTTGACTAAAGAATATTGTTTAATCTACAAATTGCAAGAGTGAAAAAGAAATGCATGTAGAGTAAAAAACGCATTTATTCCCATACTCGATACCTGTAAACTAGAAAGAATGCACGCTTCTGTGGTTAACAGAATTAAATATACATATTTTATTTAGGAGTAACCGCTATCAAATTCATCTTGGTATATCAGTATCTGATATTATATATATATAACAATTATGATATTTCCCCAAAAAACTTATTTAAAAAAAATTGTTTTTTACTGCACTCATGCAAATATTCACACTAATACACTAAACCACGTAATATGTGAATTCTATAACGTCATAATACCCCCATCCAAATAATGAAATTAAAAGGAAAAGTTCTATCTCTTTCACATATTTCACTATTCTTTAATGGCTACTCAATAATGTTTACAGCATTCAATTTATAGAATCGCACTACCTTATTCACACAATTATTTGAAGTTGACCATCTATTAGCTGCATCGTGTATTTTAACGTCACGCGTTCTGATTGGCGAAAATTTGCGTCTCAGTATTTAGACACGAATGATAAACCACAATATTATTTTTTATTTCAACTGTTAACTACATGTATTTACATCCAATTTTTACAGTTAAAAATCGTTAATTATTATTGTTAACTCGAAAACTGTAACATACATTAATCAGACATTTAGACCTGGTTGTTGAGGCGGCGTGTATATATATATATATATATATATATATATATATATATATATATATATATATATATATATATTAAACTCTTTAATCGACGTTGAAATAGTGTATCTTGAGAAAGGAACGAAACACGAAATAAAAATATTCTTTATTATGCTCAGAAATCCACAGCAGCTGGCTTGCTATATCAGTTTAATAATAGCTCAACAGTTAACAGCAGTTTCAAATTTAGTATATATACTGCTAACATGCTTTACCGGTATATATACTAAAATTAAAATTGAAATAGTCTAAAATCATAATGTGTTTCACGTTTATAACGCATGACTGCAGTATTCTGGCGTTTTGACTTTACTTCTGTTGCGTGTGTTCGTGACAGTTTTTGAATAGATTTACATGCTATCACAATGGCATAGGTACATACCGGTATGCCATGTCGATAGCGTGTAAATCTGCTGTCTACACTATTCCAGCAAGATATGGTATATGTATAATAGATTATATTAGATTGTTGGGAAAGGAGATTAGATAACCAACAGGAATAAGGTGAAAATATGATATACTTAATGTGTTATTAAAAGAAAATTACTAAAAAACATTAGGAAAAATTTAGGAAAACACAATGGTTTAAATTGCTTTATTTATTAGATTACACATATATGTAAATATTCTCGCTACTAATTTATTTAAATAGTTCAGTACCATTAATCGTATTAAAATCAATCTTTTTTTCAGGCTAGCATCTAAACATATAATAAAACTAACAGAATGAATTCCGTACATGAAAAATATTTTAAAAAGAGTGATTGATTTAATGTATAGAATGATAATGGAGCAAGGAAACCTGTTTTTAGATTTTTGAAACGTATTTTTCAATCACGCGAATCCTACCTGACGAATTTTGGTGAAATTGTTAATGTAATTTAATAGAACTTGTAATATAATATCCTTGAACAACATATAGAATACTTTTTTTCAGATACTTATATTTTTTATATTTCAGATTTAACTGCTAACGCCATCTATCAGTATTTTTAGTCAAGAATATGGTCATAGATATATTACGATACGGTACTACTAACGCCATCTGTTAGGGATTTTAGAAAACTTTATGCTCATATAAAATGAAGTCTATATGTTGATTTTTTAAACAAATTTATGTTGTGTCTATATTTATCCATCGATCTTTTATCCATTGTAACGTATGTCGGTTACTCAAAACAACATCAGAGAATTTTACGCAAAGTAACTTCAAATAATTTGGTGATTAATATTATTTTTATCACAACTAAATTATGAAATTAAACTCGATATAATCATACTAACATTGAAGGCGCTTCCTTACCGAAATTTGATAATTAAAATTACCGCTTGCAATTAGTAAACAATTTCGTAATAATTTTGAGTTATTTCTCTCGTTTCTACTACTTTTGTTATTAAATTACTTCATTGCGAAAAACTAAAGGAATGCAATAAAATTGGTTCACGAAATTGTTACTAACCAACAAGCTTTACTCACAGAATCACTCTGCGGAGAAGTGTTCTCCACTCTCTCTCTTTACCTCGTTACTGACGGTTCCATCCCCATTCTGTGTTTCACGATAACGTATAAGAACTACAATAACTCCCAAGCAAGTTTCCATTTCATTTTTTCCATAATCTGAAGATTTTACACTTCTTTATAATACATATTAATGACATATTGTAGTGTACTTCAAAGATACGTGGTGATGTTTGAGGCTAGCAAGAGTTGTACGATTTCCAATGTTATTATACTAATTTTTTTTAGTGATGATCTACGTGAGGAATATTCTTCAAAAACGACAAATGAAGATAACATCAATACTATAAGATTCAAGATAAAGACTGACAAAATCATATTTTTAATATGGATACATCTATTCGACTAATGTGATTAACCAAATATTTGACTTCATATGATTTCCTTGCTTTAATAAGAACAATCAACTGTATAAAATATTGTAGCAAGTAATAACACTTTCTTTTTTAAAAAATTGAGATGGTTAAATACTTTTTAAGCAGCAGATTTAAACAATTTTTCCAGGAGCTTTGTAGAAGGTGGATACTCCATGATTAGACCGAAACTCAAAAACAAAATCACGTTGATTGAAACAACATCACTTTGATTGTCACGGTGACTCATACGCTGTAGTCTATATCGTTGCGGATGATGAAAACTGGATATACTATTGTGGACCAGAACCAAAGAGGCAGTCTGCGTACTAACTGTTTCCTTCTGAAAAGTTGCCTACAAAGGCGAATAACGGACAACGTGCTAGAAAAAAGATGTTCGGTTTTTCGGACATACAGGTTCTTATGCAATAATATGCCTATTGTTCTGGCAAAAGTTTGAGAGCAACGTCCTCGCAATATAATGATCCTTCATCACGACAATACGTCTGCGTACTCAGCCAAAGAAAATGCCGAATATTTGACATCCGCCATTTAGCTCCACTTCCACGCAATGCAATTTTTATGTATACCCCGGAATGAAAGATAAACTACCAGGAATGTGATTCCCAGATGCCGAAGAAACGATGACTGCCTTCAAAATGACTGAAAGCGGTGACGTCTAATGAATCAATCCAATTCGATACTCAAGAAAACTTTCAAGTGTTACCTCTCGTACATTACCGATGTTTTGTGTACTATAAATTGATACATTATACTAACTTAATCAATAAGGTATATATAGTATCTATCCTGCTGAAATTAACGTTCATTAAACTGTTCTACATTTGCACTTCTTCTTAAAGAGGAATTCGATGCCCCACACAACGACACATACTGAAGAACAAACGCTCAATGCATGGAAACAGACGACGTAACTTTTCGAAATCTTGTAAAGCAAACCTGCAAACAGAAAAAAAAGTAATGACTTCAAAGTTCACCCATCATTTAAATTAATGTATTTTTATTTTTTTACTAAAATATACGTGTTTTAAAATAAAATTTCCAGAATTGTCATAATTAAAAATTAAATAATTTGATATGTATTTTTAATATGGATACGTCCATTTGACTAACCAAATATTTAACCTCATGTAACTCCGTAACTTGTAAGTTTAATAAGAACAGTCAGGTCTATGAATTATTGTGGCAGGTAATAACACTATTTTTCACAGCGTCATGCAGTAAGAATATTTTAAATGTGCGCATGGACACTCCAATGAAACTTTTTTACTGTGAATAATTGTTATTTACTTATTTATTAACTTTAATGTATCTATGTGATACAGATGGCGGACTTATTGCTACGAGAGCAATATCTTAGAACCTACCAGAACACCAGTCCAGCCCCGCTCGACGAGTGGCCGGAAATCAAACCCGGGTCCTGGCGGTGCTCCATACCATCAAAAGCTGTATGCATTGTGATCAACCCAACACACCACAGCGGTTTACAATATTTTCGACTGTATTCATTACAAACTTTGTGCAAAATAGTGATTTCTTATTATCATTAATATTATGAAATGTAAAACCCATACAATTTTGCAATTAAATATTAAAGTGGTTTATTTGGATACACGGTAGAGACCAAAGTCCCGAGCTACACTATCGGGTACTGCATCCTTTACAAAAAAAAATGCTACGATTACGACCTATTCGAAATGTTTACTATGAATTAGATATTAATCGCTTTATCAGCCAGTGTTATATATATACAATACAAATATATTCAATACAATTCTAATTATATAAAAACAAGTCTAGATCTTGTTACATAGTAAAGTGATAGAGAGGTAAGAAATTATAGATATCAAGTTGAGTGTTATGACAAAAATACTGAAATAAATATATACACGCAAAGCTCTAACTCATTTTTTCTAATAAAGCTCTTTAAAAATTTATTTGCCTTTATCTCACTACTGCTGAAGAGGAACATGGCCCCTTTTATATTAAGATCATGTTTTGATGAAATAATGAATATACAAAAAATGTAATTATTATTCCAGGATATTAGTTATCATCTTTAAACTATACTTTAAATTAAGTTAAATTTTAGCACACATCCCGATAAATGGTAATATCGCGTTTAGTATTATAGAAGTAATTGTATAAATTGTCCGATAGATGTAATTATCATAGCATTATACACCAATGAAATACTAAGAAAATACCGTTTAGTCGTTTCTATCGAAAAACCAATCAAATACGAGTAGAATCCGTACTACGGGGGTTCCATACGTATTTAGGTACTTATAAACATTTATAGGTGCATAGTCTTTCTATTAAAGTAATTACAAATATTAATGTTTCCCAAAGTAAATATATCATCTATCATATTTTTCACAGGCATAAAACATTGTGTATATTTAAAAAAATATAATATCTAGGATAATTGTTATAGATTTCCTGAAATCTTCTTATCAGGTTTTACCAACATGGTTTTTCCATTTTTAGTTTAGTAATTTCGGGAAGAAGGCGAAAGGACATTTACGCATATTTTTTGGAATATCTTTCTAAATATGCAATTTAAAATTATGAAAATTAATGTTCCTTGACAAGTTATTCTTATATCCCTTTCAAATGGTACTCATACATACAAAAATATTTTTAATACCTTTATTTACCCCTTCTTTAATTCTAAAATTTAAAAAAAAAAACAAAACACGTGGGTTAAAAATGTATACGCCAAATTTGAAATTTCTGTACCTCAAATTTTCGGAGAAAATCGGCACTAACTACAAAAATACAGAAATATGTTGCCTATATTTCTCTACTGATTACCTGCTACTATATCTTTCACAGTCGTAAAATCAGGGTGAATACTTCAAAAATTTAGAATCATCACTACCATTTTCCTACACCTTGCGTGGGCTTCTAAGAGCCCTATTAGGTTGAGTACTTTCAGAAATAAGTAGGGAATATATTGAATATATTTTTTTGACTATTTCTTAGTATATCTCTGAAGATATCCTACTTCACATTATGAAAAAAAAATGTTTAATCCCTTATAACTAACCATTTCGAAAGATACCCCCACACTAGATATGAACCTTTAAAAAAAAATTCTACAGCACTTAATGTTCTTGCCCTAAAATTTTCAAGTACAATTTTTTTTTTAGTTTTAGCTATTTAGATATGTGTGAGTTAATATGATTTATTACTACGTCAAATTTTAAATTTCTCCCTTAAACTGTTTGTGAGAAAAACGGCTGTGATTGACAAACAGACTTAGATAAGGTCTTAAAAGAGTTCCGTTGTTACTTTTGAGGTGCGAAACCCTAAAATGCATGTTATTTTCATTAAAAAAAAGTGTTTTACCGATTAAAGGCTGAGCGCTCATCAAAAGTATGCCAGAGAACAAGAGGTATATACTAAGAGCGGACGGAAATTGCTCCGCAGCAACGTAGTCTCCGATTACCAACGGGAACAGCACCTGAACGAAGCACCGTGCGAGGCCCAGCACACCCGTCATTATCGCCACATACAGCACATCCGATCGTTGGAGAAACACTGGAAATTTAATTTCAATTATGAAAGCTTGCATTTGCAGCGTGAGGTAAATTACGCTAATTTACTTTTACTTCTGCCTTGATTCCTTTATTTTAGGTCCTCAAAATCGGAACACCCTTTTTTTTCAAACTAACAAATTTTCATAAAATTATATATATATATATATATATATATATATGTATATATATATATATATATATAAGTGATAACACAAGTACGAGTAGCAAAATTGAATTTTTAATCCTCCATTGTGGAATGACATGACTATTGTGGGATATTGAAAAAAAGGTTCGAAGTAAAAAAACCGTAAGTCCAGTAAATGTGGCTAATCAAATCTTTCCTATAATAAATTACTTAACAATCCCGAATATAGAAATGCAGACAAAAAAGTACATACCAGTGCGTAGAATCACAGTAAGGACAGCTCCCAAGAAGTATGCTAAGCGATGGTCGATGACAATGAAGCTACTGTAGACTGCCATCAGAAAACGGGATATCAAATCCGCCCCCGCTCCGATCATCACGCAGAACGCCACTTCTAACTGTGTTCAAATTATTTTGTGTCTGTCTACTTTTTACTTAAAATAGTATCGCAAGTACTTTTTTTGCATGTTTATCCTATTTTTACAATATAATAATTTTTACCCCAATTATTAATCAAGAATGATTTCAATAAGAAAAGTCACTTTAGGAATCTTTTCCTTGTACTTTGATAACTGAGTACTCAGAAAATTTATACACGTAACTGTGGAATTGGTCTGCCAATATCTGTGGAATATTATTGACGATATTTACGAAAATATGATTTAGAGGCACATAATAAAAGTACACACACAAAATGCGCACACAAAAATATTGTTTTTGAAATTTTTACCTGTTGTACTGTTTGTGTGTTTGTTTGAGCAGACATCACGTAAAAACTACTAACTCGATTTGTGTGAAATTATTTAAAAAGCATAGATTGGCTTGAAGCAATATTAGGTTTTATTTCATCGGAATCGGTCCAATAACAACAGAGAACTGTTTTTATGTGTAATAATTACACCAATAGGTGACGCACAGTGTATTTTAAATCGCGCAATATTTTCCACCCGAACATACTCGTATATTTGCGAAATGGATAGGATCAGTAGCGAAGTGTGAAGTGTGGGTTATATGATAGCTATTGCTTAAGTAAGCAATCTGAATGCGGATAGACGCATGAAGGCAGACGCTGTTGTCGGTCGTTTTCGGCAGATAAAAATTATCGATGTTGTATGTATTCAATATAACCTAACTTTGTTTCTCCAATTTGCTTAAAACTTGAATTTGTTATTTATATTTGTAGTTTTGCAAAATATATTAATTTTGAACATAAACAAGATATTCTTGATTTATTCTTAAATTTTACATAATTCGTAAATATCGGTGATATTGAATTTTCTTCCAGAAACTGTAGTCAGTTTGCCGGGTGTTATAAGTTGTATCGACAGTATCCCATACAATATTATTATTAGATAGTTGAAAGGCAATTTACAATCCTGGTGGGTAGAAAAACTGTATGAGCAAATTATCATTATGTTTACTTGTGCCTTTAACTTCCTCAATCTGCTGTTTACCATCGTTATATATAAGCTACATGATTGCTCATTTTTAAACACGAACATCTTTGTAATAACCAGATATACATTTTTTTCGAACTTTTTGAAATTGTTTACCATCAACCACTAGTTGAAGGTTTTTTTCATCTTTAAAAACTTTCACCTGTATTAGAATCTTTTAAATTATCTAAGCATAATTTGTATATTTTTGCGGAAGTTTGGATTTGTTCTGCACCTATTTTCTATAGAATAAATTTGGTAATTAATTGCTTTGTCATCCTTCAATTTCGTCACATTTCTTTCAGGCATGGAATACATGTTAAAGTGTTATTTAAAGTGTTATTTATAAGGTAGTGTCATATGCAGTACTAAAACAAATGACGCTTTCAATACTGGATGTGACTTTTATTGTAACATTTTGGGATTGCAATTTTTAAATTTATACATTGAATTCCTAACTAAATTAATTAAATTAACATTGGAAATGAAAGAATAGTTACAAAAATTGTCATTATAGTTGATTTTGTTAGAATACGTATTACAAAAAGTGACAGACTTTGACACTTTATAACTCAGAAACTATTGAGCGCCGATGATTAAATTTCTATGGTATATTTTCATTTAAATTAAGTAAATTTTTTTAGTAAATGTTTACTGGAAAATTTTTCCTCATTTTTTATTCAGTTTGTTTAGAGATATTTGACGTTAAAACCATCAAAAATATCCCCCCATTTTCAAGCAATTTTTGAGAAAGTCTATAAAAAAATAAAAGTGTTCTCAGATTTAAAAAAATATACACAATGTAATCAAAACAGGAAACTATACATAAAGAAAATAATGGAAATAAGAAAAGTAACGTTCACAAAATAATTTTTAAAAAAGGGGAAGAAAAATTGAATATATTTGGCGTTAATTTTGTAGTGATTATGACACCAAATATATTCAATTTTTCTTCCCCTTTTTTTACAAGATACCAAAAGTTTAATAAAAACTTAAATTTTAGAATATTTTAAAGTGAATACCGCAAAACTGATATTTGTGTGTCAAACTGATATTTTAAAAAATAATAAAATCGCGGTCTTTTCTCCTGAACCAAGCTTGTCACTTAAAACGAGGCATCGAATTCAGTATAAATGACCACCATTAGAATATAACAAGTTTAAAAAAATTAAGTTTATACATATTAACGGCTATGTGGGTAACGCTTGTTAAAAATACTTAAAGAATGAAAATATTGAGTAACGCCACATGAAGATTTGAAATGGATTGACCCTCATTCAACTTCATACCTGTATATTGTTAAATATTTCGTTGATTATATGTTTCTAAAGGTTACATTAGTTCACACATACCTTAATCTCATCTACCCAAATATTATTAAAAAATTATTTGCTTACAGTATTATATGTACTACAATAAAATATTAATATGCCATTTTAATTTGAAATTGGTACATTATGACTTTTATCAACGTTACCATAAAAATATAGATTCAATATAAGAGAAAAACATTAACTTTGTAATGAATACTACAAATCGTAAATAATTTCATACTTACATCTTCAAATCCATATGAGAACAGTAGCATGGGTTCTAAAGCAAGATAAGTTATGTCAGAGACGAAGGCAAATCCAACACCAATCATCAATATCCAGTATCCAAGATCAGTTATTAAACCGATATCAAAATATTTTTGATTACATTCACTGAAATCAATAAAAGACATTTTAAAAATGTTTTATGAAGCATTTTTTTCAAAATTAATGTGTATTATTATTATTCAGTATTTTTTTATTATGTACAGTTCCAGCAACTATTGAACAAATATTATAATCTGATCAAGGCTGACCAGTGAGCAATCCTAAATTAATACATTTCCTAAAACTTATCTAGAGAGAAACTTATACATAGAACTTATCTAATGGCATCTTTTACTCAACCCTAACAGGAAATGCACTATCGAAATATACACACTCATTAGCATTATACTCTGGTTTTACACAAACCAAAAGGAATGTAACCTCTTGAGTCTTCTTACTAGTCAAGTATTGTCGAAAAGCTGGATGGCCTCAAATTTAACACGAATATAAATTTACTGTTCATGATTTTCTGCTACCTTCTTAATAATTTTAGGCGTGGTTTCCATGTTCAGGTACCTTTGTTCTCTAATTTCTGTACTTGTTCAGGAATCTCTTTATTATCGCGATGCTATTTGGCCTGGTGCAGTCCCAGAGTTGACTGATATAGGTCCACACATGTCTCAATATTTTTTTACAAACTAGAAGCTTATTATATAGAAGATTGGAGTATTTTATTAAATATGGAAACAAAAATTTCGGATGACTTCGTGTATTTAGATAACTACTACAGTTAAAGAAATGAGTGAAACGATACTATAGCCCCTAATACCCAATTTCTGCTGAAAAATGTCAAAGAAATATATTAATCTATGCTACTAAACAGAGTATTTCATAGATCGTCAAGAAAGTTCAAACGAGTCAGCGATCAGTTAGACAGCTTTTACATATAGTCATAAGATCTTGACATGCGTCATATATTCTGACTCTATAAATATTATAATAGCTAAACATTTTTATGAGAAGATGATGAGAAATTTTTTTAATCGCATACTAACAGAGAAGTTGCAGCTTTGTAGTAACCTATTAAGAACACCTAATAACACGATACATTTTTTTATAAATCTACAATATTTTGTGGATCCATATAATAACTTATAAATAATTTAAAATCATCAAAACTCATGATGCAAATGTGGGAGTTAGCCTTTAAATGTATACATTGACATTCCCAAACCTATACCGTGTACTAATGTGAATTTTTTTTTCTAATTGAAAGAGAACATACATATATATCTAGCATACATAAACATACATAATTTTTATAGTTTACTTTTGACACTCGACATACAAAACATCTAGCACTGCCATTAGAATAATGAGCTTCATTTTTGTTTGTTCTCGCGCATACACTTCTCTTCTTATTCCATCGTATTCATCTATCTTTCTCGATTGTTAGCTAAGTACCTATTTTCCGTTCTCTTTTGGCGTCACAAACGTTGCAAAAGTATGGCAATGTGCATATGCAAAAGTATATTTAGTAAAGTATACCTCTTTATCAATTTAAGAGGTCATTGGTAAGATCGTTAGATCGAATTCGTTTTTATTGGTAAAATGTTTGTGTTCATATGACGAATGACGCAAGAAAATTGTTTAGAAAGCTTATTTCTGTGTGTTTAATACTCTTGACATAACCAAGATGTTTCATCGAGATTAGTTTGCTTTACAGTTCTTTTAGTCCAAAACAGTTTAGAACACGACTCCATCGTCTAGTATTAACATAAATAGCAGTGCAGTCATTGATATAAATATCAAGATACAGTCAAAGGAACATAAACCAATTCGAAAATGACAACATCAATTCATGTGCGCCATCTATTGCAATTAAACAAAACTACTTCATCAGTAACATGGGCGACTGTGTGCGACCGTAGATGTGATGTTGGCGTGGCGTTTTTTTTACCTAAATTAAAAAAAAGGTTTTTAATTTGCAAGCATGTATATTGATATGACAATGCTAGAATAGCTTAGAATTTATGTAAAGTAATGAAAAAACTTATTTTTATATAACAAAATGTAATTTATAATAGGTAGATACAATGGCACTATGCTACATAGATATGTCAGGAATGATTCAAAATTAAGGTGGCTCAATTATCTCAACTTCATTTTGTGTCAATGAGTTTATTCCCTGTCATCCTTCATTGCATACTTGCAGTTATATATATATATATATATATATATATATATATATATATATATAGTTATAGTTATATATATATATATATATATAAAATTTATCTTAAAAAAATTATAACGTTATTCGTCTACATTCAGGTATATATCAACGGCATGTTTTCGGTAATCGTTTACCCTGTTCTCGTATTTTATATTATTTCAGTTTAAACTATTTGTTTATTACTTTAGTACGAAATTGGTAATGTGTAAGGTATGTAGAAAGAAATCAACTCTTTCAGGACCACAATTAAATTCTATCTAATCACATAATAAACGCGAATTTTCGACAACTTTGTCACAATGCAATTCAAAGTTTACACTGAATATTATTAGACCATCTTCAATTACGTTATGCTTTCCCGTTTTATTTACTTTTACGAAAAAATTTCCTTTCTATTATTCTTACCTGCTTTAACCCCTCTAGAGTCCAGGCGCTAATTAGCAAGTGGACGCAGATTGTCCTGAACAAATAAAATTCGCGACATCTGCACCGCCAAAATTTAATTATCAACTAATTGCGAAAATTACTTCAATGGAAAGTTTCTACAACCATACGTTATAGAAAAGGTTATGAAAATTTCTATATGATGAAACACATTTTTTATTTATTAGTACATAAAAAGTAATTTAATAAATTGTTAGGTTTCAAAAATATCATTTTCTCGCCCAAATTTCAATTACTTCATTGAATTTCGGCAGATGAAAAATCTATTTTTATTTGTAAAAAATGCAAATAAATTAACAAAAGAACGGGAAAAAATCGCTACAGTAAGACTAATTATTGAAAATAAAATTGAAAATTTTTTCATAAATATTGAAAATTTTTTTTTCTTCATATACCACCGTATTGCTCCCTAAAATTGGGTCAAAAAGTATTTATACCTCGAATTGTATTTTTTCATTTTTACATACATAATCTTCGAAATATACATAAAGAAGAAAATAAATATTACGTTTATCTGATAAGTGAAAAGAAATATTTGAAAATTAATTACAAATGTTTGCTTGTCTATGGCGAATTTTATACAATTGAGAAATATCGTCTTTAGTTATAATTTTTTCATAGGAAACGTATTTTTCCATTACTTTATCACAAAATAAATTATATTCCAAATATAAAAAAATCCATTTGCTAATATGGACGCAGGTTGTCCTGAACAAATAAAATTCGCGACATCTGCACCGCCAAAATTTAATTATCAACTAATTGCGAAAATTACTTCAATGGAAAGTTTCTACAACCATACGTTATAGAAAAGGTTATGAAAATTTCTATATGATGAAACACATTTTTTATTTATTAGTACATAAAAAGTAATTTAAAAAATTGTTAGGTTTCAAAAATACCATTTTCTCGCCCAAATTTCAATTACTTCATTGAATTTCGGCAGATGAAAAATCTATTTTTATTTGTAAAAAATGCAAATAAATTAACAAAAGAACGGAAAAAAATCGCTACAGTAAGACTAATTATTGAAAATAAATTGAGAAATATCGTCTTTAGTTATAATTTTTTCATATTTGAAAATTAATTACAAATGTTTGCTTGTCCATGGCGAATTTTATACAATTGAGAAATATCGTCTTTAGTTATAATTTTTTCATAGGAAACGTATTTTTCCATTACTTTATCACAAAATAAATTATATTCCAAATATAAAAAAAAATATTACCCCAACACCATATTTTTAATTAAATCGGAAACAAATGCTCCAATGTTTGTATGCTTACCTGAATTCTAGGTACGTAAATCGAAACACTTTTTAAATAGTTAAGAAAAAAGTAAATAATCACTATCTGCAATAAATGTGCTTTATTTTTGTATAGAATAATATATATTTTACAAAAACTTATCACGTTATTTCTTTCATTTCCGACAGGCGTTCACGAAACCACATATATGAATTTTTCATAATTAACGGACAAACATCGTCTGAATTTTTACACATGTAGTAGTAGGACAAGCATCGTCTGAATTTTTACACATGTAGTAGTAGGACAAACATCGTCTGAATTTTTACACATGTAGTAACATAAAACTGTTTTCTTTACTCTGCAAATCATTTTGGTACTACTTGTATTAAGGGAATTGGAAAATTTCCAACATAGTAGACGTTGCTCTTAATAATTAAAAACACAACGTGTGTGTAAGCATGTGTGTCTTTCATGTATAGGCTTTGTCAAAAGGTATATGCGTTGGCTACATTTAATCACTAAATGACTCTAACCTGTGAACATTTTATATTTACATTTCCAGTTTTAAGTTTATCGGTTTAAAAGTGCAAGCACACACTATTTCATTTTGCTTCTAAGGTTTCCTGTTTTTCCGGCGCCGTACTCATCGGTAGATTTTTAAAAAACAAAGCGAAGTAAAATTAATATTTAAAAAGAGTAATGTTTGAAAATACGTCCTTACAAGGTCACAATGTTGGAATTCATATAGTTACTGAAAATATAATTACATTTTAATAAATAACAAAAAATCTGTACGAGAAACGATTATTAACCGAAGGTAAAATAGGTCAACTTTTTTAAAATTCTCGAACTGTAATTTAAACATATTTCTACTACACAATTCGGTATTTTTTTGACTGTTTTTGGAATAAACTTACCCACGAGAACCACTAGTGGGACATTTTTCGGTTGCCATGGGCCTGTCTTTACTAAGAAACGTGAGTCTATGGGTACATAGTTTCTTAGGCAATCTTAGTTTAAATGTCTAATATTAGGTTGCTAGTAAGTTTTTACCTACAACTTCGGGATTTTCTAAAAAGATTCCCAAAACTTTTGAAGGGTATTACTGTGGGATATAAATAGACCAAAGTACAGTCAGTTGATAACAGTCAGCGCCGAAGCTTTAAGTGAATTACATTAAAAGTAATGGAGTTAAATCGATATCAAATACAGATTCTTTTATTTTACGAATTTCGTCTAAGGCACCATGCAAAGACTACCACAAATAATACATGTCTCGTACCGGACATCCTGTTGAATTGAACGTTCAACGATTACGACGACTAATTGAAAAAGATCCTCGGCTGATGACTCGTGAATTGGCCAATGAGCTACACTGCAGTCATAGCATCATAGAAATACATTTGCACGAATTGGAAAAACTTTCATAATAAGGTGTGTGGATACACAACCACCTGTTATTATATCACCTTCAGTGACAACAGTTATTGACATTGAAACGTAACATTCACTGGCTGAATTACTTAGTAACTGGCGATGAGAAGTGGGTTACATACGTTAACCATACACACAAACGTCAATGGCTGGGTGTCGAAGAAACAGGAGTTTCAGTATCCAAACACAAATATGTGTCAAAAAGATGATGCTCAGCTGCTGGTGGAATATCAAGGGCATCCTTCATTGGGAGTTGCTTTCAGAAGGATCTACAATTCATGTAGGTATTTACTGTGAACAATTGGATCGATTAGTTAAGAAATTGAGTAGTCAACAGGATCGAGTTTATTTTCTACATGATAATGCTAGACCACAGGTTGCAAAACGTACTTGTGATAAATTAGAGAAGTTCGGCTGGGTTCTACTTACTCATCCACCATATTCGCCGGGCATTGCGCCCTCTGATTACGATCATTGGGCATTGCGCCCTCTGATCACGATTATTCAGGGCTCTAAGTAACCATTTACGTGAAAAAATATTCGACGTTAAAGAAGATCTCCAAAACGACTTCGCACAGTTTTTTGAATCAAAATCACCGAAATTTTACAAAAAAGGCATATTTTCACTGCCAACTATATGGCGACAAATAGTAGATAATAATGGCGCATACTTAAATTAAATATAGTGTAAGATATCAATTTTTTAATAAAAATTGTTGACAGCAACTCGGTGTTAAAAACTTGTTAGCCAACCCAATATTAATCGTGTATTGGCCTTAATTATATTTTTACCAAGACCTCTATAACTTTTCCAGGTTTCATTTATTCAAAATTGTTTTCAAACCCAAATAATATATTAGACTTAAACTGTTCCCTCACTTTATTCATTCAAACAGTTAAAACATACCACATATTATTGAAAAATTAGTACATACCATTTCAATTCAGCATTCTCGTTAACATACGCATCTTGAGAAACAGGTGAATATAAATGGTTTTGGCTCCCTTGCTTCGCAACTAATACTAAATTGTCTCCTACTGTAGATGTTACTTCTTTAGCCTTTCCTGAAACAAAATTATTGATACATACACTTCATATGAAAATAAGTAATTTTAATTTATGGTCAAATGAATCTAGAAAAATTTTTTTTAAATGAACCATCAATATAGCAATTTTTCAAAATACATATGTTACTAGCACTTATTATTATTTTGCTATATACATCAGAGGTATTAAAGATGCATGTTAATGTTGGTTAAATTCGAAATAAGCAATTTCTTTATTTATATATTAAATGATATTAAGTATCATTAGAAAATTTATTAAAGTAAGTTGTAGACACAACATTGAAATAATATTGAAAGAAAACTCATTAATCAAATAACGACCCAAAAAATCGAAATATGTGCAATCAGATGTCTTAATTATTTTCAATTCTTAAAATCTAATTCGTTTCAAATTCTTTCAATAATTTGAAATCCAAGAAATTCGTAAATCCACAAGGTAATGAGAAAGAAATGGGGGGCAAAAAAATAATTAATTTCTCATGGCATTATTTAAATACTCTTAAATGATATTTCCACATTCAGTCAACAACTTAAATCAACACAAAGAAATAAATTTTATTTTAAATACAATAACAGAATAAAAACTATTATCTTTCTTATAGACTTGAAATTTGATAACTTTTAAAAAATAATAAGAAAAAAGGACCAGAAATAAATTGGAAAAATATTTCTATGTAATTCAGAAACAACAATAATAAATTCGTTTTCTATATAATACTGGATAACTGTAAATATTGATATGAATTATTCAGGAGAAGTATTCATTTAAAGTTAGAAAAAGCTACACTTTTTAGACGTCTTTTGAAAACATTTATCGGAAAAGGTAATATACTTCGACAATTTTAATTCTTTAAAAGTAAACAGCTTTTCGCGGAAGGTTCAGAGATAAGTTTCGAAAAAAAATAGAAGCGTAAATCATGAATTTTATTTATTTCATTGCTAGTTTTTTTTTTAATTCAATTGATCATTAGTTCGTTCTCAAAAAACTATATTCACCTTAATTAGTTGTTCTGTTTCCAATTATTGAATATATTTGGCGTTAATTTTGTAGAAATTCATTATTCACAATTAAATGAAACTACGTGATGTAGTATTATTTCTACTTTCTTTAATTTCTTTACCACGACCTAGGTTTCATTGTATTACAACATCTTCATTAGCAAAGATCTTTGCCAATTAAAGAAAGTAGAAATAATTCTACACCACGTAGTTTCATTTAATTGTGAGTAATTGTTCTGTTATTATTTTTTATTCTTCACAAATATTATATCGAGTATATAAACTGCTTTAAGACTTTATTAGGATTAAGGTTAATTAAAAATTTATTAAGATCTATGTTCAAGCACAATTACACTCCAAAAGAAGCAAATGCTTATAGATAGGTACAATGTGTGTAGCAGTAAGTATTATGATGAGATTTTAAGACAGACGAAGAGTTACTAATAAAAAAATAATTGAGTCATATAAAGAATTGCAACCTCAATTCAATATCAAAATTATACTTAAAATGTTAATCTGTAATAAATAAATCAAAATAAAACCTACCTGAAGACATCGGTTTCACAGAGTCGGGTACCAAGTGCCACTCCACAGGATGCATGACCAGCATAGCTAAAATCAAGTGCAGATCCACGGCGAAAACTATTGCCAGAGTTCCTCGGAAATCATACTGCTGAAGACAGAATGTGATAAAGATGGGAAAGACCATGGAAGCCAAGCTGCTGAGGGTCTGCGAGGCACTCATCATGGCGGCGCGCTTACTAGTGAAGTATTTGTTGAATGCCGTATAGCTCACGGGGATCATTGTACCGAAGCCAATACCTGGTGGTTGGTTTGTTAGAAGATTTAATTATCTAGAAGTTCAGGTAAAGCTCTATATTCCGCATAATGAATATTAGACTTATTTATGATTAAAGCAGCCTAAATCGATTACACTAGATGTTGATCTTTCAGTATCAATATGAAAATTATTGCACTTTCTTTAAGATAAAATATATCTAGAAGTTCAGGTAAAGCTCTTTATTCCGCATAATGAATATTAGACTTAGTTATGATTATAGCAGCCTAAATCGATTACACTAGATGTTGATCTTTCAGTATCAATATGAAAATTATTGCACTTTCTTTAAGATAAAATATATCTAGAAGTTCAGGTAAAGCTCTTTATTCCGCATAATGAATATTAGACTTATTTATGATTAAAGCAGCCTAAATCGATTACACTAGATGTTGATCTTTCAGTATCAATATGAAAATTATTGCACTTTCTTTGAAGAATGTAAAACTATGGTACTCACTTCCTGCCCACTGATATTCATCTTTTACACTGTTGATAACTTATATTGAAAGGTCAAATTATATTAAGTTCAGGATTTTCTGTTAGTTCTATTTTTTTTTATAAATATTAGACGTAATACAGACTGCATTATATTTTGCACCTTCATTGTCAAAGTAGCGTAATTCGAAAATGTTTAATTGTCTGTTCGTCCATCTGCCTGTTATAGTGTCACAATTTCTTCAGTTTTAGATGTACACGTCTATTTTTTTACAAGTCCTATAAAGACCTCAATTGATATGTAGCAAAATAATAATTATAAATGTTAATGCTTCCTCAAATTGATGCTTCCTCAAACAATTTTTGTCGCACATCTCTCCGATTGCAGCATCACTGTATGGATATTGTAAAATTAATTCCGCATTTACCACGTTTCCCTTTTTAAATCCACTGTGCGAAATATAATTTTTTCAACCCTTTGTTTACAAAATAAACAATTGTAAATAAAATTTCTAAACTATATTACCTTATTTTGTGCATATTATATATATATATATATATATATATATATATATATTCTTGTCTGTATTTTTCATCTATTACGAAAACAAAAAAATCATATGTTTATTTAATTAGCCTTCTGATGGTTTCGCCATCGGTTAGATCCGTTCGGCATTTGTTTCCTCAAGCGTTTCATAACTTTAACGTCACATAATGACTCAGGCATTCCTTGAAGTTCAAGGAACCAGAAGAAGCAACAGCCTACCAGAGCATTGAGAGAGAAATGAAAATCATGAAGACCTATCGAGTGTTACCACTGACAAAACCAGGTGACGAAAACTTGTTGAACTGGTATTGTTCTAAACTTGCTGTAGTACCGTAAAAGAAAAGAAGTTAATACTATTTGCTAATATAAAAACTTACCCCGTATAACTCCAAAGCTTAATACCAAATGATAGGTTTTTGTGACGAATATGGTTAGCAAATCTCCCAAAACGAACAGAAGAGCACCAAAGATGCCCACTTGTCTTAACGTATACCTATTTAAGGCGAAACCACTGATAAACCCTGAAAGAAAAAATTGACAAATTATACAACATGGATCACACAGCCACATAAAACATCTAAGACAGTTTTACTTTGCTTGCTTCATTAATCGTTAGTTGTAATAAAATAATTTGCACATTCAGTGATAATGGTTACGTTTTTACGTGATCATTATTTTAGTGTCATCTCTGCAGTTGTATTCTTGAATTGATTAACTTAAATATTTGTGCTGGCTAGCATTCTTTTTAACTTTTTATTTTCTATCCTTGCGTGTTATTTCAATATTTTTCGATAATCACATCATAAAATAATGACCAGATTTTGTTACACACAATTATAATATTCCTCTTCTCCAGCCCATATCCGTCCTCTCCTAAATATAGACGTTTGCCTACTTGAATGAGCCGTATCCAAGATACTCTCCTGATATCATCCAGTGAATTAGCGAATGGAGGAAGACCTGCGCCAACAGCAACTCAAAAATGCTTTGTCTATTTTTCATCTGTACCTTTTACAATAGACTTCCCAACGCCACATCAATAACGCAACTATTACAATTTGTTAGTTATTTTGAGGTTTAACATGTTCTCTATGGTTCTCTATGATGCTCTATGCTTATCAGTACCTCTTTGGATTAGTCTTTTGGTCTTAACCTGTAGATAATAATCGGCCTTGAAAATATTTTTGTTTATACTTATATTAGTTGATCTATGGATAACACTAGGATGACATCATGTGCTGGTGAAACATTATGGAATTACCCGTCACATGAAAAAAGGACTTACCTGCAATAGATAAAGCACCATTATAAACACCAATTACAATAGTTAGACCACTTGCACCTCCTTGTTCGGCAAAAAAGTCGTTGAACAAAATGCCAAAGGCACTAGACGAACCGAAGCCGAGCATCTGTAAAATATTTTAACATTAAATAATAGTTAAATATAATTACTTATGAAATTTTCTACAGGTTCACTACATATTGGAACAAGCATTGTAGAAATACTGGTGATGAGCAATAATATCTACAATAGTCTAAGAAGATAGTTTTGAAAATACGTAGTAATATTCTTAATGAAAAATTAATAATGCCTTTTGCTTCGATCCAACTTTTAAATTAACTTTTTAAGTACATATTGGAACAAGCTTTGTAGAAATACTGGTGATGAGCAATAATATCTACAATAGTCTAAGAAGATAGTTTTGAAAATACGTAGTAATATTCTTAATGAAAAATTAATAATGCCTTTTGCTTCGATCCAACTTTTAAATTAACTTTTTAAGTACATATTGGAACAAGCATTGTAGAAATACTGGTGATAAGCAATAATATCTACAATAGTCTAAGAAGATAGTTTTGAAAATACGTAGTAATATTCTTAATGAAAAATTAATAATGCCTTTTGCTTCGATCCAACTTTTAAATTAACTTTTTAAGTATATATTGGAACAAGCATTGTAGAAATACTGGTGATGAGCAATAATATCTACAATAGTCTAAGAAGATAGTTTTGAAAATACGTAGTAATATTCTTAATGAAAAATTAATAATGCCTTTTGCTTCGATCCAACTTTTAAATTAACTTTTTAATTACATATTGGAACAAGCATTGTAGAAATACTGGTGATAAGCTATAATATCTACAATAGTCTAAGAAGATAGTTTTGAAAATACGTAGTAATATTCTTAATGAAAAATTAATAATGCCTTTTGCTTCGATCCAACTTTTAAATTAACTTTTTAAGTACATATTGGAACAAGCATTGTAGAAATACTGGTGTTAAGCAATAATATCTACAATAGTCTAAGAAGATAGTTTTGAAAATACGTAGTAATATTCTTAATGAAAAATTAATAATGCCTTTTGCTTCGATCCAACTTTTAAATTAACTTTTTAAGTACATATTGGAACAAGCCTTGTAGAAATACTGGTGATGAGCAATAATATCTACAATAGTCTAAGAAGATAGTTTTGAAAATACGTAGTGATATTCTTAATGAAAAATTAATAATGCCTTTTGCTTCGATCCAACTTTTAAATTAACTTTTTAAGTACATATTGGAACAAGCATTGTAGAAATACTGGTGATAAGCAATAATATCTACAATAGTCTAAGAAGATAGTTTTGAAAATACGTAGTAATATTCTTAATGAAAAATTAATAATGCCTTTTGCTTCGATCCAACTTTTAAATTAACTTTTTAAGTACATATTGGAACAAGCATTGTAGAAATACTGGTGATGAGCAATAATATCTACAATAGTCTAAGAAGATAGTTTTGAAAATACGTAGTAATATTCTTAATGAAAAATTAATAATACCTTTTGCTTCGATCCAACTTTTAAATTAACTTTATAAGTACATATTGGAACAAGCTTTGTAGAAATACTGGTGATGAGCAATAATATCTACAATAGTCTAAGAAGATAGTTTTGAAAATACGTAGTAATATTCTTAATGAAAAATTAATAATGCCTTTTGCTTCGATCCAACTTTTAAATTAACTTTTTAAGTACATATTGGAACAAGCATTGTAGAAATACTGGTGTTAAGCAATAATATCTACAATAGTCTAAGAAGATAGTTTTGAAAATACGTAGTAATATTCTTAATGAAAAATTTATAATGCCTTTTGCTTCGATCCAACTTTTAAATTAACTTTTTAAGTACATATTGGAACAAGCTTTGTAGAAATACTGGTGATGAGCAATAATATCTACAATAGTCTAAGAAGATAGTTTTGAAAATACGTAGTAATATTCTTAATGAAAAATTAATAATGCCTTTTGCTTCGATCCAACTTTTAAATTAACTTTTTAAGTACATATTGGAACAAGCATTGTAGAAATACTGGTGATAAGCAATAATATCTACAATAGTCTAAGAAGATAGTTTTGAAAATACGTAGTAATATTCTTAATGAAAAATTAATAATGCCTTTTGCTTCGATCCAACTTTTAAATTAACTTTTTAAGTACATATTGGAACAAGCATTGTAGAAATACTGGTGATAAGCAATAATATCTACAATAGTCTAAGAAGATAGTTTTGAAAATACGTAGTAATATTCTCAATGAAAAATTAATAATGCCTTTTGCTTCGATCCAACTTTTAAATTAACTTTTTAAGTACATATTGGAACAAGCATTGCAGAAATACTGGTGATAAGCAATAATATCTACAATAGTCTAAGAAGATAGTTTTGAAAATACGTAGTAATATTCTTAATGAAAAATTAATAATGCCTTTTGCTTCGATCCAACTTTTAAATTAACTTTTTAAGTACATATTGGAACAAGCATTGTAGAAATACTGCTGATGAGCAATAATATCTACAATAGTCTAAGAAGATAGTTTTGAAAATACGTAGTAATATTCTTAATGAAAAATTAATAATGCCTTTTGCTTCGATCCAACTTTTAAATTAACTTTTTAATTACATATTGGAACAAGCATTGTGGAAATACTGGTGATAAGCAATAATATCTACAATAGTCTAAGAAGATAGTTTTGAAAATACGTAGTAATATTCTTAATGAAAAATTAATAATGCCTTTTGCTTCGATCCAACTTTTAAATTAACTTTTTAAGTACATATTGGAACAAGCATTGTAAAAATACTGGTGATAAGCAATAATATCTACAATAGTCTAAGAAGATAGTTTTGAAAATACGTAGTAATATTCTTAATGAAAAATTAATAATGCCTTTTGCTTCGATCCAACTTTTAAATTAACTTTTTAAGTACATATTGGAACAAGCATTGTAGAAATACTGGTGATGAGCAATAATATCTACAATAGTCTAAGAAGATAGTTTTGAAAATACGTAGTAATATTCTTAATGAAAAATTAATAATGCCTTTTGCTTCGATCCAACTTTTAAATTAACTTTTTAAGTACATATTGGAACAAGCATTGTAGAAATACTGGTGATGAGCAATAATATCTACAATAGTCTAAGAAGATAGTTTTGAAAATACGTAGTAATATTCTTAATGAAAAATTAATAATGCCTTTTGCTTCGATTCAACTTTTAAATTAACTTTTTAAGTACATATTGGAACAAGCATTGTAGAAATACTGGTGATGAGCAATAATATCTACAATAGTCTAAGAAGATAGTTTTGAAAATACGTAGTAATATTCTTAATGAAAAATTAATAATGCCTTTTGCTTCGATCCAACTTTTAAATTAACTTTTTAAGTACATATTGGAACAAGCATTGCAGAAATACTGGTGATAAGCAATAATATCTACAATAGTCTAAGAAGATAGTTTTGAAAATACGTAGTAATATTCTTAATGAAAAATTAATAATGCCTTTTGCTTCGATCCAACTTTTAAATTAACTTTTTAAGTACATATTGGAACGAGCATTGTAGAAATACTGGTGATGAGCAATAATATCTACAATAGTCTAAGAAGATAGTTTTGAAAATACGTAGTAATATTCTTAATGAAAAATTAATAATGCCTTTTGCTTCGATCCAACTTTTAAATTAACTTTTTAATTACATATTGGAACAAGCATTGTAGAAATACTGGTGATAAACAGTAATATCTACAATAGTCTAAGAAGATAGTTTTGAAAATACGTAGTAATATTCTTAATGAAAAATTAATAATGCCTTTTGCTTCGATCCAACTTTTAAATTAACTTTTTAAGTACATATCGGAACAAGCATTGTAGAAATACTGGTGATAAGCAATAATATCTACAATAGTCTAAGAAGATAGTTTTGAAAATACGTAGTAATATTCTTTATGAAAAATTAATAATGCCTTTTGCTTCGATCCAACTTTTAATTTAACTTTTTAAGTTACTTGCTTTTTTCAATACTTTTAAAACGAAAACCATTTGAACTATAATACTTGAAGGCTAAACCACTTTCAATAAGTCTTGTTGTTAGATCAGTTATGGGGAAATTATGTCTTAATTTGGTCTGCTTTCATTACATTTAAATAACATATTTAAAAAATCTTACCAGATTTTTATAAATACATATGTTATTCCATTTCATAAATAATTATCCATTATATAAATCGGAGGGTGAAAAATGTCTTTTTTAGAAATATAATTCAATTAATAGGTTCTAATGTGCTTGAAAAATAATTTTTTTTGGGTAAAAATTATTATTAAACGAACATTTTGTTTATAGTAGCTCATATTTCCGACATTTAGATGATACTTTTTAATTTGAGTGGCCCCAGTCTAGTATCATAAAAAATCTTTAGAATTTGACCATGGAGTCTGAAGTTACATCGTAGAATTCCTCAACAATTTACAGCACAAGTTCTGTTATCGAGTTTACATAAAGTATGTAAAGGTATATACAAGCTTGAAGCTCTGACTACAATGAAGCCAAGAAAGTAAATCTGATTTATATGTAAATATATATGTATAAATATATATATATATATATATATATATATATATATATGTGTGTGTGTGTGTATATATATATGCATATATTTTTAGGTTCATTACCTGCTGCAAACGTCTGTCCAAAACCCAATTTAAAAAATGGGATGTTATTGATATTAAATTTATAATACGTTTACAATATTTTAGTTAACATAGTATATTATAGACATTAAAAATAGAAAAGTGAAACATTGAACTGACTTCAAATAACGACCAAATAAGAAGCGCACTGAAAAGTTGAAATAATGAAAATACGAATCCTCATTTGGAACTTTTGCCGTGCAATAAAGTTTTCAAACACAAATAAATTTGTAGAATACTGTTACTGCTGGAGGTTTTTGTGTCAGACACTTCTTCATAATTATAGGTACTATGTCTGCAGAGATATACTCGTACATTGTTTTATGTAAAATATCTTCAGAGATATAGGTTGTAGGAAAAATAGAATAACGATTCTAGATATCCTGTTTTTGATATATTCACCATAATATATATCTCAAAAACTAGATATTCACCATAATATCTAGTTTTTGAGATATTCACCATAATATATATTAGGTATTATTAAATATTTATTGCACCAGAAAGTCAATACTAACCAATTTAACAGTAATTTTACTTTAAGCGAACTAGTTTAGTTTTAAAAGTAGTTTCAATTTGGTCTAGGTAATCCTAAAATGATTAAGATCTAACAAACCTTTCCGCTTTTTAGATATAGATTTGTATTTTGAGCATATAAATCACTAAACATTGCAAAACCGTGTATGTCGCCATCGGTACCAGTGTCTCAATTTACTTAAGAGTAACGGTTACATTTTTCTCGAGAAAATAAGTGGTAGCGTAATTTTCATCTTATGAATAACAAGTAATACAAAAAATAATTAAACCCGTTTTCGAGAAAAACGAAGTTCGAATTTATTTCTTTACAGAAAGTATATTGTTTTTGATCATTTTTAGGATTGCATATATTCAAATGAAAAATAGAACTTTTATGGGGGTTGTCAGATATTTTGATTTTATCTATGTTTATGTATTCTTAGTCTGTCTATGATCTTCTACTTTTCTATTTCTAAATCGATTAATACAAATATTTCAAAAAATTGTTGGTGTTTAAAATATATATACATATATATATATATATATATATATATATATATATATATATATATATATATATATATATATATATTTATATATATATATATATATTTATATATATATATATATATATATATTTATATATATATATATATATATATATATACAGACTGTCCGTAACCCCATCAGAAAAAAACCTTGAGTTGTACTCCACCAGGAGGTTGCTAAACAGCATGTATTTCAGAAAAGTATTGACCTATTAGATTTTTAATAAATAATAAAAAGTCTATTGTAAACACAGCCTAAGCTTTTAAAGTTTACACTGCTTTGCGTTGCGGAGCGCTCGCCATCCACCACGTGACTTGCCTCGTCACTCGCGTCGCTCGCATCAATGACGGTTTTTTAGACAAGATCAAAAGAGGGAGTGGCGAGGCGAACACTATTGGGTATTATGTATGTATGGGTTTTTACAATTACGTGTGCAATATTTATGGGTTATGCTAGCAATTTTTCGTAATTAAGGGGCTTGGTAATTTTAAATATCGTAGTATACATTACATTATTTTTAATAGTAGTATTTTGGAGTATAATAGTATTAATCTATTTACAATGATAATCTATGTATGCCACCTATAAATATAGTGATTAACTAGGAACATTAAGGTATATAATTTATGAAACTTTTGCTTAATTAGGCCTATGATAAAGATTGTCGAGTAAGTCGGAAAAAATCATGTTAAAAAATCAAAATAAAAAAAAAAAGTTTAAAAGCTAGACAAAGAGAGGTACGGTTATGCCGCAGCCCATAGACTGAGAATATTAACTATTACTTGCCGTAGACATATTATACAATCGCATCTCAACTACAACGACAATAACCATTGTCCGGACATTCTGTTAACCATGCTATACAAGTATTACGATATCAAACATTTATATGATATCAAATATTGATACCAAGCACATAATTCGACCTGAGTAATTAAGTATTTTACCGGTAATAGTAAATACGCCTCACCGCTAAAAACTAAGTTCCAACTACTAAAAACACGCTACTAAGCCTAAAACAACACTTTTTAGAATTGTTTTATCTGTTTATCGATTTGTTTGTTTGTGCGCACCTTTGTTGTGCACGCTAATCTCGGCAACGGCAGAATTGGATGCGGTTTTCAGTGATGTATTTAGATTAGCTTGGGCTAAAATTTAGGCTTAGTTTCACTTCAATCGGCTCTTAAATCAAAAATACATTGATATTTCGTATACATTTGTTATGCACAGTAATTTCAGAATCAGCGGAACCAATTTAGCTGCCAGCGCCATTTATTAGCGTTTTCAGTAAACTTTATGCTCATAGAGTCAAAAGGAAAACAGGAAAAAAGAAAAAAAACTTAAAAAATATGGTTTATTAAGAGTCAAAAGTACAACGAAGGCCTTATTCGAGTGTATCACATTTGTAGCTGAAGAAAATTTATTTTTATTTAAAACTTTATCTCGTTTTTAGGATCCACACTAAGTAACTTTTTTCACATTCTATCTTAATATTATTATTATCAAATCACTTTCGCTCAATTAAATGTATAGTATAAAATATTTACTTACATAATTTCATTGTTACAATTCGATAATAATAAAGACGTGCCCTCCAGCACAAAGTTACTGCACCAGCGTTGTATCGAGACATTCATTCGAGCGACGCTATTGGTTAGAAAGAGAAACAGCTATGTTGCTGACGTATAGCATCAACTCGCTCGATCGGCGCGATTGCCCGCTACGATCGAGACCAATATGTAGTTATAGTAAATATTCTTTCTTGCATGCTGTAGCAGCCCTACAATAATTTACACACACACACATACGGATACGGATAGACGAGTACGTATGCAATAGTGTAGGCAATTAAATCTGTTCGCTAGTATGGGGTGTCGGGGTTGTGCCCGTAGTATGTATTTCTTTTGTTACATCAGTGTCGTGCTTTCTGGTTACCATAGTCTGGTCTTCTAGTGAGTAAATAACCAACTACTATTGTACATTGTGATTTTTTAACTTTCCATTTGAACGGGATTTTGTTCGTATAATGTTAAATTTGTGTGAAATTTCATTAAATTTATTATACGTATTTCTTCATTTTTTTAACCTTCATTGTCCTGAGAGTATGTAGGTATCCTTTTCAATGACGAATTGGCATGGTAACCCTAGGGACTCCAGGTTATTCAACAAAAGTAAAAGTATTTGACCATTAAAATAAGGGTTCGATTTTTTCGCCTTTAATTGGATTAGGATGCATTCCATAATAGGTATAAGTGTTACTGACAACTAAAGAAAACTGCAGAATTAACACTATCTGACTTTCCTTCTTGGGAACCTTAACTAAATTGTTTTGTTCCATTTAATGCAAATTGCGATATGTGCACACTAATATGCAAGTATAATACTAACTTATCAGTTTTTTATACTTTCTAGAATAGTTACCAATGCAGCAGTATTTATAGTAAAATACTATTAAGGATGAATTAAAAGGTTTAAATTATAAGGGTTTATTGCACAATCATTGATGATCCGGAGATTTGATGAGACTAAAATAAAATCGTGAGACACATAAACAGAAACCTTACACCGTTATGTTACATAACTGGTATGTTACATCTTATAACAAATAATTTTACTACAATATTAAGGAGCCAGCCGTAATTTAAAGTCTCGCGGTTTAAGCATGAAATACCACCAGCCCCCGTAGCATTGAACTGAGGAGTGGGAATCCTAAATTAAATGAGGAAATATCTGCTTGAGACCCGCAATACTAAACTATTATAACTAAACTAAACTATTAATACTAAACTATTATACTAAACTAAAGCTTCACGGTTCAGTCAGTCAGTACTCATACAGCATTACGACTTGGGCGTTGGGACCCGAACAGTGACAAAATCCCTGTTTAATACTAATATCACTAATTTAAAACCAACAGATCCTAAAACCTCACGATTTAGCCAGACAGTACATCCGTAGCCTTCAATACTTAAGAGTTAAAACACGGATTTCAATGACAAAGACTCATTTTGATTTAAAACCAACATATCTTAAAGTCTCACGGTATAGGCAGGCAGTATTTCCGTAATATAAAAAATTAGGGATTAAAACCTGAAGTTAAACAACAAAATCTCTGTTTGAGGCGCACGTTACTAATTTATAACCAGCTGATCGTAAAGCTTCACCGGCTTGATAGATAATACCCCCAACGGCAAAAATTAGGAATTGGAACCCTTAGTTCGTTACACTTCGTTGTTAGAAGACTCAGGTTGCTAATTTAAAAAGAAAGATTCTAAGACCTCACGGTATAGACACGACACCCCTCCCCCCTCGCAATATCATTCTTAAGACTTATGAAGATCCCCGCAGCATTAGCATAACTGGAGCACGGAGTTCAATGACGAAGTCTCTGTTTCGGAACCAAGTTACTGATTTAAAATCAATAAGTCACAAGGCCTCACGGTTTAGATAGTTAGGACCTCGTAAGATCAAGATTTAGGATTTGGTAACCGGAGATTAATGACAAAGTCTCTGTTTAAGACGCACGTAGACAGTACTAGTTTAAGACGAGAACATTCTAAGGTCTAACGATGACCAGTATCCTCGCAGCAACAATACTTAAGAATTGTAACCCGGAGTTCAACCACAAGGCGCTGCCCTGTGGTTGAACTCCGGGTTAATAAATACCTTTAACCAAAACTGTATTCTTAAACCTTAAATAAACTAAAACTTCTTTAAGCTTCTGATCTATAGTTTCGTTAAGAATTAATATTCCTGAACATTTCACTTTATACGAGAGAGCGCACTAGCGTCTTTACTTTATGTCTAATTTTTCGAATTGTTGATTAAAGGATCTATAACCAAACTCTTGCACAAGGCCGATTTTCAAATATTCACTAATTTGTAGCTTAGGCGATCGCCCGATTATACGCAACTTATTAAATAGAACTGAAGTCTGCTACTAGGTAAATTACTAAAATCATTTTGACACACTATTGAGAATTAAAAGTTTTATTTGAAATTTATTCATAATTTTATTAAGATTATGGCATCACTCGTTTAAATTAAGCTTCTCGAGCATAACAAGAAGTGCGTAAGGAAGGCAAGTTATATAAGAGAAAATTAAAGGAAATATGAGTGTAGATAACTCTTTCTCTCCCAAGGTAGGGTTGATTATTTCATTTACAATTTGTACAATCTTCACTAAGTGTCATCAAACTGCTGTCTTATTAATCCTATCAACTCGGTCCATTCCTCTATTTTATTATCTCGAGCACTTATTAAATCTACAACGTCACCTGATAAGCGGCTGGTTAGCATTTGCATTACAAAAACATTCTGCTTAGCATTTAAATTGTCCTTGTAACACGATATTACATATTCACATTTTATAATGAACGTAATTCAATTTTCGTTTGTCTCCTTCATATAATAGTACAATAATAATAATTTTATTGGGTTCCTCAAAACATTTTCCATTTTGATAAAAATTGATTAAACATGTTAAGCACTCAAAAAGAAAACACAGAACAATCTTTAGTACATACTAAAACGGACTTTGGTAGAAATTAAAAATTGTTTCAAATCATTTCGATTTAACATCTATTAAAATTGGACGTAGAGTTTCATGCAGTCGAAAGTTTTATCATCAAAGTCAGATACAGCGCCATGCGAGTATAACTTAATTACTAATAACTTACATTAGACAAAAGTGTAGAAATAAATGAAGGTAAGTATTAAAAAAGTAATAAATACATATTACTATTTATTACTCTGCTATAACTCATCTTCTTTTATAACTATAACGTTAGTTACGTTAAAAATTTTTTTATATCTTAATCTTAAAAATAGTCTTCATGATTTTAAAAATATTTTTCGGATATTATACTCCCGTTTTTTACTCTTTATCATGCCAGGGAAGACGCGGGTCAAAAGAATCTAGTATATCTGTCCAGTTTGCAAACAAAAGTGGCATGTAGGTCATTGAACGTGATTTTGTCATTTTTTAACCAATTTATATATGTATGTATTTCCGTGAAACAAAAGTGCTTTTTTAACGTTTTCTCTCAATAGACTGTAAGGTCTAGCTAAATAGTACTGCAATTAACGTTTTCGAAGAAATTAAAATTTATATACTCTCAATTTATATACTCTCTATAAATGTTAACTGACAATTAATTGACCATTTTTAATAAACTGGCAACTATTAATTATTATAGGCTTTATAAGCTGTACTTGCAGTAACACCAGACGAAAATAATTTTCCCTTTTATTTTGCACTTTCAAATGGGGTCATAAAAAACGAAAGATAAAATGCCTATTTCCCAACTTTGCAATATTTAAATTCGTATTTTCCAACCTTCGCAATATTTATTGTGTTAGATTTAGTGAATCTAAAATATTTGAAGAGAGAAGGCGTCAATAAACAACAAATTAACTACCGCAGACTCTTTTCAATTTAAATGAAGTGGAGAATCGTAAATAATTTAAAATAGTTCGAAGATAACTTCTAATTATGTATAATAGTTCGAAAATAACTTCTAATTATGTATACTTCTAATTATTCCCGTCAATAAACAACAAATTAACTACCGCAGACTCTTTTCAATTTAAACGAAGTGGAGAATCGTAAATAATTTAAAATAGTTCGAAGATAACTGCTAATTATGTATAATAGTTCGAAGATAACTTCTAATTATTTAAACTTCTAATTATTTAAAATAGTTCTAATTATTTAAAATAGTAATAGTTCTATTTATGTATAATAGTTCGAAGATAACTTCTAATTATTTAAAATAGTAATAGTTCTAATTATTTAAAATAGTAATAGTTCTAATTATTTAAAATAGTAATAGTTCTATTATTTAAAATAGTAATAGTTCTATTATTTAAAATAGTAATAGTTCTATTTATCTATAATAGGTCGAAGATAACTTCTAATTATTTAAACTTCTAATTATTTAAAATAGTTCTAATTATTTAAAATAGTAATAGTTCTAATTATTTAAAATAGATAACTTCTAATTATTTAAAATAGCTCGAAGATAACTTCTAATTATGTATAATTCTAATTATTCCCGTCAATAAACGACAAATTAACTACCGCAGACTCTTTTCAATTTAAACGAAGTGGAGAATCGTAAATAATTTAAAATAGTTCGAAGATAACTTCTAATTATATATAATAGTTCGAAGATAACTTCTAATTATGTATACTTCTAATTATTCCCGTCAATAAACAACAAATTAACTACCGCAGACTCTTTTCAATTTAAACGAAGTGGAGAATCGTAAATAATTTAAAATAGTTCGAAGATAACTTTTAATTATATATAATAGTTCGAAGATAACTTCTAATTATGTATACTTCTAATTATTCCCGTCAATAAACAACAAATTAACTACCGCAGACTCTTTTCAATTTAAACGAAGTGGAGAATCGTAAATAATTTAAAATAGTTCGAAGATAACTTCTAATTATGTATAATAGTTCGAAGATAACTTCTAATTATGTATACTTCTAATTATTCCCGTCAATAAACTACAAATTAACTACCGCAGACTCTTTTCAATTTAAACGAAGTGGAGAATCGTAAATAATTTAAAATAGTTCGAAGATAACTTCTAATTATGTATAATAGTTCGAAGATAACTTCTAATTTTGTATACTTCTAATTATTCCCGTCAATAAAGTACAAATTAACTACCGCAGACTCTTTTCAATTTAAACGAAGTGGAGAATCGTAAATAATTTAAAATAGTTCGAAGATAACTTCTAATTATGTATAATAGTTCGAAGATAACTTCTAATTATGTATACTTCTAATTATTCCCGTCAATAAACAACAAATCAACTACCGCAGACTCTTTTCAATTTAAACGAAGTGGAGAATCGTAAATAATTTAAAATAGTTCGAAGATAACTTCTAATTATGTATAATAGTTCGAAGATAACTTCTAATTATGTATACTTCTAATTATTCCCGTCAATAAACAACAAATGAACTACCGCAGACTCTTTTCAATTTAAACGAAGTGGAGAATCGTAAATAATTTAAAATAGTTCGAAGATAACTTCTAATTATGTATAATAGTTCGAAGATAACTTCTAATTATGTATACTTCTAATTATTCCCGTCAATAAAGTACAAATTAACTACCGCAGACTCTTTTCAATTTAAACGAAGTGGAGAATCGTAAATAATTTAAAATAGTTCGAAGATAACTTCTAATTATATATAATAGTTCGAAGATAACTTCTAATTATGTATACTTCTAATTATTCCCGTCAATAAACTACAAATTAACTACCGCAGACTCTTTTCAATTTAAACGAAGTGAAGAATCGTAAATAATTTAAAATAGTTCGAAGATAACTTCTAATTATGTATAATAGTTCGAAGATAACTTCTAATTATGTATACTTCTAATTATTCCCGTCAATAAACAACAAATCAACTACCGCAGACTCTTTTCAATTTAAACGAAGTGGAGAATCGTAAATAATTTAAAATAGTTCCAAGATAACTTCTAATTATGTGTAATAGTTCGAAGATAACTTCTAATTATGTATAAGTAATAAAAATGTTTTAATATTTACACACATGTAATTATGTATGCACTCAATAGTTTCCAATCGTCACTTTGCATATAAATTGTCTATTTTGTATATAATTTAAATAACAGTGCCGAAGGTCGAAATACACACACACACACACACACACACACATATATATATATATATATATGTGTGTGTATATATATATATATATATATATATATATATATATATATATATATATATATATATATATATATACAAAGATAGTGTTAAAATCATTAATAGTTATACGTAAAATGACAACAAATGACGAATTAAATAAATTAAATAACAGATCAGCCGGTAGCTAATAATATTCTCAACCACAAGCGCAAAGACAACCGCCCAGTAGGATACCCTCGATTACCAAGAGACCGATTAGAGGAAGTTAGATATTCGAAATAGTAGAAGATTCCAATAGAAGACTGACTGTATCATGAAAAGAAAAGTGGTAGAAAAGGCCCAGACTCTTCGTGCGTTTTAGTGCTGGATAGGTAACTGACATATGCATGTTATTGATTTTAAATTATTCTAATCTAATTATTATTTATTATAAACCAACAATCAATCGAATCTAATATTAACGTACATTTGAATCACTCTGAGTTATTTTTAACTTATTCAAAATAAAATGATTTTGCAGAATTGACACGATGATTTTCATTTTATATTTAGCAAATACTAACAGTTCGCAGTGTCCCATACACCAAGATACATCTCTTACGAATGGTCCTTTCCGATTTCATAGATTTTATAGTCGTTTCACAAATTATAAATTTAAAACTTCCTTATGAATTAATATATCCCTTCGGGTGGAAGCGGAGGTGGACAGCAATTGGATTAAATAAATTTAGATTTACAATATGTGTGATATGTTACAGTTAGGTCTCTTGTTGACACCAACGGATACATAGCCGTTTTTCCCACCAGACCGTTGTTCGTTGGCCAGTATAGACTAGAATGGGCCGTATAGACTAGAATGGGTGTTTGTTCACACGCCAGACGTTCTCCCATTGTGGTCAGCCAACGGAGAATGTCCGGTTTGTAAACAAACAATAGTTCTAGTCTAAAGAACACAGTCCAACGGACAACAATCCGGTACGAACAACGGTTCTAGTCTAAAGAACATCGTCCAACGGACAACAATCCGGTACGAACAACGGTTCTAGTCTAAAGAACACCGTCCAACGGACAACAATCCGGTACGAACAACGGGTATGCATCCGTTGCCGTCAACAAGAGGATTTATGCTGCCCATAATTTCTACTTTCCAAATGCTGTTACTTACCTAAATCTAGTATGAGAAGAACCTTAATGAGATCGCCGCAAAAAAACTAGCAATAACATATTGTTTATTTTATAAAGTTCTAATAATACGAAGAATTTAAAGAAAATTTTTGAAGAAATCAGTTTTTGAAGAAGAAGAAATCAGTTGAAGAAATCAGTTTTGAAGAATCCAGTTTTTGAAGAAATCTAATTTTTTTATTTTTAGCATCAAAAATAAGTTTCAAAAATTACTGTATTGGAAAAATTTATAAATTATATCTGTTAACACGAATAGAACCCTCAACGGTTTAGTATAAATTTAAACACATATAATCATTTAGATAATATTTCCATTAAACTATGTAAAAACATCGTTATTCTTTTTCATTACTTAAATATATTGCCTAGTACATATTTTATATGGTAAATATATCATGAATGTCTCAAAAGGTATAAGATTTTAAATTATTACTAAAATTTTCCAGTAATTTTTTATAGACATTTTCAACATTACCATCATACATAAATTTCTGAAAAAAATTATTTTTTCTGTATTTATAAATCGCTCATTCAACAAATATTTTACTCGACAGGAGAAAATTTAAAAAAATCGTTTACTTAATTTCGATGTAAACATTTGTGAGTATTAAAATATACGCGGATGCCAATTGTTTTTTTGCTGTTGAAATATATGCAGATTTCTAGTTTTTACGTTAAAGGGTTTCTGAGAAAATCGATTGTGAAAAACAAATAAAGGAAACAAAAAGCATGCACGTAAATTCTCTCGCAAGAGTTCCATTTTTTTTTCTTTTGAGGTACGGAACCCAACGCACAGAAGCTCGCATGCATATACGTAAGCACGCACAGTATGCACACACACACACGGAAGTACGCCCTGGCACATGCGCTTACGCAAGCGCACATTCTTGATTTCCTGTTTTTTTAGACATACAATATAATTGATTACCACGAAAGCTCGAAATTCATTTTTAAATGATTACAACGCTTTCTTCACTCTTTACGTCTCTATTTCTCGAGCGTGAAAACAACTAATTATAAAAATACATAATTTGACACAGAAATAGTAATAACTGATTTTTTAAATTTATCCTTTAGTTTTGTAATAAGACCTACCACTATGCCCATTTTCAAGATTGTAGGTCGATCGGAAGTACTCCATAGGTTTTGACGATCAGTGAGCAGGACCATTGCATGAATAAAAAAATACGAGCTTCATTTTTTTTAAATAAAGGGCGTTATCTTTTTGTTAATGCACCGCCAATTATTATTTTTTTGCAGTAATATAAGGCTATAAGCCTATACGATATTAATTTTAACTTTATATCTCAAACCGTTCCTGAAAAAGCATTTTGACAGAGAGACGTAAGTACGGATGGACGGACAAACAAGTAGCCCTGCAATGGTACCTTTTTACGTTTTGAAGGTCGTGCCTCAAAGAAAAAAGCCTAAAAGAAAAAAATAACCCTTGCAATATCACTTGGTTGTCCGTCCATCAGTATATTCGTCTCTATATTAAAGTGCACTCAATTTCACAATTAATTGTGAATAATGAATTTCTACAAAATTAATGCCAAATATATTCTACAATGCACTCAAGTTCTTAAACCAAAAGACAATATCTCTTATTTTGTAAAAACAATGTGAAATTTTATAAAAATGTAAAGGGCTTTAGCACTATTGTATTGTATTATTATTGTAATGTTTTTGTAAAACCATAAATCAATTTCCAGAAAAAATATTCACAAAAGAAGCAAATTCCACACATCGATTAATGTGCTCAAAGCCAAAAAAATTAAATGTAATACTTACAATAGAGTATCAACTTTTATCGTCATTATTTATCAACAGTATCGACATGTACATCTGGACGTATCAATATTTTTTATATTTTCGAAAGTCACAAAATTATATCAACTTACTAACGCAAATTTTAACCTAAATAATAATTTTATCAATTTAAACACTTAATGTTATAAAATGGAATGATTTATTAGTGATAATATACACATCTTGCAAAAATTACGTATTATCCACAATAATACATAAAAAAATGAAAAGGGACAATTTACTACCTGTGCCGTTTTATCAACGTAGTACTACGCCGCTGCCGAATGATTTTTCCGCTACTACACTAATTGTCTACGACTCTATTTCCATTTTTATGTAACAGAACATAACAAAGTGAGGTGCAAAAATAATCAGACTTTACAATGCTACCTTGTTCAAGAGTTAAGAAATGGTATATTTTCACTACTTGCAACTGTAATAAATTATAATAATTAATGTATTTAATGACTACGATTACGATTGTTAGTTTTGGAGATATGAGCTTTTAATGTGGATCGTAATTTGTTGTATCAAACTCTGGAAGGGATCCCAGTCAAATTCTGATTAAGACATAATTATATGTCGCAAAAAAACTAATCATATAATAATGTCGTCCCTAAATAATTTTGACGATTACGATTCTTCACTTCGGAATATAAACGCTCAAAGTGAGACATAATTTTTGGCATCATGCACCTAAAGTGATCCTCGCCTGGTGAGACCTAATTATATGTCAATAAAGAAACTAACTATATAGCAGTGCCGACCCTAAATAATTCAGACGATTACGATTCTTAGTTCCGGAATATAAGCGCTCAAAGTTAGACATAATTTTTTGCGTCGTGCACCTGAAGAAATCCCCGTCTAGTGCCGAATAAGACCTAATTATACATCGATAAGAAAACTAACTATATAACAATGTCGAATTTAAATAATTCAGATGAATATGATTCTTAAATTTGCAATATAAACGCTCACAGTTAGACATAATTTTTTGTATCGTGCGCCCGAAGAGATTCTCGCTTGGTGCCGAATAAGAACTAATTATACATCGATAAAAAAATAGCAATGTCGAATATAAGCGCTCAAAGTGATCCCCGTCTAATGCAATTAAGACGTAATCACACTTCTATAAAGAAACTAATTACGTAGGAATAACCAACCCTAAACAATACATAATTTCGCACGGTACTGAAAATACAATGTTGAAAGTGTAAACAAAAGTTCCATAAACAGAATTTATGTCAGAACAATAAATTCTTTAATTTACTATGCTAAGAAAAAATCCATAGAGTTTTTTCATGTAATTTATTTTGACGACCAAAAATCCATTTTTAATTTGTTACACATTTCATACTAATCGTCATCAGCATCAAATTTAAGGATAAATAATCAACTCACAAACATTATTCCAACTCCAGCGCAAACAGCGTACCCCCATCCCCCGTCTGGGGGCACCAAATGCTCGCTAACTTTATTCTTCGTACTCCTTCCATTATCATTGTGAACAATATCAAACAATTCCATAAATATAATCACGATAAGAATTATACTTGTATCTTAAATTATTTACTTGAAACTTATAACATTAGTTCATTCCAAGATATACTAACGACTAAACAAGCTGATGGTAAAATGTATAATGCGCGAGAGACAGAACCACACTTGAGCTATTAAATGCGATCACAATCAATGGTAAACCGTATAGGAGGTTCATATTTTCTAGAAACCTGTTTAAAATTACTTTTTTATACATTAACTAAAATGAAATCCGGTTAGACTGGCACAGTGAAGGTTTCACAGGTAATTACCATAAATCAGAAAATCGGCCGTCAATTCAAAGCTATATTTACGGTAAAAAATTCATATCTGCAAGAAAATGGGCCATAACACACAGAGGTAACAATAAATGTGCAATTAAGATACATATATATTAATATACATATATATTAATATACATATATATATATATATATATATATATATATATATATATATATATATATATATATATATTTATATATATGTGTGTGTATATATACTATGTCTTAACTAGGTACGAGAAAGTATGACATATCAACATCTTCATCAACTTAAGTTTCGGTATGTTCGTAAATAATTAGGAAATCACCCCGTGGTAAAGTGAGACTCAAACCACGTAAATTATCCAAGCTGTTTGCGACAAAATTATGTACAATTAAATGAAACTACGTGATGTAGTATTATTTCTACTTTCTGTAAGTTCTTTACCACGACCTACGTTTCGTTGTATTACATCTTCAGGTGGGCTATTAGTAAAAATCTTTGCTAATAGCCTACCTGAAAATGTTGTAATACAACGAAACCTAGGTCATGGTAAAGAATTTAAAGAAAGTAGAAATAATACTACATCACGTAGTTTCATTTAATTGTGAATAATGAATTTCTACAAAATTAACGCCAAACATATTCAATAAACAAAATTATATTTTAAGTCACATTCCATAAAATTGCTATGATGCCTTCTACTTGTAATAACATAAATTCCTATATTTCTATACTAGTTCAAGTCGGCTATAATAATTTTGCTTCACAATACTTGCTAAATACCATCATCTTGATTTGTTTTAGATTTTTTATTCTACAATTCTAAACAGAGAGATAGGGACGCTGCACATCACTTTAAACGTTCATATTTCGCGATAAAATACAATGTCAGAAAATATTTCAGATATTTTCAATTTAATTTTAAAGGACTTCTGCAGTAACTTCCACTTGATGATGAGAAGAAAATTGATCGTAAATTTGATTTACAGGAGTACTTTGAATAAATAAAAATAATTTTTCACTGCAAGAAATTTTTTCATGTAAAATTCCGTCAAGATTCGTTTTATGCTGAAAAAGTTATCATATATCTTTTATATAGCTGTGATGAATAGACGGACATTATGAAATACTAATGTTTCCGTCTTGCCATTTGGCAGATTCGGAACCTTAGAAATATTGGATGGAATTTGAAACAATTGTAAAAATCTAATTCGACGAAGTTATTATTATCTAATTCGACGAGTTGAATTTATGTCATATTCTTCTTCTCCGCAACCTACATAATTATAAGAAGACACATATTCTGCTAAGAAGTCTTCTTAAGAAATTCATTTGATTTTAAGGTTCTGTAATCGAACGTTCCAAAATGACTCCTATTATCCTTCATCAATACCTGTACCAGAAACTTCTCTCTTCAGGCGAAATAAGTTGGAGTTGGAACAAAAAATATTTTCCTATGCGTCTTATATTATAGAAAATCTATTTTGTTACCAGATCTACATTGATAATTTTAAAACTTAAGAACCTGCAATTCGTAATCGATACGGTAAATGTCCTTAAAAAATAAGTAATAAAATTGCTAGTTTTATAATGGTGGTAATAAAATTGCTATTTTATATTGAGCTAGAAGAGATAGAAGAAAAATGATCGACCTGATCAACTTGACTTATCCGCACTTTATTGGGATGCCCGTAAGAAGGATCCAAAACGAAAAGCAAAGACTGCTGCGAACCAAGTGAATCCAACGCATCCGCCACTCGGCTCAACATATTTTTAACAAACTATAATCGTCTTTTAATTTTGTTTCATTTTTGTTTTATTTGAGGTATAAACGTTGATTAATTGACAACAAATCACGGCGGACAATGGTTCAAAATCACCAATCACAAGTTACAGAAGAATTCATACTCCCGCCGTATGTGCTCGATTGCCTTTGCTGTCTTTTGATGATGAGTACATTCATAGCACTCTCGGAGTTTTTGCCACCGAGTGAAACTATCGACAAAACTCCTGACAATTTGGTACCGAGCATTCATGCCGAAATATTGCTAATATAAGTACTTCAGTTTAATTCGAAATTTCATTAATCTTTTTGTCAGATACTTTAACTATTTATTTTCTTTTGTTCTGCCCACAAATTAAGACAAATTTATGATTTTTGCTTTTCATTATTTCACACACTCACCTTGTTATAGTAACATTAATATTTGTGCTTTTCCTAACTAAATATAGACTTTTGCACAATAGAAGAGAATGAACTCAGTGCATAATCCTTTGGTGTACTTTACTACACATGTCTACCGTCACAAACAGAGAAATTAAACAAACCATGGAGCAGGCGGCTGTGTGATTTGCTGACTTCATTCGATGGTATATATCTCGAACATTTTTTATGTAAACACTTAGGTTAGAGATCTATGCTCATTTTTTGAATTATATATATATGTATATATATACATCTCACAGAATGCTGTAAATACCGCGACTACGACGGCGGTACTGGGGCGTTGAAATTGAAGACATTCTATGAGAGAGATAGTAAAGTTCAACATTACAACTTTCATATGAACAAAGACGCGAACAAAAGCCAATGCTTAATAAAATAGATATCGAGCTCCATCATCACAACCTGATCACTTCATGTCACTTAAGGATTCATCTATATGAGTTAAACGAGAGTAAACATGGCGAATATACTCCTTATTATTGAGGAGTTCCTGTCAACAACTTTCAAATTCCAGATTCATCGTCAGATCCTAATTACTATTATTTATTTATTTATTTATCATCTTTTATATATAGTACATATGGCGAACTTATTGCTACATGATCAATCTCTTCCAGTCAACCCAATAATTAGTGACCAAAGAACTCGTCTAAGCGAATCAAATGAGTACTTTCATCCATTGACGAGTTCATTAGGATATCTCTGCAGTCCATCACCATTTGACTTTAACTGGGAACACGAAATTTTTTCCTTTCAAAAAAATATCGAAAGTGGATCATGGCCTCTCCGAGTTAGGACTGTACATATGTATATAATAAATAAACAGGATTATTAATAAAAAATAAACAGGAGTAAAATTTAGACTTTTCTCCCTTTTTATGTTGTTAAAAACATAATGTTACACATCAATTTTTGATGTCCCTTTTATCTTGATTTATAAAAACATTGTAGGAATAAAAAAGAACAGTAATATAATTATCGCTGAAATTTTCACTTCATTTGAAGAATACAATTGATTTGGATACTATAACCAAGTAAAATAATAAGTTTCTAGGTAAATATTTAATATTCTAGAAAGCTGTGACAGATCGTTTTAAATGGCGAAGTATATCGTAATGACACCACAACTGCATCTTTTTTTATTGAAGTCGCTTAAAAACACTGTGCAACCTATTTTACAGGATATAGACGTAAAATTTTAAATAAAACAGTCTTAAAATCCACATGGATGAAACTATTTCCACATAAAACAAATTAATATTAGACCATTTAATATAATATAGTGCAAATACTTAATTTTTGTCAAAAAGTAAATTAAACTATGTGATTTAGTATTAAATCTACTTTATTTAAATTCTTAACCACGATCTAGATTTTATTGTATGACATCTTCTGGGGGCAAATTTATTCTCTCAAATCTCTCCAAATTGTGCACCTGAAGACATTGTCACATAACGAAACCTAGATCGTGGTTAAGAATTTAAATAAAGTAAATATAATACTACATCACGTAGTTTCGTTTACTTGCTAATAAAAATTAAGTGATAGCGAATTTCTAGAAACTTAACGCCAAATATATTTAGTATTGAAAACAATTATATAATCCTTCGACTGTTTAGTCCCTTTTCTTGTAAATATTCAGTTAAATGACTACCTTTTTCAACTTATCTCAGGCTAAAGCTAATTTACTTTACTTAAGAACAATCGCATAGGTACCTGTAATGTATTTGCGACTTAGATATGATAATGAACGTTCTGCGAATGCATTATTACAATTTTATTACACAACTAGCTGTACGTTCTCGCTTTGCCCAAGCAAAAAAGATATTATTGCCGCATTTTGTATAAACGTTTTTATTGATATAATAATTATTTTTGGTTAAATTCTAAGCGGTATTCTCTCTTTAGTTATGTATTCTATGCTTCAGTCGGGTACACATCTATACGACACAGCGCCTTAACGCAAAAAAAGCTTATAACAATTTATAATAATTAGTAATATATATTGTGGACTTTTTTGTAGATTTTTGTATTTTCTATATTATATTTTTACGTTGTTTTCTTGTAGCTATAATAATATAAACACATCGCAAACAAATTTACCCGGTTCAATTTGATATCCTTAATTAAATCGTTATTGCTCGTTACTCGTCTGGACACTATAAGCTGTACGAATTACGTATGTTTGTTTGTTTTTATGCCTAAAAAACAAACAAACAAAAGTTTCCTCTTTATAAAATTAGTACAATAAACAACGATAATGATGGTTGAAGTTATCTGCTCGTAAAACTATTGTATATAATAGATACTAGTGAGAATATGGCAAATACAATTTTAACTAAACGTGATCCTGTTTGATCGCTGCTTATCTATATTAAGAATATATTTGTATCATAATGAGAGTTGTATAATTTTGCAGAAAGACAAAGCTTGTTTCAAGGTTAACTCTAAGGGGTATTACAGCGTGGAATAACTTTAAATTATGTCTAAGACTGTGGCTATGGATTCTACTGTGTGACTGTGGATTCTACTTTTGCTTATTTCAACACATATTTCATCAATTTTTTTTTCTCTTCTTATTTACTGGTTATCATTTGCAATTAATTACGCTTCTTATACGATGTTATAATCATATTCCGTAAGTACAAAGAGAAGTTCACTGCTATGAATATACGTTTAAATTTTAACAATTATACAATCTTTGGTTTCAATTTCAACCAACTGAGGTACATTTAAAATTTCGTCGACATCAGTTTATTAAGCATTGGCTTTAGTTCGCGCCATTTCAACATTCGCAAATTATATAGAAATTGTAATGTTGAACTTTAATATCTCTCTCGTAGAATTCCTTCATTTAAACAGCCCAGTACTGCCGTCCTCGCGGTATTTGTTGCATTCTTTGAGATATAATTCACAAAAATGAGTATAAATCTTTTATGTAGTGTCTATATTAATGTTTTATACGAAACTACTACACTATATTGATTTTCATTTTAATAAGTGTGTAAGTGATAACCTTTGGTTATGTTTTAATAATATTTCAGTAACCTATGCAACAGTTTCGGAACTTCCTTATCCGGCCAATCATTTCATTTTTAAGAACTCATTTTCAATAGCAACGTTATCTTTCATCGTATATATCTTTGTAATTTATTTCCAGGCTAATTTCAATTTGAAAGTTTAAGACTAATTATTATTTGCTTTAAAGACATTATTTCACCAACGACTAATTACGTGAATGTAACTTTTCTTTTCATTGTTATTAGTACAGCACTAACAGTACTAGGAAAGAAATTACATTTAGTTATTTTAGGATTTATAAAACAGTATATACTGTTTTATAGACGCTACAATAACTAAAATTATAAGACCTGTCAAGTACAAGTAGAACTTGCATTACACAATTTCCGTATACCTTTAGACACTTATAAACATTAAAGTGTACATAGCACATAGTATTATACTAAGCTGTTCACAGCTATTTAACAGGTGCAGAAGCATGGTGCACATTTGAAAAATTATAAGGTATAGCTTATAATCACTATAGTTTTCCTATAATCGTTTTTTCTATGATGTTTATTTAGTAGAATCGGAAATAACGGGGAAAGTTATATTTTCGCATATTTTTATTTAAATATCTTCTTAAATATACAATTTAAAATTATGAAAAAACCATCTTTCATAGTAATATATATTATGCATATTTCAAAAATTAGAAATCAAGAATCATAGCTATAATTTTCCTATAATCTTGGTATATAATCGTGGGTTTCCAAAAACAAATATTTTTTCATAATGTTAGGTTAATAGTTTCGAAAATAAGGGAAGATAAGACGAGGGATTCTCGCATATTTCCCAGTATATTTCTACAGATATAATACTTAAAATTAGGGAAAAAAAAATTTTGTAGCCCTTGTAATCCATTCAAACGCTACGCTACTTTATACAAAATTTAAAAAAAATGTTTGGTATACTTTATTTGCCCTCAACCCCATCCATCCCCTAAAATTTCCAAATAAACATTTTTGAAGTTTCTTTAGCTATTGAAATATGCACGTTATATTACTATATCAAGTTTTTACGCCAAGGGATTTCTGGGGAAAAGGGTTGTGGCGAAGGGATGGAAAGACACGCGAGCGATCTTATAAAGGTACATTCGTTTTTCCTTTTAATGTACGGAAACCTAAAAAAGATCGACACCATCCAAATATTTTATTCCTTTTGTTGTTGTTGTTTTTAGTTCCTAGACTGCAATGAATGTAAACATATTTTGTGATGTTTAGAAACCTTTAATTCGAATAATAGTAAATGCAAAATCCACCTTGCACCCATAAATTGTTCCTTTTTGTTCATTTTCCCTAATTCTGGAATTTCTTTCGATACTCTGGAACCGATATCAAAATTGACAAAAATCTGATGTTGCTCAAACGCATCGCTCTCATCGTTAAAGCATCGCTCTCACGCAAAGGAAGACAACGAGAGAGCTAAAGCATCGCTCTCACGCAAAGGAAGACAACGAGAGAGCTAAAGCATCGCTCTCACGCAAAGGAAGACAACGAGAGAGCTAAAGCATCGCTCTCACGCAAAGGAAGACAACGAGAGAGCTAAAGCATCGCTCTCACGCAAAGGAAGACAACGAGAGAGCTAAAGCATCGCTCTCACGCAAAAGAAGAGAACGAAAGAGCGCAAGAACGCAGCATTATCAGAACGGAAGAACTAAAGGAAATCTACTAAGTGTGGAATCTAATACAAACCTACTGATTAAATAGGATCAGCACGCCTAACAAAACCCCAAAGAGATTTGGAACAAAATGCACGATTTTAGATGTGTCAATTCCTTAGCTCGTTATGCAAATAAATGATGAAAATATCACGAGTGATTATTTCTAACAATTAGTTCACTTGGAAAATATATAGTTTACTTACGGGAATAATACATTTACTATAACGTAATATCACCGTATTACCTTTTAGTATATGTATTATTCAAAGCATCTGAAGAGATGATACGAAACAAGATATATAACCCGTGCCTAGTTAGAAACAGCTCTTGTTGCTGCCGATTTTAGGATATCGATAAATTTCCATACGCTCACTGACTGCTGTTCCTGGACCATTTCGCTACAGTTCCACTATTTAAAGTCGTAGTATTATGCTACGTACCAGAATTCATTTCAAGGACCCTCTATTTTCAAACGACAAAAATTCATGTACATCGCTGCAAAATAAATATAGAATACATTGTATCAAAACTAAGTAATTATACCTGGACCATTTCGTTACAGTTCCACTACTTAAAGTCGTCGTATTATGCTACGTACCAGAATTCATTTCAAGGACCTTCTATTTTCGAACGAAAAAAATTCATGTACATCGCTGCAAAATAAATATAGAATACATTGTATCAAAACTAAGTAAAATAAATATAGAATACATTGTATCAAAACTAAGCAAGAGAAATTATTTGTAGGTAGTGAATAAAAAAAATTGTCCCATTTTGCAATATTCGACAACGTCATTGTCATACTTTCGCATGACATCAAGTTTCGATAAAATTAATAAACTAATTTTAAAACATGTTTATTATAATATAACAAATATATTGAAAAATAATCAACTTAGAAGCTAAATGTGATAAAAAATATGTTCTAAAATTAACACATAAATGAAACTACGTGATGTAGCATTATTTCTACTTTCTTTAATTTCTTTACCACGACCTAGGTTTCGTTGTATTACATCTTCAGGTGGGATATTAGCAAAGATTGTATCCCACCTGAAGATGTTGTAATACAACGAAACCTAGGTCGTGGTAAAGAAATTAAAGAAAGTAGAAATAATACTACATCACGTAGTTTCATTTAAGTGTGAATAATGAATTTCTACAAAATTAACGCCAAATATATTCAATATTCTAAAATTTAAAAAAAAAACAAGACAAATACCATCGAAATTTATAAAATTTATCAATTTGGTGAAAAAAATTTATCTGACATTTTGGCAGAAATAAAAACATCCATTTGAATAAATTTTAACTACGCTTTTCATTTATAAAATAGCGTGGTTACAGTAAAGATCAAGATCTCCAAAGTTTAAAATGTGGAAACGTTGAATTTATTAAAATAGGACCAATGATAAACTGAAATAGTCGGCACCACCTTTAAAATCTTATTTAAGATTTATTTGTAATATATATAATTGCCTTTGAAAAATAGTGAAATAATCATAATATGGCCAACGATAATTAAATGAGAACGCAGTGGTGAGAGTGATATCTAGGGTGAAAACGAAGGGTTCTTGCAATTTACTGTTATCTCTTTCTAACGTGTTGCGTCCTATTGAGTTTAGAATAGAATTAATATTATATTATTTAGAGCAAATATGGTTCACCATTTTCTTTTCCTTTCTCTATAAAACTTTGCATACCCTGTTTTTTAGATACTTTGCTATTAATTAACTGCAAATATTAAATATGCGATAATAAAACTATTCTTTTGACTCAAATTTCAAACAATTTGTAGTTAAATAATTATTTTCGCACGTTATTTAGCTATTTCACAAAAATTGCATTAATTTAAAAAAATCTTATTTACAGCAAAGACACTTTAACAAATTTAATATTAACATGCTTCTTTTATTTTTAAATTGCATTATTGCAAAAAATTAAGAGAAAACGATAAAAGTTCAGTTCGGAGTGTTAAAGCTAACGCTAATGCAAAAGCTTTACATACAGAATTACTTTACACGTTCTCCCCCTTCCTTTCGCGCTTAAAGAAAATGCACTTCCGTATAATTCATATTCAGTCATTACATGTTACAGGATAGATACTTCAAACATACAAAGTAATATTTGAGGTCAGCAAGTTATATAATTTATAATTAACTATTATTAAAAATGCTCGGTAATAGTTTATAAAACTGTTTCAACTTTATTTTTAACCAACAAATATGAAAGGTTAATTAATCATACATTAGCAACTCAGACTTCTATGTAGTTCACGTAAATTTTTCTGCACTTTAAGTTGATGTATTATCGTAATAGACACAACAACGCCTTTATCCTATTGGAAGTACAATTTTAAAAGGTTCCTTGAGCAGTTCTACACTTGCACTTCTTCTTGTATAAGAATTCAATGCTCCACACAACGACACATACCGAAGAGCAAACGCTCAATGCATGGAAACAGAGGACGTAACTTTTCGACCACTCGTAAATCAAACCTGCGAACAAAAAAATGATTACTACAAAATTCATCCCTCATTTGTTGTCGTGTCATTATTTTTATTTTTTACTAAAATATACACAATCAAATTATTGCAAAATTTTGAGAGTTCTCGCAATAAAGAAAAAAAATAGATGTGTTTTATTATCGACTGACGCACTAGCCTCGAGTTTTGTCGATAGTAGTAACTCGGCTAATTTTGTTGGTCATCAACTACCAATATAACTTTTTGAAATAAGAGATCTTCCTCTAAAAATTATACTAATTTTTAATTTTTTGAAAAATAACATGTGTCTCCGTCCGTCAGTTTACACGTACAGTCGTGCTACAAGTCGCAATTGTTAGCCGATTTTGATGATTCTTTTTTTTATCGACTGGTTAGCTATCAGAATAGAAACCTATTGATTTTTGTAATGATTTGAAAAATAGTCTAATTTTTATAAAATATTTTCTTGAAAAGCTCCCTTTCTTCAGGAAAAATTAAAAACTTTCATGTGCATTTTTGGTTTTACAAAAAAGACTTGTATGTTTTTAAAATCGATGTGTTTATTTGACTACTGTACTCTATAACAAGATAGTCAAATGTGTATTGAGGTACAATTTTTTTCAAATGACATCTCACGATGTTAAAAAATTGATATCATGGACTAAAATTTTTAAGCGGGATTTCCATCATGATCTAAGATTTTTAAGCGGTATTTATATCACGATCTATGATTTTTAAGCGGTATTTACATCACGATCTAAGATTTTTAAGCGGGAAAAATGAAATTTTACAAACAATCGCTTCAAGATATTTTCACATTTAAAATCTTTTAAAAGAACGTTGAAATATCACATTTTTTTTATAACGACAGTTATAATTTTTTTGGATTCCCACGCTATTTTTTGACATTAAATCTTTTTGGACGTTTTGGGTTAAAAGTACAGAAATTATTCGCTTTAAACCCAGGATTATGCGAAGAGAGAATTCTAGTAATTTTATAAATCTTACCATATGACAGGAAGTATTAAGAGATAGGGAAATAAGAATATATCGCAATCAACTTCAGTATTACAGTAAAAAAATATATCTAATAAATACCCTCTATATTTATTACATATATTTTATTTTTGAGCTTTGTCTATTTATATAGACAAAGCTCTAACTCTCTCATCTACATTTCTCTAATAAAGGTCTACGTGAATTTGGCTACTTTTATCTCACTACCTTTTAGGGCTAACTTTTTGAAGAGGATCTTGGCCCTTTTTACAGTAATATTTTTGATGGAATAACGAAGTTACAAAAAATATTGTTATACCAGGGTATTACTTTAAAAAATTATATTTTAGCTTATAAAAAGATATTAAATTCAATGTTTAATCATTAATTAATATCAATACTAGAATATACATAATAGACATTTTTACAATCACAAAAAACACTGAACAAAAAGCGAAAATACTTAAACAGGTTAAGTATATCAAATGACTGTCCATATGAGAGAATGATTTCTTTTGCCTCACATATTAAGAAGATACTAAAAAAATGCCCTTTAGCATTTCCTCTATCAAAAAAAAAGTTCCCTTCTTAAAAAGAAAAGAATTTCCCCTACCGATAAAAGGCTGCGCGCTCATCAAAAGTATGCCGGAGAACAAGATGTAAATGCTGAAAGCAGACGCAAATCGCTCCACAGGAACGTAGTCCCCAATCACCAGCGGGAATAGCACCTGAACAAAGCATCGCACGAGGCCCAGCACTCCCGTCATTATCGCCACGTACAGCACATCCGATCGTTGGAGAAACACTGGAAATTTAATAAAAAAAGCTTAAATGAGGAGCGAAAAGTAAATTTTGCTAATTCACTTCTCTTTTTACTCAATTCCTCCGGCTCCTTTATTATTAGGGCCTCGAATCGAAATATTTCTCGTTAATATTTGTTTTGGGTTCTGTAGCCAATATATGTGCCCTTATAGTTTCGCCATATCTGTCTGTTTGTTTGTCCATCTGTAGGCCATAGTCATTTCACTCACAAACTATTTCTAGTCAACTTTGAAAATAAACATGCAGAAACGGTACGTACCAGTGCGTAGAATCACTGTAAGGACAGCTCCCAAGAAGTATGCTAGACGATGGTTGATGACAATGAAGCTACTGTAGATTGCCATCAGGAAGCGCGAGGCCAAATCTGTCCCAGCACCGATCATCACACAGAACGCCACATCTAACTATGTTAAAATTATTTTGTGTCTATAAAATATTTACTTAAAATCATGTTGAAGGTACTTATCTTCCATTTTTCAACTCTTTCTATAATATCATTATTTCTCTTCTAATTCTTTCAGTAAGTTTTTTAGACTATTCAGTTTCAAACTTAATGCATTTGAAATATATGATAAAAATGCTTTAAAGTAATGCAAATTTTATTTATTAAAGGGTTTTTTTTTTAAAATCCAATCATCAAGATTGGAAATTATTTCTTCAAAAAATTCATATTGAAATGATCTAGAACAGTCATTGAAAGCGCATATGAATACATATTTATTTGATCATAATAAAAAAATCTTTTATTTTTCTGAGGAATTTCTTTCTTCCGCTTCCATCACCAACATAAAATATATATATATATATATATATATATATATATACGTGTGTGTGTGTGTGTGTGTGTATATATATATATATATATATATATATATATACATATATTTATATTACAAAATACGTATTAAAGACACATAACTCTAAACCAAAATGACCGCATCAAAGCTTAATATTAAATAAAAAGTTCTCCCTATTGAAAATGCTTTCATGACATAACATCAATATTTATGGAGAATGCGAATAAAAAAAATCATCTCTTTTTACATGTATGGAAGGCAAACAATTTTTTTTATTTATTTCACAACTTTGTTGGCGTTATAAATATAGGTAACAATGCCAAATTTGCAGCACTAATAGTCTGCAAATAAAACGGTTGTGACATACAGAAAGACATAGTGAAATTATGGGAATCATGGCTTGGCGACTGAACCCTACAAAATATTATTCAACATTTACAGCAATAGACTATTGATAAGCCATTTATTTTTAATAATGAGGAACAAAGTCTCAAATTGGCACATTTAAAAATTTACGGTAGACACTACATAGGAGACAAATATTAACTTTTTAATGGAAAATAAACGAAAACCATTTTTTATACATACACTTTCAAATCCATAGGAGAATAGTAGAACGGGTTCCAAAGCAAGATACGTCACATCAGAAATGAAGGCGAATCCAACACCAATTATCAATATCCAGTATCCAGGATCAACCAATAAATCAAGATCGAAATACTTACCAAATCTAGCACTGAAATCAATAAAAGACACTATTGAATATATTTGGCTTTAATTTTGTTGAAATTCTTTATTCACAACGTGATGTAATATTATTTCTACTTTCTTTAAGTTCTTTACCAAGACCTAGATTTCGTTGTATTACAACATCTTCAGGGGGGCCATTAGCAAAGATGAGGGACACTACTTTTTCTTTTTTTGCCAATAGCCCACCTGAAATACAATAAAACCCAGGTCCCGGTAAAGAACTTAAAGAAAGTAGAAATAGTACCACATCACGTAGTTTCATTTAATTGTGAAGACACTAAAAATATGCTCTAAAAAATATATCAATATTTAAATATATATACATATATATATATATATATGTATATATATATATATATATATATATATATATATATATATATATGTATATATATATATATATATATATATATATATATTTATATATAAATATATATATATATATATATATATATATATACGTACAGAAATTACCAAAAAAAATTATTTATGCACGTAATAAAATTGTAACAGAATTCTGTCTATGGAAAATATTTTAAAGATAGTGATTGATTTGACCATGTAGAATGAGAAATAGAAGCCAAAAATTGTTGTCTCTCTGTAAGTTAATTTGTTCTTCAATTACGCAAAATCTACCGATGGATTTTAATGAAATTTGGTATGGGAATAATTTATACCCCAAAGCAATATACAAGATATTTCTTATCTGGATATTAGATTAAAAAACAATTGCTTTGGTGAATATTATGATATTTAAACTACCAACGCCACCTATTAGCAGTTCCAGTAAACTTTATGCTTATAGATATATTATGATATGATACTGCCAACGCCATCTTTTAACATTTATAGTGAAATTTACACTCTTTTTTTTGCAAAGAAAAATAAAAAAAATATAATAATAGTGATGATAATAATAATAATAATCATCATCATAAGAGTTTCGACAGTTTAGTTGGATCAGCCGTGGTGTAATGGTTAGGGCGTTGGCTCGATACGCCCTAGGTATATAATAAGACCAAGGTATAATTGCCACCGGCCGATCTATTTTTCTTAGTGTGGTTTACAATAGTAACTTATGTTATTTTCAAATATGGTTTTGGACTTATAATATTATTAAAATAAATGTGCAATTGACGCCACCTATTAGTGGTATTTGTAAGTTTTACACGTATAAAAATGAATCTATGTGTTGTTGTTTTTTAACAATTCTATGTTGGGTCTTAACCTTTAATTAAACACGAATAAAACATTTTAAAGGAACGCATAGATTAGGAAGTGAGTATTTAAAACTACCGCGGATAACTGCCGATTTTATTAGACAATATCATGGAAATATCATGCTCTTGCAGATTCTCAAGAAAGGATTTTATGGATGGTGATTTGACAATCTTTATATATATGTATGTATGTATATATATATATATATATATATATATATATATATATATATATATCACAAACCCCTTAGGACACTTAGTATATTAATAGAACTTACACATTCTTAAACATACTTACAATACTTGCGGCCATTTATTATCAATTTAAAGTCACTAAAACTCATTATGCCGATATAAAAGCTGTTCTTTAGATAATTACATTGATTTTCTAAATACCTAATGTAGTTTAATGTACTCAAGTTACGACTGTTTTGAATGTATTATTACTAATAGCAAAACATTTCTTTTTAATCAAAAGAGGACATACACTTAATCTTGCGTTTATATTTTCCCATAAAAAGATGCTCCATAAAGGCTTTATACCAGTAACAATATTCAGCCTTTCTTTCATGCTAAATTCCCTAACAATTCCATCTGATTTTATATATTGTAAAATTGTTCTTATGATATGTGAATTAAGATAATATATAATTATAGGAATTAAGAAAAAATTTACTTAATTCTTTATTCCAATTTTCCCTGAAAAGAGCATTTAATTAAAGACATATTTTTATGAGGTATCTTTAATTAAATATCCTTGAATTAAATTTTGTTTATTTCAACTATAATTAATGAGATTATTCTAAATTCCACCAATTACAGTGCACTCTTTTATTACAACGTTTATTGACACTAGCGTGACAAATTTTCATCGCAATTGTCAACTTTTGACGAATGACCTATATCTAAACTATAGTATTATATATACACTGGCCCTGGTTACATTTTTAGGAATATCAACACCTCCGAATGTTTCTTCATTTCAAAATAAATTTCAATAGATAGTATCAGGCCTAAACTTCCATCTCACTTAATGTCGTCCATTAATTAAAACGTGCCATATATTATTTAAACAAAACAATATACCATTTCATTTCGACTTTATCGAATGACCTATATCTAAACTATAGTATTATATAGTTTAGATATATCGAATTTATCGAATGACCTATATCTTTATCGAATGACCTATATCTAAACTATAGTATCGAATGACCTATATCTAAACTATAGTTTCGACTTTATCGAATGACCTATATCTAAACTATAGTATTATATATACACTGGCCCTGGTTACATTTTTAGGAATATCAACACCTCCGAATGTTTCTTCATTTCAAAATAAATTTCAATAGATAGTATCAGGCCTAAACTTCCATCTCACTTAATGTCGTCCATTAATTAAAACGTGCCATATATTATTTAAACAAAACAATATACCATTTCATTTCGACTTTATCGAATGACCTATATCTAAACTATAGTATTATATAGTTTAGATATATCGAATATATCGAATGACCTATATCTTTATCGAATGACCTATATCTAAACTATAGTATCGAATGACCTATATCTAAACTATAGTTTCGACTTTATCGAATGACCTATATCTAAACTATAGTATTATATATACACTGGCCCTGGTTACATTTTTAGGAATATCAACACCTCCGAATGTTTCTTCATTTCAAAATAAATTTCAATAGATAGTATCAGGCCTAAACTTCCATCTCACTTAATGTCGTCAATTACTTAAAACGTGCCATATAGTATTTAAACAAAACAATATACCATTTCGTTTTGACTTTATCGTTAGCATCTTCATCTTGAGGAAGAGGTGAATACAAATGGTTTTTGCTCTCTTGCTCCTCAATAAATACCAAATTTTCTGCCACTATATATGTCACTTCATCAGCTTTTTCTGAAACAGTATTCATTACTCATGATGAAATATACCTCATAAGATAAATTCTTGTTTATTAGAGACTGCATAATTGTATTTTTTTCAATTATATCTTGAAAATTCTCATGTTTATGCTGATTACGGTTGAAATAAGTGTATAAATAAAAAAAATATATTTATATATAGATATATATATATATATATATATATATATATATATATATATATATTTGAAAATAATTCCTTTAACGGTCACTATCTCAGAAACCTCAGCATGTGCGTTTCGATGCCACAATTATTTTCAATCCTTAAAACGTTATTCATCGCAAATTCCTTAAATAATATAAAATCCAAGGAATTTGTATAAGTACAAAGTAATTAGAAAAATATAAGGGAAAATAACTAACTGGTCACGAAATAGTAATACGGTCGGTTAAAGATTGAATAACAACTGCAGCATAAGTATTTGAAAATATACTTAACAGTATCCATTTCCACACTCGGTTATCAACAAAAGTGAACATGACGATATGAAATACAATATAACAGAGTGGAAATGATTAGCTTTCTTAAGGAATCTGGTGCCTATTGGAAGATAATTGAGAAATGATAAGAAAAACCCGAACTATAAATTGTGAAAAGAACTGTACATAATTTGAAAACAAAAATAAAGAAATTCTATTTCCATAGTTTGAAAACATAAAACATAAACATGAAAACAAAAATAAAGAAAAACATAAACATGAAAACAAAAATAAAGAAATTCTATATCCATAGTTTGAAAACATTTGAAAACTGTACATAATTTGAAAACAAAAATAAAGAAATTCTATTTCCATAGAATACGGAATAACAGCAAATGTTGACATGAATTAACCAGGTGAACTGATAGTTAAAATTTAAAAGAAGTAAATCATTTTTACGACCATTGAAAATATTAATTCAAAATTATAAAATAATTCTACAGTTTTAACCCTTTCACACTAAACAGTAGATAAATAACTATATGAATTTTATTTGCCTTATTAATACTTATTTAATTCAATTTGTCATTATTTCGCTTTTAAGAAACGCTAAACAGCTAAATTATTTCTACAATGTAAGTTTATTCGCAAGTATTGTTTAGTAATATAAATCATTGTACAGAATATGTAATATTTTTTTAATACTTTAATTTATTAAACAACCCCAAAAGAATAAAACGCTTATCAATACGTACAAAGTTTATAATAACTGGCATGGTAAAATTTTAAAGCAGACAAAAGAGTTGGTAATAAAGAAATAATTGTATCATGTAAAGAATCCACCATCAAAATCATGCTGAAAGTATTAACCCACAACAATCATAAGAAAACTTACCTGACGGTATCAGTTTCACAGCGTTGGGTACCAAGTGCGCCTCCACAGGATGCATGACCATCATAGCTAAAATCATATGCAGATCTATTCCGGACAACAATATCAGAGTTCCTCGGAAACCGTACTGCCGAAGGCAAAATGTGATAAAGTAGGGGAAGACCATAGAAGCAATGCTGCTGAGGGTCTGCGAGGCACTCATCATAGAAGACCGCTTGCTAGAGAAGTATGTGTTGATCGCTGTGTAGCTCACGGGGTTCAATACACCGAAGCCAGCGCCTGGTGGTAGGTGATAATGGTAGAAGATTGAGTTATGTCAAGAAGTGCAGGTATAGCTGTTTAACAAGTACAAGCTGTGTTCTATTTTACTGTTCACGCTCAGTTCGCGAGCATTTTCAGTTAATTTTAGAACTTCTGTGACTCTTGTAAATTTTTTTCTTGAATGATATAGCATAGATGTAAAATAGAAGCAACGTTAGTATCTTATTGAATAAATTTACTATTTTCTTTATTTTTAAAAATACTATACGAAATACGCACAAACACCCAAATTTTCAACAATTTTTTCAATAAATGTAATAAAGTAAACAATTAACATAAATTATTTCAAAATTACTTTTAACAAAAATTATTTCGGTTAATAATTTAAATAACTAACAAAAATACTTATAACAAAAATTATTTCGGTTAACAATTTTGAAGAGACATAGAAAAGTATATTACTATATTCTGCGCACCTCCGACCCGCACTTGGTTTATTTATTATGATATGGAAGACAATGTCTTCACGTCCTTAATTTATCATGAGTCATTCTACATCCATTATAACACTTTTCTATAATTGTCTTATTTAACATTTTAGTAAATTATGAAACGTAACACATATTTTTGCATCTGTTATGGAAAAATTAAAAAATAAATTAATTTATACAAAAATCTTAGCAAGCTTTCAGTGGAAACCAAATATAAAACGAAATTTGCCCCGATTTAGCTATTCGTTCAATTAAATAAAACTACGTGATGTAGTATTATTTCTACTTTCTTTAAGTTCTTTACCACGACCTAGGTTTCGTTATATTACAACATCTTTAGGTGGGCTATTAGCAAAGATTCTGGGAGTTATTAGCAAGACCTGAAGATATTATAATTCAACGAAACCTAGGTCGTGATAAAGAACTTAAAGAAAGTAGAAATAATACTACATTACGTAGTTTAATTTAACTGTGAATAATGAATTTCTACAAAATTAACGCCAAATATATTCAATATACGTCTCAAATTAATACAATATTACCAAGCAGCCATACACAAAAGATATTATAATAGAACGTACGCTATATATACACTTCAAACTCGTTTTCCTGAGAGTATCAATTGTGCAGAATACAATACCAGAATGTGAAAGAGTGTCAACATTTGAAAGAATTTACGTAACATGACATTTACGTGAACTTGGAAAATATTTCTTCTTCGACCACCAGAAAAGAACTTCTTAAACAACATATAAATGTGAAACATAGTATTCTTTATGCAGACAAAGTCATTATTTGTTCATTCACTTTCAACTGCAGGGAAAAATAATATAAAAAGTAACGTTATCACTACCGTAAATTTTCAATTGAATTTGTAACAAGGTACTATTTAAACGAGTACTGATATTATTTAGGTGTATGCAGATACAAAGATACAGTTTCATTTAAAAAGTAACATCTTCCTAAACTGAAGGAATCAGAAGAAGAAATCAACCACCTACCAGGAAGATTGATGGAGTTGAGAGAGACTTGAAGAACATAAAGATCTCTCTATGGAAATCTATTATATCTGAAAAAACCAAATGGCTGAAAAGTGTTATAGCAGCCTTGTTCTTTACTGAAAATAAAAGAAACTAACACTACTTGCTAATATCAAAACCAAAAATAAAGGATAAAAAGAGGAACTAACACTACATGCTAATATTAAAACTTACCCCGTATAAAACCAAAGGTTAATACCAAGTGGTAGGTCTGTGTGGCGAATATGGTAAGGAAATCTCCCAAAACAAATAGAAGAGCGCCGCAGAGGCCAACTTGTCTTAAGGTAAACCTATTTAAGGCAAAACCGGTAATAAATCCTGAAAGAAAAAAAATAAATATTAACAATATGTATTAAATGGACCACACAGCACAAGTAAAACACGTAAGATAGTTTCATTTTGCTTCATTAAACAAAATTCGAACCATAGATATAATAAAATAAGTTGTCAGCGGCCACGTAAAGGCGTGATCGTTATTTTAATGTCACCTGTACAGCCCTATTGTTTATTTTAATAATAATACGACTGTAGAGATGTTATATGGTGTAGTCACCTTGCATGTATGATCGACTACAGGGTACCTAAATATCACATAGCTGAAGTAGGTAGAGCTTACATCTGGTATTTAGTTTCTAAGGGAGAGGCTATACTTAAATGTCATCTTAAGCATGCAAGATTCCAACAGATAGGTGGAGAAATCTTACGCCACTGATGTTAAAGAAACCTCGACGCTATCACCTTCTTAAAAGAACCATCCAAAGCATCCATCCATCTACATTTATACACTCAATTCGCTGGTTACTTACATTATGCGGTATGCAGATGTTCAAAACGATATTTTTAATTGCTAGTCATCTTCGCTCATATTTCCGGAGCTGATAGGTGTCTAGGAGGGCATAATCATTTTATTGTTATAGAGTTTGTTAACTTAAATGTTTATTTATTGTATTTGGTATTTTAAAATTTCCCGTAAAATCACATCAAAATTAACTTCCAAATGTTGTCAAACACACTGATAATATTATTCTTCCTCAGCGTGTATCCATCCTCTCCTCGATATAGACTTTTGATGTTTGTCTACGTTGAGTGAACCACCTCCCGGATACTATACTCTTGAGGTCATCCAATCTCTTTACCACAAATTTAAAAACACTGCCCAGTTTTTCATCCTGGCTTCTGCCAATAGCTTCCGCTTTAATAATGCAGCTCTTTCAATATTGCTAGTTACTTTTCTTTGAGTTCTAACAACTTCTTTTCGTACTCTGGAACTCGAATTGATGCCGAGTCTGTTCCGCTCTACGTTTCCCTCGATTACTTTAAGCGTTTCAACACTTCCTTGGTTTTGAGTAATTGTCCCAATGTGTAGATGATGATATTCGTCCTTCGAAAATATTGTCATTAATACTTACACCTATCAATAAATAGATAGCGTTAACAAGACGTCATGTGGCGGTAAAATAGTGTGAAAAAACTTTTTCAAAAATTATTATTATGTATCAAATACTTACTTAAAATACTACACATGAAAATAAAACTAACCTGATATCGACAACGCACCAAAGTAGGCACCGATTACAAGAGTTAGACCACTTCCGCCTCCTCGATCAGCAAAAAAGTCATTGAACAATATGCCGAAGGCACTGCATGAACCGAAGCCCAACATCTGTAAAATATTTTTCATTAAATAAGACTTAAATAACTTTTATTAAGGCATTTTTTTATCTACTTTGTATTCATTGTTTATTTCGCATCCTAAAATTATGTTCTTTGACGACTGTATTATATATTGGAAAAAAGATTAAGGAAATAATGGTGATAAGCAAAAAGTACTATATTAAATGCCTGATAATGTGCTTACTGAAGGATTGAAAATGCCTTTTACTCTGGCACACAAATTTTAAATGGACTTCCTGAGTTCCTTACTTTATTAAATACTCTCAAAAATAAAACTAATTAAACTTTTTTATTTGAAGGCTCAATTAAACTCAATACGTTATGGTACTTAATCTGTTACGGGAAAACGACATCGTTAGTTGATTTGCTTTCACTTCATTACATTTAAACAACGTATATAAAAAAAAGTTAAATAATTTGAAAGTTAAATGCCTGTAATGTTCAGTTACAGAAACATCTATTTTTTAAATTAAAAGTTAAATAATATATTTTTGAAAATGCTATGGATTCTCTCTAAAACGTTTTAAAATTATTGCTATTGGTTCACCAACATTACGCTCGTTTAACTAAACTTAATGGGTTGAAATGATTATTAAACAAACAACAGTCAATTTAAGACGATGAGTAATCGACAACAGTATTATTTTTAAGTAAAAACTATATTATCTCATGAATGAAAACATTATTTTTTACTTTTATTTTAACATAATAAGACAAGACACACAACTTTCATTTTAATTAACAACATTTATACACGCTTCCTAATACGACCACCCAATTAGCCTTTAGGTATGTTGTTGGGTGTGCTGTGTTAGTGACCCCACGCGACTGTTTATTGTCCAACAAAACAAATTTAAACCATATATATTTTCTTATTTGTTTCTTAAATTAAAAAGGAAACAATTATAATAACAATAGTAATAGTAAACATATAATAATGGTAATAATACTAAATTGGTTTTATTAATTGAAAATATTAATAAATAAATAGTTAAGCTGAACTTATCACTCCAGATTTAGCGCTGCAGAGCAATGAGTATATTCATGGTATTCAATGGTTGATGTTTTTTATAAACAAAAATGTCTACCAAATAAAACTTACTAAAATTGACACGACTCATGTTTCAACCCTGGTAAGTTTTATTTTTCAAGAGAAAATAGAAATAATAGCAGATATATGACATCTATTAATAGATACATGGTCAAACTTTTCATTAAAACAGAAAATATTCATCTATAAAAAAAACATTGTTTGTCTCATATGGCTACAAACCCTAATCGTTGGGTTTGTAGCCGTACGGACTTATCAAACAGCAACAATCAAATAATAATAAATTATTTTCAAAAGAGCATGTAGTTTCACAGACTTATCCATACAACGACAATCAAATCATAAACTTTTTTGCTCAAAAGATCACAAACCGATTCCATGAAGTATGAAGTCGGCACGTGCTAAATTATGGCTATCCCGAGCGGAGAATTAAACTGTATGCTTTGGAGCGCGAGCCTCCGAATTAACCAGGAAGTCGCCACTCAATACAAGGGGCGCAGGTACATAGCTCAGGATCGTAAATTTACATTGGCAGCGGAAAAAGACGGTCTTGCTCGGCGCGGGTATACTCGCGACGCGGGTGCGCCAGGCGCTTGTGCTATTCTTTGTCTCACTCATCAGATGTATATCTGTATCTCTACGCTCTATCTAAACTTTATCTATCTATAGTGCCACATTTTTATGTTTAAAAGGCCATGTTTTCAGAAAAAATATTGATTTATCTGAACTTTTGCATCTTATATCGTACTTCGTTTTTCCTGGCTCTAGTTTTGTACTCGCTTTAGTGCTGGCTTCAGTCTCGCGTTAAAGAAGATTTTCCAAAGGACAGATCTCTGCTCGATGATGCGTCTACACCATAACAATGAACACAGCACTGCAAGTCGCCGGCATTTCATTGACCATAATAATCTCCGCCATTTCGGCCAGACTGGCCACGCCTGTGTTTCTGTTATTTTGAGACAGTAGCCAGAAATACAAACAAAAGCTCACTACAATTGATTTAAATAGTCATCGCGCAACTAGAAAAGCAGAACGTCGAACTATATAAATGTAATATCATCGAAAAGCTTAAAAACAGTACAGAGGAATACGCATCTATCAAGAACCGCCTCATTTCAATATGTGAAAAAAGCGAAGAAAGGCAGTTCCACAAATTAATATTTAACACAGTATTGGACAATCAGCCAGCTCCTATGCAGAATGAAGTACTCAGCCAAAATGAATGTATCCCAGACGGCCCCTATGCAGAATGAAGTACCTTTCTAACTTAACCTTCGATAAGAACTACGTCTTTTCTGGTTGGATAGACAGACAACCTATATCCTTAGCATGTTTATCGCAAACTAACCCAAGTACTAACCCCAGCAAATCTATCGCAATGGTTTTACCATTGAAGGTTTTGAATTGACGCAAGAAAATGCACGAAGCCCTGTTCATAGAATGAATTCAAGAAAGGTAAACTAAATCCGGAGCTCACAAGACATCCTACCGCCTCTTCAACATGGACTAGAAGTTCAAGCTCACCTTCATAGTAGAAAAGGGGCGCAAATATATACGTTCTGTCACAAAGAAGAGGAACTTGAACTACTACGGTTCTACACTATGCCACCAACAACATCGTAATTACTACCTATGGCAAAGAATACCGGAGCTTGATTTAAATCTTCGTCGTTGAAATCGCGATTCATCGTAGCCGATATCACCAAACCTATCTTAAGGACTAATTTCTTCAAATACCGTCAGCTTATCTTCGATCTGAAGAATCGTCGCCTAATTGACAGTGACACGAGTTTTGCCGTCAACAAACCACTACGCATAACCAATAAGCCAAGAATAAAAACATAAACGTGCAGCAATCATGCCACTATATACTAGTGAAATGCCACGACGTCCTTGTCTCATATAAGATTTAAGCATCGAGTCAAACAAGCTGTGGAAACACCCGGGCCGCCTTCATAGGCGAGAACACTACCAATACATTGGTTGGAGCTGGAAAAGGAGTTTGAAAACATGAACCAGCAAGCAACATATTCCAGCAAGCAAACTATGCAATCCAAGCAAAAGCCCTGTTCACTCAAAACGGCACTAATGTCTCGCTTATAAGAAGACTACACAGGAGTAGGCGACCAGGCCCCTGTGGCAGTAAATGCTACTGACAGCAGCAACAAAAAAAAGTTCATTCAACAGTCTTTTCGCCCGAGTATGTTTCTTTCAAGACACAGATCTGCATCTTTTGGAAGTTATGCAGAAATTAGTGAATCTCAGTCTCAAGCAACAAATGAACCTCAGTCGAGCAATAAACCCAACCCTCCATCCTGGCAGAGAATACCAAACAGGAATTCCAAGAGAAAGAAATTGTCACAAACACCATCTCCAGACCCTGTCCGAACATCAAACCGGTTTACTGGACTGACTATTGATCTTGATGAGGAGAATATTGAAAAGAAAGTGAGAAAGCCAAACAAACCTCCACCAATAATACTTTATGGTGTTGAGGACGTTAATAAACTAACGGAACTCCTAGAAACAGTGGCCGAAAGAAATCAGTTTACCTACAAAATAGTAAATAGGAACTAACTCAGAATCAGCAGTGTGGAAATTTAGGTCTACAAAAAACTGATGACGATTGTTAGAGAGAACGGTCTTATAGGCCATACATTTAACAGGAAGGACATAAGAAACTTCAGAATAGTAATAAGAAATCTGCACCCATCTACTCCGCTCAATACCATCAAAGAAGAGATAGAAGCCACTGGTAACATAGTTACTGGAGAAATTATCAATGCTAAGTATGGCCCTGAAAAGAAAGCAACTTCGACATTCTTTATGAACTTGGCACCAGGGCCCAACAACAAAGCAGTCAAACTTCTCAAGTACATATACCAGCAATCAGTAGTGATAGAGGATCCCCGAAAAAGAACATCTATTGTACAATGTCATAGATGCCAACAGTATGGTCACTCCAAGAACTACTGTATGAGGCCATACCGCTGTGTTAAATGTGGAGAATCCCATAGGACATCGAAATGCGAAAGGCGTGACCGCAACTCTCCTGCACTGTGTGCTTTGTGTAAAGGACCCCATCCAGCCAACTACAAAGGATGCGAGGTTTATCAAGAAATATTAGCTCGTAAAAAGAAACGAAATGTAAACACAAATAGAAGAGATCTAACTACTGAACAACCTCAAACCAAAAATGACTATGCAGACATGGGCAGATCCGAGAATAACATGAGACAGAACAGAACCACTCGCCAGAATAGAACATATGCCGAAACTCTTAGTCAAAACCTTTATAAAAGTACAAAGAGTGTAGAAGAGGATACCAACCAGAACACCACCACTGTTGATACAACCGCGACAAACATATCAGTGGAGTATGTACTTTTAAAACAAACTGAAAAGTTCGACCTCATCATTCAACAAATGAGTACTCTTATGAGTCTCATAGCTAAACTAGTAGACCGACTCTCAAAATGATTTCGTTATGTCTAGCTACTATTAGCATAAATGGGTTAACATCTAATAAACACGAAGTGGAACTGTTAATGAAGACACATAACATAGACATACTCCTTATCTCGGAAGCTCATTGTACCATTAACACGTACTTCAGCTTCAAAGATTATCAGTGTCATTTGACACCTCATCCAGATGGTAGAGCGCACGCCGGAACTGCAATTATAATTAAGAAATCTATATAATATCATCAAATGCCTGATTATAAAACAGAACATATACAAGCTACAACAATAGCTGTAGAAGACAAAACTGGTTACCTTAACATATCTGCAGTGTATTGCCCGCCGAGACATGCAATAAGTGAGATGATGTTCACTGACTTCTTCAATACTCTAGGGAGTCGTTACATCGCAGGTGGAGACTGAAATTCGAAGCACATGTATTGGTGCTCTAGAGTGACGACTACCAGGGGTAGACAATTAAAGTCGATGTTGGATAATCACCATAGCTTTGCCATAACAACTGCAGAACCAACATATTGGCCAAGCCATTCTGACAGACTCCCTGACCTGCTGGACTTCTTTGTCGCTAGACGACTCTCTAAGGAATATGTTAAGGCTGAATCATGTTATGACAGTCCACCAGACCATACACCAGTTATACTTACGGTAAGCTCTGGTTTGATAGAGACAACGGACCCCATTACTCTCTATAATAAAAGCACTGACAGGGAATCCTTTGGGCAGTACATAACAGACCATATACAAATGAAGGTAGCTTTGAAGACAGTTGATGATATAAACGAAGCGACAGAATACATCACAAGACTAATCCAGGAATCCTGTTGGTTGAACACTCCTTAGGAGATCTCAAAATTTAAGACTACTAACTATCCTGCTGAGATCAAAATGGCAGTACTGGAAAGGAGAAGACTGCGCAGAGTCTGGCAATCAACTCACCTCGATGTAGATAAGCAGAACTTCCATGTAGCGAGTAAGCAACTAAAAGAGATCTTGACAGAATGGTATAACAACACGCTCGTTACGCAATTGGAATCCCTAACACCTACTCCACAAACAAACTACTCGCTGTGGAAGTTTACCAAAAATTACGACAGACCGCAACCAACAATACCCCCTCTGAGGTGCAACAGTGGTTGGCCAAGGACACCTCAAGAAAAAGCAGATTGTTTTGCCAATCATTTAGCAAAGGTATTTAGCCCGAATCCAAACCCGGACGGTGAGACTGAACAAATTGTGGACTCAGTTCTGCTTCAGGATTATCAGATGTCGGAGCCCCCGCGCTCCGTAACGGTTCATGAAGCTTGGCGAACGATCAGAAGTTTAAAAGATAAAAAGGCCCCTGGCTTCGACCTAATTACTAAAGAAGTATTAAAACAACTACCGAGAAAGGCAGTGGTGTTCCTAACAGTATTGTTTAATGGCATCTTAAGAGTCCAACACTTTCCACAGCTGTCGAAAGTATCGCAGATACGTATGATACACAAAGCTGGCAAATCACTACATGATGTCTCGTCATATAGACCTATTAGCTTGCTCCCAGTATTATCAAAAGTGTTTGAAAAGCTTCTTCTACACAGAATCAAACCAATACTGCATGAGGATAACATCATACTAACACATCAGTTTGGCTTTAGATCTCAGCACTCTACGGTGGAACAGGTCCACAGAGTGTACGATAGGATAAGAAAAGGATTAGAAGAAAAAGAGTACTGCTCCTCAGCATTTCTGGATATACATCAGGCATTCGACAAAGTATGGCACTGAGGCCTACTTTAAAAAATTAAGACCTACCTTCTACACAGCTACGTGGAATTACTGAAATCATATCCCTCAGATCGAATGTTCCAAGTGCGAGTAACTGACGTCACATCTAAGCTCTTAGAAATTCAAGCCGGGGTTCCTCAGGGATCAGTATTGGGCCCAGTGCTATACACCATCTACACAGCAGACTTACCAGCAACAGATGGCGTGACTACTGCCACATACGCCGATGACACTGCAATCTTGGCCAGCAGCGCAGATCCTGTGGTGGCTTCTGAGATACTACAACGAGGACCGGACAGTATATCCTCATGGCTGAACAAATGGCGAATAAAAACTAGTGCTACAAAAGCTGTACACGTCACCTTTACTCTGAGAAAGGGCGACTGTCCTCCCATACAGCCGAATCAGACTACTCTGCCACACACAGATAGAGTAAAATACCTGGGCATGCACCTGGATAGGCGTATGACGTGGAAAAACCATGTAAAGAGCAAAAGAGATGAACTCAACATTAGATATAAGAATCTTACGTGGCTGATTGGACGGAACAGTACTCTGTCAATCGATAATAAGCTACTAATATATAAGACAGTCTATAATATACTGGCATACAATTGTGGAGCAGTTGTAGTAGTTCCAACATCCTGATACTGCAGAAAATGCAAAATATTATACTCCGATCTATATGTGATGTACCATGGTTTGTTACCAATGCCGAAATACATAAGGAAGTTCAAATGAACCATAAAGGAAGAAATCCTGTCGGCTACAGATAAATATAGGGGGAGACTGGAGGCCCACCCTAATGAACTGGCTGCAAAGCTATTAACGCGCACTTATCAAAAGAGATTAAAAAGGAAAGATATTTTGAGTTCCTAAGGAAAGAGGAGATGTTCTCACTGGAGGACACACTCTAAACGAGATTCAACACTCTTCACCACATCTGATAAAAGTGAAAGCACTGATTAAATCTATTAGATATTCTTTCGTATCCAATGCGTATCCAATTGGAATATGCATATAATAAAATGGTGACGAGGTTGTGTATTCGTAAGTATCACGTAAAAACCACTGTAGAGGTTTTATTTAAAATTTTGTAGTTTTATGCCTTGGTAGCTTGGTGATGATTTTCACTGCACAAAAATTATCACAATATTTCTCAAGAAAAGATTCAATACTTCTCATCCTAAGATTTCTCAGTAGAAATAAAAATTGACATGGTCCTTAAAATTTACAAGAGTTGTTTTTGAAACAAATTGAATTTTACAAGATGTATACTGTTTGCATGAATTTAATGTCTTGAATCAATTCACCGAGGCATATTGCAGAAATAGTTTGTTTGTAAGTTCGAGTCAAGTGATCGTATTCCATTATTCGATAAAACTGAGTAAATATATACAGGTGTAAATTTTCCATGAACTGCAGAAAATTTCAACAATGCATAGATAACATTCAAGTATTAACTAAACACTTGTTTTTGAATTACGAACTCTTACTGCTTATAAAAGTAGAGATTCATAATTGACTAAAAAGTTTAACAGAGGCGAAGTTCTTGGGTATGCATGAGAGAATGAAAAGGTGTATACACTCGAGGTGAAAAAAAATAATAAAAATAAAAAATGTCTCGCTTGAACAGCTAAACATAATGGACGCCTGAGTTATACACCGTACTCTTTAGTTTATGAGCCGCTTTTTGCGCGGACAAAAGAGTAAGTGCTACCGAACCTACCGCTATAATCTAAGATTAAAGGGCGATTTCCTTACTGCTGCTATCAATAGACAAGCCAACTTAGATTATAACTATATGCAGCAACTATGAAACTCTATCAACGCACTCAAGCCATTCACACATGTGCAACCGCATTCTGTACATTAACATATCTTCGTTCACCGAGACCTCTTGACATACGAAAATGTATTCGTACGCAATGATGTGGTCAAAAGGCCCTTACAATCAACATACTATGGTTCCTACAAATTTCTAAAACGAGAAAGCAAGATGTTCACCATTCACCTACCAGAAAGACAGTTAATCATCTCAGTGTACCGCTTGAAACCTGCCTATATAACCAGCATGGACCACGACCAGCTCGAACCCACACCGGGACCCATATAGAAAAGAACCCATACAACCGAGCAGTTTATCTGCCATCCGCTTTCCTCAGCCCTCAAGACGACGCGCCTCGTGCATACAATTTGATAGGAGGTCGCTTGAGGGAGAGACTTACCCGAACGGCGGCAATCAAATAATACCGGATAGAATACTCATAGTTTAGGTTGTGGTCATATAATCAGATCTCAAAGAACATAAACAATTTCATGAACACAAACGATTCAGCGCAGGTATGGAGCTCCAGGTCGGGCTTTCCCGTCGGCGGTCGGCGACGGAAAAGAACAAATATACTCGATATAGGTTAAAATGTAACAAACAAATAGACAGTTATAAACCATAGGAAAGAGAACGAAATAACGAGTCGATTGATCGTAGTCGTTTATAGCATACAGTTATTTTTGCCGCTGTGAGTTTTTGAACATGTTGCTTGATTCCATTTTGTTTGAACATTTTGTATTTATGATTATGGACCAAATATATATGAGTATTTATTATTTGATACATTTTTATTATCGGTATACTATATATTTCGTATTTGTTAATATATTTTTGCAAAAAATATTTTTTTTTCTAAAACTGACAAAATTTGTGACGAGGGCGCGAAACCTCAGTTTTGTTTAAGAAAAATATATATTATTGTATTATGCATGTTAAAAAAAATATCACCACAAAGATGAGAAAGTAATTTATTTATTATTTAATTATTATGTTCTGCATATTCATTTGAAACCTGCAAAATTTGGCCGCCATTTCCCATGGAATTTTATCCATTTTACATTTCTTATTTTATTTATATATCTATTTACTTTTTATTATTATTGGAAAGAAATGTTTTGCTATTTTATAGCAGTATATAATTTTTTTGATGTTTTCCATTCATAAAAAGCAAAACCCGTAATTTTAAGCTGTATATTATCTTTTTTCTTCTAACCTATTGCATTTGAAAATTTATAAGTATTTCAGATATGTTACGGCGTTATTTTTTTCATTACAAATATCATAAAGTACTTGGCATTGTTACGCAAGTGACTGATTGCATTGCATTTTGTTAAAGTAGCTTCGTCCAGTTCTTGTTTTTAATTGTAAATGGCTTACCAGAAACTTAACAATAATATAATTTTAATTAGGATAAATTATTTTTTATTTACATTTGCGTTTAACTATTGATCATGTTTTTTATGGTAATAATGCAAGTTGCATTTAATAAAGATTTTTCCTTTACAGTCCTTTTTTTCTTTCGGAAACTGGAAATAGATTTTTAATTTTTTTTATTAGTTTTTAATCACATAACTACATAAATATAACACAAACCATTTTATAGTTACTTTTTTTCTCCATATAGGTACATAAAAAAATTATTACAAACCGATACCTAATTTCGGATTTATGCTTTATTTTATCGGAAGCAATTTAACAGCCAATTGTCGCGTTTTGAGCTCGAGTACTCAATCAGGGGTCCACTAATATTAATTTTAACATATGTTTATTTTAAGAGAGTTTAACACTGAATGACAATGAGCGCTGGATTAACTAACAAGCGGGGGGAAACGGGGAGATGAAACAGTTACATTAATATTCCCAGATATCCTTCTGTACCAGTTACATTAATGTTCCCGGATTCTGTACCTGTTGATATATATTTTTGCACACACTTGTGTACATTGGAAGCTTGGAACTTTATTGCATAATGTGGAAACAATTTATCGCTGACAAAGGCACAATTCTCTTAACTGCTGAAAACGGAATGATTCGTAAATTTTTTTATAATTAAAAAGTTGGTCTACGTATGTAAGATGATCTAATTCCCGACCTTATTAACAATGTATTAATAAGGGATACTGTCATCGTTCAATAGACAAAAATTAAGATTTAAACAAAGTTGCCAGACGTAATTTTCAAATAATATATTTGTCATAAACGCAGTAATACGTGAATAATTCACGAATTAAAACGAAAATAAAATTACCTGTTTTTCTTTAGTTACAGAAATTATCTCACGATCAAACTTTAAAAACGATAACGAGTAGTACGAAATAGACGCAAAAATGTTTGACAACGTATAACTTAAAAAAAATTTGTCATCCGTTTGGACAATTTCTCGGGTGACTTTCGTTCTCACGTCTGGTTGTAGAACCAATGTAAAAAAAATTATCAATCCTACAGTAATGTTATCTACATTTACTAAAGCTTAGAACACTTTAACAAATCATTCTGTATCGCCATACCTATTTGCAAATTCAATTCCGTCTAACGGATTGCCAACATAGTTTCCGACCAAAGCGTTCCACTGTTTCTAGTCTCACAAACTTGATGGATTACGTACCTAGGGAGATGTATCAATGGCGGCAGGTGGATGTGATCTACTTTAATTTTAAAAGGCATTTAACCGAGCCGGTTTAACCGATTGTGCTATTAAAATTATTGGAGGAAGGAATATCTTCCACGTTAGCAAAATTGTCAGTCAATTACTTTCGGGTTCCTAAACTATACGTTCAGTTTGGAAATTTGTCATTTCAACTTTATTATGCAATCTAAAATTAGCAAAGGCAGTAATTTAGGTTCAGTTTTGTCTTTCAGTGCGATAAATTGTTTGCCATGTATTGTCAACACTGCTTGTTGCCTTAGGTTTGCCGATGTTTTGAAACTCTTTTTGGGTGTTAACAACTAATCTGACAGTGAGCTGTTCCAACATGACATCAACTCAGTATTTTAATGGAGTATAAGTGATAAACTACGTTTTAATTTGAGCCAACGTGCTATAACGTCGTACTACCGATAAGGTAGCTTCTTTAAACTTGATTTAATTATGTTTGAAAGAGTTTCATCCATGCAGAATCTCGATGCGACAATAGGCGATCACCTCACGTTTCATATTCATATTGCAGAAACTTTTCAGAGTACCTATGGGATAATAAGATATGCAGTGAGACAATCTAATGACTTCAATGACATCGTTTGTACCGTGACTTTATAATACTCTCTAGTTCGTAGTATTCTTGAAATTAATGGATTCTTGATTGTGTCCGCCAAAGTTTTACTGTTTGCGTTTCCATTGCTCTGTTCCTTCTCCTGCGTGAGCTCCTGTAGAGTAGCAGGCACAATACCGGCGGCCTTGTTCTTCAGGGAAGTTGCCTTCTTGTTCTTTATAACCTTATATTTTAGTTATTGAATATATTTGGCGTTAATTTTGTAGAAATCCATTAATCCACCATTAAATAAAACTACGTGATGTAGTATTATTTCTACTTTCTTTAAGTTCTTTATCACGACCCAGGTTTCGTTGTATTACAATATTTTCAGGTGGGCTATTAGCAAAGATGTTGTAATATAACGAAACCTAGATCGTGGTAAAGAAATTAAAGAAAGTAGAAATAATACTACATCACGTAGTTTCATTTAATTGTGAATAATTTTCTTTTTATTTTGGAATTGTATGGATCCAAACGAAATTAGGAAAGACGAAATACGAAATTCGTATTTCCCAATCCTTATAATATTTTTTTAAATATCTAAAATATTTCAATAAAAAGCCGTGAATAAACAACAAACTAATTAGTTTCGACTTATTTTAATATATAATAAATAGATCACCATAAATCTTTTAAAATGCCATGAAAACAAAAAAACAACAAATCATATGAATATCTACAAAACTAATTATATGCGAAAGGTCGTCTTGCATTTCCAAACGTCACCTTGTATATAAAGTGTCTGTTTTGTATGCAATTTAAATGGTTCTACTGGAGATCAACAGGGCTAGAAGTCCAAAATACAGTTAAATAACTTTATAGGTGTTTATATAGCCACAATTCGTTAATATCATTAACATTATTACATATAATAACAATAAGAGAAGCATTAAATAAATTAAACTGGTATAGTTAAGCTACTACAATCACTAGATACAGAGCACAACGAGGAACTTCAAACAAGATGGACAGTGTCTAGCAGCTACCTAGTTAGCCTCCAAAATCTTCTTCGATCTTCTGTAGTTACAAGACAATTAGAACTGTTATAATTCCCACTTTGTGCCACTGCGTAGGTGTTCCTACTTTGTAGTAGTGCAATGGCTTGCGTGTTTTGTTGATCCCTAGAGCTATGCCGTCAGTAGCTTAGCTACTGGCAGGCTCACCCAAGCCGGAGAGGTCGAAGGAGATACACCAGACTAAGAGGAACACCCTGGTCCTCCAGGTTGGGGGTTGGACGTGGGGTTGACTACCCCATCCCGGAAAAAAATACTTGTTACGAAATTTAATGGAGAAAATAATCGGACAGCTATACGAAATGGAATGTATTGTGTATAAATGGAATGGAATGTAATGTGTGTGCGACTAATGCAACAACTAGAACAATATAACATTGATATATGCGCACTTCAGGAAATGAGATGGATCGGTAGTGGTGATAGAGGCCTTTCTGTCTTTGGAGATAGTTGAAAATCAAATTGATCTAGCAATAAACGACTCTAAGACTAAGTATATGGCTATACAAAAATCTCCACAAAATAATGCACATAATCGTTTAGAGATTGGCTCACATACATTTGAAACGGTTGACTGCTTTACTTATCTTGGATCTAGTGTTAACAATAAGAATGACACTATCTCTGAAATTCAGAATCGCATATCATCGGCCAATAAAGCATTTTTTGGACTAAGGTCCATCCTTAAATCTTCTTTTCTTACAAGAAAAACAAAATTATTAGTATGTAAAACTCTTATCAAGCCAGTTCTAGCATATGGTTCAGAAACCTGGCCTTTGACTAGAACTGGAGAGAATAAAATAGCAGCCTTTGAAAGAAGGGTTCTGAGGATAATTTTTGGGGGTGTCAAGGAAAATGGTATTTGGCGAAGCGTCTTAACTTGAAAATCTATAGGCTGTGTGGTGAGCCTAATGTCATAAAAACCATCAAAATCAAAAGAATGAACTGGGCTGCCCGCGTATCTAGAATGAAAGATGAAAACCCAGTAAAGAAAGTTTTCATGGCAAAACCTCTAACAACTCGTAGAAGAGGTAGACCAAAATTACGATGGATCGATTCAATGGAAGAAGATTTTAACATTCTCAGGATAAAGAACTAGAAAACCCAGACGAAGAGTAGAACCTCCTGGAAGGATCTCCAACAGAAGGCCTTGGCCCACCCTGGGCTATCGTGCCAAATATGATGATGATTATGATGATGAATATTCAAAACGTTATTCATGTCGGAAATTTTAAATGGTGCAGAAACTTAGACACTATCCAAAAAAAGATGAAAATTGATTTATCACCCGAGAATGGAAAACTCCAAAGGAAGACACATGTGCAAGTGGCTAAAATGTGCTTTGATGCATAACAAGTAACAAAGCACTTTACAAATTCTGCGAATTAGCAGAGTTTGAAATCAAGACCCGGAGTCTCAGACGATTAGGTAATATAGACCGAATAACAGATTAATGGGTACCCAAGCAGATGCTCAACCACAAACTAAAAAGTGACGGAGAAGGATCGCCGAATTTGGAGATATCCGAAATTGGAGACTGGAGGTTACATCAAGAGACGAAATGTGGGAGGCAAGGCCCAGATCTATGTTTCAGATAAATGTTTTAATCACATAAAATTATATAGGGAGAGTTAGTTAAAACAAAAAAAAGTTAACATGGTGATTTTCATTTTTCATGTGACAAGTATTATTCCAAGGGCGGCGCATCCTACGTCATTCCGTGAAAGTCCATGGTTATAATTTTCCTTACTTATATATAAACACCATCGTTGGGAAATTTGGTCTACATAAGTTCAGGAAGATGACTATAAAATTTAATTTGTTAAGTGTTAATCAGTTTTGCACAACAAACTCTAGAAACTTTAATGGAAAATTTGTTTTTCTTTATAAAGAATAAAAGGTTTTCTATAGAATATGTATATGTAATATGTGTAATATATACGTTGTAGTGGACTTTATTGTAAATTTTTGTAGGAACTATGTCACTATAAATTGTTTCCATGTGTCTTTCACACATGGACCTAATAACCACTAGATGCGCCATACATGTGCAATCCCGCTAGCTGTACACAGGTAAAACCCGACATGTAATCCACATGTCGGGTTTTAATATCCCACCTGAATATACATGTTGTAATACAACGAAACCTCGTTGTATTACAACATGTACCCGACACGGTCGTGGTAAAGAAATTAAAGAAAGTAGAAATAATACTACATCACGTGGTTTCATTTAATTGTGGGAAAATAATTGTTTAAAAATGTTGACTATAAACAAAGTAAATTTTGTAACTAACGATCCCGTAAAAAGAACAGAGTTCAGAACTATGAATTTATTCCCCAAATTCACTTTGTTGAGAAGGGAAAAACTTTCAGCGAGTTTATTTTGTAATTCATAAAAACGAATATAAATACATTTTTAATTTATCATCAATTTTATAGGAAACCTCATCTACAAAATACGAGATGTACTAACGACTGAACCTGCCAATGTTAAAATGTGAAATGTTTGCCTAAAAGGACATACTCGAGCGATTGAATAAGAAAACAATCAATGGTAAACTATACAGGAGGTTATTATTTACTTGAGACTTGCTTAAGTTACTTTCGTGTGAAACAGTGAAGGCTTCAGTGAAGGCTTCATAAGTGACTATGATAAATAGAAAAATTATCCATCAATTTCGAGTCGTACTTGTTGTAAAAAAAATTAAAATCCACAAAAAAATGAGTCGCAACAAGTTTACTTATAAAATCTCTTAACCAGCAACGAAAACTATGGACGAGAAAAATGATTTTAAAAATACCGGATCGAACAAGCATTAACTTAGATGGACTCTACCTCGTGGTAAAGCGAAGCCCAGACCAAGTACAGTAACCAAATTATTAAAAAAAAATTCACTTACTTACTTCTTCTTAGAGGGTTTCTAGGTGTATGTAATAAATTAATTATCTATATTTCTTTAACATACTAGTATAAATTTCCTGCAATCATTATGCTTCACAGTATTTACAAAATGACGTTAGCTTTATTTTTCTTTTAGATTTGTAGTTATAAAAGCGAAAAAACCAAACCTTTTCCGAGACAATCGTTTTCAAAGTGAAAAATTTGGGAAATAACTTCCATTTTCTCTTTTCAAACACTTCAGTACATTTATTATATTAAATCCTGCTGCTCACAAAGAAAAATAAAATTTTAATAACAATTTCCATCATTTTTGAAAATTATATATCACTGGTAGGATCAGCTTACGATCCGCAAACTTTTGACATGACGTTTTTCCTAATTTTTATTATAGACGGATCTAAGGTTGTCGACCCTGTAGCATTGATCACAAGCTTACGATCTTGGACAGTACGGCACACCAAAAGTTCGCAAATTTATCCCGACTACGATGTCTAACACAGATGAGTGACGGGCAGCAGCCCCACTGGTACGAGAAGCTACTGGTGATTACGATCATTATCTTCTGCATTATGCGTATTAGAATGTACCAATGTCTAGAAGTAGATCGACTTAGGCTGTTGATTATTTGATTCTGAATAGGAGAAATTAAAGAAAAGGAATTAAAGATATTCTTAAAATACGATGTGCTTTCTTTCTTTTATTGATAATTATTTCTTGCCCACGGCTTCACTCGCAAAAAATCACTTTGACCTATTACTCTGTTACTACATGAAGGAAAACGAAGCAACTGGTTACACCTTCGCATTTATATTAGTTAGAACATTGAACCGAATCACCGCTATGAAAATGTATCAAAGGAATAATACATTCCGTATATAAATATGATTAAAAAATATATGGAATCCGATTCGTACTTGAACCATCTTAATGCTTTAATTAATTTTCCATCTACATTCTATTTTAAATATAATGTGAAAAATGTCAAAAATATTGCATATTTATTAATTTTGCACACTAATTAATTATAAAATTTCCATCAATACACAAATGTAAATATTTGTTCCTTTCCATAAAATTCGGTAACATAAAAGACGACTAAACGCAATCTTATATACAACAATGATTTGTATCATGTTTCACTTAGTAAAAAGATGATTTCGTTGTTAAAATTTTCATAGTAAGAAAAATCAAATATTTCCTCCATTTTGTCTGCTTTATTACACACTCTATTACTTCACTCTATTACTTCACTCCTTTTATACACAGCAATACAATATTACTTCACTCTATTACTTCACTCCTTTTATTACTTCACTCCTTTTATCCTTCACTCCTTTTATCCTTAAAATCAGATATTTCCTCCATTTTGTCTGCTTTATTACACACTCTATTACTTCACTCTATTACTTCACTCCTTTTATACACAGCAATACAATATTACTTCACTCTATTACTTCACTCCTTTTATTACTTCACTCCTTTTATCCTTCACTCTATTACTTCACTCCTTTTATCCTTAAAATCAGATATTTCCTCCATTTTGTCTGCTTTATTACACACTCTATTACTTCACTCTATTACTTCACTCCTTTTATACACAGCAATACAATATTAAATCACATTTTTTTTTAAATACAATTAGGTATTATAAATTAGTTACAATTTTTAATTTATATAGTTACGAGCAGGTATTTTTAAAGTTTTTGAACTTTTTTCCGTCATACTTGACACTATACACATAGTTTCAAGTATAACGGAACAAATAATGTGCTCCTTTCATACAAATGCTTTAAATATTTTGAAGAACTACTTAGTTAAAATACGTTAAACAATTTAACAAACCGATTTAACTAAGTGCTTTCCATATTTTCGAGCAGTACTGAAAGCACAGTCACAGAAATGTTTTTAAGTTCAAAAATATATCAACCGATTTAAAACATAGTTTCAACTCCTTATTTACAAACTTACTTGCTTTAAAGATAATTAATACATGTATGTATGTATGTACATATGTATATATATATATATATATATATATATATATATATATATATATATATATACTGATAATTACAGTACATCTGTAATTATCAGATGTATAGTATATCTGTTAGGTTTCCTCAAAAAAACACCTTTTCAACTAGATTACAAAGATTGTGAGACAACAAGTTTACCAGCGTTAAAGGACACATTGCTTTGCAGCGTGGGGAAGATGGTAAAATAAGGTGACAGGAAATGGTACGAGGCTTTCCGCAGACATTGTCCGGATATTTGGAAGAGGACCAGTCAACACCTGACAGTCGAAAATAAAAGGGTAATACTTATGATAGAAGAAGATAAATTAAATATAAATAATAAGGAGAAGATAAATTACTTAATGGCAGAACAAGGTATGAACGTAGATTATAGAAGTGTCTGCAGAAAGCATTTAATAATTCTAAAAAAAATCTTAATGGCTATGAAAAGGTTTTTCTTGAATTGCAAGCCTGGAACATTACTAATAGAAAAAGGAATTAAGAGTGTATATGTATATGGGTTAAAAAAATAACTTAATTATGCTATTGGATGGAATTGCAACTGGAAAACTTGTTTCATCTGTGGCAATTTATTATTGAATGTTTTGTATATACTTAAACGTATATATATATATATATATATGTGTGTGTGTGTGTGTGTGTGTTTGTATGTATGTTTGTGTGTGTTTTCTCTTGTAACCACTGCATCTTTCCAGATAAAAAAAAGTTCTTACATTCTGTGTCATACTATCTGGCAATCAAACGTCCCTATTTCACCTTAATTGATTTGAATAAACAGAAGATTTAAATAATAAAAGTTCAGTTTCATTATTTTCATAGGAAAGTATTTGTTCAATTGTATATAAGTAACTATGATTTGTATATAAATATACGTAATTATGATATGAATATGATTTGTATGTAGCCGGCCGGTCACCGTTAAAGAGAATGACCAAAACCCTCCAAAAAAAATCAACACACTGAAAAATTTATACATAATGATATACAATGTCAGATCGCTTTCATCATATGGACGTTTAATCTAACTAAATAAAGCACTTGAGGACATAAAATATATTATAGGCCTATCATCAACGAGACGTATTGGAACCAAAATAAGGAATACGACAATTTTACACTCTGCCATACAAGTCATACACCTGGAATGTATGGAGTAAGCTTTCTAATAAATAAATTCTATTAAAATAACATAAAAAACTTTATCGGTCTCACAGGAAAAGTCGCATTACTAAATTGCGAATTTAGAAGGAACCTGCATATCAAGCAAATAAGTGTATGCACTTGCCGAGAAAAACGCAAAAAATAAATGGACTTGGAGTTCACCAGATATGAAATATAAAAATTAAATCGACTTCGTATGGTCTAATCGACCACACCCATTCCAAAATGTTAAAGTACTTAATGTAAACTACCCTTCTGATCACAGGCCATTAAGAGCAACAATAATACACACAAAGAAAAGCAGAACCAAATTTAAAAACAACCGAAACACCGCACTACTAAACGACTTCAAAATAAAAAAATACAAATAATGCATCTCTTCAGATGACTCACGACGTCTTTTAGTCTACCAAGAAAACACATCAGTCCAGGAATCTACGATAATATCATTAAAGCCATCGCCAAAGGTCTGTAGAAGGCTCGAAACATACGAAACATACGAAAGTATAAGTATAGACAGCAAGACGTATAGAGATAAGAAAAGAACTACAAAAAAGTAAAAATAAAACTCGCTCAATGAAAAATGGAATATCGCCCTATACAAGCTAACAAGCAAATATATTAAAAATGACTACGCTAATCATCGATCAAGCACTCTTAAACGACATCTGAGGCAAACCGGAAGTAGAAAAAAAAGGCTATAAAGAACTAAGGATAAATAAAACCTGGATAGACGGACTAAAACGGGCTAAAAAGGCTATACATAGACGCAGTGACATCATCATGATAGCAACAAACTTATAATATAAAAAATTATAATTTTTTATAGAAGTTTGTTGCTATCATAAGCGCAAAAAACCATGAGACGAATAAAAATTCCGACGTAAAGAAGACACATAAAGAAGTTAACGATGTTGCACAAATCGAAATAGACGAAGTCGTACAGACATCGTTAAAACTAAAAAGAAGTAAAAGTCCCGGCTCAGATAATATTAAGAAGGAATCTTAATAGCTGCGCTTCCAAATTTGTCTCTACCCCTAATTCAACTGTTCAACCGCGGTATAGAAACTAACAAGATATCTAACCAATGGTTAGAATCTGACATAATTCTGATTTATAAAAAGGAGACCCATATGACATCGCTAACTACAGGCCTATAAGCTTACTACCTTGGATCTACAAACTTTTCTCCACAATTATAAACCATAAAAAGGGACAATATTGTAAGCAAACCAGACGATAGGGCAAGCGGTTTTTAGGAAAAACTATTCTACGGCCGACCATATTTCTAATCGAAAAACTCCAAGTGATGTAAAGAGTACTCTACATCAACTACCAAAAAGCGTTTAACACTATATCACAAGAAAGAATTCAGGAAACTCTAAAAGTTCATAGTATCAACAGCCAACACATACAAGTGATCAAAATCATACAAAAAAAAGTAGAATAGAGTAAACCTAGAGACAGCTGGTCGATGGTTCTCTGGAAAAGAGGTGTACGCCAAGGTGACCCATTATCCCCATTCTATTTATAGCGATTCTAGACTTTGTTATTAACTAGACTGGAGAAGTTATGGGATAAAAATTGAAAATAAATAGTTAAACCACCTAAGATTTGCAGACGATCTAGTGTTATTATCGGAAACGAGTTTCCAACTACAACATATGATAGAGCCGCCAAATGTAACTAGCAAAGTGGTAGGCTTTGAAATGAACCTCCTTGGAAAAATGCTAATGACAAATAACACTCGTAAAACAATAATTATGAAAAATGAGCCTCTAAAATATACAGATCATTACATTTACCTTAGAAAACAAATTAGTTTCAACAGGAAAAAAAATGAGCTGGAAATTGAACGTAGGATACTGGGGCTTAAAATACATATTTAAAAGTATCTTACTAATATACATCAAAACAAAAGTCTTCAATTCATGTCTTTTGCCAAGTCTAACGTACGCTTCCCAAACTTGAAAATTCAACAAGGGGATAAGGAACAAAACAGTCACTCGTCAACGAGGACTGGAACACAATATGTTAAAAGTTAGGAAAAGAAATGTTACCAAACAAAAACACTTAATGCTCTAGCATTAAAATGTAAATGGCTGGCCATGAAGTACATCTACAAGACTAGCGATGGACCGAAATATAACGGAGTGGAAAGGACCAAAAGGGAAAGTAAAAGGGGGTGATTCTACTCAAGATGGGAAGACGTAATTATGAAGACAGCAAGTCCCAACAGGCTTCAAACTTGAGCTGTTAGGGAAAACTGGCTAACTTTGGATTAGGCCTTCACATGTAGCTCCTCTAGCTTCTCGCAGAAAACTAAAAACTTATTGTTTTTAATTTTTAACATATTAAAATAAAATTCAATATTACATAAACTTTGCAACTAACACTAGTCACATAAATAAGTATAGAAATAAGACGAAATGTAAATAACTTTAAGATTGCATGAAATAAAAAGTTTTTTATTTTATTTTTATTTATAACTATGATTTGCTGATGAAGAAAATATTTCTTGAAGGAAAATCGCCTGATTTTCCTTAATACTTTAAAATTAGAAGTCGTACGAACAATAGGGCAATGCTGACAACTAATTGTAGCTAATATACATGTAAACATTTGCGTAGTTAAGACAAAATGAACACGCTTTGAATTGAGCAATATTCGCATAAGTAACCACGCTTAATTGCGTTAGTCAATTGAAAAATATTCGAGTGTCAAATTAACATTTTGTGTTAAAAATAATAAGACGATACGTTTTTTGAAGCATATTCAAATTTTTCTTGTTATTTAATTACAAAAGTGGTAATTACAAAGTGTTCAATACATTTATTTAGACTTAATTTATGTTCGCTAGGCTTAAGACTGACCCCTTTATTCGCTTCCTAAATACAAATGTCGTCATAATCTTTTGGTAGAGACGTACGTATTATTGTAATTTTTGTCAGTTCTTTTTAATATCTGTCATAAAAAATACTTATTGATGAGTTTGTTTTTCAACGAAATATTCACGTGAGAAATATAATATACAGAGTTCGACATGGACGATACGTTTTTATAATCATACATGAACATTTTTGAATTTTTTTTTTTTCATTTTACCACTTTCCACCAAAAAACTCATATAGGGAAGGTTCCTAAGGCTTAAATGTTAGTATTGATAATTGTTATTAATATATCATCACGATTTATTTAAATATTAATTAAAATTATCAAAAACATCCACATATACAGATCTAAGGTCAAGAATTTATGAAAATGTACAAAGTCAATTTTGTAACCTTAATAGTAAATCGATATTATAAAATTGAAACTTATTATAAAATTGAATCTCACAGAAATTACTTTAAATGTAAAAAAAATCAAATACGACACTTTAACAACTTTTCTGTAACAGAACATGTGGCGAGTAGTATTGGATAGATAGTGTTCTCTTGTAAACTACTTTATTTTGTTTCTTCTATAAGAAATGAACATATAAAATAAAATTAATTAAACTTCGTAATGTTACTTTTATCAAGAGTTAAAAAACGATAGATATAAGATATAATTATTGATCTACAATTATTAACTTCGGAGATATAAGCTCACAAAATGAAACATAATTTCTAATTATATGGCTAATGTCCATTAAGACGTAATTATATGTCAATAAGAAAATAATCACATGAGAATTTTGATTATGAATAATTAATGTTTGACACGGGTATTGAACACGTAAACTGAAAAGTGTTTAAACTGTTCCATAAAAATAGTATATTTCTTACTCCTCTGTGATTGTTAGCATCGTAGATATAAACGTTCAAAATAAGACATAATGTATAACATCATCATCTTAAAAAAACTCTCAGCTAGTGACGTTAAGGAAATAAAAACATTGGAATGTCGACCATAAGTAATTCATTTTCGCACAGTGCTGAAAATGTGAACTAATATTTGTAACCAATAGCCACATAAAAAAAAGAGACACAGAAACACTACCATGAATTTATTCACCAAATTTACTTTGTTAAGATGGGTAAAACTTTTCAGTGAGTTTATTTTGTAATACACAAAAGCAAGTACGTAACTTTGTAATACTACTTCGGTCAAGAGTTTAGAAAAATGGTAAATTTAAGACGCAATTATTGCCCTACGATTGTTAAATGAAACCTACTTTATTATATCATGCGCCTTAAAAAATTCTCGTCTAATGACAATTAAGACGTAACTATACGTCAATAAGAAAATAATAACATAGAAATGTCGACTTCAAATAGTCACATAAACTGAAAAGCGTTTAAACTGTTCACTAAAAAGGACATATGCCTTACTAATTTATGATCATTAGCTTTGGAGATACGAGCGCTTAGAATGAGACATAATTTATTTCATAACACGCTGTAAAAAATGACGATTAAGGCATAATTATAGGTTATTAAAAAAATAATTGTATACAAATGTTGATTATAAATAAAAGTAAACTTTGTAGCTAACGGTTTCGCAAAAATAATAGAAGTCAGAACCGCGATTTGGTGAATAAATACCAAATTCACTTTGTTGAGAAGGGAAAAACTTTCAGCGAGTTTATTTTGTAATTCACAAAAAGGAAAACGAATACGTTTTTAATTTACCATAAATTTTATAGAAAACCTCATCTACATAAAATTTTATGAAAAATAATTGTCTCACAAAAGTTATTCCAGCTCCAGCGCAGACAAAGTAACCCCATCCCCCATCAGGCGGCTCGAAATGCTCCCCAAATCTATTCTTCGAACTCCTTCTGTTGTCATTATGATCAAAATCAAACAATTCCATAAAAATAACAACAGTGAAATTACACTTGTACCTACAATTATTTGCTCGCAAATAAAATACGAGATGTACTAGCGACTGAACTTGCCAATGTTAAAATGTATAATGTGTGCCTGAAAGGACATACTCGAGCGATTGAATAAGAAAACAATCAATGGTAAACTATACAGGAGGTTCTTATTTACTTGAGACTGGCTTAAATTACTTTCGTGTGAAGCAGCGAAGGTTCGGTGAAGGCTTCATAGGTGATTATTATAAATATAAAAATCGTCCATCAATTTTGAGTCGTACTTGCGGTAAAAAAATTAAAATGTAAGAAAAAATGGGTCACAATGAGTTTACTTATAAAATCCCTTAACCATCAACGAACACGTATTGAGGAGAAAAATTATTTTAAAAATACTGAGTCGCATATGCATTAATTTAGGCGTGGTGAAGCGAGACCCAAACTATGTAAATTAATAAAAATATTTGCGAAGGAAGTCACTTAATTACTTCTTCTTAAGATAATTATTTGGATATGTGTAATAACTTGGTTGTAGGTATAATCAATTCAGTACATTTAGTGCATAAAATCCTATTGCTCTAAGAGAAAAACAAAACGATAATAACCATTTTCAATCCTTTTTGAAAATTATATGTCACAAATAGGACCAGCTTAAGATCCGCAAATTGTTAGCATGAGGTTTTCTCCAGTTATAATAAGTTAAACAAGCTTCGGTTTAAATTTATAAAAGAATTAGAACGTGCATAATGGAAGTATAGCAGAAAAGGGAAAAGGATAGTTGCAGGAAACTTACAAAATATCAAGATGGCGTTTCGTGTAATCTTTTTGCGATTGTAGAAGTAATATTACTGCGTTTGTAGAGGCACAAGGTAGATCATAAGGCAATTAGCACCGAAGAAACAAAACTAAACTATTAAACCATTTACTTAGATTTAATTACCGTTTACTCTAATTTTACTTTCAAATGATATCCAAAAGAAAAGGAAAAATTTTATTCTGAAAACTCTTATTTTCTAAAAATTCAAATTAAAATTGATTTTCGCTTTTAATACCTCCATAAAAATTCGAATTCAGGGGAATTTTAATTTGAATTCTTACCTTTTGTCGAGAACAGTACAAGCTACGTGTCATATCACTTGTAACTCGAAATAACCTGTTGAATAGGTATGAGCAGAATTCGCACTGAGAATCGCGTGCACGTTATTTTTTTTCATATCGATAATCTCCTGAGAAGGAATATCGTAAATCATTTTTGGTATTTTTAGAAGAAATCGTGACAAAGATTCAAATTTACTGAATTTCTATATTTCTTTATTTCCCATAATTCTAACCCACCAAAAAAGGCTTATAAAATTGTTCCTTGTAGACGTCAATACAATATTTATTGATTTCTATTAAACTATTTATAAATATTAAAATACAAATTTTTGCTGTATATATAACGCCCAACATGTCCTTCACGGACATTAAAATGATAAAAAGGGAAAATATTTCCTAATTATATGAAATATCACGGTAAAACTTAATTATCGTTGAGACTAAAAGGGACCAATTAGGCACATGGTTTTTAGACTTTTTATATATATTTTAGACTTTAAATGCTTTAGCAAACAGAATAGAAGAGTGTACTCTATTTTTACATATTTTCAGATGATACAAAATTAAAAAAAAAAATTAACAATTCTGTTCATAATTTACAGCGTCATATCCAATGACGTATCGCATTCCTATATACATTACAATTTTTTTATCCTCGCTGTTTTATTCGTATCTGAGAAACTGCAGTAAAAATGAATTGGAAGAAACAGTTTGGAAGTTAGACGGCAGTGGCAAAAAAAATGGACAGCCGACCCGCAGAAAGCAGTAAGATTCGGTTCGGACTCTTCGGAACGCTACAAAAACATGTATAAAACTATAAGCAAACATAAAGCTAGATGTCAAATCCTAATATCAACCAAAAGGGCACACGCTTTCTTATTGTTTATTATATAAACAATTCTATTATATGTTTATTTTTAACTTTTTCTTTATTATATAAAGAAAAAGTTAAAAATTAAAAAAATGAAGAGGAGGCAGACGGTGTAAGAAGGTACGTATAAAACAGATGCCAGAACAGAAGCAGTATTTGACAAATCATTATGAAAATCAATGGGCTTCTATTCTGACAATTAACCAATTGACAGAAATCAAAAGCAATCACAGTCTTGTCATTTTACAAAGGAAAATTTAGATCACAATAAATATTTAAAAAAATTAAAAGATGATACTCTTTTTAGAGGAAGGTGTCCTCTTATCAAAACTTGTAAAATTGCCCGAGTTATAATTACTTTCATCATCAAAACTCGAGGCACAAACACCGCGAGGTATAAAATATGAAACAACTTTAAAAATAATTGAGTTATTCGACGATTCACTTTTCAACTTTAAGAACTAACAACTTGCAAATTTTAAAATAGAGTGCTCAGAAAAACTTTAACAACAGGTGTCACATTTAATCCTAATTAATATTATAAATGGGAAAATATTTTTTTTCATTGGAACTGACTTTTATTTCATGAAAAATGTTGTTCCATGAAAGTAAATAAAACATTTTTGTTTCATTGGAACTTACTTTTGTTTCATGAAAAATTTTGTTCCATGAAAGTAAATAAAATATTTTTGTTTCATTGGAACTTACTTTTGTTTCATGAAAAATGTTGTTCCATGAAAGTAAATCAAATATTTTTGTTTCATTGGAACTTACTTTTGTTTCATGAAAAATGTTGTTCCATGAAAATAAATACAATATTTTTGTTTCATTGGAACTTACTTTTGTTTCATGAAAAATTTTGTTCCATGAAAGTAAATAAAATATTTTTGTTTCATTGGAACTTACTTTTGTTTCATGAAAAAATTTGTTCCATGAAAGTAAATAAAATATTTTTGTTTCATGAAAAATAATTATCAATATATTTTCAAAACATATATGGTTTTGTAAGTATCATTAAAATTGCCATTTATTTTATATTAAACTCGCGTTACCAAATTATTTTTTATTCAGAACCATCACGAAAATGGTAAAATAGAATTATATTTAATTAGGGAAAATTTCGATTTTGATAATTTGAGTTGTGTCCTTGACATTAACACTAACACCGTGTCTGTACTTAATAAATTTAATTGATCTTAAATTCCATACTCTGTCTAATGTATCTTAAATTATACGATTTATCAAATGGGTCTTGAATTAGATTATTTATCTAGCATTTTATGATTTGTCATCATCATTGTTATTATTTTCCTGCAACCTCTAGGTAGGTCTAAAAAAGGTCTAAAAAAGGTTTCCTTTTCAGGTTAAAAAAAGGTCTAAAAAAGGTAGGTCTAAAAAAGCTCTAAAAAAGGTTTCCTTTTCTAGGTCTAAAAAAGGTTTCCTTTTCATAATGTTGAGTTCAGCAGTTTCAGAAGTAGAAGGGGGACATATTTCTTTACTTATTTTTCAGTATAACTCTGAAGATGTACTACCTAAAATCGTGGTATTTTTAAGACCCTAGTAAATATCCCTCTCAAACGACATCCCACACGAAATCTTTTCGAGTATATACATACTATGACTAACTTTCAATAAAGGAAAAAATACTTTCGTATGTAACTTACTTCACTATTCATTTAAACAGTAGAGTGGAAGTCGACACTACATGTCGTATGAAGTGGAAAACGACACTGCGTGTAAATGAAAAAACCGCTTTATCTGCAGCAACTTACTGCGTAGTGAGGTAATCTATGGTAACCTTTATTTATTGGTTGACAAATTATGTCAAGAAACCTGTTTCTATTAAAGTTAATCTCACAGTTTAAAATATTGTTCATAATTCGTAATAAATTGTCACACTTGTGGAAAGATTACTGATCGAGGAAAACTCATGGTTTAAAAAGTATTTCAGATGCATGTAGCATCTGAAATACTTTTTAAACCAAGCGGCTCAGTGACTGAATAAAAATAACAATTTCCCTGAGAGGCACAGCAGAACAAAATTGTTAGTAAGCATTTTATTATTTAGTTTTATTACCTGTAAAAATAGGCTGATTTTTAGAATAAATTGGTGGGCTTATTTATTCATTTATTGTAAAGTTTGTGACGGTTTCTCATAACAGTGTTTTTGATTTTATTGGAGGGGTCACTTGTACTTGCATCAGATGCTGCACTAGTTACTATAGGATATGAAAGAGATATATGTACTGATTGTCAACTTGAGAACATCATTACAGAGGTTAGTTAAACTTAACAATTTTTTTCCAAATTAATAGTTTCATGACAAAATTTCTTTGGTAATAGTTTATAATTCTACATAAAATTAGATGGGTTCCGCCTTATCTATATATAATAATGATAACGAAAGAGCTATCGTGTTATTGTTATTTTCATGCAGTAAACACCTGTCTGCGAGGCTACAGTAGATTAAGATGGCACTTTGATATGTTTTAATTTATTAGATGCTGTTTAGAATCCTTTTCTTTGTGGTAACACCACTAAAAACGTGAGTGAAAATTAAGAAACCCTAACAAAATGTTTCGACAATGCAGAATTGATTGTATGTATTGAGAGTAATGTTTACATTGGCGAAGCTGAAGCAAATAAGGCTGTGTATAATGGAAAAACTGTAAAGAAAGTAAGACAATTTTTTATTTTCATGTTCTTTTTTGTTTAATTAATAATTAATTGCTGAAGTTAAGTGTTTTGTTTTCAATTTCAGTTCCTATAGTAAGAAAAAAGAAAAAAATAAATCTGAACGGGCAGTCACTACTAGAAAGAATTAATTATTCACAATTAAATGAAACTACGTGATGTAGTATTATTTCTACTTTCTTTATATAAGGTTTGCTAATAGCCCACCTAAAGATGTTGTAATACAACGAAACCTAGGTCATGGTAAAGAACTTAAAGAAAGTAGAAATAATATTACATCACATAGTTTCATTCTTTATTGATAAGAATAACATGAATTTGAAAATGGTGAAGAAAGGATATGACTATTATGGCACGTATGGAATGCTAAACACACACTCTTCAACGAATACACTGACATACGCTTATAAACACGCAAATACTTAAGTATAGCAAAGGTGTCGGTCGAAATCTTATACTTTCGGGCTAAATTCCATTCGCTAAGTGTGTAGCATGCAATAAAGAACTTCCTTCCAATAGGATTGAATATTTGGGTATTGACTTAATTTGATGTAAATAATTAAATAGACAATTAGCCTTCTCTATATAAATTGTAACAAAAGTATATCGTTTATTCATACGGATGATTATGTCCATAAAACTGAGTAGAAAATGTTAAGAAAAATTATATGAAAATTGTTAACTGTTTCTAAAAATCACTATGTGCATTGAAATATTACATATATTAAAATCGACCTCAATGACGGTTTCCCAAACGGTTTGGTTAAAAAAAATAAAAAAATTCATTTGCATGAGTAAAATGCTCAGCAAGCTAATTTCATAGATAGTCTACAGCAAAAAGTCGATTAAAATATATGAATTAAGAATTTATGAATTAAAATTGTTGCGTACTATTCAGAATGGGTGTTCTGTTATATATCTTAATCAATCACCTATATACCTCAGTGTATGTTTTCACATCATATCCTAAAATAATTGTATGAACAAGTAAATTAATTCTGTTTTCCGTCATGGCTAATAAACATTAAAACCATATTTTAGTCAACACAAAATAATCGTACAATCTTTTTCATTAACCATCAGACAGAACTATGTATACAATCATATCATTTTTAAGTATTTTTTCGGTAACGTGATTTTTGTGCCCATCAAGCATTTAAAACAAGAAATATATACCGCATCGTGTGATAGCTGTCGAAGCTACACTTAGATAAAAAGCAAAAAATCGTCAATTTTTGTAAAATTTTAAATTGCGTTGGATGAATTAATCTAGACTAATATTTATGATATACCGATACATGTTCCGCAAATATAACTCACAAGAGCACAGATCATAGCACAAGAGGATCAAAACAAGGATATCGCTATCAAACTACCGAATGCCTCAGAAAAATTTAATATTAAAAGCAACGCGCCTCAAATATGGTCAGTTTATATTTTACACACTGTATATATAAAGCTTACAACAAAGAACGCGTCTATTATTCAAACAGGTAATTCTATGCATCAAATTGAGTGTAAATGTTAAGAAACTATATGAAAATTATCATCCATTTCTTAGAAAACATTTTTAAAATTGCGGTCTTAACGAAAAAAACTTACATTTTTACAGAAATACGCTGCGAACTAAGTATTAATTTGTTGCACATAGTTAACTGCATGAATAATAGACACGTGCTTTGTTATTGCCTCTACACACATAAACACAAACACAAAAAAGCGCGCACGCACGCTCACAGGCACGCGCCATTTTACTTTAATAATCTTGTTGCATAGTAATTGAGATTTCCGTTTAAAGTACCTATCAACAAAAAATTCGTTGCAGACTGTGAGGCTCTGAAGGACGGACGGATGACCAATATGAAATTATTGGGGTTCGTATTTAAGCGTGACAGACAGACAAGGCGTGTAAAGTAGGAAAAAATATTTTTTAAAACTTTTATTCACCTCTTTAATTATTATACGAATATTTTAAAAACTTTGATGACTTAAAATATACAGGTTATAATATATATATATATATATATATATATATATGTATGTATATATATATATATACATATATATACATATATATATATATAATTTCGCCTGAGCATAATTTAAAAAAAATCTGCTTTGAAAATAGAAAAATATAAATGTACTGTCTTCTATATCTTTTGTAGATATAACAAATATGGGGAATATCTAGAATTATCTAGAATTATCGCTGTAGTTTTTCTACAACTTTTGCGTAAACTTATAAAACATTTTTTATAATTTTAGGTTGAGTAGTTTCAGAAATAAAGGGGTGGGACTTATATTTTTGCATATTTTTCAGTATAATTTTGTAGCTATAATACCTAAAATTATGAAAAAATACTTAGAGACCCTTAATAAAAAGCGGAGTACAAGGTTTATACAAGACTTGAAGTATTTTGTGGGGTTCCGTACTTCAAAAGGACAAAAGGGAACCTTTATACGATCATTCACGTGTCTGTAGATTTGCCTGTCACAGTTCTGTTTCTCAAAAACAGCTTCACGTAAAATTTTTTTTTAAAGTTTACATTTATTACAGTAATAAAATATATTAACCGCGCATATTCGATTAGCTAAAACTCAAATTAGTTAAAACAAATTAAGTACTCGAATTTTGTTTCATTTCAAATATGTGCGAAGTGTCATTTGAAAGGATTAATTAAAAAAGTAATTTTTTCTAATAATATTAGGTATCATATCTTCAAAGATATTTTGAAAAATATAAAAAAAAATTATGGATAATAATGCATACCAATTATGACTACTTTATGAAAAATAGTGGTTTTTAGAAGATCACACAAAGGCTATAAGAAAACTATGTCAATGATTCTAGATTTCGTAATTTTTTAAATAAACACCTTGTTTTTATGCCTATGAACCTGTAGTTGGGAATATATTTATGTTTTTCTACATTCTCAACGGATTTTCTCAGAAACTATGCCACATTTAATAAGTTTGAAATTGGCAAAGTAATACATCTTATTAACCCGTGTATTTTTTACTAACTTGTTAAAATTTTTAAATATGACATTTAAAGACAGGGTAAACAAAGGCCTGAATTTTTTTAAAAGTTATATATCTTATAGGTTTCATTTGCTTATGTGACATACACAAATATTCTAAATTGTATTTTGAAAAGGATATCCCAAAGATATGCGAAAATTTTGCATTCCCCCTTAACTCATAAACTACTGAATGTATTTACGCAATGAAAAATTAACATTTGCAAATAGTTTAATAGAAATACTACGTAACTTTAAATGTCTATAGCTGCCTAAATGGTACGGAACTCTCGTAACGCGGGTTCTACTTGTGTTTGAAAGATTTTTATTTATTTTATGTAAATGCTCGTACGTGTTATAACTTTAAAGTTTCTCGGTCGTAGTTATTCTTCCATTATATTTGTGATCAAACTAATTATCTCCCAGCATCATTATTATTAGTTTCGATTTCATTCCACATTAATACATTTCGCTTAATCAATCTAGTAAATTGTTTTAGAAAATGAACCCTTAAGAAGTATTTAAGATATTTCGTCCATTTGTTTATTAATTTAGATTTGAATTTCAAATGTACGCAAACGAGTGGAACACAGCGAGTCCCGTTTTTTTTAAAACTAACATTTTAAAATTGTAATCTAACAATACGAATCCAATTTATCTATAAATACTAGTTTTAACCCGCAGCTTAGCTGACGTGGTCATAATAAAAAATTTATGGAGAGAAATTCTAATACTTAATAATACTTATTAATCAATATAGATCGCACTGCATGCCGTCCAAAGTGTTTAATTTTATTTTCGTGACTTTATAATATAAATGTCAATTAAAATAAAATTTTTAAATATGAAATTTAAAGACAGGGTAAACAAAGGCCTTAATTTTTTTAAAAGTTATATATCTTATATAGGTTTCATTTGCTTATGTGACATACACAAATATTCTAAATTGTATTTTGAAAAGGATATCCCAAAGATATGCGAAAATTTTGCATTCCCCCTTAACTCATAAACTACTAAATATATTTACGCAATTTATTTCCCTCTGAATAAGGGATTAAATGGGGTGATTCTGTTGCTACCTTTTAGTGTGTATGTAGCGTTTTAAAATATCACGTCTATCCGTGATAAAATAGAAATAGAAATAAGAATGTTCCCGAAGGAATGAGATTTCCCGAAAGGAAAAAGTAGCCAGCCAACTATCTCTGCAAAAAAATATGTCGATCTATTGCTACCTTGCAACGTGAAAGAGAAACAATGAAACACATTTTTGCATTTAAAATATTAGAATTACAATATTAGTTAAATGAGATTTTCCGGGATGAAAAGTATCCTGTGTCATTTCCCTGTCCACCGACTATCTTTATGCAAAAAATCACATCGATACGTTATTCAGCTATGACATGAAAGAAGAATAAAGAAACACACTTTTGCATTTAAAATATTAGTTAGTATTATCATAATAGTTGAGATGAGATTTGATAGGGGCGAAAAGTAAAATATGTCATTTTCCGGCCCGTCAACTACCTATATGCAGAAAAATCACGTTGATTCGTTGTTCCCTTGTAATGTGAAAGAAGAACAAATAAATACACTTTCACATTTGGCATATTCGTTGGGATTTTAATATTAATTAGGATGAGATTTGAGAGGGACGAAAAGTAATCTATGCATTTTCCGCCCCGCCAACTACGTACATTCAAAAAAATCACGTTGATTCGTTGTTCCCTTGTAATGTGAAAGAAGAACAAATAAATACACTTTCACATTTGGCATATTCGTTGGGATTTTAATATTAATTAGGATGAGATTTGAGAGGGACGAAAAGTAATCTATGCATTTTCCGCCCCGCCAACTACGTACATTCCAAAAAATCACGTTGATTCGTTGTTCCCTTGTAACGTGAAAGAAGGACAAACAAATATATTTTTCTATTTAGAATATTCGTTGGGAATGTAATATTTATTAGGATGAGATTTGAGAGGGGCGAAAAGTAATATATGCCATTTTCCGGCTCGCCAACTACGTACATTAAAAAAAATCACATTGGTTCGTTGTTCCCTTGTAATGTGAAAGAAGGGCAAACAAATACACTTTCGCATTTAGAATATTCGTTGGGATTGTAATATTAGTTAGGATGAGATTTACCGGGTTGGAAGATAACATATGTCATTTCTCGATCCGCCAATAATCTCTGTGCATAATGTGCAATGTGCAAAATCACTCCGATCCGTTGCTCCGTTGTGACATGACACAAAAACAAAGAAACATACTTTCGAATTTGTAATATTAGTTGGGGTTGTGATATTAGTTAGGATGAAATTTCCTGGATGGGAAAGTAGCCTATACTCGTATTATTTCCTAGACCGCCAACTATCTATGTGCAAATAATCACGTCGATCCGTAGCTCTATTGGGACAAATAAACACACTTTTGCATTTAAAATATTAATTAGGATCATAATTGAATATGGTTCGAGTTAATTTTGTAGAAATTCATAAGTTATCTTTGCTAATAGCCCACCTGAATATGTTGTGATATAACGAAACCTAGATCATGGTAAAGAATTTAAAGAAAGTAGAAATAATACTACATCACTTAGTTTAATTTAATTGTAAGTTTATAATGTTAGTGGGAATAAGATTTTCCGGCACGAAAATATAACTATATCATTTCCCGGAAAACCAACTATCTCTGGGCAAAAAATCACATTGATAAATTGTTCTACTATGACGGGAAAAAAGGACATACAAACACACTTTTCTATTTACAGTATTATAGGTAGGACTCTAAATTAAGGATTACCCTGAACGACTATGTTACTCCTTTATATTACGCATGTAAAGGGTTAAAAAAAGTCACGTCAAACCGTTGTGACGCAGCTTCCTTATTCACTTTGTGTACTTTTTTAGTTTTATCGAGTGGCCACTATGGCGAAGTAAAACCAGCACGGAGAAATAACGACTATTAATTATCGTTTTGTTTTTAGTTCGTTTTATTTAAAATTCTAACTGCATCATTTTATTTACGATTTTATCCTGTACTATTTTGTAATCTTAATCGCTTATACCACTTTTACAAATAACTCCCCTGACATGATATTTCACACATATTACAGTGCCACTGTCCAGGGACGTGCTGATTTTATACAACTGATAAACAGCATTCCTGGTAAACACTCTGATCCTGTTAAATTATTAAAACACATCAAAGGATACCTTAGCCTGATTATTCCTACTGATATGTCCTTTATAAAACTACACCTAGATAATACGAATGCTACCTTCAAAACGGTAAGATTTCTTTGTAAACAACATTATATGTTTAGCAACACAGAGTGCCATAATGTCATTCAACCACGCTTTATACGGTATTACGACATAATCAATAATTTCTTTTCCATATTCCATTTAGTTTATAAACGCTCTGCTTGTTTTTACGGCGTTGAAGCCATCTTCAAACATATTTTTTGTACAATGTGTGAAAATGACGCCATTAAGTACAGCAATGCTATTCAAAAAGTGGAAAAAGATCAAAGACAATTAGCAAAATATATGAACAAAATTAACAAAATATACGAACAAAATTAGCAAAATATATGAACAAAATTAGCAAAATACATGAACAATATTAACAAAATACATGAAGCAAGATATTTTAGATGTAGTATAAAGTTATAGTTAAAAAATATTATAGTATTTTCAGTTATTACTTATATCATTAGATTTAGATCATATTCATATCTTAAACTGAAAAATATTAATTTAGATTCTTTTAAAGAAAATGCCAATATATTTCAAGAAATCACATATAATCTAAACTTGATAGGTCAGGTTTATCTTAGAATATGGTATTACTCATATGCCACTATGTATATATTCTTTATCATTATGTTCTCAATCAGCTGTAAGATTTATAAGTGTAAAAGCAAAATTAAGAAATATCTAGTTCAACCTGTACCTAATACAAATAACTTAAACTCTGAACATGCTTCTGATACGGATACAGTCAATCTCCCGATACCGAAACTAGAATTAGAACTTCTATGATATAAACTCACACAACTGTCTTAGTTTTCTCTCCAAGAGGAGAGCTGTTATACCCTGTAAGTAGAGTTGCTAATAGCAATGCTTACACAACACCGCTCCCATGATTCTCATATTAACATTATAACACAAGCCAACTCTGAAAGTATCACCTTACCATAACGAAGCCCTATTTTCAGGTTCATCAGCAAATTCCTCTCCCAAATGCTTCAGATTTCTTACCTTTTATAAAACTCTTAAGACAGGAACTTCACGTGTTCAGACCACTCAGTTCAATTCAGTCCTTAGTCCGTGTCAGACGTAACTCAAATTTAACTTAATATTTAGTAAAAAGTAAAATTTAGTTTTAATAAGTTTTAACAATAATAAATAATTAAAGAATAAATTTATTTTTAAAAAGTCACATTTTAAAGTCGTCATAACACACCTACTGTATTGTATTCATACAATACCTACTGTATTGTAATAAAAATGTTTTGCAACCCAAAAATCGAATCTCATGTTTACTCGTAACGTAACCTATTTATATTTAATGACCTTTACTATTTTCTGTTGTCAAATACTGCACTGATATAGGCAAATATCTATGTAACCAAAATTTCTTATTTCTTTCATTTTCAAGCGACCTTTATGTGTCTTAAACCGTTCCTATAGCACTGCGCAGCTACTCGCATCTAGAATCGCCTTGATGAATGGCCTCCAACTTGCAGTAGGTTATTTTTCCTTTTTTAATCGCTGGAGTTTAACTTTGGAGAAACAAAATTTTAAAAAAATTAATTCAAGAATCGTTTCGTGTAACGTCTGTAAGAAAAGTTGCAAAATAAGTGGTAATATGACCAATTTAGCCGCGCATTCAAAGATGTGCTATAGAGTGATTGCTGCTATGCATCATTTTGAAACAGTAGAACAAACAATACAAGCAGGCTAACAGCGAAATACATTAAAAACAGACTACTTAAAGAAATCTCTGTAGCAAATATAGATTTAAATAATTAAACAGCTCATTATCTGTCGTTAGATAGATGACTCTTATTGTATTTGAGGTATATAAATGTCTGAAAGAGTTCGCATTGTAATTCCTAAAAAAATATTCTGAGTAATGCCTTTTTATTTATTAAAATCAATACGTTTATCGCAATATCAACCGTCAGTAGTCGAAATGGTTAATATATCAAATAATCACTTGGTTGCCCGTCCGACCGTCCGTCTCTCTATCAAAGCCCTTTTCCTCAGAAACGGCTAGAAAAATCAAATTGAAATTAATATCGTATACGGAGACCATGATGATGAAAAATGATGCAGACAAAATTTCGTGTTCCTTTTGATTCACGCAATAATAAAATTTGACCCTTTAAAAGACATTTTTCTTTATTTTTAACATAGTTTTACTTATTGATCATCAACACTTATAGATTAGTTCTGGTCGACATTTTATACGGCTATATTTTTTGTGGTGTGAATCTTAAAATTTGGCATAATGGGATATCGTATAACATAACTAAAAGAGAAGTTTAGAAATCAGTTATTTCTAGTCTTATATGGAATTAATTTCTTTTCAGCATGCGCTTGTGAAAGATATAGTGCCAGGAAAGGTTGAGTCCCAGTAAAATGTCTCAGTGAATGTTGAGCTCAACAACATTCACTGGGACATTTTGGATCTATTAGAGGTAAGAAAACCTAGCAAGGAAAGAATAGAATTGAACTGTTGGTACATGAACGAATAGAACACCAAATTGTGAGTAGATTCAAGAACGATTCGAATAATTACAGGCTGATAAGTCTTCTTTTGCAAGTGGACAAACTATTGTGCAATGTAACATATTGATCAACAAGTTAAATTAGATTTTTACCAACCTCAAGAGCAAGTAGGTTTCAGTGCGGCAGGGTGCTTATTTAAAAATTAGACAGTAACAGTTCCTGCTATAACTAGCGTACGTTGACTGAGAGTGTCTTGCTACCGTTACATAGCAAACCTGCATCTATACGCAGAAGTCAGGTAGGAAAACACAATATTACCCTAACTTTATTCCCTCGTCGTAGAAGACGTTTTTTGATAGCAGAATTGGGAAAATGAAGGTCTTATGTTATCTGGTACACGTTTAAATAAATCGAGGTTTGTGGACTATATAGTATCGTTTGCTAATAATCCAGATGAACTATAATCCAGAAACTGCATTAAGCCTCGCTGTCGTAAGACTCGAAATAAATCTGGACAAGACAAAACCATGACATCGGAAATCGATGGCTCTACTATCATAAATATGGCTCTACTATCTTAAATGGCAGTTGACTAGTCACTTCGCTCTAAAGTCGAATTCATGGTGTAAAGTTCTCTTGGAGTGGAGATTATGAATGTACAAACAGAAATTGGCCGCGAATGCGATGAAAAGATGATAGATTAGAGTAGAATAAAGTGGCGGACACAAACTGGATCCAAAAAGCCCAAAAAAGAACAGAGTGGTGCAGATTGAAGGAGCCCTGCACCCAAAATGGTGGATAGCTTATAATGATGATGATACTGAAAAATATGTATGGCAAAGTTTTTTTTAATTAATAGGGTATTTCAATAGGGTATTTCCGGTCGACCTATAATCTTTAAATTCAGCATAATAGGAGGTCGTGCAGAGAAAAATTAAAAAATTAATGATTTCTAATTCTATGTGGAATTACAATTTTTTTCGAATACTCGCCTGTGAAAGATATAGTAGGCAACATATTTACGTTCTGGAATATTAAAATTTGTAAATAGTTTGATAGGAATGAATATTACACCATAATTTATACATGCCTATATTCTTAGAATATAGAGTAATCCAGAAGGCGCATACGCACAAATCACTTCGCGGTCGCGGTGAAGCCAAAAATCGGTGGAGGGGGCACCGCGCTCCGCCTACTAGCGCCCTCCCCCAACGCGCACGGTGTTACCGACAGAATAAATTTACCCACGGACTTCAGGAAAACGACGCATATAAATATATTTGCTTGCAGCAGTAGGATTCAGATTTACATCAATTTATATGGTCATGGCTTGTCTTATATGAAGTATTATTAAGGCCGCCGTGTTAAATTTTTAAAATGTTTATTTTGACCACAACCAAAGTATTTAGATTAAAATTATTTAAAAATTTTGTCACATTTTACCATTTTATTCATCACTTAACACTTTTAATACAAAAAGAAAACAATTATCTCAGTGTCTTAAAGTAAAAATAAATGTGAAAAAGCCCATAAAAAAAGTTTAAAAATATTGGATCTCATACTAAAGAAATTAAAAATAGGACGAAACAATTATTTATATTAATTAGCATTCAATGTCGTGATAAAATTTCTTCATATTTTAAACAATATCGGTTCGCATTTTTAATAAATTAATGAAGACGGTGGAAATGAATGAATGTAACATGTGCTTCTTGTCGTAATCCTACATATAGTGATTATAGACGCAATACGTAAAATATTCTAAAATTTAATACGATAACGGGAATTCAATCGTTACACTAAATTCTCCAACGACATTTTCCATATCCCAATTTTTTTACAAATAAAATTTTACATTTTTCAGTATCGAGCAATTAAGATGTTTTAATTTGGGTAAACAATTTTTTAAGAGGTGACAACACCAATAAAAAATGGCGCGCTTCTGTTGATAACAATCCATTTCGATATTTTAAAATTGCATAGTTAATTGAAAATGAAATTAAGTAATAGTTTTTACGTATGAAAAGTAATCCCCATTTGTTTCTTTTTCAGTCCAGTGATATTATTCAGGTGAGAATAGCACAAGCCGGCATTTTAAGCTATATTGTCACGTAGAAAGCACCATAACCTTTCATAGCTGTCTTAAATTGCACTGACAGCCGTGTTTTGAAACTACTACTGCATTTTATGCGTAGTTTTTTTGGACACACTTTTGCGCGTGTTCTCGCCTTCTGGAGTGCTCTTTATTCTATGCCTATATTTCTACTGGACCCTCATAGTGTGAGTTTTACTCGTGTTTGTTGGTATTTCTTCCTATATATCAAGTTAACGATATATGTTTATATATATATATATATATATATATATATATATATATATATATACACATATCTTTGATCGTACGGCTGAAATTACATACGAATGATATTAGTTCAGTGGATATAGCCACGGTACCATGAACCTCATTACCTTACTTATGAATCTACCTGGCATGGCCAATAACGTTATATTTAATAAATATATTTAGAGCCTTATGAAACAAAAAAATGTTATGAATACAAAATGATATTTTCGAAGAGACAAACAATCAAAGGAAGCAAATAAGTAAAACAGATAATTTTAGTTATAAAAGTTGGGCCATTGTAACTATGGGTAAGCGAGTATGTCGCGAGTGGGAATGGGATAGCATCGCTGTAAGCCTATCAAAATAGGTAAGTTACATATTCGTGTTAAATTTTGAAATAGTGATTTTCTAGACGTACGATTTGAAGTAAATAATAAAAAAAGTTAAAAAGAATACTCTTGGCATGTAATTACAAGTAAAATATTATTTTAAACTTTTACTAGTGACGAGCGTAACATTATAACACATATTTATAAACTAAGAAGGCACTTTAATATTTATTTCAATAAAAAGAATGTATTGAGAAGCTATGAGACGTAAATTCATACTAACTGAGAATAAAGTAAAAACATGGCAATTATTTTTTATGAGCGCTTTTATAGCGCTAATAACATGTATATTCAACGCGTAAATAAGACATGGCCATGGATCGCACTGACGTGTTAGCCAAAAATAGTTTGTAAAAGATTCTAATGTACGTTGGCCTGAAACTATTTTTTAAACAAAAAAACGTTCGTTTTCACAATAATATTTTGGTACAATCATTACAATTGAGGTTAATCTCCTAAAGATGTCAAAATTACATTTTTACTCCGCCAAAAAGGTGTCTAACTAATTTAAATAGGTTACAGATTGTTGTTAAATCGGTATAACAAGCAGGATTCTATGAGTTCCCGCGTACAAAATAAGATAGATATACTAGGATAACACTGAAATTACTTAGCATTGATCATTTTTCATAATGAAAAATAAATTGAGACATTGTGGTACTTTGCTTGAATTTATTATTTATTTCTAAAGAAACGGGAGCATATTGAAAATAAGTCAAGAATTTATCACGTCAAAATGAATTTAACACGGGAAAAATTTGTTCGATGATTTTTATGACTTTTGTTGCGGTGGAACCACAAATCATGACATCGACAACAAAATTACAATCGACTTCGATTGGCATTTTGTAATGAAGCCCCATCCCGCACTACTTTTTATAGCTGTTTTATCGAGCTCTAACGTAATTGTATCACACTCAATGATGAGCATGTGGCTCATGATAAAGATGGACATGAGTACTTATTAGAAGTTCCTGGTAAATTTAGGCATTACTATGAGTCAAGTGCAGAAAATTATACATGAACATTTAGGCATCAGGAGGCTTAGTGTTAGGTGGATGATTTAACCGAAGCTCAAAGACACCGTCGCCTTGTTTTGTCTCGCGAGATATGAGAAAAATTCAACGGAAGTCACTCAAATGCCGTTTTCAATAACGCCACGGAAGACAAAGTTGAATATACTGTTATGAATCGGAAACTGAGAGACAGTCTGTGCCGTAGGTGTTTCCTTATAAATAGTGCCAGCAAAGAGGAACAGAGAGTAAATTCCTTGAAAAATATGGTCACCTCATTCTTCGGACGGACGAGTTATTTTGGCACGATCTTCCTTCATCTCGACAACGCCTGTGTACTACACTCAGCTAAACGGACGACCGAATATTTGGCTATATCGGGTATACAAATTATGGATCATCCGCCATAAAGCCCTGATGCCATCGCACCACGCGGTTTATATTTATTCCCAAAAATAAAAGTTAAACTGCGAGGGATACAATTTCCCGAATGTGGAAAAAACGGTGCTTTCGAAAAGGTCGCGGAAGAAACGCCCAAGAAAAGGCAGGCCGACTGCTTCTCAGTGCTTCTGTCGAATGAAACGATGTGCAGAACCCCGTCGATGCTATTTTGAAAGACAATAAATAAATTACAAACTTGCTAGTCCGTTTTGATATTGATGTTCTAAAAACTTTTCGTGTCACATCTGGTGATAAATAACAATTTCCTCGTATTTCTTGCCGCTCTAGAAAAATATAATGTCAACAAAATTAAGCGTCGTATACTTCATGAACACCACGTGTCACAATGATACAACGCTATTTATAAACAAACCTTTTATTTGAATTTGAATTTTACGTGATACAAATAATATTATAAATTGTTATAAATTAACAGCCTGTCCTTAATGAAAAAGAAAAACAATTTCAAATTTTTGCCTTAGGATATACGTCCTTTAAAATAAAAAAGTACTGCGCTAAATTATTTCGATGGGTTAAACAGTTATCGAGATATTGAATGTAATATCTGCATCGCATGACGTTATTCGCTTGACGCATCGCATGACGTGTCAGCTGGCTTCTGTGACGTCAAATTATAAAGCTAGTTTACGCTAAAATTCTTAATATATCCAATCCTCAAACTGGAAAATCATATATTATAACAAAGTGTATGAATACAACCACCAAAGCACAGAAAAAATTGCTTTTATTGTTCCATTTGTTGCCAAAATTCAGAAGAAATGGATAAAAGTTATGACAAAGGCTGATCCACTTGGAGCTAAAATTGGGTATACCGTTGCTTACCTAGGTTATTCTTAGCAACCTAGTATGTAGTTGATTCTTATTTTGTAAATAATGTTCAGGTTTCTTTATCCCTTGTTAGGTTATATCAATATTAAAGTTACAAAATTTTTGGTAGTATTTTCAACTCTTTCATTTGTTTTTTCTTGATAAGGGTGTTTTTTATATTAAATTTTCCCATGAACCAATATGATAATATAAGTGGAATCCTAGCAAGTGTAGATACTTACCCAGACCAGAGAATGGGGAAGTACAGAATATTTTGGTGCTAGAAAAGCCTAACTATGTTTAACTTTATAAGAATAAAATTTAACCTCAAGGAAATCTGAGGGGCACCTAATAACCATTTGCCTACACTTAAAGCATTTCTTTTTTACTATTTCAGATTGACAATGACGTGGAGAACTATGTGAAGTATAAACTGGTTAGAGGCAGAATAAAACTTGAAGATAGACAGTTCTCCGCATATTCGAATACCAAAAGGAAATAAATGACAGACGTTTTTTCATAGGCAGAGCAAAAAATTCACTTGACGTATTCAGTGACGACGCGATGCGGTTTCAGCCAACACCTATGTGTAGTAGTAAATGTCGTGTCAGCGCTGGCTTCTGTGACGTCAAGAACTTGACTCTGTCGTTTTATTCTTGCGCAATGTTATAAATCTCTCGATATCGAGACCCGTACTACGTTGTTTAAAAATGCTTATTAGGTTATGAATAGATATTTTTTCTACTTGTGTTCTCGGAAATGTAGTACAAGAGCAAACACTGTATACGAAATTGACGACTCTTTGGTAATATTTTATTCAAAAAACCTTATCCTCGTTATAAATAACTTAATGAGATTCTTGAAAACTTAAGTCTTGATCATCTATTGTAAAATCTGTATCTGTAAAAATTACAAAACAGTGACATATTTTAAAACCATATAAATAAATTATTTATATATTAAGGCTCCAGGCCTAAGACTGGTAACTAAATGATTCATTTGGCATAGTCATTTTGACAGCATATTTAAAAAATGAATCACATTATTTACAATAATTACCATTAATTTAAAAATGGATCACATTATCAAAAAAATTTTTTTTTATTTTTACCATGTTTATTTTAGCCAAATTTCTTTAACATAATATAGTCAGATGTTCGAAACAAACAAATTGTTCCGTATTGATATTGTTAAATTGGATGTTAATATATCCAATTGGATGTTAATTCAAATGTTTCCTTAAATTATATGTAGCTGTTTTGAATGAGAATTTAGTTTTGTAAATATTGCAAGAAACAAAATAATCACCCAAGTCTGTAAAATACTCTTACAGGGCATTAGACTTCCTTATGGTCATAATGACGAAATTAGAATTTAACCTTATTAAAAGGTAGTAGATATTTATGTACACTATGTACTTACAATATTTACACTACAAAATAATTACGCTCAATTATGCCAATAGAAAACCGGAGAATCATTAGAAGAAAAGAGCACCGTACTTAAAATCCTTATTTTGACCTTCCTTCTTTTGACCTTTTGATCCTTATTTTACTTGTAATGAGTAAATATTTGTCCGTGAACTGCGAAGTGTAAAGCAATACTTAAAGTAATGAGTAAAACGAGTATGTTTGACGTACTCGTATTACATACTGTAAAAGTATTACGACTTGGGAGTATTTAAATATTCAGTTTGTCCCTTATTTCATACACGTTTTAAATATGAAATAGCGAGAAAACCCGAGTACGAGATACGAGAATGAAACAGATATAGATGTAGGGTAGAGTTATGCCGCAGCCCGATCATAAAGTAATCATTGTACGAACGTCCGGTCGGCCATATCATACAAGTGTGTTTATATTTATATATATATATATATACATACACACATATATATATATATATATATATATATATATATATATATATATATATATAGTGATCTTGTAAGGATTCCGTTTTGCTTTTTAAGGTATGCAACTCTAAAAAACACTACCACTTTAGTTATAAATGTGGTGGAGAGGCGCGAAAGTACATATACACAGCGACCAGTCATTACAGCGAATGTGGAGGCATTTTAAAGTGAGGTCACACAACAAATGCGGCCAAAATGTACCGAGGTTTGAATGTGTATAAATTTAAAACTACTTAGCCTTGCATGAAACAGAAACAGATGTCTTCCCGGGCATTTTAAACAATTTTAAGGTCATTAAAATAAGCAATTTTAAGATCTCTCCAAAAAACTTAATATAACAAGCTGTTATTGACTTCTCGAAAATAGATTTCTCTCGTCCCCTTAACCTTAAAAAGTATCCCTTTATTTTAAATCCTTTTAAGTCCTATGACTACTCTTCTATGTTTAAATTCCCAACGTTTTCAACGAAACTACATGAATTGTATTATTCGTTTTTTCGGAGTTTACTCCGTAAGAATCGATTTTTATATATAGCGTCCGGTATAATGTTTTATCAGAAGTAAAATCAGAAGTTCAGAGCGTACGAAGTTAAGAGCGTTAAAAAAAGTGTAACCGTTAGGTTCTGCGAAGTTTAGAGCTTTAAAAAAATTGTAACTGCGCATCTTTAAAGTGAAATATCAATATATTTATTTGACATTTTCTTATGGCGTAATCACAATCACAGAGTGTGACACACATAGTTTACTATCGCTCGCTTATATCAAGATATAATCATTAAATCTCATAATGTGTGAATATTTGGTGTCTTCTATCCTACAAAATTAAAAAGTCTCTTTTAATTTTAACTCCTTAGTCTGACGTTATTAAATGTTTTTTTAATTCTGTTATATAAATTTTATCTTGTTCATTTGTGTTTTACTTGAAAATAAATATATCGCCAGCATTTTTTTATTAAAGAATTTTCCATTTACATTTAATGATATTGATATTTATATTTATGTACAGTGTTACCTGTTTTATACATTCCAATGCAATGGTACTTAAGGAGTAAACCCCAGTCGCGCGTCGGAGCTGACATGCACATTTTTTTTTTAATTACCTAGCAATTCCTTTTCTTATGTAAAGAAAAAATTATCTTCATTAAAATTTTTAAAAGTTCTAAATCTCAGTACATCTCCTTACAAGTCATCTACTAAGTATTATTTAACTTCAATCACTACATATCTTTAAAGACTTTACAGTTTATTCTAACCTAGTCATTCTTGATCTCTGGACATCATTAGCTGGTGCAGCTACATCTAAATTTTTAGGGATCTGGTCTCCAGTGTCTTGTTGATCATATTCCAGTAATTCATTGTATTTCCCACTTGGATTATCTACAACTTCAACTGTCTTTGATTCCGAGGCGCACTTATATATAAATAGCGATTTTTTCAGCCAATCTCTGTTTTTCCTCGCGGTTTTTGCTCCTTAAAATACTTCATGGAATCTTGAACCTCCCCGGCCCAATATCAACCCTTAAGACCATTTGTCTGCATTTTGTACACTTTTCTTGGTGTTCAAACATATACTTCTTGATCTATGTCCAATACTGGTAATTTCCTGGCCTTTCTGTCATAATATTCCTTTGTCCCTCTTCTTTTCAATTTTATCTTTAAGATGTCTGTACTTCAAGTTTCAAAAATTGACTGTTGGTAGTAAAGATCTGAACCGATCTTTGAACCGATCTTGCTTCTTAACATCGTTGTTAACTTTTGGCGTATTCCTCCAGTTTAATAAACTCAGCAAACATCTTAATCATTTTTATCAAATGTCTTGATAACTCACTCTATTAGTGAGTTTTACAGCTTACATCTTTTAGTGATTTTTACAGCTGATCCGACTTTTTTATTTCGGTAACTATTTGAAAGCGATAATGTTGCATGTATGAATTTCCATTTTCCCGAAAACTCAGAATTCTTCTCTACAAAACTGCCGTTAGAAGAGAATACTTCGCTACAAAACTGCCCCTATCTGTAACAACTGTCTTTGGAATTCCATATCGACTGCAATTTTGTCCACATTTGTTAATAATTGCTCTTGATGAAATATGTTCCAGACGTCAATTTCAAAATAGTCGAAATAATGGCCAAGTGGAATCAACTAATCCTCAAATAGACCCTGCAGAAACTCTTTTCCGTGGACACGCTGGAATCTGCTGAATCTGCCAGATTTAAACATAATCTTGAATAATGTTGCATAGCTCGCAATTCTATATTTGGTGTATAATTGCACTGGATATTCTCAGCCAAAATATTATATCTCTTGTTCTTCTCTGAGGTATTTATATCCAAATGTCTTTGATGCGCCCTGTATATCATTTCCTGTCAAGGACTTCTTGGAATAACAACTCTCTTTCCCTTAAATATCAATCCATCCTGAACACAAAATTCATCACTATATGTCCAGAACTCTCGATTCAAAGAAGAAAATTCTTTTACCAATGGCTATCACTCTTTTGACGTGAAATGTCTTTCATTTCGGTCAGAGAGGGGTCACTTACAAAAACCATATGTAACGAAATATGTTATGGCAAGATCGCTTATAAGTTTGGAAGTATATCACCTACCGGCATTATGTTAAGAAGTCATTACTCGGTAGTGGATACGTCGCTGGCGTAAATGGAGCTGCAGTCGCGTGCAGCACGACTCATTCGGAACTAAATTTACCATCGCGCGATGTGTTTAATTAGTGATTACGCAGCAGTACATTGATCGATTCGAGCGGGAGTGGTCGCGTTTGACAGAGCTCACGACGTTATAATAGGTGTGCTACATAAAATTCACACTTTTGACCATTAGAAGTTGTTGAATTTAAAAAAGTGTTTTATTTCTACAAAATTTGACGATTGCTCTACTGTGGCGCCAACGCGTGCGGTACGTAACGTACAAAACTGGTGTGCAAGAGCTCGGGTACTGGTAGCAAGAGAGAGAGAGATTCCGGCCCCGACGACTCGTCTTCACATCGGCGGAACGTGTTCGTCTCCAAAGTTCACGTGTTAGATTGAGCCAAGCGCAGGAACCACAGCCATCTACGAGTGCGGTGGGTTCAAGCGACGTAAGGCAGTTTCGAGTACCACTATTTGATGTAACTGTGGCTGCAATGGTGGCAGAGAACGAGGCCACCTCATCAACATCCACAAGAATGAGCCAGGCTGCACCCGACAGTAACAGTACAAGGCCACAGTTAGCAGATTACGCATGCGCCGGGCTATGGCCGATCGAGGAGAGACTACTTTCCCCAAGGTTCCTTGACATGCAAATACGATAGTTGCGATATGCAGGGCAATACGACACTGTGGAATAAATAATCAATATTCCGGTTGACGTAAACAACATGGTGCAAACCCATAAGTACGCTCAAGACATTTCACGTACTCCACTGCGGCTACGTCCGTGATACAGCCTATTATTAGTTCAATTAGGGTTGGGTCCTTTTCAGTTTTTGACTTTTACATAGGTTTCAGAAAAAATGCTCAAACAATCTTTGATTTTCATGTCATTCAATTCCTCGAAGACTGTCCTCTTAGAAATACTGTCCTCTTGAAAAACATTGTAGTTGAAACTTTCAACATCATAAGAAAAAAGCGATTGTTTTGAAAGAATATCTGCTATTTACGTTTCTCCCTTCTTGAATGAAACTTCAAATTATAGATACTTTTGTAGACGCAGTAACATTTGCAGTAGTAATTAATTTTAATATAATGATCTCTAGTGACTTGTGATCTGGTTCGACATGAATAACTTCCCTACCACTGATGAACTGATGATATCTCTCACATGCAAATGCAATTGCTAAGCATCCTTTTTCACTTTGCGCAGATTGCTGTTCAGTTTTGTTCAAACTTCTTAAAGCAAATTCAATTGGTGTCCTTGTTTTATGACAGATGCACATAATCCTGTTCTACTTGCATCAGATTGTATAAATAACTCTTTGATTAATAATATCTTAAGAATAGTTAGCTAATGAATAACCTCGGGAAAAAAATTACTCAAATATGTGGTAAAATCCAAAAGACTTTTGATCTCCTAAACATCCATTGGTTTTGGTACGTCCACGACCAGTTGGATCTGGTTTCATGCAATTGGAATAAAAATATGTCCTAGATACTTTACCTATTTCATTCGAAGCATAATCTTTCTTCTATCGTATCGCACATTTGCCTTTCATGCTGTTTGGAGTAATCTTTCCAAACTCTTATCGATATCTTTCAGAGGTTCTTCTTCAAAGTCACCTTATTTAATAACCAGTTTACGGTTTCCCAAGTTAATCATTTATCCAAATGCAAGTCGAGATATTTTACACAGTTATTTTTTGGTAGCATTTTTTCATCAACAAAAACGGAAGAATATTCTTCTCTTTAAGGTGTGGACGTGACCTGTGATGATTTCTTTACACAAAAAACCGTCATCGTAGTTTGAACTTCTCATTAATTTTGTTGCATTCTTCTAGTGGAATGTTGTATTGAACACTTGACTTTAGAATCGGTATAGACCTTGACACAGCCTTTTTTATTTCATTCGTAATGTAGAATGTTGCTTCAACAATGTTCCCAGTTATTTTCAACTTTCACACAGGCAGTGAATGCTAGGCGCATTTATGAATACATAAAGCGCTGATCACTTTTATGATTACATAAAATCATATCTATTCTTTATTAAATGCAAAAATGCTAAATATTCCTTCGACTAGGGAGTGATCAGAAAGAATGATGATTCTACAGCAAAATATACTACTGAAAACCTTTATAACGAAAAAGTCTGGTAGATTGGGTAATCCATTCAGATCTGATAGCTTATCAATACATTTAGACCAAATTCATCCATCCATTCCTGAATCCTCAGAACGTATAATATCAATCCAATCACTTAATATAAAAGTGATTTTTCACATTGCTTTTTATTACCACTGTCCCTCCATGAGACGACGCTACAGATCTGGTGCAGGACGTGGTCATGGTGAATATATACCTACAGCATTTTATAGGGTATAATATATACAAAAAATTTCCATTTAAAACATTTATTTCTCAAATTAAACTTTTAAGACTTTTCAGATGATACTCCAGTCAATGAGATCACAAAAAAAATTTTGCACATCACTACACTATAGAACATTAAAAAAATAAAATGTTTTGCTGCATATTTATTTGTAATTGCCATATGAAGCAATATTTCATGCTCATCAATATAAAACTGGTAACGACTATTAGGCTGTGATGGATGAATGGACCTGGTGAAATTATAACTTTATTACTCCATTACAGAATCATAAAAATTTGTTCATTAGAGCTGCTTTTGAAAAAATTATTCAGTGTACTACAAAGAAAAAATTGACTGTTTCTGAAATTTTCGGTCTGTATCTCTGTGTGTATATATGCACATCATACAAAAACCTCTAGACACATTTTAATACGGTTTTCTATATTGTACAGCTTAGGACTCCAGTAGTAAAACGAGGTATAGCTTATCTCAATACGACATTGCAAAGTAGAGAAACAATGTCTGTTTATCAGTTTGTTTGTATGTATATCACAAAAAATTACTATACCAATTTACTTAGAATTTCTGTGGTTTAATTGCTTAGTCTTGGAAGACAAAGAAATTGCGATGGGTTTTATTGGTTCTATATTAAAACAATAAATTAATAAATAGTGACGTAAAAAAGTCAGCCTATCAGTTACCTTAATGTGGTTAGCAATTAAACATTTTCACAAGGTAACAAAGAAGTACAAAGAAACTGCACCATAAGCAAAAACCAAGGTGGAATTCAGTAGAAATCTCTGTAATTTTAATCAATGTTTTCTGTATTAATATAGCCATTTTCTACTGTTTAGCATGTGCTGTGAGATATTTACAGATGATAAACAATATATTGTACAGTTAGTGCAAAGTCCTACCTTAATAAAAGAAAAATTCTGCTATTTTTATGACTCTCTTACATTGCCACATTTTTTTTCCTCTTCCACATAATTTTTACGCAAGTCTAATATTGACAAACCATCTCAAGAATTGTTTCTGTATCCTCATAATCAAAACTTTCTTTGAAAACAAATTCTCATTGAATTTTTACCCCATATATTTCGTAAGAATCAAGTATTTTTTTATGATAAATAGACCAACTGAAATCAATAAGTTTCTCCAGCCATATATAATAAAAAGGAAAAGTGTCGAAATAAAACAAAAACCACATTGTCAGTACCATACTTTAGTACTGTACACCTCTGCTTTAATTCTGATACATCGTTAATAATTCAAAGTCTTTGAAACATAATTATTACTTGTTAATATACATAACACAATTTATATTAAAATGAAACATTGGTAACAATTTTTTTTTTAACTACTAATGTTCACACATAAAGTCAAATGCAAAACCCAGTTATTTTTTCTATGTACTTTTTTGACACCACCAAACAATATTTGACTCACTTTGTCAACTGCAACACTTCAAACAATATTTTATAAAAATGCCTAATTTCTGATATACATTTAGTAAAGTTATATATTCATTAATTACCATAAGCCATACCACAGTTATGAAACAATTTTTTATCTTTTTGCATACAGTAATACCCCAACTTATGAATTTCTCGCCAATTCAACCAGTTTCGAGCTTGCACGAGCTTTTACAGACAGACTCCATGCTCACACACTCCATACACGAGACAATTAATACGAATATTAAAAACAACATATATTATTTTGCACTTAAATTGTTTATGACACTTTAAACATATATATATATGTATCATTAATGAAATTTTACCTGAAAATAAAAAAGTTCTGACCCATCAAATGACTGCTTGATTTTATGAAACCATCAAATATTGAGAAATAACTTGCATTGCTTTGCTATTACATGTCTCTGGGGTATTACTGTACAGTGATCAGTCTAGAAAATGAATTTGTCTATTGGAAAGTACCTATAGCGTAATGGGTAAGAACAAACATACAAATGGGAAAGCAAAAAATACAACTTCCGACATCTAACAACTGTTAGACTATGCCATCAGCCACATTTTCCAATATAAATAGTGTACCTCGGCCGAAAATTTAATTCTGTTAAAAAAATGTTGAAAAATACTTATCTACCAGGTTGTCAGAAAAGTACCAACTTTTGGCAATAGATGGCACTAGTTCATTTCCCAGGCATTGTAGTCATTCACATCTATGTTGTTGCTATATCACTTGAAAGTAGCCCATTCTAGTATTATTCTAAAAAATAATTGAGCGCTTCATTCGAGTTTTGGAGATTTTGAAACATCAAACTATGCATTTTCACACAATCTTGTCTTCTATATTAACTTTCTTCTATACCATACAGTTTTTCCACTTGCATATCTTATATTTTACTTTTTAAATGGCAGAATGCATATCAAGCTTCTCCAAAATTGGATAGTGTACAATCATAAAGCTTTACAAGAAAATCGGTGCCAACGATGGTTAACAAAATGGTGTGTGGAGGCCCACTAAGGTTAATGATGACAAAATGAATGCATTAATCGAGTCAAATGCACATTACAAAACACAAGAGATTGTAGAAACATTGAAAATTTATCATTCAAAAGTTCACAACCACTTGAAGAAGCTGGGTTACATAAGCAAGTTCAATATTTTCAAGTTCAAATTCTTCAAGAACTCAAAGAATTTTACAACAATGTAGTGCGCAAATGCAATGTGTTCCGACGCATTGATCAAAATATAAACAGACATTCATCAGAAGAAGATTATGCTCTCAATTTAGTGGTGTTTTAAGTGTCATGTTTTTCGAGTTCCTACGAGCGACCAAATAATCAATTTGATTAAATATTGTTTGCAATTAGATACTTTGAATGAACCGAGAAACATATAGCGTTATTTTGATTGTAAAGGAATGTTTCATCATGATGGTGCAAGACCACCTAAAAGTTTGATAATTTAAACTCTTGGAGCTTGATGGGATATGTTGCTGCACTCACAATACTCGCATGTCTTGCACTGTCAGATTTCTGCTTCTTTCACTTTTCCCAAAACTCCTTTTCTAGTATATATTCAATTCTAATGAAGCCATAAATCAGCACCTTATTCAGTCTTTTCGCTGATAAAGAGAGAATGAACTTGGAATTATGAAACTCACGAAATGGCAAAAGGTTGTTGAACAAAATGGGGAATATATCATTGATTGGTTTTTGCTCTTCATATAAATAAATGACTGAAAAATAAAGAAAACATACACCATGACTTTTCCGACAACCCAATAACTATTTAATTTTCTTAACTTTAAACAATGTCACTGATTATACAAATAAATTTATTTTAAAACAATTTTCTCCGAACAATAGAAGGTTGAATAATGTTTGTGAAAAATAGTCGAAGACCAGTAATAAAATAAAAACAACTTAGCAATTTAACTCCTGAAGAAATTCACGGTACTGTCTCCATAACTTCCGAAGCTGCTATAATTGAAATACTTTACAAAATATAACTTTATTGGGTTTTACAGCATGAACAATACGATTATGCGAACAGTACGACATAATTTAAAAAGACTTCAATTTAATAATAATTTCATATAAAACTGTCTTTTTTTCAGTTCAAATATGTATATAAGCCTAAATACATTCATCAGAAAAGATCTAAAAGACCATAAAAATGTATTACTAGAAAAATATTTGTAAGTACGTAAACATGTCACAAATGTATTAAGATTATCTTTTATCAAAATTGCATCTACAGATAAATATCAGTGGAGAAATCCACTGACGCAGTCGTTTTAAGTAAACATCACACTCTTTATGAATTCCTAAATATCTTATTTTCATTTAAGATTTAACAAAAGCTGTCCCTCTATAACATTATACATATATTGTCGCTATACACACACATATATATATATATAAATATATATATATATATGTGTGTGTATATATATATATATATATATATATATATATATATTACATTTACGAAACTAAAATATTTATAGAACAATTGTAGTCCTCCTGATAAAAAGCCAATGGAAAGAAAGAAATAAACTAACATGTTCAAAATGACAATACCATGATGATAAAAGTTTACAATTAATGCATAAAAATATTATAAATGTGTATTAAGTTATCAGTAATTTTTTACTTCAGACATTTTGTGCTTTGTGATTTGAATAATTTTAAATGTTCGTCACTTTCTATAAAAATCTAATCGATAAATGCTAACCAAACAAAATATATATTTTTAGCTCGTAATTTTGCAACGATAAAAAAAAATTATTAAACAAAGAACACACCAAAGTTTAAATTTAGTAGTGTTGTTACAAAAAAATATTCATCTAAAAAAATTGACCCTGCAGTCAATAGGCTCTTAGAGAAAATATTATTTATTTCTACCCCAATAATCCGCAAGACGATAAAAAAATTATTAAACAAAAACACACCAAAATTTTAATTCAATAGTGTTGCAAAAAAGACACTCGTCCAAAAAATTTGATCCTGCAGTCAATAGACTCTACAGGTGAACGAATTGGTACTTTAGACAATGAACAGAAGAAGTGCGATCACACCGTGTGATACTCGATCAGTTAAGAAGTTATTATAAAACACAAACTAAGCTCTCATCATTGATAAAGTTATCACGTTAAAGACTCAACCTCTCGACCGATAAGGGATGAACAGAAAAGCACTAACTGAACAAAATACTAATCACAATCTCCAGCACTAAGAATACGAGTGATGACACATTGAACTGTGTGTAAGCCCTACATCATTCAATATATTAACACCTTAGACTAGAAACTAGTTAAAACCCCTTACAATAATAATCAGCAGTGTGTAACAGATATTTAAATAAACATTTGATTTGAAGTCGTTCTCTGAAATAGATATAATAGTGCTAACACATGAAGTTTCTTGGTATTCAACATGTTAATAACAACATATATGTACATATGCACTCCACGCAACATAAAAACAAACTTCTATATACACGGTGTCCAGGAATAACTGTCGGACAAAGAAAGATGTTATTCCTTGACTGAAAAATAGTTGATCGTCCTTAAAATAAAATTTTTAAGTTGACTATTTTTTCAGAAAATTGATAATAATATTCGTAATTATTTGTCATCTTTTTCGTACACACTATACTTGCGCGCACATTGTTCAGCGCCGCTCGGGAGAATAACTCGTGAACAGCTGCAAAGACATCGCAACTGCAGGTAAAAACACCGTACTCCGGGCAAGTATTGTGTGTGTTAAAAAGAGTTATGTGCAATATTTTTTTGTCCTCAATTAAAAAAAAGGAGTGTTTTACGTTTTATTTCATCGACAATTTATTCCTTTATAGTCAACTAATAGTGTCTTTCTTTGTCCAACATCTATTCTCGGACACCATGTATAATTACTCACAGAATACAAGAAAAACTATACATAATTGCACACAAAGTACAAAAAAGGACAACATCAGTTGAAAGAGAGTCCATACAAACCCTCAATGTTATCATGATAATAGGTATCATATTTAATTCAGTGCAAAATCCCCATAGTAAGATACTAAAAAATAACATTCTCAAAATATAGTAATTTCATTTAAAAAAAATTAAAAATGTTTCCAAACATTTCATTACATACCTTTTACAATTGTTACGAAAAAAACTTTATTAAGTAGTCTCATTTAAGTTTAAGAACGATAGTGGTGTAATGAATAAATATCTACTGCCAATAACAATTGTACAGGTTAAACTCACACGCATTGTGTATACAAAATGATACTTATGTCAAATGTATATAATATATATATATATTATATATATATATATATATATATATATATATATATACACTGTGTCTGGGAACAAGTGTCGGACAAAGAAAGGCGCTATTCATTGACTATAAAAGACTAAATTGTCGTTAAAATAAAACGTAAAACACACCCTTTTTCTAATTGAGTGCAAAAAAATATTACACACAACTCTTTTTAACACACTACTTGCCTGGAGTGCGGTGCTTCCCCGGCAGCTAGATGTCTTCGCATCTGTCTGCGGGTTATTCCCCTAAGTGGCACTGAATAATGTGCACAAGTATCATGTGTACGAAAGAGACAGAAAAAAACAAATAATTATGAATATTATTTTCAATTTTCTGAAAAAAAAGTCATCTTTTAAATTTTATTTTAACGTCAAACTATTTTTCAGTCAAGGAACGACGTCTTTCCTAGTCCGACACTTATTCCCGGACACCGTGTACATATATGTATAAATAAATATAAAATATGATTACATACAAATATAACTACATACGTCAAAAAGTGAAATTTTTTTTAAATTTTCCGAAACATTTCGTGTTTTTATTAAAAAATGATTTCATATTATCTAACAAAAAATAATGATTTAAATTTATTTAGAAAATAAAAACAATTATTTCTCCTTTTGTTTCAACAGCATTAGAAAGTTGTCCACTAGCCTTACAATACTGTTGAAATACTGTAAGGAAACGTTCATTAAAAATAAACATAATATCCAATCGATAAAGGTGGGTAATTTTTAATTAAAAAATTAATTAAAAAATTGACAAAACAAATTTCCACTGAAAGCTTATGACTATTTGCAAAAGTTTAAAAATTATGTTTCTAAAATTTATAAAATGTACATAAAAAATGTTATCATTAATAAGTAAATTGGCACAGAATATACTTTAAAGAAATAGTTCTTTATATACTGTAGTTCGTCGTTCATTTCACTATTTATGTTGTACATTTCGGAAATCAAACTTAAGTTGCAGTAAAACATTCATAGGAACCATTCAATTTTCATTACAAATACGGAAAAAAGCTTTAGTATTGTTGACAGATCATCTGTCAAAAAATAATGAGCAATGTCTTCTCAAGTCTCATCCCAAAAGTTTGCCATATTTAACCGTATTGTTAATGAAAATCTTCATCATATACCTTGATCAGAGGTCAATCTACTGAGAGATAATTTATTTAAAACAAAAGATTTAGTAATTGAATATTTCAGAATGTTTTAAAGTAATGGTTGACATCTCCTAAATCTATTATGAAATGTATAAAAACATGAAGTTCGCAAAAACGTCATTGTCTCTTTCATAAAATAGCTTCTATTAGAAAAATACTTTGTTGCTAGCAAAATACCATTTGGGCAACATGTTGCAACTTGGTAGTATATTCACAGTTTTAATATATTCTAATTATGCCTACACGTATAAAGTGTATTTGCAAGAATATTAAATCATAAATTCTACGTTATGTTTACATATATTAATATTATGTAAAATATTTACAATGTAGATGTTATGATAGTGACCCGTTGTAAATAGTAGAATTTGTATGAAAAATACATAGTAAAATAATTTTATAATAATAATTATTAATTTAATAAGTAATATTTTCAATCGCAATAAAACACATCAATTCATTCCACCGTCATAATCTCAAATAAAACAACATGTAACTAACTAAATGAAATGAAAAAAAACTAACGAAATTTGTTTTTTTTTTCAACTGGCAACTCAAGCTGGGTTATAGAATAATTATCTACGTTGTAAGCCCTATTACGGCACCATCTTAGGGTAATATGCAGCAGTTTGGAATTGGTACTTGTTAACACAACATGACATTGAGTACGATAAGGCAGCGAGTATAATTTATATTATAATATATTTCAATATCACAAAACATGTGACAAATTGCTAATACCTGCCATTAATGGCTATCTAAAAATTTGTTACACTTTTTATATTATATCAAAATACAAAAGCAATATATTTAAATGATATATTCGATATATTGGAAACTACAAATATTTAAATATCTGAGAAATTAATACTTGAGCTTATATAAATGAAAACTTTCAAATGTATGCATTGATTTCCGAGATAGCTGCCACCAACATATTTTTGCTTTTCTAGATGTATTTTTCTTGTTCATTTTAGTGCCACCTATATCATGCCAGTTTTAGAATAAATAATTTTACGATTAATTAAACTAATTGAAGGGGATATATAAACATAATGCAGATGAAACTTACTGTAGATAAACAAATAACTTGTAAATAACTTAAGTAATTGTGATACTACTAAGTTACAATCACAATATTTTAAATTAAGTATATTGTCCAATAATTATTCCACATTGATGTAACTATCAATATATAAAATAGGAATTGGGAATATCTATGCATTTTTATACACGCAGCCTTGGAGCAATGAACAACTTTTTCTTCACATGCTTTTGTGTTCAAAAACATTTCACTATATTCGCTAGTCAAAGTTAAGATAAATTTTGTGTCAAATGACTGTTTACAAATGTTTAGGAAAACTGTTCACTATAGTACTATAATTATTACAGAAATATAATTAGTAATTAATGTATTAATAAATTTTTTTTGTTACTTGTGTGTTGGAAGAAATAAATTTTGTTAACATACATTAATTAATAATTAATATTAAAGATAGAATTTTGGAGAACAGAAACAAACTTTTCGCATATTTAGAGCATTAAAAACCCTTACTTCTTTTTTGAATTCGTTTAAAAAACAAATAATATATTAACTATCTTCAAATATATGATGTCCGGTTTATTCAAAATTAGTTAAACAATAACAAAATTACAAGAAACCGAGAAGAATAAACAAAAATTAATTTTGCATGACTTTATAAAATCAAATTCAGCCAAGCTTAACCAAGCACTTATCTTTATTGTGAAAACTAAACCAAGGTCACATAGTAATTTCACATAAATATCCACAACTCGCATAAATAAAATACAATACTATTACAATGTCATAGTAAAATATAGATTGTCACCTAAAAATCACATTTTAATGCTTACTAGAAAAAATTCTTAATCGGTTTACTAAATTAAAAATATACGACTTTTTATTACACAAATCGCCACTATAATAATAAGACTGGCATAACTCGCTTACAGCTGAACTATCTTCCGTCTCCGACAGAACTTAATTGCATACTCTATGCTCCAGCATACTACGCACGACATGATGAGAATATTCTGGACAATAATGCAGAGTGGATAGCTGCCTGTCTTGTCACGGATCAAACCTGAAAAAATTTATTTCAAATATTATGTTTTTTAAACGAAAATAAATTGAATATAATCTGCGTATTCGAAGTTATAAAAAGGTGCTTTATGATTATTAAAAGTAAAACTACTCTTTACAGAAATTCTAAAATATTCATAACAATAAATATATAATATTAATGCAGTGTAGCACGTATTTTAAACTTATTTGCTATGTGTGTATTACAGTCTTCCTAAGTGCAAAGACAAAACCACAGCTTGCTTTAATACTATTCAAGAAAACAGATTTCATGAGGCTATCCGCCCCACCCCCCTTAAGTATACCAAACACTATAAAAATGAATGAAACTTGAAGAAAATATAAATCACAAGTCATGTTCCTTACTGCCACATAAAGAAGACACAAAAAACTTATCGCTTACTTATTTCAAAAATGAATTTTGTATATATACGACTAGAAAAATCACAAAATGTTTTGAAATTAAAGTTATATAGTATAGTTTCAGGTATATTATAAAAAACTTAAAACTAACCGGCTTAAACTATGATATAATAATGATAGCATGCTATATTTGGACTCAAAATCAATACCTCTAGAGTTTTAGGTTATCTGATATTGATATGAAATAATGCCACCATCGCCACTTCTATACAATCTTGACTTTGAACAAAAGGTTTTAAACAAAAAGTAGAACCATGTCTATCCATGATATTAAGACATCAACGTGGATAGTGAACAAGAAAATACTTGTAGAGCAATTTATATAATAGCTTATCGTTGGAACTTAACCTCTCCATTTCTACTATTTTCTACCGTGTGAATCATCCACTAGTTTATTCGCATCTACGTCACGCGTAGCAATTCCATTTTGGAACTTTACCCAATTATGAATTAGGTACAGTAAGTGGCACAAATAAATATAAAAGTTCGCAGGCTGCGTACATTGAATTTTCGAATTTTTTTTTTATTATTTTGGTACACATGTCCCCAACATATGTTGACATTACCAGCCATTTTGCATGTTTAGTTTGTCTTTGACAGATATAAAGCTTAGACGTATTTTATTATGCTTTAGGATTTTTTGTTATAGAAAAAAAAGGATCAAAGAATCTGTATTAAATTTTGTGTGAAAAGTAAAATTAAGTGCTCCGACACAATTTAAATGTTAACTATGCATTTGGCGAGTTTACTTTGAGTAAACAAATGTTTATAAATGGTACAAGCTCTTCACAGAAGGCCGAGAAGATGTTAATGATGATGCCCCCCCTGGACGCCCCCAGCAAGTCAACAACCGACGAAAACGTTGAAGCAGAGTGAAAAAAATTGTTATGGAGAATCATCGAATCACTATCAGAGAGAATTTTTTCGGATGTTTTGGGCGTGAAGCATGTGACAACGAAGTTTGTTCTGAAATTGCTAAATTTTGACCAAAAGAGCCTTCACATGAGCATTGTTCAGGAGCTGTTGAATAATGTCAACGACGATCTGGATTTGCTCAAAAGGGTCATAAATGGTGACAAAACATACCCATTCGTCCTAATGGAAGCGGCCAGAAGTGCCAAGACCGGAAAAAGCACACCAAGTTCGATCAAATGTGAAGGTTTTGCCAACTGTTTTCTTCGATTACAACGATGTGGTGCTCCATCATGGAGTATTATCTTATAAGGAATATCATCTTCAAGTTATGCACCATATGCATAAAGTAATGCGAAGAAAAGGCCCGGAATTGTGGACCAACCAGTCATGGATATTGCACCACGATAATGTGCCAGATCACTCGTCATTGCTGGTTCGTAATTTTTGGCCAAAAACCACACTGTAATCATGCCTCAGCCACCGTATTCACCGGATTTGATCTCCTGTGATCTTTTTCTATTTCCAAAACTGAAAAGACCCATGAAAAGACAACATTTTGGCACAATTAAGGAGATAAATACCGCATCGCTAGAAGAGCTTGATGCAATACCAAAAAGCGCAGATCAAAAGTGCTTTGAGGATTGGAAAAAGCGCTGGCACAAATGTATTGTATCTGAGGGGGATTACTTTGAAGGGGACAAAATAGATATTGATGAATAAATGAATATATTTTGAGGAAAATAAAAAATCACCTTTTTTTTAATCAGCCCTCATATGCCAATACTTTGAAAAATAACTTTATTTTAAAAAAAATCGAAAATAACTTCGAATATACTAGAATGCATTTACACAATATAACGGCCAGTCATTCATTGAAAGTTGTGGAAGCACACTCTCTATTAAGTTTTCAGTATGAATTACCAAAAATGATTTCCAGATGTTGGGAAGATGTCGAGAGAGCTGATTCAAAGTGAACTCAAATTTATCACCGAGCTTTATCTTCATAGCCAACCAGGCATTTTATAGAGGTTTCCTCTCCAGTGACTGTGAGGACCAGTCTAAAGTCGTATTATTTTCAGTTTTCCGTGTACTGCACATTTGACCCCAATATGAGGGGTCATTACATTACTAAATCACTCCATTCCATGACAGATTTTAGTAATACTTTTTGATCATCACCATTATTTCTGTAATAAGATTGCCAGTAAATATTTTAAAATACCCAAAACCCTTATTGCAAAGACAGCTCGGAACATTGACTTTTATGAAATGTTTTACAGTACATTGCAACTAATGCCTCTCACAACCAAGCAAGCCTTCACACCAAGCATGCCTTCTTGGAGTCCATATGCAAAAAGAGGCTTCATTAAAGAAGATAATGTTTAACCAGTCGCAATCTATATTTTGTTTTGGCCGTTCTAGCTAGTAAATTTTGTGCATGTTATAGTTTGTGTATAGGATGCCTCTCGAGAAGGTTTATGATTGCCTTGTCCTCTATTGTTACAGTGGCTCAAATTTTGTCTCTACCGGGGAGATCATCAACGGCTCTTCTGTTTATGTCGGTTAACTCTCTTCCTTCTGAAATTGTTTATATGGATGTTCAAGAACACTACCTTGTGGAGACTTGCATATCAAAATATTTTTGCAACGACTGTAGCAATATTAAAATGTTGGTTCCGTTACGTTATGGACACCGCCTCCCCACTAGGCAATGTCATAATCTTCCCCTCTCTCTCCTGTCCCCTTCTATTTAGTTACGGCTCGTATGTTCTTAAGTCACTTATTATAACATTGAATTATGTAACAGTAAATTACATTACAAGACCTATGTTAACAACTACAGTTTTAGAGTGGTCTCTGCAAAATTTATGAAGTACATGGTTACCCTGGTTGGTTGCAGTAAACTTATGCAATTCAGTTGTTATTGTAAATGATGCAAAAGACTAGGTCATAAACTGAAATCAAAACTGTTACTGAACCAAGGTAAGTTCTATCAACTGATGCTGAAAGTGTCCCTAATGTGAGTGTCCCGCAATCAATGAGATAATAATGTATCACCGACTACAAGTAATTCATTTAAAACTTTTCATTATAATACCCAAATGTACATACATAATGCCCATCTACGTTAAACTTAATCAGATTGATCAGTCTATATCCAATCTACAAAATGTTAAGAATCTTTGTAAGATTTTCAATGGAAAAAAAGAAATGTTTAAAAGAATTTAATTTTTTCTTGTGAAACCTTTCATTTACGAAGCTTAAGAATGGGTTTCATGTAATATAATATTAAACTTTATAAAAAATGCCAGCATACCAATAATGGGCCCAATGATGACCACAAAGATCCCCTTCGCTACCATGTGGAGACCAAAGGCGGCAGGCAGCTTCTCAAGCGGGCAGAACTCTGAGATTGTTAATGTGAAGTTGCTCAAGCAGACTCCTCTGAAGAACCCGCATATAGAGAGCCAAATCATCAAAGGCACCCACTCTGTTTGCATGGCCAGCACTGAAAAACACGTAATACATAAATTAATTTGACATCTATATATATTAACATAATACATAAATTAATTTGATGTCTATAGATAACATTTGACCAAATTCAAAAAGAAGTGAATTGTGATACTGAATGCTGATACAACCATTTTATCACACAATTCTATCCTCCACAAAAATGCTACTGCAACTAATATATAAACTGACTACCCCTGCTTATAGCTCAATAATGTTCTATAAAAATTATCATTCCCACTAGGACACATAGAATTCATCCCAAGATAAAGTGATCAGTGGTTGTGAAGTGAAAAATGTGCAAGATTATCGATAAAAAATCCAAAAAGTGAGAATCTAGTTAGCTACTCTTAGTTTTTTTCAGCTTTTTTTTCACTGTTTTGTAACTGCTACACTCTTTTTTTTATCCTCATTACATTTTTAAGGCTATTTACTCTTGAGGTATAGCAGTCTATTGAGACAAACAAAAATAAGAAAAACTAGCTGACCAGCCTTTAAAAAAAAACAAGGCAAATTTTCATATAAAAATTCACAATTATAAAAATTTCATTTGTAATATTTAAAAAAATTATTATTGTAATTTTTTTGGCAATCTAGTCTACAGGCCTAAAAAAGACATGAAACATTATCCACGATACAGAAGTTGTGAACAAAAATGATACGGAAGTTGTGAACAACAAATTGTGGTACAATGTCATTATGTCCTACTGTAAAAATTAATGATCATTTAAAAATTGTAACGAAATTAAATACAATTATTTGTATACAAACTTCTCCACTTATATACCTTTGGCTTTGAACAGTAAGAGTCAATATGGGTCATAATTCAATTTCTATATAATTACTATACATCGTTCTATTTTAACCCGTGGCAGCTGATATGTTTTTACAGAAAATTTTTGCTCGGTGGAAGTTTATTACAGTTTGAGTTTGTATCAGCCAATAATTCTTTAACAATGTTTTAAATTTAAATAAAAAATGCTTGTTTTTACTATGTAATTTATGAGTATTTTAATGCATAAGATAAATACTGATAAGAAATTATTACTCCACTCTACTCTTTTTTCACTGTATTTTATATTATATGAGGGTAATGGTATGAAAATCTATGCAGTAAAATTCTCAGTATTTAACCGGTAGAGTGCCGACGAGCGCCATCGCGCTGGTACTAGTGCGTGTACTAACTAAATTTGCCACGATCGCGATGGTGCTCGCGAAATCATTTATTGTCTAGCACGCGGTAGGGAGAGGTCGCTCGCATGCATCGCTAATTTTTTATCTTTCTACGTGTTACATAAAGTTCAAATTATAATATTATTAGTAATTACAATATAAAAAGGATCCAGGAAAAAAAAATTTTTAACGCATAATGTCGGAATACGAAAATAATTAGAGTGAAAATGATCGTGTTTCAGGTTGTGAAGAAAGTGATAGTGGGAGTGACATTGCGCTCACAATTTGACGTAATGCAAATTTTGAGTGATAATGATAAATAGTGATGATAACGTACTAAACTGCGAAAATACGATGTGACCTTGATTTCAGTTTTTGTTATAATTTTTGGTCACAATATATATTTCCATAATTTTCTTTGTATTTTCTTATTCTTGTACAAGTTTTTATTAAGAGAACACCGAAAAAATTATTAAAATTGGATAATTTTTGGAAGAGATAGTTTTTTTTCAAGACAAGAGTAAATGACATCAAAAACAAAAGATTTCTTTGGCATTTTTAAGTATGTATGAGTAAAAAACCATGGCACTAAAACGGTTAAAAAGGAATCACTGAAGTTATATTTACTTGATTGAACATTGTGAGATATGACTAGAAATCCTACTATGAATGGTTCCTATACGGTAACATTTGACTGAGTTAATTATAACAAAATGACACATAATAGGAAAAAAGAAGATAGAAAAAATAACTAACCTGTCCTAGTTATCGCTGTGAAGAATGCTGCCACGAAAAAGATTAATTTTTTTGACACATTTCTCTTGTCAAATATAGGCGGGAGAATCAATCGCACCAATATGTCGGAAATGGCTGTCACGGATAAACAAAAGGCCGTCTCCGTTTTCGTATACCCAAGGTTAGAGATAAAGAATGGTGTCAACATCCTAAATTGCAGTTCCCCACTCCAGAACAGCGAGAGTCCAAGTAAAAGATTTAAGTAGGATGGATCTCTCAAAAGATCAAGATCCATTAAACCAATAAATCGTCTGAAGAAACCATTGTTAATCTCCGAGGGAGCCTGCGTTCCGTTACCTTGCTTCTTCGATGATTTCATTTGTATAGCTTGATCATCATCGTCAGCGGTCTGCAAAAATATATTACATACACGGAATGTTATGTATGCCTCTCCTGAAAATTGAGGACGTTGATTTGTAACTTGAGAAATTTGCTCAATATACAAAATGTGACGAATATAATAAATCATTACTTTATTAATTATAAAGTAAAAGTAAGCCATCAATATTTTTTATGCAAATGTTTTAATTAAATATTGTGTTTTTACTTTATAACCATAAACAATTTAGACCGTTAGGTGCACTTCATCAATTCATTTAAAAATTTTTCTTATCAGTTTTGTTTCAACTCTATGTAAAAGAAATTAAACATTGCAATTACATACAAGTCAAATTGCAAGTATTAGTCAATAAATTGTAATATTATCTGTAAAGTTACTAATGCAAAGAATATTATCAAATTAATTTTTCACAATTCGTCATAATATACTATTTTCATATATATGTATGTTCGGATGATTCTTATGGCCTTAGGGGCAACCCCTACATGAAAATTGATATTGAGTTAATTACAGCTAACACATAAAACAAATTTTTTTTCCTATCCCGTAGTTATATCACTTTGAATCATAGAATCAATAAACCAAATAAAAGTTTTTTTTGGATTATTTATTTACATTGACTAGTTTCAATTCCGACTAATTAAAGACAATTAATTAAATGTTGCATACTAAAAACTATTTCTTTAGTTAAAATCACAAGACCTATATGAGTGAACTCTGGCCTATATGGGCAAAATTCGGCCTTATCCTCATAAACTGCGTAATTTTCCAGCTAGAAATTCCTTTTCAGGCCTAGTATTAAACCTTGATAAAGCAACACCTTTACTAGTGTAACACATATAAACGGACAGACAGACGCTTATTTGACAATAATTTCAACTCAAGCATAACAAAGTAAGTAAGATAGTTTGTTGAATGACAGAAACTGTCATACAGCAAAATATTTCATAAATTCTCCAATTATTAATACAATTTTAAATTACTTTTCTTTACAGCATAAACAATGTACTTACATCCAAATACAGCTGTAAATAACTTCCAGTAAAATCCATATTTGATATATTTGATATCACAGACACTTTTCTTTTTCTCGCAGCTTCACTCATACTGCTGGAAGACGTTACTCTCTGCATGGCTGCCACAGAAGCAGCTGTCGTCAAACTATTTTGTTTTAACTTCTCATACTCAGGTAAAGGCTTGTCGCAGGTAGCGGCGCGGGGTAGATTTATGTTACGAATGGAGGGGTGGTTCATGTTGCCTTTGGAGGCATGATTACTCGCCAGAATCAACTTATTGTTCATGAGGGGATTCATTTCGAATTTGTCCTCGTTTTCTTCATCGTTCTCGTCTATTCTGTCCATTTCCTGCAAAATATGCTTATGTTAAGACGACAATATGTACTACATTATGAATAATAAATTAAACACTACTTAATAAATTAAACACTGCTATAATATATTACTTTTATTTTTATTTACCAATTTCTTAAATAAAATTAGTTAATTTTCAATTTAAAACATTTGTCATCAAAAAAAAAAACAACACACATTATTTTTTCTAATAATTAATTAGCTTGGAATATTAATTAAACTAAAAATACCTTTTAGACTTAATAAAAGAAAATACAGATTAATAAAAAAACATTCATCGATAGATTTGTATATATGGCAAGCAAGTTCCGCATTATATAATAATGATTGAACTAATGAGTTTTATTAATGACTGGAGTAATGAGGTGAACTTTTATAATGACCAAAGTAATTAGATTACAAAAAAATTTAGTGAAATTTTTGATTACGATTTTGTTAACATTTTCATTCAATAAATTGCTCAAATAGCTTATCTCACTTGTAATGTGAATACTCATAAATCAAGATCCCGTACACATACGTCGTTTAGTGTTAAAAATTGTTGACAGATCTATGAAACTAAATAAACTTTAAGATTACTAACATTTTTCCATAGATTTCTCAAGAATAAATATATCATCATTATTGAAAGAATCCTTTATAATTTTATAATAAATATTATAAATATATATTATTTTTTTCCTCTTATTATGAACATAATTTAATATTTATTTCCTTATTAAAACAACTTATTTTATTCCTTTCTAAGATTACCTTAATATATCCTGGCTTTCTGCGCTTTCTTTTCCCATAAATATTTCTTTATATACACCTTACTGTAAACCATTTATCAGTATTTTCTCGATTTTTTCTGACAATCAAAGCTTCATCCAAATCACTTTCTTAACATATTTTTTTAATTTCACTCTATATTATTTAAACATCTTAAAGAAATATTTTATTTCTCCTTAATAAAATTTCCTTAAAAAAGTTTGACCGGACCCACCTTCACAACTTGCATTTCTTGATCAATAGGTTCATCGATCAAATGCCACTTGACGGGCTGCAACAGAGTTGAGCCTAGCACAGAATGGAAAGCTAGTGCACCCAACACGAGGACCGCACCGCGGAATCCATACGCGTCGAGCAATAGACGAACCAGTTGTGGCATCACCATAAGGCCGAAACCCGTACCAGCCATGGACAAGCCGACAGCTTGCCCACGTTTTTTGGTGAAATAGTGGTTAAGGGACACAAATGATGATGACGAAGCCAAGCCAACTCCAATGCCTGTGGATAAATTTTTGTGATGTATTATAATTGGGGGATATAAAATGCTCCACAAGTAGGATGATCAATACCATTGTAATTTCTTCCTATTCAAATTAAACCATTCCTTGAAAGTAAATTTTGTGTAAACCATTTTTTGAAAAAAGATTTAACTTTAGAATACATTCATATTTAGAAATAGGCAATCTGATGAAAAAATTATTGAAAATGTTGTATCATATACATATTTCAGTGTCCATTTTAAATTAAAAATATAACTAATAAATATTACATGTTGCCTTTACAAGACAGCAAAAAGTTTGACGAATTTCATTATCTGCAAATAGATTTCTAGAATTTTTCCAAAATAAAATACAAAATTAACCCTCTCCATGATATATAAGGAATTGCTCATAGTAAATCATTCTTGGACTTATTGTATTTTCATTCTCTTTAAAGTCTAAAGATTTAATTTCTCAGACACAAGTTAATTTCTTTTCATCTATATGTAAGCTAGCTATTTCAAAAATTACACGTAAGACTTTATTCCAAATATGGAGTATTCTTGTACAAATCATTGTGTACAACGGCAATAAGGAATAAAATAGCGATTTCAGCTTAGCATGCTAGGGTTAACAGAAACAGTTTAAAAACAGAATTTCCAAGAAATTTTCCATCTTTTTAATTAATTAATTGCTTCCGATACATTTTACAATAACCCTATTCCATTTCCAGATTGTAAAATTAAAAGAATATATCTTGCAAGCCAAAACAACATATTCAAAATTGTTTGCTGGCAACTATGGTAAAAACATATCCAGTTAAATATTTTACTTTTTTCAGACTAAATTTATCAGTCCACTCACATAATATATATCTATCATAAAAATGGCAAATTAGTTACTGAACATAACTCCATATTATACAAATTTACATATAACCTTGTAGATGAATATTTCATCACACAACTTACTTGTATTATTATTAGATATTGGACTAAATCTCATTAAAGAACTATTTTAAACTTCAAATGATTAGCTCATAACATATTAATATAGATACCCTTCAGAGTATTCTGATGCTCATAAAATTACAATGTATTTAATAAAATAACAATGTGGTCACAATAGTCAATATCCCAAAGTGTTCATACAAGATCAATACCTCATTGAATTTATGATCATAACATGTGGGAATAGTTCTACTTATGCTTGACATTGGTTTAAAAATAGTTTATTGATAATTATGTTGAGAGTACCATTCTCAAACATATGAAAAATTTCACAAAGATTAAGATAGTTACATAAATAACAAATCTCTCAAAGATTTTTAGGCTAACAAAATTTATAATAAAATTGTTTAAATTGCTGAAGGTACATATATACACGGTGCCCGGGAATAAGTGTTGGACAAAGAAAGACGTTATTCGTTGACTGAAAAATAGTTGTCGTTAAAATAAATGTGTCGTGTTTTACATTTTATTTCAACGACAATTTATTCCTTTACAGCCAACGAATAGCGTCTTTCTTTGTCGGACATCTATTTCCCCGACACCGTATATAATAGTGCGGTACATATCCCACTTGGCCATTCAAACTAAAAAAATCGAAAAGTATAATATAATCCTATAATTACTAATGAGTAATAAATAAATGATACACCACGTATATTATCCATAGTTATAAGAAAAATTCATAAACTACGCTTTAAACTACAGTACTTTAATCCCATTTTTCATGAAATTGTTTTTTTATATTTCTGGAAAGGGTTTAGAGAGAAAAGTATTTGACAGTTTTTAAATTATAACTGAAAATATGTATTTCTCACAATATATCTTTATTATTTGACCTATACTGTTTTATTTTATATATTTTGACTGAACCTTCAGAAATTGTGCCAACTAGTGAATAAAAAACCGTAACACTTAAGTTTGAAAATAAAATTCATGTTAAAAATTATTATATACTTAATTCTTTATAATTGCTAAATTTTTGTCAAAAACTGTCATTATGTAATTAATTAGTAAGTTTCAAATGTGTATTTTTGCTTTCTTTAGTTTCATATATAGACTTATATATAATAATTCATCTATTCTACTGTGTTTACCAAGTGTGAACTTTTAAACAATTTAATAGATATTTAAAATTTAAACCAAATGAACCATCAACTGAAAAGGTCTTTCACTTTTGTAAAATGTTTAAAAACAGTTTTAATTTCAAAAGGAAACATTTTAATGTTGGAAGGAAAATTGGTAATATAATTTGAAAAAAATTAATACCTAAAAATACCCTTTCCCTCTCTAATATTTCCAACAATGGGAAAATTAAACATTTTATAAAGTAAGATAGCACAGATGGATATAAAAGACTTTTAATTATTTTGATTTAATATTGGTTTTTAAAAAATTTTAACTCAGAGAAAAACATTTTTTTAAATTTACATATAGATATTTTATTTGAGAAATAATTTTAAGTGCTATGGGTATGAAGACTTAATTGAAAGTAAACCATTCGTCTAATTTTTTTTATTAGAAATACAGTTTTGGTCTGTTTATTTTAAACAATGTCGAAAGTACAGAGATGCTATCTTATATTTTTAACCACGCACTCAAGATATGAAAACATTAATTAATTGCAAATTCTCACCAATTAATGCAGCGAGAATCAGGTTTTTTTGCCGCCTAACAACTGAGATTATTCATTAATATTTATAGTCTTTATCTTTGTTGCATTCAATAAATTGTAAATGTGTTTTATGTACTCAGTCGTCCATTAAAGCTTGTAATTATGTTGCCTTTACATCCATCAATCAATGATTTACCGAAACAGGACTGTTAGTCATCAGAGTAAATAATGTTATATCTGTAAACCGGACTATTTAGATTAGATTTCATACCGCCGCTGGCATGTACTGTTGTTGGAGTTGTTGTTTGGACGTCTGGCATTATTTTGTTGCGGAGTTTCTATACGGTAAATAGATTACATCTAAAAATAGATAATAGATATGGTGTCCTTTGTTATTGTTTCAAATTATAACAAAACAGCAGTGTTTTTAAAATCTCTAAACATGTGAAGAAATGAAATATTGAAAATTATATCTATGTGCAATATAATGTCCGTATGGATATAATTGAATGTAAGTTTGCTTGTTACAGTTGCATTGCGAACCGATTTCACAGTTTATAAAATTGAGTTTTCAAATATTAAATATATTTGGCATTCATTTTGTAGAAATTCATTATTTACAATTAAATGAAAGCACGTAATTTAGTATTATTTCTACTTTTTTTTATAAGTTCTTTACCACGACCTAGGTTTCGTTGTATTACAACATCTTCAGGTGGACTATTAGCAAAGAATCTTTATTAGCAAAAAATTCTTATAAAAGATAATACAACGAAACCTAGGTTGTGGTAAAGAACTTATAAAAAAAGTAGAAATAATACTACATCGCGTAGTTTCATTTAATTGTGATAAATGAGTTTCTTTCAATATCAAATGAAAAGAAACAAATCGAAAAATTATCTGAACAAATGAAGTTCACATACAACCAGAAATTAAATATGTTTTGACATACTTTATGAAAATAAAAAAAAATTATAGCTTCAAATATTTATTTTCAAAATATAATTGGCTTGTTTGTGGCAAATGACATGGACAACAATAAAATTATATAAATGTACCAACATTATTATATTCATATATTAAATATTTCTCTTCAAAATATCAATTTTTTCTTTTAGATTCTATTTCAGAATGTCCCATTATATTAGCTTGTTTGTGGCAAATGACATGGACAACAATAAAATTATATAAATGTACCAACATTATTATATTCATATATTAAATATTTCTCTTCAAAATATAAATTTTTTGTTTTAGATTCTATTTCAGAATGTCGCATTATATTGGCTTGTTTGTGGCAAATGACATGGACAACAATAAAATTATATAAATGTTATATTTTTTGTTTTAGATTCTATTTCAGAATGTCCCATTATATTGGCTTGTTTGTGGCAAATGACATGGACAACAATAAAATTATATAAATGTACCAACATTATTATATTCAGATATTAAATATTTCTCTTCAAAATATAAATTTTTTGTTTTAGATTCTATTTCAGAATGTCCCATTATATTAGCTTGTTTGTGGCAAATGACATGGACAACAGTAAAATTATATAAATGTACCAACATTATTATATTCATATATTAAAGTTTAACACCATCCTTATACTGTTAACTATAAATTTCCATGTAAGCTGGCGGCACATATAAAATATTTCTCTTAGTCATTTGTGTTTAACAATTTAACTGTATTAAATGTTTATTTTATTATAGCTGTTATGCAATGTTTATAATGCTCAATTTGAAATTATATTACTGTTACAAACCTCGAGACTTGTGCTTTATTATAGCCTAACGCGTCAACCTCGAGTTTCGACGATAAAAGTAATACTCGAGTAATCAATTTTTAATATAGCTTTATGGGAATACGAGATCATGCTCTATAAATTACCCCATATTTCAATTTTTTAAAATATTTATTATGATCTAAATTTTTCTTTGAAAAATGACAAGTGTCTCCATCCGTTAACCTTTTCATATGTATGTCTTTATCTATGGGAAAATACTGCAGATCCACAATTCTTGACCAATTTTGGTGATTCTTTTTTCTGTCAGTTGATTAACTATCAGAATAAATACCTATTAATTTGTCAGTTTTTTGTAATTTAATTTTTTATAATAAACTTTCCACAAAAACTTTCCTTTTTTGTGCTTGGTGACTGTTTTCGACCCCAGTTTTGTGCCCCTTTCCCCTGCTGCCTGCTATTTTTAACTTTTTTTGTTTATAATTTTTTATTAATTAAAAAAAGTCCACTTTTAGTTTTACCAGTGATCTATTCAAATGCTATTATGAAAAAGTACGGCATAGATTTTTTTATATAATCGGCAATTTTTAACATTTTCATAACCAGTGATACCATATGAAAACTTAAGCTTGTCTTACATTAAATATTTTTAAAAAATATTTAATATTAGAAGACAAAAGTAGTTTTATAATTTTTGGTTTAATTTATTTATTTGTCTATCTTTCTATTTGTTTGTTTGTCAGAACACGCACGCAAAACATATTGGAATTGGAAGAGGTTTTCTTTGAATTATGCGTGTTATTTCATTAAAATCTAGACAACCTTTTGCCCGATCGAATATTCCCTAATGGGTTTTTTGTTCGCCAGTTTCTCTTTTTGCCCGTTTGTTAAAGCATTGCGCAAAAACTAATAGACTGATTTGAATGAGACTTTCACTATGATGACGTTTGTATGATGACAATTCAAAGTAAAATCATGCATACCTTTAATACCCTCATGTCCATCCATCATAATATGTACCATCAAACCCTCCCGAAGTAATGAGGCTCTTTACGGCCATCTTTACGGCAACGCAGACGACCGACAATAATCGGGGATATGATATTTAATACTAAATAGAGCATATGATATATAACACTTTAAGGCGCAGGTCCTACAAAAAAGTCGGAACGATTCTGGCCGGCTTTCGCCGATGCGAACGTTACGCTTTAAAACGTGCTATGGTAGAAAAGGATAGAACATACGAGCGAAGACGCGTTATAGGGACGGGTGATATTTAATCGGTGACGCGCGCCTCTTGACATTGCACCGATGAAAAATCAACCATCGATCTTATGCGACAAACGTCGGCGGTAATCGGCCGCTGTTTCACCATCTACACAACTTTTTCATCTGCGTTGCGCGTTAATATGCAGTACGATATTTTAATCTATCAGTTAGAAAAGACAAAAACTTAAAGACGCACGGGCTGATATTATTTATATATTATTATTAATAAATAAATATTGAAATATGTTACCTCCAAATATACTGTAAGTGGCAAGTATATGAGCCATGCTATTGGCGGGCGCAGTCAGGAGCAAGCCGAAGGCGGTAATTATCGAGCCCACGAAACACACCTTCCGATAGGAAAATGTCTTTATAACGGGACCGACGAAGAAACCTGAGAAATTGACCACAGAGTCGAGGGTGCTCGTAATCACAGACGCCCCTGTCGTCTCTACGCCCAAAGATTTCAGCAGATCTCCGAATAGAAGACCGAATGACGGTTCTAGGGAACGTGTTGAGAACTGGAAAATAAAAATTATTATTACAATAAAGATAATTAATTCATTGTCAAGCGCATTAAATAATTCATTTTGAACGAAGCATCTGTTTCGCTGATTTGAGTAATTAGTGTAATTAATAATCAAAACAATTATTTAATCAAAACCATTATTGAGAACTGGAAAATAAAAATTATTACTACAATAAAGATAATTAATTAATTGTCAAGCGCATTAAATAATTCATTTTGAACGAAGCATCTGTTTTGGTGAATGAGATTTGAGTAATTAGTGTAATTAATAATCAAAACCATTATTTAATCAAAACCATTATTTAAAACCATTATTGAGAACTGGAAAATAAAAATTATTATTAAAATAAAGATAATTAATTAATTGTCAAGCGCATTAAATAATTCATTTTGAACGAAGCATCTGTTTCGCTGAATGAGATTTGAGTAATTAGTGTGATTAATAATCAAAACCATTATTTCATAAAAACAATTTACATTCTTACACTATTTAATAATTTTAAACTTTAAATTCAACATTACATTTTTTTACTCATCTAACGTGACGTTAAAGTAATATTTCTAAAAATGCCTATAACTCTGGAAAATTGTATTTCCCGCATTTATTTTAGGTCGCGCAGCTCAGAAGGAAAAAAGGAACCCTTATGAGATCACTATCGTGTCTGTCTGTCCATCTGTCATGATTATGCGAAATCAAATCTTGAAATTTGGCATATTAAAACATTTTATTAGCTCATATGTATTGCACTAGATACTTTTTAAAAATATTCACATACATATAAAAAACCTGTCAAGCACGCGTGGAACTCGCATTACGAGGCATCCCTTACACATTTAGTAATTTATAAACATTTAATGCATAATATTTTTGGATGGAAAATATATTGCGTACTACATCTTTCACAAGGGCATATTTGGCTTTCTTTCTTAAATTTCATGAATCTAGGTCAATGGCAAGTACCCTATAGGGTAATGTAAGTAAAGTACCCTAAAATAGGGTATATTTTAATTTATTTGCGAGTGTTAAAATATGTGGCATATTTTTTGATGCCATTAACTTAGAAGCTTGATTTTTTTACAGCTCCAATGACCGTAGACTAACTATTTGATATAAATTTCATCTTGATACCTCTACACGTTCCTGAGGAAAAGGGTCTTGATAGACAGACAGACGGCAAACCACGTGATCCTACAAGGGTTCCTTTTTTCCTTTTGAAGTACAGAACCCTAAAAAGGGGTAAATAGTGTACTCAATTTATTTTTATTTTATGTATGATATGGGATACCACTTGAAAAGGCTTGTATGTGGAAAACAAAACTACTTTTTTCGTAATTCTGAATTATGAGTATTTAAAAAGTTATTCTAAAAAAATAGGCGAAAATAGAGCATTCCCCCTCTTATTTCCGAAACCACTTAACCAAAACTCCTGAAAAAACAGGGCCAGTAAAATTTCACCAGAATATTACAGGAAAATTACAGCGATTTTCCTAGATCTTCTAAATTTTAAAATATGTATTCATACGTATGAAAGATATAGTAGGCAATACTAAATGTATTGCGTTGTGAAAAATTAATATTTATAAACTTAGTTTAATAAAAATAACATACATGTACCCTTAAACGCATATAACGTGTATGGAATCTTTGTAGTGCGAGTTCTATAAATACTTGATTTTTAAAACATAAAAACGTGATAGGATAATATTAAAGTGACAACTTCTTAAAAAATATTGTCGAACTAACTCCTAGAACTTCCATAAAGAATATTCTACATAATAAAATAATTTATTGAATTATTTGTCTACAAGGTCAGAAAATATTGTTATTAAATGTATATGCAATTCTTAAAAAAAAAAACAAATAAGGCCTTTACATTCCATACAGAGCAGGTGTGCCTTTGGTCTAATCATGTGACTTCATTTAAATATTGAATATATTTGGCGTTAATTTTGTAGAAATTCATTATTCACAATGATGTAGTATTATTTCTACTTTCTTTCATTTCTTTACCACGACCTAGGTTTCGTTGTATTACAACATCTTCAGGTTCAGTTCATTTAAATAAATAATAAGCAGTCACATGATTATATCAAAGGTTACAGAATACGTATTTCTTAGATGTAAATATTACTTTTATTATTTTAATAACAAATAAAAATAGAACTGTTAAACACGAGTGGAACTCGCACTGGCGATATTCCGTATATACGTAGGCACATAAACATTTAAGTCTACATTGTATTTCTATCATAATTACAAATATCATTTTTTCATCGTATAAATACAATGTCTGTTATAAATATCCCTAATTTCGCAAATTTGCTATGTTTGATTACTCATAACTTTTTTACTATTATATACTTACCTTTTTAAGTATTTCCAGTTTAAATACAGAATACGAGAAAAACATAAAAGCCGAAATATAGCTTACTACATAATGGTGTTTCTGAGATGGGTCTAGTAACAAAATGGCTCTAAAATGACAATTTTGATGGTCCACCAAACCGTTAAGTAAAAAAACTCTCACTACTCGAAGAGCACTTTTTAACGATACCCTATGAAGAAAAAAAATTAAGCCTCCTTTACGTTTACGAGAGCCTCCCCGAAATATAATTTTATGTCTTTTTAAGAATAATTTATAAATGTGGGCCATGGTAATATATGTCGTGTGTATATCTCAAATTTCTAATCAAAAATTTTATAATAGTTCAAAAATGAAAAGTTTCTGACAGGTATACAGACAGACAGACAATGTTGTTACAACAATAGGGTTCCATTCAGACCCTTAAAGTACCCTAAAAACCAAACATAAATCAAAATATGTTTAGTATCAGTGATATGCATTATACATTGCAGTGATATGTTGTTAAGCATGGAGCTACAAACCCATCTCAATCTATTGATACATGTACAAGTAGAACGGTGGAGAGCGAAACAGACGATTAACTTTTCCGTTCCCTATTAACTTTACCACCACTTTGAGCAGCCGACGCCGTACCCATATAAACTGTTATCGATGGCGCCTCCGGTAAGCCCCCGATAGTCGAACATACTTGGTACGGTTGGTTGTTATTAAGCCAACAAGAAATATCTATTTGAGCTACTTGTATAAACAAGTGTCCGGGAATAAGTGTCGGAGAAAGAAAGAAGTTATTCCTTGACTGAAAAATGGTAGACTGTCGTTAAGGTAAAATTTAAAAGATGGCTTTTTTCAAAATTTAAAATAATATTCATAATTATTATTCATCCTTTTACACACGATACTTGCGCACCTTATTCAGCGCCGCTCGGGGGTTACGCAAAGAGCTGAGAAGACATCGCCACTGCAGGTAAAAACCGCTCTCCGGGCAAGTATCGGGTGTGTTAAAAAGAGTCATGTGTAACTTTTTTTGCACACAATCAGAAAAAAGGCGTGTTTTACGTTTTATTTCAACGACAATTTATTCCTTTGTAGCCAACTAATAGCGTCTTTCTTTGTCCGACATCATAAATATACTCAGCTTTACTAATCCAACTAGTGATAGCGAAATTATATTTAGGATCACCAGCGGAGCGTAGCTATCCGTCTATTCCAATGGATACTCTTGTGAGAGAAGCTTGCTACTAGCCTTTGTCAATGTCGAAGCCCCAATGGACCCGGTATCGAGCCCAAAACAAATTTACGCAGATTGCCCTAGGACCCGATATCGGCCCCGAATGGTACGCGAAAGCTTGATTTGGGCTTTCTGCGTCTAATCGCTGCCCGAGCGTTTGAGGAGGCCATAGTGTGCACAAAAGTTATAGTTTAAAATTAAGGGACATAGTTGCTTTCTGTCCCTTTAATTTTTTCTAAAATGAAATCTGTTTTTCATACAGATTTTTTTAGTATTAATCATAAATGATATAATCCAAACATCGACAGCCAATTAGCCAACAAAACCAAATTAAGGCTAACAAATTGAGCGATGCATACAATATTTATAAAAAGAGAATTATTCATATAAAAAAGACTATAACAAAACTATACATATAATAAAGTAGAATTATCATTCCTGTACATTGAAGATATTTATAAAAAAAAAATATTTAGAGAAATGTAATAACATAAAAACTTAATTTTTGGAAATTTTGTCTGTATGTTTGTACCTTCATTTGTTCGCACCTCGCGCAAGAACGACTAAAGGGATTATATTAACTATTAGGTTGTGTAGGACCTGAGGTAACGCCTTGTTTCATTGTAACCAACTCACTAAAAAAGAAGACATAGTAATTTAAAAATTCAATACAAAGCGACTTACTTTAAAAATAAGTCTATTTTATAATAATTATAGATTGCGTTACGTGCATTTTAACGTTCAATCTACAGTTCACTTAATAACATTTCCCAACAGTGTACATAAACGAAGTTACAAGTTCTTCATAATAAAATCCCAAAAAAAAATTAGGCCAAGGACACATTTTGACATTCGAGGTAAGTACACATTGGGTAAAAATTAGAGGACGTGCTGTATGTCCAAAGGGTTAAAAGTACCGTAAAATCATTTTCTAATCATGGTAAACACAGCAATTGTAATCTATACTACCTACATTTCGTTCTGTATTGATGAAAGTGGTAGTATTTTTGTTGCGAATAATATTTTCGTTGACACTTATAAAAAATATAAAACCTTAGTATTTTTCTTGCGAGAGTTACTTAATATTTTCACTTTTATATTTGATAAAAAACGAAAAAAAAATCTTCAATACTGACATTAACTAAACTGACTCCGAGGCACACCATCCACGCCCAGCCTCCATCCGGGGCGACCTTCTTCACCTTTGGCGCCGACATCTTTGAGGACGACGCGTAAAGCCGTCGTTAACTTAGTTGAAAAATCTGTAACAACAAATAAAATATTATATTTGAATGAATGTCTTTTCATAAGGCAATTTTATTAAATAAGATTAAGACGAATTGATACATAACAAAAAAATATTACGTTATATCAACTGCCGCCTCTGTCGACATACAAGTAAAACTGTACATAAATCATTAGTGTATATTTTTGAAAAGATGATTAATATATACAGATCGTGGGTAAAACCAAAAGGATACCCACCTCGTTTTTTTTAGTAATAACAAGTTAAAATAAAAAAAGCAGAGAAAAGTTCAGTTATTTAAAATTTTCCGTGTTTACAAAATAAGTTAAAGTGCGCATGTAACAATAAATATATCGCTATAGTCGTTATTTCTTCCAGTCAACCACTACAATAAGGTTGGAAAAATTATTCAGACATTTGCTGCAGTAAATTAGATAATTAAAAACAAAACTAAAAAACGAAAGATCGTCAGTAAAACCAAATTACGCAACCCGCGTATTTCCATTATTTATTAAATAAACAATTTTAAAAAAAAAGTAAAAATAAAAAAAAACGGAAACAGCAGGAAACAGGAAGAAGGGGCAACAAGAATACAGGCACAAAACGCAGACCCAGAACAATCAAGGACAAAAAAAGGGAGCTTTTTTAGAAAATTGTTTATTAAAATTACTGCTATTTGACAAATCATGGTTCAAATCAATAGGCTTTTATTCTGATAGCCAATTGATAGAAAAAATTACAAAAATCGGTCAAGAGTTGCGATCCGTAGCATGCCCTAGGCTTATATTCGGATAGCCAATCGATAGAAAAAATTACAAAAATCGGTCAAGAGTTGCGATCCGTAGCATCTCCTCATACGAACTTACGTACAGACGAGCGTTTCATCTATAACTATTTTAAAACTTGTACCATTTTTAAAGAAAGAAAAAATATTATAAATGTTAATTACTTACAGAATTCCCTGAGTTATAACTATTTCTATTTACAAAAACTAGAAGCTAGCACTCTAGTCGATAATGTAATACACACCGTGTGCAAATGGCTAGTATTGGCAATAGGGACTGTAGGAGGTCCAGCTACTTTTAAGACAAGGGCTGTTGTGGCTGTCCATATAAGTAACGCAAAAGTTACCATCAACACCATTAGATCTTGTCGATGTCGATATTTAAACTTTTCCTGAATTTTTCGGAAAATTTTACCACGTCTAAGTGAGACGTAGTAGTAGTAGTTATTAGACAAAAAAGTGATTTTTCCCTAAACTATCGGAGATATCAACACGAAGAACATAACATAATACCTTAAATATAACATAAGATATCTATATATTTTTATTTAGATTTTTATTCCAGCTTCTTCGCGGAACTTTTGTCTATTTTAGCTATCACAACTTTAAGTTAATTTAAAATAAAAACAATATAAAAATTATTTAAACTATATCTTTCTAAAAAATGTCCCATTTTTCTTTGACTTTGGATTGCAAAATTTTACAGATAACCCTTATAATCTAGGAACTAAAGAGAAGACAGACAGACGGGCGGAAAACTAGGCATGAACATTAAGGAATTTAGGACCCTTCGAATAAAAACACTAGAAAGAAATTTTAATCACAACTAAATGAAACCACGTGATGCAGTATTATTTCTACTTTCTTTAAGTTCTTTACCACGACCTAGGTTTCGTTGTATTACAACATCTTCAGGTGGGCTATTAGCAAAGATTGATAATAGCCCACCTCTTAAAGAAAGACCTCCTTTTTAAAGAAAGTAGAAATAATACTACATCAATTAGTTTGATTTAATTGTGAATAATGAATTTCTACACAATTAACGCCAAATATATTCAATACAAGAAATTTTAATCTTTGAAACCTTTATTTTAATTGGAGTAAATATAACATTTTCATTCCTTTCTTTTAATTTTTTTGCGTCATGTCTGCGTCATGAATCATATAGTTAGGTTCAACTTTATAGTTCATCTAATTTACGAGATAAAGCTGCCATAATCATTGAGAACAGTTTTCTGCGAAAATATTAAATCTCAGGTTTTTCTCCTTTCCTCTGCAAAATTATCCCTGACTCGCTCAATTTCTTCATCCATATTGCATCGCTCATAATAACACGCGAGACTCTAGATATTGGATTTTTCTCTCTTCTACACTTACGTTTAACTCATTTCTTCACAGTTCATCCGAGTTATCGTGTGTAAGCCTTTTTTATCGCACACACAACGTTCCGACTGATTTTAGGGTCAATGACCACCAGCAAGCACGTGATGTTCGTTTTAGCTATATGCGAACTACAGAGTACAGGGTTATACAGACACGTCATACGAGTTCAAGCTTTAGATGTTATAATTATCACAAGTGTACGATACGTTTTCATGAAAATCTATAGCCGTACCGTTTCGCCGTTTCGTATAATTAATTTAACTAAAGAACCTGAATAGATGTAAAACATTTTCTAAAACAATATGCGTCTATACAGGCTGTTACAAAGAACATGTCCATTATTCATACAGATTATTCTGTGCATAAAACTGAGTATATTTGAAGCGTATTTCCGACTTTGACAGTGACTTTTTTCATAAACGGTTATGATTTTTCACATAGCTCCTTAATATATGTATAAATAATAAAAACGTTCTTTGTTACATCGGTCTATATTATTTTGAAACTAATTAAATCTAACAATAATTAAAATAATTTTATTTCAATATATCTGTTTATCATGAACTATTTCTGCCAATTTGTTCTGGCTATATACACAACATAATTGTTAGAAATAATTCACTTTAATTATTATAGTGATGCGAGTGGGAGTTACTTAAATTTACTAACGTTAATTTAAATTTAAGTTAACTTAAAAGTAGACTTCAAAGCATATTTGTAAATAATTAATATATTTTTTCTAACAATTAAATGAAACTACGTGATGTAGTATTATTTCTACTTTCTTTAAGTTCTTTACCACGACATAGGATTCGTTGTATTACAAGATCTTCAGGTGGGCGATTAGCAAAGACCTTTGCTCGTCGTAGTAGTTTCATTTAATTAGGAATAATGAATTTCTACAAAATTAACACCAAATATATTCAATATTTTTTCTCAATAATTATGCTCGTATTTATCTACAAATCTTCGTAAACTTATACCATTAGTAAAAAATTTAAACGCAAAAATTATATCACAAATTAATATCTAACCAAAATTATTAAGTGGACTCTCCTAAGGTTCCTTAAAGAAGATTATGCTGAGTGTCATTCTGCAGAGTGTGGAACATAATCAAAAATTTAGCAAATAACGGAAATGTCCGATGATATTTGACATACATCGATTTTACTGATAAAACCGAATAGAAAAAGAACATTTTAGTGGGAGAAGATAAAAATGCATTATAGTGTCCACTTAAAACACAAATATTTTATTTAAAATGGTTTATGCCTACAAGAACAAAACAAAAAAGGTGTTTAAAAACAACCATTGTTTGGGACGTGTTAACGTCTTGTTCCACAGAATAGGCGTACGCTAAATTTTGAACGACCATATATTAAAAAAGTTAGCGTTACGAAAATTAGCTTATCTATCCTCGACTAGCATATTATAAGTAATACACGGTGTCCGACAATAGATGTCGGACAAAGACGTTATTCGTTGGCCATAAAGGAATAAATTATCGTTGAAATAAAACATAAAACACGTCCTTTTTGTAATCGAGTGCAAAGAAAAAAATATTACACACAACTCTTTTTAACACACCTAATATTTGCCCGGATTGCGGTGGTTACCCGCAGTGGCGATGTCTTCGCGGCTGTTCGCGGGTTATTCCCCCGAGCGGTGCTGACCAATGTGCGCAAGTATCGTGTATACGAAAAAGATGACAAATAATTATGAATATTATTTTCAACTTTCTGAAAAAGTCATTTTTTAAATTTTATTTTAACGACAATCAACTATTTTTCAATCAACGAATAAAGTATTTCTTTGTCCGACACTTATTCCCGGACGCCGTGTATATTCAAGACCCTGGTGGTCATTGGTTTACTAAAAATCTCAGCTAAATATCACCACTGTGTGTTTTTACTCTTATTGTTAAACACTAATTATACAAGACAATTACAAACAACCACAGAAATACTTATATATATATACCTATATTTTATTTTTCATATCACCGTCCTGTATTAAATCGTGTGTTACAGTAAAAAATTAAATGTTTAATTTTTACAATTAAGGTCACTGTAAATAACAAAATAAAATACAAACCATTGTAAAATGAGTTATATTTCATCCATCACAGGCGGACGTTGTCACGGCCAAAAGGACAACACAGTCCGCCCCGTTTTAATTTTTTCAAGACCCTGGTGTCATTGGTTTACTAAAAATATCAGCTAAATATCACCACTGTGTGTTTTTACTCTTATTGTTAAATATTAATTATACAAGACAATTACAAACAACCGCAGAAATACTTAGGTATACCTATATTTTATTTTTCATATCACCGTCCTGTATTAAATCGTGTGTTACAGTAAAAAATTAAATGTTTAATTTTTACAATTAAGGTCACTGTAAATAACAAAATAAAATACAAACCATTGTAAAATGAGTTATATTTCATTCATAACAGGCGGACGTTGTCACGGCCAAAAGGACTGCCCCGTTTTATTTTTTTCGTTTTGTTATTGCAGATGAGTTTACGAGAGCGTGTCGTATGAGCGTTTTTTTGTATACCTTAAGTTGAATTTATCCTTTCATATTATAAGGAGCTAAGAGAGAAATATATTTGACATACAGTAACTTTCGATTATTATCCATGTTATATTTTCGATATTGTATTTAATTTTTTGTATTGTTATTTGAGATAAGTTTACGAGAGAATGTCATAAGAGCGCAAGTGAATTTAGCTCCAACTGAATTTATCTTCATGATAGGGCCTGAGAGGGAAATCAGCTGCTTTCGATTATTATCGATAGTATACTTCGATATTTTCGATATCATATTTAATTTGTTTGTATTGTTATCTCAAATAAGTTTACGGGAGAATACCATATGAGCGCACTTTTTTAACTCTTAAACTTGTTTTTTAATGCATTAAACTGAATTTATCTTAATGATAGGGCCTGAGAGAGAAATTAATTTGAAATCAGTAACTTTCGATTATTATGCTTCTATATTTTCGATATTATATTTAATTTTGTTTATTAGTATACAACCTTAAACTCATTTTATTTTCATAATTTTACAAGGAGCTAAGGGAAAAATAAATTTGAGATCGGTTAATACACTTAAAATTGTTAACACAGCCAAATTATTATTTTTAATTAACTTCAAATTAACGTATCTTGATAATGATATAATGTAGTGGATGATAACATGTACGTACATAGTTAAAGCACTTTATTAAAAGTTTAGAAATATTTCTTGAACAGGTAAAACAGGATTAGGTAAACTTTAATAGGTAAAACAGGATACTAATCTCCCGAATAATCGCAGGAAATGTTTCATTGATAACTTTAATTAGTGGGTTTAACCAGTCCAAATGGTGTGAGCCATTAACACAAATAATTTGCCTGTAAAATAGATATCAGTGAACATACATTAAACATGCATATATACATATTATCTACAAAAAAGCGATGTTGCTAATTTTAAGATCTAAAGTGTTGACACCTATAACGAAGGCATAATAAACTCGTAACGCTATGGAACAAAGAATAGCGTCATTGCTTTGACGTAGACAAGTTGAACGAGCCAAGTGTGTGTCACCGCCGCACCACGCAGCATTACTGTGGCCCGACACACATATTTGCACAGATAGTATATTAACGTTCCGCCCATGTGACACTGGATTCTATCTCCAAGATCCGAAGTTACTAGGATAGGTATTTCGTTTATTAATTTGCTTTTATCTCTCTAATCCCTAACTTTTCCCTAATCTCTAATTGAATTGTTAATTTTTCCTTTTTTGTACCACATATTTTAAAATTATTATTGTCAAATATCATTAATTTAAGCATCTCTTTAAAAGACAAAAAACTATTTAGAGTTTCTTCTGGCGCCATCTTTAAACCAAAAAGAAAAAAAATTGTCACTTTTTATCTATTTACCGATAGTCAGTTTACAGCATTTTTTATTTATTCTCCTTCATTATAGCAAACTGGCGGATGAAAAAAATGAGATTAACATGGTTCATAAATATCCAAAATAGCAAAAATAACATTTTTGAAACATAGAAAGGACAATGACCAAAACTAACAAAAGGTAAAACTGAGAACTTTAGTACAGCTTAGAAGGTTCGTGTCTAACTAAAATTTCTTAACCAGACACCTGACTACCAACTTTAAGCTGGCCTGATAGGAACTGTAAACAATAGGTCGCCACTCATACCGTACAGAACTAATAAAAAAATTGTAACGTAACATCTATCCTCCTTAGGAATTAAATTTCATCCCACTGCAAAAGCACACGAGACTTCGCCTTCAAATAAAAAAAATGTGTGATCTAATTGTGTCTTCTCTCCCAAGAAAAGAAATCTCGCGAGATGGCAATGTAAAGTACAATATAACGTCTGTTATATCATTGCACATTCAACATTATTAGAAAATAACGTCATATTAACACCAAATGAGAGAAAGCCACAAGGTGAAGCTCCCATGCTCTCCATGTACAATTTAACGTCATTCTCTATTTCGTCTAAGTAACGCGCAACGCAAACTAACGCCTTATATAGATGTTGAGTCGGCGGCCGACAACTGCCGATTTTTATAGAACAAGGTCAATGGCCAACTTTCCACCGACTTATCGCACAAGTCAAGACGCGCGCCGCCGACTAAATGTCTGCCGTCTCTGACGGTGCATTTTCAGTCGTATATCCTATTCCTTTCTCCATTAGCGAGTTTTAAATCTTAACATTCGGATCGGTGAGAGTCGGCCAGATTCAAGCCGATTTTTTTATAGAACCGATTGAGGATTTATACGTTAAGGTATTGAATATTATATATTCTATTTTTGCGGGTTACTATCGGTCGTTTGCAATGGGCGTAAAAATAAATATTTGTACGCATACAGCAAAACAGTAACTATAAAAATACTGCAGGTACATTAAATATTTTTGGAAGAAAATGAATTTAGAGGTTAGATAAAGTTATAAAGCAAAACACATAGTTTCCAATTTTTTTCCGTAGCTATCACTTGAAAACTATTAAAACGGATTTATATGGGGGTTTAACTGTAGCATTCATTAGAGCTGGGGCATCAGAGAGATGGCAAATGAAAAAGAGTATTGACCTACTAATAATAATGACATGATTACACATTATCACTGACAACTGGGTGACTAAGTAGTCCACACGGGAAGAGTGACCACAATTAGGATATAAATGCTTATAAACAAACGTTATTGTTAAAAACAAGTAAACATTCGGACGAGACAGCGAGTGGTCACTAGCTATTAAGTAATTAAATTCGTATAAAAAGACTCGCAACGCCATTGTCTTATTTGCTCCTCTCAATGAATATACTTTTCTTTCTTACATCCCAAAGGAGGAGGAGGCAATATTGATGTGTGACAAAAAGCGAAATTAAATATCACGGTGTGATCTTGCCCGTTTTTCCTAACAGATTTAAAAACTCAGTACACAATATAATTAAGATATTGTAAACCTTAAGCGATATAACGGTAATTATATTAAATATTCCTAAACATACGTCACTGTAGTAAGCTGCCGGATATGCTGAATTGTTATCAGAACTTTACAAGGTATTATAATGCAGTGGTCGAGTTACAGATAGCGACATTTTAATATACACGGTGTGCGGGAATGGATGTCGGACAAAGAAAGGCGCTATTCGTTGGCTATAAAGGAATAAATTGTTGTTGAAATAAAACGAAAAACACGCCCTTTTTCTAATTGAGTGCAAAAAAAATTTACACATAACTCTTTAACATACCCAATACTTGCCCGGAGTGAGGTGTTTACCCGCAGTGGCGATATCTTTGTAAACAACGGCGCTGAACAAGTATCGTGTGTACTAAATAGATGACAAATAATTATGAATATTATTTTCAATTTTTTGAAAAAAAATAATTTTTAAATTTTATTTTAACGACAATCAACTATCTTTCAGTCAAAAAATAACGTCTTTCTTTGTCCGACACTTATTCCCGGACATCGTGTATAGAATAGTCTACACACATAAATTTTTGAAATAAGCCTTCCGTAAATGAGACTATAACGAAAAACTAAACACGTATAGAATACCGCTAGTGAAGTAAGTCTAGCTAGTGAGTTTTCTCGCCATATATGCTTCCACTATGGAGGAAAGAAGAAATTAAGATAGGGAGTTAGAGAAGGAATGAGGAGGGGGGGGGGTGAGAATGGAAGGTAAGTTTTTCCATCAATAAAGTTTTCTTGTAGTTATTACACGAAATAACCATAGTATATTGTTTTTTTCCTTCAGAATAATAATGATAACTTTGGCTTTTAATGCACGTGGCGGTCATTTTGCACGTATTTTTTTTAATTTTTAACTTTTAAGATTTTTAACCCACTTCAAAAAAGGATGAGGATCAATTTGTCGGAATCTTTTTGTTATGTATGTTCAGCGATAATTCTTTACCAAAAACTTTATTTTATTTGGTAGTTTAGATGTGACCCCTTTTAAATATGGTAATATAAAATAAATATACCGTCGACTAGGTCAGAGTCTGATGATGAGGAGTTCTGGAAATGGACAATGCAACTCCTTAATGGATGGTAGTAAATCAATCGTAATTCAAGATAATTGGTACTGGTAGTTATTACTTTTCAAAATCTGATACAAGATTTCGCATGTGGAGAACGGAACTTCTCAACGGCTAACAGCTAAAACCACTGACGGCTACTACTATTCGCTTCGCTTCTGTTTGTTGTTGATAACCAACTTTAGACAAAGAAGAAATTATCTACACACTCGCGTTCACTCGTCACTTTTAAAAATTATACAACATTCTAAGAAAATAATTGAATGTTAGATATAATGTGATGATTAATATGTACTATTAATAATAAAAACTCTCAAATAAAAACCAACTTCGAAAAAAATAGGTACTAAGGATAAATAGGGAATAAAAACAAACTAAGAAAATAGGGAAGAAAAATAGGTATTTTCCATACCTTTTTCAAAATCCTCTCAATCCCTTAGTGATTCACACCCGCTTTTCTCAGTACCTGTCTACTTCTTGCTTGTACAGGACTGATTCAACTCATTATTTTGAATAATAAAAAAAAGAAAAACTAAATATTTTGGGGAAAAAACTTAATACATTTATTTCTTTTGTTTTCCCGTTCAGAATCACACTTATAAAGAAAATTATGAAAAATTCTTAATGTCAATTTCGACAAGTTATCTTATTAGTAATACTTAATTTTGAAAAAAGTTTGTTTCCCTGGCTGTGCTGGGATTTGATATAAAAATATATTGAAGAGACTTTATGAAAAAAAATTGTATTTTTTCTAAACTTCAATCTTTCCAAGGGGTCATCTTGGAAACAATTGGGTTTTTCTATATTCACCAAAAATATTGTAACGTTCAAAATAAGAAGACGAATCAGCCCCATATAAACATTTCGTAAGGAAAAATACACTCTGTATATCGGATGGTAATAATTTAGTGGTATTTTTTATTACCATAATTTAATCCTATCTTACCGCACAAATGCAACGTGTATTTACAATGATAACACAATTACTTACGAAACGAAAACTTTAAATGCGAAAGAACGATATATTTAAAACAAGCATGAAAGGGACATCAAAATTAAAGTCATAACATCAAAACTAATTGCGTCAAATATATTTGTATCACATTATCTAAAAATAAAAAAAAAACAAAAATAAAGTAATATAATTGTTTAAAAAAACAAATTATCAAACAGTTTACTCAAGCTATTAACATAAATATTGAATGTCGAACACCTCTACCGATTCGAACATTTGCTTCTTTTAGAGGTCCCGCGCAAATACTGCGACATTTCAACCGCGATAAGTCAGATATCACTCGGACAGTAATTTATAAAACGTAGTAAACAATAATTCCGATAATGCAAATATTACGGCAATATATAATTAAAAAAGCACGTGTAGTAAATACATTATTATGTAGTTTATGGTATGATATATAGTATATAAGGAAATTAACTTTCAACATTGCATAAGGGGAATGGAAATATAATTACAATAAAGCTTTGGAATCTCGGTTTTCCGAAATGATTTTCTCATATGAGCTATGAGCAATAATATTTCTTAACACTGATGCTATAAATAAACAATTTTATAATATTGACTAGTGATTTCTTTCAGATTGCATTAACTGAAATTGCAAAAAAAATTATTTTTAGTGTTCCGTACCAAGATTGGTATGGGACACTAAAAATTTTTTCTGCAATTAAACTGGCTGGTAATAGGAAATAGTAATAATATCAGTAACGGTAATAGTAAATAGTAATAGTAATAATATCAGTATCAGTAATAGTAATAATATCAGTATCAGTAATAGTAATAATATCAGTATCAGTAATAGTAATAATATCAGTAACAGTAATAGTAATAACATCAGTATCAGTAATAGTAATAATATCAGTAACAGTAATAGTAATAATATCAGTATCAGTAATAGTAATAATATCAGTATCAGTAATAGTAATAATATCAGTAACAGTAATAGTAATAATATCAGTATCAGTAATAGTAATAATATCAGTATCAGTAATAGTAATAATATCAGTAGCAGTAATAATATCAGTATCAGCAATAGTAATAATTTCAGTAACAGTAATAGTAATAATATCAGTATCAGTAATAGTAATAATATCAGTAAAAATAATAGTAATAATAGGAATAGTAATAGTAATAATATCGATACTATTACATAAAATCATTCAATAAGGTGACATGGTACTTTCAATACTTTTAAAAAATTTAGCGTAATGGAGTAGTAATAGAATTAAGTTTTTTAAATTACTTTCTGTCTGTCTATCGATTTTTTGCCAATACAGAAAAACTCTTTTTTGTTTAAATTTACTTTCAGTTTTCCCTACTAAGATTGATGCAGAACATTAATATAAGATTTTTTTATTTTAATAATAAAACCGGTGCGCCGTAATTGCCTTCCGCCTTAATAGTAAGCGTGCGTTTAAGACAGAGATAATATTAAATAAAATATTTTTATTAACTCGTTAGATTTTTCTTCAAATAATAAGATTTTTTAGCTGGCTCTTTCCGTCTAAGAAACTTTAAATTATTGGGCTCACGCAGTAAGTTCTAAGCGAAAGTTTAAAAAACTGTTACAGCGTTTTAGCTTAAATTTAAATTTTATCCTAATCAAACGTACTTTTATGATGTAAATATAATTTATGACTAGGGAATACAATCCCTAATTATTATTTACTTATTATTACGGGACCAAGGAGGACCGATTGACAAACATTTTTAAACAGAAATATAAATAATGCAAAACATTGTATTAAATTATAATTTTTATTTTAAATCAGTCTTAATATTAGCATTAATTAATGAGATGACGTTAAAACTTATGATTAGGAAATTAAAAACAATAATAATTAGCCCATTCATTAGGCATTTGAATATATAATAATAATCAACTTGAAAATAAAATATTAACACACTTCTTTGGTTTTTAAATAAAACAATAATCAACTTGTAAATTACAAATAGTTAAAAAATTACAGATAATTGCTGGATAAAAATTTACAAGTTTTCTCATCGATTTAATTTTTTTTTGTAAACATTCCTATTCAAAAATTTCAGTGCAGTATTTGCAATACATACCTATGTAGCGTTGAAACGACAAAGAACGTCTACTGCTTACTGGTGATAACGTATCAAGTAAATCTTTGATTAGCTGGAAGTCTGCCTCGTTTATTTCAACACGACAGTTTATATCAAAAAGTACTTTTGGATCGGTATTTGAAGTAGTACTTTGTCAGGATGCTGTTCCGTCGTATACGGTAAATCAGGTAGCAATGCCAATTCTTTATTGAACGCAGACTTTACGTATTTTTGTAAAACGGTATCGTTTTTGTTGGCGATCTTTTAAAATATAATTCAATTATATGTATCTTTATCACATCAAGAATGTGAAGATCATTAATTAAATTTTGAACACTATTTGTATACTTTTCGTTTTCATCAAAATTTAAACAACAGTCAGAATGAAGAACCTCAGTCATGGAAGTAGAAGATTCAATATTTTTTTATAAAGTACATCACATACAGCAGGATTTACGTCATGTGCCATGAAAAAGTCAGCGTGAGATGTTCAGCTGTAGCTACAAGTGTGCCAACTGTGAGCAACACGTTTGGACCATTTGTAACCATAGCTAAGATGTCTTTATCTAAATATAACTCGAAATCATCTAAGCGCTTCCTCAGAAGTTTCAAATAGTATTCCGCCGTTATAGAAACTTCAATACGAACCAGTCATAAGCTCCAAAATATTTTTCGGTATGAATATTGATATTAATATACCTCTTGTTAGATGACAATGTCCATTCGTCAAATATAATGGAGAACATGACCTCTGCTAATTTCAAAGTCTTAATATATTCTTTTATGTGATGCCGAATGTTATCACTAAAATTCTTAAGCTGTTGCGAACTGTTGCTGTAGTTTTCGGCAATTCTGTATAACCTTTGGCTAATAGCAGATGTCTTTGGTCATTGGACGTTGTAAAGATAATATATGGTAAGCCATCTAAGACAATTCATTACTCTGTTGCGAACGGTTGCTGCAGTTTTCGGCAATTCGGTATACCCTTTGGGTAATAGCAGATGACCTTAAGTCATTAGATGTTATAAAGATAATAAATGGTAAGCCGTCTAAGGCAATCATTCGTGACAAAACTTCATCTAGTGTGTAGTTTTCGTCTTTAGTCTTTTGAAAATAATCAATAATTTTCCACTTTGCTGGGGCGGCAGCAGAACTAGTCGAAGACTTTTTGACTGAATGAAGGCCTGTCTGAAAATTTTATGTTGTTAGCTAAATGAATATGCCGTCCATTTATAGAGTCCCCTGAAGACTTTAGGATAGATGGACACTTTTTACATTGAGCACTGTTTCCATTTTTAGCTACCCTAAAATGACTCGATACCGAATTCGGGTCTCTGTCTTTTTTGTGATCGACGAAAATTGTGGGCTCCAATGACAACATAAGAATTTTTTATGCTATGCTATTATTATTATTTTCTATGAAAACAATAAATTTAAAAAAACCGAGGAGATAAGATATTTCTTCGAATCGTGAAATTTCCAATCGATTGATATCTATATTGTCATTATAACAAACATTTTAATATTTTAATCTTAATTTCAAATTCAAATTTTAAAACTAATTGTAAGAAAACAACTCGAACAGAAATATATAATAACCGAAATGACTATGGTAGTGTATGTAAATGTGTTGTTATTATTAATATTTTGGTTTGTTTATATTCCACCTGAAGAAGGCGTCACGCATGCTCGCTATGTTAAATACAGACGATATTATATTCAAAATACAAGTTATTATATTATTATTTTTTATGAAAAAATTACAAAGGTTGATTTTTTTATAAAATATGTTTTTTATGTAAAATTTTGCGCTCTTTTCCATCGCATTTTTATTTTTTTTTGTATCTCTTTTTGTTTGTAAGATAATAGGCAAAAAAATATTTATTTAACCCCTTCTCGGGAGGGGGGGGGGAGTTTATATTTTAGGGGGTTATTAATAACATCGGAACAAACCTTCTGTCAAAGTTACAACCTCCTGACTATATCTTGTGTCAATTAGGGCTTATATCACTGGACTACAGTGTGTAGTCTACACACAACAGAACTCACTCAATCAGCTGGCGCCACAACACTGACTAACGACAGCTACTAGAGTGACATGCCTGTGTGTATATAAGAGAGAGAACAAGGCGCATACGCATACAGTACGTTGCCGAGCAAATGGGTCGCAATCGCAATCCTCACAGTTATGTTATCGCGTGTAGGACCTTTATTATTAATTATTGTGTAGATCCCGAAAATCCCAGGATCGGAATTTTTAAACCCCGGGATTTCAATGCCAACAAAACCTTCCGGGATTATATTCTCTATATAATCCTCTCAGGATTATATTCTCTACTTATGACCCATAGAAAGCAAAAAACATTTAATCCTCTTAATGATCAAGAGAGTGAGGCCGCAGATCGCAGTTAGTAAATATACAAAATAAACACACTAATGCGTATCAAACTAATCAAATAACGGAAATGCCAGCAAAAACGAAAACGAATTGTATATTTCGATAATAAATTTGAGCTATTTACTCTATACAAGTGTTCAATGAATACAGTGGTAAGTACTCAATTAAAATAGTTTTAATGCAATCCGCAAAATTTGTCATGGACGTCAATCAATCGGAGTGTGGACGGCGGATACGCGGAGTCATATAATAAGCGACTCTAGATACTGATTATAGACTACACATAATGCAAGTGCATTATGTGTAGTCTATAATCAGATGAGTATTTAGTCTCGTATTTCCCGCACAGTCACCGTTACTAACAAGTCAATGTATACACGGTGTCCGGGAATAAGTATCGCGTGAAGAAAAACGTTATTCCTTGACTGAAAAATAGTTGATTGTCGTTAAAATAAAATTAAAAGATGACTTTTTTCAGAAGATTGAAAACGATGTTCATAACTATTTGCCATCATTTTCGTACACACGATACTTGCGCACATTATTCAGCGCCGCTCGGGGGGAATAACCCGCGAACAGCTATGAAGACATTGCCACTGCGGGTAAACACCGCACTCCGGGCAAGTATTGGGTGTGTTAAAAAGAGTTATGTGTAATATTTTTTTCCACTCAATTAAAAAAAAGGCGTGATTTACGTTTTATTTCAACGACAATTTATTCCTTTATAGCCAACGAATAGCGTCTTTCTTTGACCGACATCTATTCCAGAACACCGTGTATAATACACACTTACGTATTATTGATCTATGAAATATATGAGCATGAGCATATAAATCAATCCATTAAATCAAGTTGACTAACTTGGTTTAATGGATTGATTTCACGTCAACTGATCCGATTAATTGTATGTATTGTGTAATTGAATCTCTTATAAAGTAAAGCCGTGTGATTCTATTAGTTTTTTTCTCTATCTATTAATTTATTACTCTGGGTACGTATATATTAATTACCTTTAAAATAAACTAACGATCCGTGCAGACTTTGCGCGGACAAAAAACTATCTGTGACTAAACTTTAATGTATTTTTATTTAGAATTAAGTAATGTTTAGATACTTATACAGTAGTTTAGTTGAATAGAGAACTTTATATTCAATCTGGTAATACAAAAATGTTTATAATAAAAAAATATACGTCTAATAAATGATCGTATATGTCCAGGAGTTTGTTCGTAAATTTTAATGTCGTCTACATTTTGTTTTATCTAACTTAATTTTTTTAGTATATAGAATAATATTTTAAAACGTAACGCAACGTAAAACTGTTACTGACAAAATGTCAGATGGAGGAATAACAGACATTAATGATGTCACTTGTTCCTGATATTGATCCCGGTGCTGAAAAACGGCGTCAATTTTACAAATTTTGTGGTGAAAATCAGCATTTCTTTAAAATGGGAACATTACTGTTAATCTTATTGCATGCTTTTCCATCTTATTACTACGAAAATATTGAATTATAAGTTTTATGCATGCTCCCATTCTTCCATAAATTACTTTGATATATTTATAAGAGTTCAGATTGTTAACACGCTTAAGTTCTTCCGTAATCCGATTTTGCTACAGAACACTGGTCATAAGAGAAAATGTATAATAATTAGCAATACAAAAGCTTTTTATATAAAAATAAGTCATTTTAACTCAAAAATACAATAGCCTTACATTGTTACTGCTTATTACTTATTCAAACTGAAAATAAATTAAATATCCAAGCGACAGCAAAAATTCATGCCAATAGCATAAGCTTTTTATATGAAAACGTAAAAATAATTTATTATTTTTCTAACAAAAATTTAATCTTTCTGATATTAATATGATAACGTTAGAGATGAGCAATAAAGTTCTACTTCCGCGTCGTCGGAGCCGCAGATACAATTAATTTTAAAAGTAAATAGGTCATAATCAAAATTCTTTTTAATATTAACATGATAACGTTAGAGATGAGCAATAAAGTCCTACTATTAAGTCGTCGGAGCCGCGGATACAATTAGTTTTAAAAGTAAATAGGTCATAATCAAGATTCTTTCTAATATTAATATGATAACGTTAGAGATGAGCAATGAAGTCATATTTTCACCTTGTCAGAGCCGCCAATATAATTGGTTTTAAAAGTAAATAGCCAAGATTCTTTCTAATATTAATATTATAACGTTAGAGATGAGCAATGAAGTCATATTTTCACGTTGTCAGAGCGGCCGATATAATTGGTTTTAAAAGTAAATAGGTCATAATCAAGATTTTGTCTAATATTAACACGATAATGTTAAAGATGAGCATTGAAGTCTTACTATAATAAGTCGTCGGAGCCGCGGATACAATGAGTTTTAAAAGTAAATAGGTCATCATCAGGATTCTTTCTAATATTAATATGATAACGTTAGAGATGAGCAATGAAGTCATATTTTCACGTTGTCAAAGCCGCCGATATAATTGGTTTTGAAAGTAAATAGGTCATAATCAAGATTCTTTCTAATATTAATATGATAACGTTAGAGATGAGCAATAAAGTTCTACTTTCGCGTCGTTGGAGCTGCGGATACAATTCGTTTTAAAAGTAAATAGGTCATAATCAGGATGCTTTCTAATATTAATATGATAACGTTAGAGATGAGCAATGAAGTCAAATTTTCACGTTGTCAAAGCCGCCGATATAATTGGTTTTAAAAGTAAATAGGTCATAATCAAAATTCTTTCTATTACTAAGATGATAACGTTAGAAATGAGCAATAGAGTCCTACTATTAAGTCGTCGGAGCCGCGGATACAATGAGTTTTAAAAGTAAATAGGTCATAATCAGGATTCTTTCTAATATTAATATGATAACGTTAGAGATGAGCAATGAAGTCATATTTTCACGTTGTCAAAGCCGCCGATATAATTGGTTTTAAAAGTAAATAGGTCATAATCAAGATTCTTTATATTATATAGATGATAACGTTAGAGATGAGCAATAAAGTCCTACTATTAAGTCGTCGGAGTCGCGGATACAATTAGTTTTAAAAGTAAATAGGTCATAATCAAGATTCTTTCTAATATTAATATGATAACGTTAGAGATGAGCAATAAAGTCCTACTATTAAGTCGTCAGATACGCAAACACAATTAGTTTTAAAAGTAAATAGGTCATCATCAAGAGTAAATAGGTCATCGTCGAAATAAATAGGTTTGCTAGCTAATCATCGTCTATTACGTTTATTCTACTGTAATTCTGGCTTAAATTAGTTAAGACATCGTATGCTTATAACCAATATAACGTTAAGTATAATAATAATAAATCATTCAGATCAAGCCACTACCAAACAAATATTATCCATGCTATTTACAGATTAGGGTGACGTATACAGTGATAATACACATATCAGGTACAGTACTTACAAATATTACATATACATCTCCAATCCACATGGCAACGTATTTTTCTTACATCTGAAAGATCCAACGTCTGATATATATGTGACATGGTAAAGTTTTACCGACAGTATTCACTTTATCTAATCGCAAATATAGCGCGTCTTTAAAGAACGTAATGCGACCCATATAACGTGGATTTCGCACATATTTATTTGAAACGTACAGATTTACGAGCAATACTGAGTATTGTTTGAACTGTATTCCCGACAAAATCGAATATAAAAAAGTTCGTTGATTTCATTAAATGGCTCAAAAAGCGAAGCTGACCTCACGCCTACAACTAAGATATCCATCAAAAATTTATATTTGAACATTTCATAACTAAAATGGTGAAGCGCATTAGAAAAATTAATACGGCTATTCATAATTGACTCACCAATATTTCGTTCAGACATTGCTATGCAGACAAAACCTTTACGAGTTTAAGGTATTCGTGTAGACGAGAAGGTGGAATCAAATCTTGGTTAAATGATGACAATACAAGGATTGTTTGAAAAAGAAGAAATAAAAAAAATAAGTCAAGAATAATCCTAATATACTACTTTAATTTGGATGATGGCAGCGTGATGGATGACGGCTGATCATCTTGCTATTGTGAGAGATAATATAAAAGTATAAATAGAAAGAAATACAATGAATATTAAGATTGCAATCAAGGCTTTAAACACGAATACGACCAGATTTAACCATTAAAAAACTCATATTCCATCTCCTTCTCAAGTCGATCCCTTGCTACGGAGGATTGTGGCTCTCTTTTGGATATTACTCGTATATCTACTCGCTATCATGATGTCCCTCCAATTAAATTTCTTATTCTTGGCGCTATGTCCGGCGCCAATTAACATAACGGCGTGCCAAGCGCTTCTCGGATCGGATCCGCCCAGCATCTAAGGCAGTGAACCTGCAGTCTCTGTTTTCTGATCTGTCCGATGACTATGCCGGCTATTATGATGTTCCTTCAGTTTAATTTCTTATTCTTGGCACTATGTCCGGCATCAATTAACGGCGTGCCAAGCGCTTCTCGAATCGGATCCGCCCAGCATCTAAGGCAGTGGTCCTGCAGTCTGTTTTCATTCCGATGACAATGTTGTCGGCAGATTTTGCAAAAAGCGACCAAATTTAAGAACCTTTTTGAGACATCTTCGGAAACAGATCTTTGACAGCCTAGTTGTAATTCCAAGCTCTTTCGAAATGGATACTTTGGTTACGTGTTTACTTCATGCTATAATAAACATATTCCTTTCAGTATACATTTAAACAACAGAACATTTACATTTTTCAGTATACATTTAAACAACAGGACGTATACTTTGTGGCTACCTTCATATTATTTCATAATTATCCAAAATTTGTCCAGAGCCGCCACAATACTTTTTCTCGTAACTCGGAGCAAAAACAAGATAAAATTTAAAAAAAGCCACGACTGTATTGGTATTTGACGTCTTTAAACGATTCGATCCATATATAACACTCAAATTTAACTTACACGCTTTTCAAACTTAAACTACGCTTTTTAAACTTAAAGCGAAAAAACAAACTTAAAGCGAAAAGACAAAATTAAGCCCGCAAACCGAATGACACCGTCACGCTAACACCACGCCTTGGACCTGTGATCGTAAACCTCTATATTTTCAAAGTAGCCTCTATTTAAACACGTGTAGAACGTCTGTAAATATCGTAAATCATATATACCCACACAAGTGGCTGATAAGTCATTTAAAACCTACATTTGTAAATATTATTTTTTGCATTAAAACTGCCTTGTGTCAGCTCGGTGAGTGTTTAGGTTATAAGTGAATTCGGTTATAACTACATCGATTAATAAAAAAGCGTTATAAAAATATAAAGACCATGATAAGATATGGCAAAATAAAAAGAACAGATTTTTATATCTGAAGTGAAATTAGAGTAGTCGAAAATATTATTTGGGATTATTTTAAAAACGTTATAAATGAGAATCACGGTAAAGCCCTGAATAAAACCTAGAATACTTCAGTCAAATCTGTTACAACAGTTTCCAAAAATATTGGGAAAATACTATATGCTGTCACTCGAAAAATTAAAAAAAATTATTTTACCGAAGCCGGCTAAAGAATAACAATGGTATATTTTATTAAATAAGGTTACGAAAAGTAGAAACATATGTGTCAACGTAATATAGCCGATAGGACGCCGAAAAACCGTTATTAAATCAGATAAAAAATTCATTGAATGAAAGTCACGCTGATTAATAAATAAAATAAATTGAATAAAAAACAAATAATACAACCTCTATAAAAATTTGGAATTAAAATTTTAAAAAAATTATACAGAAATTTCATAAAGATATTACGAACTAAATTTTTGCTACCTAAAATACTATACCACTTTATAAATAAAAACAATATTTCATATTACTTACAAAGACGCAATATTTAAAAAAAAAATCCTCAATTTACTAAGTAATCATCTACTCCACAAAAAACACGAATACGTATCTGAAATAAAGCCGACACCGTATTAAAGATATTACTCACATGTTACTTATTTTCGCTACGAAAATAACAGAATAATTACAAGTCACAATAAAAATAACATAATTAAAAAAAAAAATAAATCACACGAAACGCGATGAATATCGACTGAAACTTGTAGACTGGAGCTAATCGCAAGATTGTATTATCTTTTCTCAAACAAAATGTCACATAGGCGTGACAATACAGGCGTCTAAGAGGTCGATACTATTTCAACATTGCCCCTTATCAGCTAATAAAGCTAGGCATTTGCCTGCATATCGATACGTCGTCGATGACATTATATTGCTTGATAAATTTCGGTGACTATTAGCACATTATATATTCAGTGGCGCGTGCCATTACTACAAACTTCGATATGTTACATTTTTAGAAATCGATTCGATAAACAAAACATCGGCAAAAAACATTTTATAGACAGCGTTAATACTTTTTAAGAGGTGATACACGAAGCAAACTTAACATAAAAACCATAAATTTTTAACAACAAGAAACAATTTTTATGCGTGTCTTATGTTTGATATTTCTTTGTGCATGACCACGGGGGTGAATCGAGCTGTCATGTATTTATTATAAAGGTCAAACATGTAAGCTCACTTGCTTTTAGTGCTGTACCTAGTTAACGTTTCAATAGAGAGAAATTTCGTTAGTATTCTGTGCAGATTTCAACACTTTGTCGATCTAAGGACTCTTGTGACTATCAACACACCAAGCCTTTTCTGATTTTTTTTAAAAATTTAGAATAGTTTAAAAATAAAACAAATAAAGATAATTGAAGAAAAATAACATTCAGACAAGTATAAAGGTTTCCCCATTAATATCGGAGTGGCGTAGCAAATACAAAGTCAAGTACTACACTGAATATGTTATACAGCTCATCTATGCAATCTACCGGGTGCTTAGACTTCCCGAAGATTCCGAATAAGAATTATGAAAAAAGTTCTTAGAAGTGAAACTTCTTAAAAAAGTCTACATCATATGATATTCTAGGTATTCTAAAAGCCGAGAAGAGACTTTCGAGGTTATTGGTTAATTGAATTCAGCAATCAAATAAGAATTGATTTTGGGAGAGGGAGGAATGTCGTATTTTCGTTGCTCTCGGTCTGTAACTCTATTTTATTCCAATTGGGTATTTGATTAATTTTTCCTATTATTGAATATATTTGGCGTTAATTCTGTACAAATTCATTATTCACAATTAAATAGAACTACGTGATGTAGTATTATTTCTACTTTCTTTAAGTTCTTTACCACGACCTAGGTTTTGTTGTATTAGCAAAGATTGAATCTTTGCTAATATCCCACCTGAAGATGTTGTAATACAACGAAACCTAGGTCGTGGTAAAGAAAGTAGAAATAATACTACATCACGTAGTTTTCTTATTATCTTTAGTCCTCGTTAGTGTGTAATTATGATTTATGAAATCATAATTACAAATTAACGAGGACTGAAAATAACTGCAAAACCTTAAAAATCGACCGAGTTAAAAAGGTTTAAATCTAATGTTTTGGCAAAGACAGCAACTGTAACGCCTTTTTTAAAATTATGAACATTGTAGTTTACAGAACCGAACAAGATAATTATTTTTTAATGATTTATTGTATTTTTTTTCAATACTGGTTTTCAATTAACCTATTTTATGAGAAACAGCAAATTTCTAAGTAACTACTCTAGTACATGGCTTATAACGTTATAATAATTTAATACCAGCAACTTAATTATTCTCAACCACTCACTCCTGGCCCATTTAAGGAAATATCACTAATATTAAAGAATATTAAAAAATACAATATCTTAATTTTGAAATAAAGCAATCACATATGAATACTACCGTTTATTTTGTGAACATTTTAAGACACAAAGAACATCAATACAGCAATAATTTTATCTACGATAAAATTAAACAATTAATAAAATAAAAAATACCAACAATTATGAAAGGAATATATCCTAGAACAAGATTTACTGGGTTTTTTTTTCTATATAAATATTCTACTACAAAGTTTTCGTATGAATATAATTTACGAATTGTAACTAAGTTCCGAGACGCACGCAGCTCAATATTACCGGATATAAAGAGGTTTTCTAACGTAGTATTATGTTATATATATATATATATGCACTTATAGAAACAAACTAATTGTTTATTTAGTTTATTTCTACATCTGTTCAAATTTAGTTAAAATATAACTCATAAAAAATATATCCAAAAATACACGCTGTTGCATCACTATTTTAATCATTGCAATTTATAAATGACGATAGTTTATAAATATCGATACTACAACGAAATAACAACAAAGAATACAGCATACGTGCGGCTTAGCATGTATGACCTACAGTTCCATCATTGGGAGTTATGTACCATAGCAGGTCACTAAAGAAGGCATAAATTAACATTTAACATTGTAGAATCAGTGCAAAAAAGTACAGATTGGACTTGACTCCAGAAAATAATAAAGGGCAGTCTCCACTGCATATTAACGACCTTCCTAGTCTCTAGAATTATTTATTTATTTCTTACTTATTTATCAGCTTTTATGCATAACATTGCTTACTTATTGCTGCATGAGACTCTTCCAGTCAACCATAAAAATTGGTATTGAAATTTAATTGGTAGACTGTAAGCTATTTCACGATAAAAATTATTTATAGTACATTAGAGAGAGAAAAAAACAAAAAAGATAAAAGTACTGGTAATGCAAACTATTGGCAAGATTTAAGATGGGAAAGAAAGGAAAGGACAAGGGCACAAAGGAAAAGGTTTCACGTGAGGTATACTTTTTCACTCGATTTTTTAAAATATTTGGGACAGGTATATGGTGATATATGGTATCAGTATCCAGGTGATTCCAAATTTTGCTGCTTGGACAGTGAAGGATTTTTCGTAAGAGGTAGAGGTATGTTTGTATGTTTAGGTAGAGGTATGTTTAGGTATGTTAAGTAGGGTGAGTGAACTGTCAGATCATAGACCAATACGTAGATCGTAGCCCGTGAACAGACCAATCTTTAAATTTGTCAGTACGATAATTTTAGCTCTAAGGATTTTTTAATATATTTAAAAAAGTGTAAGTATGTGAATTAGTATGTTCTGTAAGTATGTAATTAGTTTATTACTAAAAGCTTTGATGTTTCATGCAACGTCTCTTTTCTGCGACAAAACCAAAAGTGTTTCGTCTCTTTTGTGCGACAAAACCAAAAATTGTAAAGCTTTATCAAGTGTCATGGGTCCCCGTGACTTTCATGACTTTAACGAGAATATCTCACATTTAAAAGAAATAAAAATGCATGCTGTTCACAATTATTTAAGTTTTGGAGAAAACTATACCTTTTATATTTAATGAAAAACAAACTCAAGATTTTCATTTCATCAGAAACTATAAACATTGAGATGCTGTGTTTTTTGAGTCTCAACTTCAGTTAAGGTGCACTTCAATTTTCAGTAAGAATAGGGGAGAATTAGATTATTAAAGAATTTGTCGTATTACTTCACAAATATGTTGATATTTTTAGTTGTTTTTATATCATTCTTTTGTTTTATGGACATTTGTTTTTTATTTTCATTTGATGGGTAAGAGAATACTACAAAAAATGTATTTATTCCGTTTTTCCATCATTTTTAGTCTCCCATGGCAAAATTCCAAAACGAACACTTATGAATCACTTCGGTACTCGTCCGTCAGTGGATTTGGCACAGGCGATTTTCTTGGAAATTATTCGAAGTCATAATATTAAACTTAGCACAAAGACAAACTATGGTGGTCCAATTACAGACGTGAAGTATAATAAATTCAATTTTGATTACCCCTGATATTAACACCCCTGATAATTAACGAGAAAAAATCAGGGGTTACCCCCTGATATTACCACCCCGAATAATTAACGAAAAAAAATCAGAGATCGTGTAGGATGTCAAATAAAATTTACTGAATAACAAAATTCTATAACAAACATGATGAATTGTTTTCCCAATTTATTAAAATAGTATTAAATTGATGTTTTCATAAAGCAAATCGTGAGCACCTTTATGAGAATAATGTTTAGTAGAAAGTTTTTCTTCATTCAAAAGAGTTATGAAAAGTTCACTTTGGTTAAAGTGATTTTATATAGATTATAAGCTTAATTATTTTATCTCAGTTAAAGCTGTGTTATAAATAATACTTATTTGTATCGGAATACCATATTAAATAAGAAAAAAGTGACTTACTTCACTATAATATATACAATATTTATAATAGCGAGAATTGCCAAATAACAGAAAAAAATCAGGAATTAATCGTAAAGCATAATAGTTATGCGATATGGGTAATCTTATCGTCAACCAACACTTTAAGATATTATCGATGCGAAAACGTTGAAAGTAATCGCCTCATTAAAATTTATGGCGGGCAATATAACGATTGCAATGATGAGGTCACGCGATCGCTCGCCATTTCCGCCGAGGCCGTTGGCAACAGTAACCATCAGCGCCAGTGTGGCTGACGACCATATCCGCGATATCGACGGGATACCGTTATCTCACGTTTGAATTTTACATCAATCAACAAACAACACCCACTGGTTGATGTAAAATCTTGTTATTATACAAGACAATTTCAATTATAAGTAGTAATGAATGACATATCAAACCAATACAATCTTTATTTGAAATAAAAATATATTAGTTATCATTTTAGAGTTTTATTCATAAATACAGGTATTTATTATACTTATAATAAAAAGAAGTACTTATTACATTAATAAATTAAGCAAAACGCGGTCAATGAAGAGAAGAAATGGTCATCTCGTAAAAGCCAACAGGCTTACTGACTATCGGGATTACTAATGGACATCACAATCTCATTTGACCTACAAAGTGTGGTATCACTAAGAACTTATCGCATACATTCATCGAACACAGTTATCGCGTGGAAAGTGCTTTTCCCCACTTGCCGTTACGTCATGTGGCAGCAACTGCAACTGGTATTAACAATTCTACCTAATTCATTTTTTTTAAGTTTACGCCTTAACAATCGATTTTCATATATAGAGCCCGGTATGAAGTTTTATGAGGAGTAAAATCAGAAGTTCAAAGCGTTAAAAAAGTGTAAGTACGAAGTTCAGAGCGTTAAAACAAGAGTACCGTTAGGAGCCCTCTCCGCGTAACATTTCTACGTATCTTTAGAGTGAGATATCAATATGTTTATTTGGCATTCTCTTATGGCGTAATCGCAATGACGGAGTGTGACACACATAGTTTACTATCGTTCGCTTATATTAAGATATAATCATTAAATGTCATTATGTGTGAATATTTAGTATCTTCTATCCAACAAAACTAAAAATTCTCTTTTAATTTTAACTTCTTAGTCTGACGTTACTAAATGTATTTAATTTTGGTGTATAAATTTGATCTTGTTCATTTGTATTTTATTTGAAAATTTTTCATTAACATTTAATGATGTTTATATTTACATAAAATGTTACCAATTTTATACATTCTACGACAATCGTAATTAAGGAGTCAAGTCGCGCGTCGGAGCTGACAGGCACAATTTTTTTCAAGATAAACTAATAAAAGTAAGACTTTGGTGCGCTCACAAGCATCAATATAGCTGGACTCATCAGCGAGGCATATTTTTTCTTAACAACCGATATAAAATTATTTTCAAGCATATCAACGACCTAAGCTGGCTCAGAGCTTTTGACGTTTAATCAATATATTATAATCGAGTTATTCGTCATAAGTTAATTCCTAAAGACAACAGCTAACAGCCAATTTAATAAATTACAACGTTATCATAATAAAGTTATCAAAGAGAAAGTCTACGAGTTTTTCAGAAAAACATCAGCTCTATCACTCTGAATTGTCGCTGTGAAACAGTTTCCATTCTAAAAATCGCTCCTAAAAACGTCAAATTTTAAAAAGAAGATATGTTTGTTTACAGCTCGCTTATTCTTTTAACATCATTCTAAAATTCGTTTGAAAAAAAGAAGATGATGCTTTCAGCGGTCACGAAAAGTTTCAGAGCATGCCCTAAGTTTATGAGTAATGATATCCATCGATTGAAATCTTCGCCATTTAATACTTTACTAATAATTTAATATATAAACATGTATAATATATTATATGTAAGTATACATTAAAAATTATCTTCACTGACGCCACAAGTGGATCAGATGACAATTAATTCAGTATCAAAACTATCAGTTACACGTTTGTCCAAATTATTAAGCAAAAGAAATGTCTAGGAAAGGGAAGAAATCTTTCTGTTTCTGGAAAAGGACGTCCGCCTTTTCACCAGCTTGTATTGTTGAATGTAACTCTCGTGGCTACGAAATTCGGGAATAAATTATTATAGTTCGCCTAATCATCTATGGCCGTAACTTAAAAACCAATAATTAGAAAAATTAAAAAAACGACTGCGTAAACAAATTTACAGTATAGATTTGTGATCAAGAATTTTAATAATACTAATTAATCCCATTAGATTTCTCAAATTTTCATCTTAATATATCATACTCGCCAAAAGGAAATGTGTGTGTTTTTTTATTGAAATTTGTATCACAATTGGGAGCCTTGTCTGACAGCAGACTTGCCTAAATTCTCAAACTTATGATATCATACTGTAAAAAGGAAATTTCAAAATTAATTTTTTATAGCAACCTTGGGATATAATGGATATTAAATTTGAACTCATGACATCCTATAGCAGAGCCGAGAACAACTATGAAGATATAATTGAAAATTTTTTTTGTTTATAATTCACCTTACATTCATTGTACACACAATACATAAAATGAATTATTTTTTAGTAAAAGTTTTGGAGGTGTCACACATCGACAACACGTAAACGCTGTAATATTACTCGCACTTGACACAAGACGTCAAAACTTGATCTTGGGCTGTTAGTATTTATCCACTCAACTCGCATCGCGTCACATAAACGCAGTAGCATTACTCGGAGTTGACACACGACGTCAAAACTTGATCCTGAGCTGTTAGCATTTATCCGCTCAACTCGAATCGCGTCACTGTTTACTATATTGACAAGTCACACGCATCGCTGTTCACAATATCGACGAGTGACACGCATCACTGTTCACAATATTGATGAGTGGCACACGATTTATTATCGACGATGAGCGTAGCGATAAAGAGCATTGTTTTAAACAAATATTCACGTGGGCGGAGAATGCGAAAACAAACGTCGGCCACATAAACATTAGTCCGATATCGTTATCGCATTCAATAACACCAGTATCGTGCTCCAAATCTACAGCATTTTTTTACTGTGCGATTTGAACTGACGATTCTATAATGTGTTTTGAAGTCCTTGGCACGTATTCACAGGTTTAAAAACAATTTGCTTATTTATGCAATAATTTTTGTTGTATTTCAAGATAAAGCCGACGTTATATTTGTTTTTCTATGAAACTTACCACAAAAACACACTACTTCATATAGATCTATTATCATCTATAGGACTTTGAAATTAAAATTAATAAATTATTTAATAAACAAAACCTTAATTTCTGAAATTTTATAAAATGATAACTATGCAATATTTATATTCTTTTAGATAGATAAATAACAATAAATAAATAAGGGCACAATAGGAGTTTTCGATATTACATTTCCTCCTACATAAAATATAACACATAACTATTATATAATGTTGCATAAATATAAGAGTACAAAATATAACACATAACTATTATATAATGTTGCATAAATATAAGAGTACAAAATATAACACATAACAATTATATAATGTTGCATAAATATAAGAGTACAAAATATAACACATAACTATTATATAATGTTGCATAAATATAAGAGTACAAAATATAACACATAATTATTATATAATGTTGCATAAATATAAGAGTACAAAATATAACACATAACAATTATATAATGTTGCATAAATATAAGAGTACAAAATATAACACATAATTATTATATAATGTTGCATAAATATAAGAGTACAAAATATAACACATAACAATTATATAATGTTGCATAAATATAAGAGTACAAAATATAACACATAACTATTATATAATGTTGCATAAATATAAGAGTACAAAATATAACACATAATTATTATATAATGTTGCATAAATATAAGAGTACAAAATATAACACATAACTATTATATAATGTTGCATAAATATAAGAGTACAAAATATAACACATAATTATTATATAATGTTGCATAAATATAAGAGTACAAAATATAACACATAACTATTATATAATGTTGCATAAATATAAGAGTACAAAATATAACACATAATTATTATATAATGTTGCATAAATATAAGAGTACAAGGTACCAAAGGGATATTGAAAAATAAACGTTCACATATTTTCATACCATATTATAGGAATAAAAGGCAACAATTTTTTTTAAACACGAAATGAAAAATTATATTATATTTTATGGAAAATTTCGCAACAAATTTAAAACGTGAAAAACATTTGCAGAAACACCACTGTGACAAATAAAAAGGCGCATTTCGCTATTGCAGTGGCTTACATAAAACATAGTTTATTTTTTATTTTTCCAAATTTCTGTTTTTTAAGTTTTTCAAGTGAAAAAAGCAAAGGAAGAAATTGATTTTTTTCATATTTGTTAAAAAAAATTATTTAACAAATGGCTACACGATTACTAAAAAGTTTAGTTTTCTTTTTCAGATAGAGAGTATTTATAAAGAATGGTGCAATAGTAGAAATTTAATATTTTTCGGATGTATCTATGTATAAATAATAAACGTGCCGTCTGGTCAAAATTTCACCCAACAAAACTTCCATCAAAATAAGGCAATATGTGAATCACAATAATAAAAATTTGACACTATCACAGTTTAATACTAAATCAACCAACCTCTTATTACGTCACAATATAGTTGACTTAAACTTATCAGAGTTACAATAAAAAAAAATAATCTTCAGAATCAGAGAAAACTTAACTGTAGCAACTACATTAACACGACAGTCATCTTGCTCTATTTCCCTCGCACGCGACCTGCCAGTAACTTTATAGGGTTGAAAACAAATTCAGTTTCTTGCCTTACCACCGAAAATATTTTTCTGATTATAACCAAAAGCAATAGTACCATCTACGGACCAATGCGAATGACCTGCAATTCTAATTATAATCCAATATCGATTATAATCTAATTAGTTTTCGTCCAGTTTTTGTGAGGAACCATCTTTCGAGGACGGAAAAATCTTAAAGATTTGTTCATTCCGTTGTGTATTATCAAATACAAAAGCCCGTAGTCGGTCGAATGGTCTGTTCCGATTTTATAAGCTTTCCGATTTTATTCGCATGTTTATTAATATTCGCATTCTAATTCTCAAAAACATTGCGAATATTTTGTGAATGTGATTGCAATGAAATTTTCGTATTAAAATAAATTGAAACGTATTTAAAATGAAGATTAAAATGAAATATTTATTGCAAATGAATGTGGTATGTCATGTAAACAAAAAAGAAAGATAATTTTTGTAAGCATAAATACAAACTATCTACTGCTAAAATATAATTTACGTACACCAATGCTAAAGAACTAAATAATTTCTTCTTTAAGTAAAGCAACTACTTCAATTCGTTCACCACAACACTAAATTATAACATTAACTAAACATTTAAAATTATCAACTTTTTACGACAGCAACAAACAGTATTTTAAACATAAATGCCTTTTTTCTTCTAATAAAGCAAATAAAAGCTTTATTACTTCTTTTACTAATTAAAATAAAAAAAATATTTATCAACTAATAATCAGAAACAGCGAAATGTAGCATATCAAAAAAAAATGTGCGTGTCAACTCCGTTTTAGCAGCAGGAGTTTTTTTTGCAGTTAGTTTAGCAGGAGTTTACTCCTTAAATACTATTATCTTGGAATTTGTAAACTAGGTAACACTATATATAAATATCAATATCATTAAATGTAAATTCTTTAATGAAAAAATGCTGGCAATATAATTATTTTCAAGCAAAACACAAATGAAGAAGATAAAATTTATACAATAACAACAGACTAAGAAGTTAAAATGAAAAGAAACTTTTTAATTTTGTAGGATGGAAGACCCCAAATATTCACAAATAAAAACATTTAATGATTACATCTTGATATAAGCAAACAATAGTAAACTATGTGTGTCATACTCGGTCACTGCGGTTACGCCATAAGAAAGTGCCAATATGTGTATCGCACTCCATCATTGTGATTATGCCATAAGTAAACATATTGATATCACACTTTAAAAATGCGCAGAAATGTTGTGCGGAGCGACCATCTTTTTAACGCTCTGAACTTCGTACACTTTTTAAGTTTACACTTTTATTTAACGCTCTGAACTTCTCATTTTACTCCTCATAAAACTTCATACCACAGGCCATATATGAAAATCGATTCTTAAGGAGAAAATTCCAACAAAAGCTTTGATGCCTTTTCTCTTTGTGGCTTGTTTCGCTGAGATTTACGAGTATACATTTCTTTACTCGTAGGCTGAGATGTATAAATAAGGTTCCACTAAACATTCTTTCGCTGAGAATATTTTCGTTGTCGTTGTCAAACGACGCCAGTTTTAAAAAGGGACCATTCACATTCGCATTCGAAAATACCGGTTCCAAATAAATATGTTCACATTTGTATTCGCGATTATGTAAAATTTTATATTCATTACATCACTAGTAAGTACATTTATGAGTACGTGGTGTTACACATATACACGGACTCCTCAGATATGATACATGTTTATCCAGACAACATTTCCTTTGAAAACATCCTTCTTCTTAATTTCTCTTAACCGCTTCTGAATACTAACGCAATACTTGTATAATCGGGATGAAAGTACAATTAAAATTATAATTGGAAATTACGTAATTATAACTTTTATTAATTACGTAAAATATAACTTTAAATCACGTAATTTTAACCGTACTGCTATATGTCTGCGTTAATATTGTGTGCAATAAATTGTATGTATAATGAAATTACATTCGCTTTATTTCCATATACCAATAAAAACATGAAACTACCAGTAAAATCATAAAAATATTTTTTTATATCTACATCAGTAAGTATGCTTGACCAAAGAATATTTCTGAACGTTTGCCAGGACCTTCATTCTCTGAGAGAAATAAATCATTTACGAAACCTAACGCCTAACGAGCATGTTGCGAACAGATGGAACTAAGTGTTCAAAGCTCAAACCTAAAAAATTAACCAAAGCAATAAACAACCCAACCGCATAATAAAAAAATGATCTCAACAGTTGGTAAACAAGCAGAAGTTTGAAACTGTAAATCTACGGTTAATTTTTTTCAGCCTTGCTAACCGAACAGTAATGATTCGCAGTCGGAGACTATAAGTAATTTTCTTCACAACCATACGACGCCATCTATGATAGACGATATGCATTTATCATTCGTTCACTCACTGAACGATTCGATCATCGGTATCGGTATCTATAGAAAAAAATTAAATCTTTTATATCATTCCTTCGTTTCCTATGACGATGTTCGAATTGAACGCGGTCGTTCCATTCCTTCATTCACTAATACGATATTCGATCTAAACAAGATTCGAAGAAACGCGTTCGTTCCATCATTTTAGTAACAATATGCAGTTTTTTAGAAAGTTACGTTTACTTTATTTAATTGGTTACCGCGTGATTACTCAAAGATCAAACTTTTTGAAATAAATCGTTTTCAATGAAAACGAATATAGCAAACCATGAAAATATTTATTTTATTTGGCGTTCAATTAATTAAAAATGAAAAATTGCTATTTTAGCTTCAAAAAAATTTTAGTGCAAAAACACCATTTCTAAAATACCTTTTTGCAAAATATGACCTATGGGTTATTATCATTTCCCAGCATCAATTATTGGAAAACATTAGACTTTTTGCATTAATATTTATAATAAACTTTGAACATTGAATGTATTTGGCGTTCCTTTTGTAGAAATTCATTATTCACAATTAAATGAAACTACGTGATGCAGTATTATTTCTATTTTCTTTAATTTCTTTACCACGACCTAGGTTTCGTTGTATTACAACATCTTCAGGTGGGATATTAGCAAAGATTAACTCTTAGGAACATCCAACAGCATTTATATGTTTCAAACACAATAGCGGAAGCCGGGTTTGTGCGGGTTTTTCCACTGCTTATGTTAATGAGTTTATTGCAGGGGCGCGGTGTAAGTTTTATTATATTTCCGAGAGTTATATGATATACCAGTATTTTAGTGAGGGTAATAAATTCAATTGTTGTTATTATGTGAGGTTGTACAATGCAAATGTTCCGGTGTATGTAATAAAATTAAATGGAAGTTATTATCGGTAATATATTTATACAAAAGTACTTTAAATAACTTGGGTAAAACCCTTATTAATAATAAAGAAAAAATAGATAAACATAAAAAGAGTGATATATATAAACTTAAATGTAACGACTGTAATAGTGTATACATAGGTCAAACAGGAAGAGATTTTAATACAAGATATAAAGAACACATTATAAACCAGACACATCTCACTTTGCTAAACATCTCATTGAAAATAACCATCACCCCCATACTGATAATGCCCCCTATATATTACAAATAAATACAAAACGAAATAAACTTAATATCCTAGAAACATTAGAAATAAACAGACATAAAAAAGACACCAAGGTTAATATATTAAATGAACAACTAAATATAATATCATCACCAATACTTAATATCTTCTAGATATAATATAATTAGACAACATCGATACTACAGTACTCTTGAAATTGTTTCAGCTCAAATACACATATAAATATAAAGTATATAATAAACTCAATAAAATAGATAAAATAAACGTGTTTTAATAATATTCAAAAATAATTATTCAAAAATATCTCGAACAGGAATTTTATATTATTTCTTATCGCACACGGAAAACGAAAAACAATGAGTTTGCATGAAGTTATCCTCAACTACAGCAGCGTCATCAAAATTCCCAAAACCTTCGATCTGATAATTGTTAGGGCGAATAGAAACAAGATATCAGGAGTGTTTACGAATAAGCTATATTTTATATTAAACTGCTCCTTCTACGATACTTAATTTTCTGGTTTATGTCCATTCTCTTGAATAAAATTATTTATCACCATGTTTATTAATTCTGTCTATCCAGGTTATCTGTCTATCCAGGATAATTAAATGTAGACAAATATATATTACATTTAAGTAAAATTTTCAAACGCAAGTTTATTAATCAACTCAACGTTTTCCGTATACTTACATTTTCGGTTGTTATTATTTTTCTTTTAGTTTACATTTTCCGATTCCAGTGGATATCTTTAGCCGCTATACAAAATAAAATTTCGTGTCATACCACGTTTTTCAATCGCAAGACAGAATGCTAAATATTACCTCTAGATGAAACAGTGGCACATTAAATGTAAGTTTACCACATTACATTCACGTGACATAATTGTCAAAATATGGTTCAAAGGTTGATAGGGTTGAGAAAAGAAATGATACTCAAAAAAATGAAAAGAGTACAAAAGTACGTTTCGTAAAGGTGTAATTATTCCAAAACGAACGGAAATGGATTTTAAATAACGTAAAACGTTGTTAAAATAAAGTCATTACATTATTTAAATATAATCTACGTGATAAGATTAAAGATGATGACACTCGACAAGAACGCGATATCTAAAAAATTACGATTTGAAGGATAAGCGAAAATAGGTAATTCGACCATAGCAAACATAATTATGAACAATGAATTGACGTTGATAATAATCAAATAAAGCGAAATAGACGAATACAACGATATCACAAATAACAAATATGTCCATCGCGTTGCGATCTCCGTGCACACATGAAAGGACTGAATTATTCAACAAAATATAATTTGAAAACATGTGTGGATAGCAGTTTTGAAATATTTGACACATTCTCATTAACGCCAAATGTCAAATGGAGTACCACATCCGGCAATCAGTCACCAAACAAAAATAATATATTAAACTAAAACATAGCACAGCTCGTGATCAGCCAAAAACTAACAACCGCCTTCCTGTGGATATAAAAACCAAGCACAAAGTAAAAAACTAATTGCGAAACAAGGAGGCATACGACAGCAGAACACTGGAGAATTGGTTCGTGCTTTCAGGACATAAAACAGCGAATGTTCCCTATACCGAATATAAGATCCATAAAAGTAAAGCGAAACTAAAATGGGTATTGACATAATTTAGTGTACATTATATCAACACCAGCATTAATAATACCGACAAACATTATATCAATTATATCAACACCAGCATTAATTATACCAACAAATATTACACCAATACCAGCATTAATTATACCAACAAATATTACACCAATACCAGCATTAATTATACCAACAAATATTACACCAATACCAGCATTAATTATACCAACAAATATTACATCAATTATATCAGAAAATATGACCAAATTTCCAAACACACAGGTAGCATCTAAACATCTTCATGTAGCTCTCACGGTATACAGTTCAGAGTCCAAATTGTCTTATTAGCAACCTGCTAGAATGAAAGTGTGCTCATGTTGTGTTACATTTTACTTATTTCCAAATTCACGTCTGGCTTATATACTCCAAGACACAAGTGTAGAATCAATCGGACCTTGCCACCAGGGACTTATCCTCGATAAAATGTCTTTAAAGCAATTTAAAATAGCCCTAACTCCAATAACCTCCGAGTACTGACCTTTACTTTATTTATATCAATATCAATATTAGCTCATTACTTCATTAATCTCTATATTTGTATTATAATCTGATGTTATATATGAACGTGATTTTTTTAAATTGCAACGTAGAAATAAGTCTACCCCAGTTATAAACCTGGTTCACGTCCAGAGCAAGGAACAAACACAATTTGATACTTTGAACGTTATATCTCCGAAACTAATAATCACAAAGATATAAAAAGTATGTCATTAGAGGGACTGAAAAATCCAACTCTTCACTTTTGTTTCTTCAATACGGTAGCATTATAAAGTTGAGTTCAATATCAAACTATTTTATATATTATGCCCTCCTATAGAAGAAACAGAAAGAGTATTGAGAAACTGACGCTATTCTTTGCGCCATCTAGCAAATATTCTTTGTACTAGTTTCTATTAGAAAAAAGGAAAATATTCAGAGGAAGTCAACGCTATTAGTGTCTTATATGGTAGAGATTATAGTAGCGGTGTTTACGGCTAAAATTGAGTTAGAGTTGTCTTGTCTCTTTCAATTTTTATTTTTCAATTGTACATAGTAATTTTTAGGATTATTTATTGTACACCCCGCAATTGATGGCTTGATTATAGACTTGCAGGCCAGCCTTGAGTTTTGCTATAGAAGTAATTATAACTCTGATAGTCAAATTTAACAGAGCTTTAAGAAAAAAAGGTTCCAAAAATGATATTATTTTTTTACGTTTTTAAAATATTTTTATGACGTAAAACGACATTAGTCTACGTCTGTTGGTATGCATATATTATATTTACTTATGTGCGTAAGGGGACATGCTGTAGGTAGTATTCCTTGACCAACTTTGATGATTATTTTTTCTATCGATTAGTTAATTACCAGAATTAAAGCCCATTGATTACCATAATAACTTGTCAAATGTGTTAATTTTTAAAAACAATTTACTACAAAATTCCGTTTTTTCCTACTTGGTCTCCGTTTTGTGCGAATTGCTTGCCTCTGCTCTACTCCCTGCTGTATTTAAACTTGTTTTTTTTTTATTGTGAACTTTATCTTGCAATTGTTTAATAAACAATTGTAAGATAGTATTTACAAATTTGTCTACTTTGGGTTTACCAGTGGTCTTGGGTTTTATTTACTGCACCAAACCTTTTACAGTCTACCCCACACAAGTAATTTTACCAACCTTATTGTTTTGATTGACTGAAATAAATAAAGACTGTAGTGATATGTATGTTATTTGTGCACTTTAACTTATTTTGTATACACTTATATATGTACTTTAGATATATATACTTTAAATAAATAATATTTCCGTATGTGGTTAACGTAATTAATTATATAACCTTAAGGTTCTCCCTCACCGGAAGTATTCGTCTGTAATGTAACATTTCAGATCCGATTTTGAGCATTACGTTACAATGCTGCCTCCCTGACTGACCGAGCGGGGCGAGGAGCGCTCCGCGTCCGCGACATGGTCAATTACAAGTGCGCAAGCATTTATGTTACAAGTTGTATCAAAATAATACAGTTTGTATCATTACAAGTTGCGCACTGTAATGCTCGGTTCTCCTCCCTCACCGATGTAATGCTCGAATCTGTAACGTTACATTACAGACGAATGCTCCCGGTGAGGGACCACCTTTATAATAACATCATTTCGATATAGGGAGAAAAACATTCTTTTCAAGCTCTATCAAAGACAGGAAGACAGCAACGACGATTTCTTACTATATTAATTTTTTACGAAATAATTTAATTTTTTAACAAATATAAATAATTGGCCTGAGTAGAAACGACGTCACACGGTATTCATTCGAATTATACCCATTATGTTATTAATTAAAAAGACTCATCAAAACAATATATCGCCCCATTTTTATTACATTAATATTTTTTTTCCGAAATAATGTGCTTAATGAACAAAAAAAATAGGTAGGCTGAGCAGCACACGCGGTGCCCGGCATTAGCTTTTAACATAATTAATCTTAAGATCATGTTATTAAATAAATAGCTCGTCGAAACAATATATCGCCTAACATCATTCACATTGACATCATTAACACGTGCCCTATCCAATGGGAGTCCATTGGGAGTCACATCGGCTCTTCAATGACTCCGAAACTAGTAACATTTACAATTTAATTCTATTTAGTTTATTTTAGTTAAAGTATGGGTAAATACAATAATATTATCATGAAGGTGTGTGGGTTAAGAACTGAACTACATAAAATGTCAAAAACCCGCCGTAAATTTGTTGTCATTGTCGCTATATTTATGAAAGGAAAAATGGAACAATTTGTACCAGAGAAAAATTTTAATTGCAATTAACATGGTTTTTCATACAGTTTTTTTTAGATTTTGGGTACCAAGTTGTCAGCTTTGATGCTTTTGCACCAGCAATTTTGGAGGTCTTTCCTCAGTTTATTGTAGCAACCTATACAGCGTCTATTGTGGAATTTCTGACCCGATTCTATTTAAATTTATCAATTTGTCAAGTTTGTGTTTATCTTCAGGCTGTGGTCGTTCAACAGGTCGTCTTGGTATCTTACGCCAAGAAGCTTTTTTTATTATTATTTCATGCGCTACTAAGATAGAGAGCTTTTTTGACTCGTGTCTCTTCGTAGTTTGTTGTAAATAGCATATGAGTTTACTATCGATTGACAAGAAGTCCGTGGCATCAGTCCGTTGACAACAGTCCGATTTTGTCCTATACTATAGTTTTTCTTGATACATCAATCCATTTTTTAGTTTTATTATACTCTAATATCACTTCAGTTCAGTTCTGGTCTTCGCCCGCCACTCATCTTCTTTCCTTTTCCATAGCAGGTAGAAAGCTAAGACACGTCACGTTTATCATGCCACAGTAGGACAATGATATTATTTTTTGTATAGCTACAAAATATCCTTTTTTCAATTTACTGATAATAATAGCTTTTGTTAACACTTTTCGTTTTTTTATTTACTGTACCAAGCAGGTCAGTATGAGAGCTCGCCAAAAATTCTGCTAACAGAATGCTGGTGTCTCTGTTATTATCGGTTATTATCAATCTACCCTCATCTAACAGGTTTTCAGCAAGGCCTACAACGATATTTATACAAAGTAAACCCAATCAACGACACGTTGGCTTAGACCACAGTAAATTTTGTATGCTCATACAAACCTGTCGATGGTGCATAATTTTAAAATTTTTAATCCATATTTGTAGGTTATAGATGGTATGACTACCGAAAGAGTAGTCGGCCACAAAAATGCACCCTCGACTCATCAATAAAAATGACGCGTCCTGGCGTGTATATTGCATGTCCAACCTGTCATTAACGCCCTTTGGAGCCTCATTAAGGGATATTTTTCCAATAACACTCAAGTGTTGGTAATTTGACGAGTCCCGTAAATATCACCATACCTAAAAATTTGAACATTTCGCCTTCAGTTACGTTTGATCACCTTTTTATGCGACCGGTTCTAAGAGAGCTGTTTCTTTTAGGCGACTGCTGTAAATATTTGTTTTGCCATTAGTTTTATGACATTATCGTAAAATAATTGGCGGAATATAATGAAAATATCCATGCTTCATCGAAGTGAATGAATTGACGAGCAAGATTATCCCAACCAGTAAATTGTTCTGCGGGTAGATCGTCCACTTGCATAGACAATTTTGACTCTGGTCAGGGTCAGGGAGGTCAGTCAACTTTGGTCGTTCACTTGCATAGACTATTTTAACGAATAGGTAAACTAAATTGTTCTTCCATCACCTGTCCCTGAACATTTGCTTCTTCTTCCTGAATAAAGTCCTTAATATCGTCGATTGTTTCAAAACAAGTGGATGTGAAGACTCACGGTTGAAAACAATGTTCTTCCTCCAATCTGAATTCGTCGCTATTTTCTAACACTTGGAAAATTAAATTAAAAGAACTGAAAGTTAGGTTATGTATAATAACCACGAAAATTTTTTTTATTTATTTTTATAGCGCAATAGATAAGCATATTAAAAAATTCAATAATCTATTATAAGACGACTTCACATCCGTAAACTTACGACTCCAATTCAGTTTTTCATATACACGCGATGACTCCAAATGAAGTTATAAAAATTCTCTCAAGAATAATTATGCATTTTACTCCGGCAATAGCATTTTCATACAATGTAAGGTCCTCATACAATATATGGCAAAACGTTAGTTGGACATATAGATCCATTTTAACCTTTTGTGAGAGAGCAAAGATAATACTTTCATCATAAAATAGAATGCCCACAAAGAGAACTCAAATCAAGAGTACTCCTTGTCAACATTCGACATACTTTCCACAAATCAGTACTCATTAATATAAGCACACTCAAGTCGGCTCTCAAAGCGAGATATCAAAAAAGATACACCGTTAACGTCAGTTAAGATAAAACCCTACACCATATTGACCTCATTCGATCACGAGTCTGCCATCACATGATGTGTGGTAACAGACTATGTGTACAGCTGCTGGCATACAGTCACGTAAGGGCGTAACATTTGAACTAATTAATGAGGATACGGGCTAAGCATCGGAGTTATGGATACGATAAGTTGGTTCAAGCTACAATATTTTTATAGCGTTTTAATGTTGAGTTTCTTTACCATTCGTATATATTGCTACTACGTGCTGAATACCGCAAGCTAGGTTTTCGTCGTTTGTCAACACATGTTTGGAGCTGTCTGACGTCCAAACACGTGTTAAATGTTAAATTAATAACTTTTGCAAACAACAAGTTTTTTGCAGGTACACTTGACGACGTAACAATATAATGATGAAAGTTATTTGCGTTATTGGATTTACAAAGCTATTGTATTAATGAGTTTATAAAGCTATTTCATAAGTGGGCTTAAAATAGAGGCGCTGCGCAAACACGCCATTCATTATTGGGTTCCATATAGAGGTGATGGGCAAGACCTCCCCCCCCCACCCTCCTCCCCTCCACCGAGAGTCGCCAACGGTTTGCGAACAATTTGCTTATATTTTGTATGTAATAAAATACACTCGTAAAAGCGAATTGCTACATATTGACTAGCTTATAACGTGCTAGCAACGTGGAAAAATCTCGTTTTTCTACTTTTTAAATGCTTAATATTTAAAATAACCTACATTTTTAAATTAAAAAAAATTTCAAATACAGCTGGAGATATCAATAAAAACTGAGAATATTCACAAAAAAGTAGTTACATAGATTTCCTTCACTAATTGCATGGTACTTTAATGAAAACTATTCTCCTTTTTCTTCACTTATGTATACTTATTTTGCCATTCACAATGCGTGCTAACTGTACCTGTAATATATTATTGCGATACGACGTCGAGACTGTCAGACGCGGATAACTTCGTGACCTTAACGATTGCGAAATAAAAATATGGTCAAATTCATTTTACCCATCTTTTGTATTTCCGTTCATCGATAATAAACTTCCTGAATAAACATCGACTTTTTATAATCATTTTCATCATGTTATAACCACATGGATAAAGACCACTTTACACTTGCGAGCTTTCATATGTAGATCATTTTAAAAAGCCCGTTAGATCAATAATTGTTTAAACCTACCCTCAGCAAATCTTGGTTTAAAATAATCTTATTTAACTTCTATTGACTCTATTATAAGGATAAAAAGCAAATAGATGTCAAAATTGTTTAAAATATGTAATTATTTGGTTATCAAAAGCGTATTTTTTACGAATTTATTCCTTTTGAACCTTATAATGTTGGGATTACAAAAGAGAGTACCCAACTTTATTGAGAATGAGACGGAGCTTTTAACGCAGTTGGTAAAAAAAGTACGAGAACTTTATTGAAGGTAAGAAGACCGATATGACGACCAGCAAGACAAAGGCTTCAAAAGTTTTTGTCTTTGAAAGTCTAAAACATTAAACGAAATCTTCGTGATTTAAAAAAAAAATAAGAAACATTTTACGCTATAACGATGTACTTTACAAGCGATTGCTAAGACCATGCAACAATAATACAATTTCTTCATCAGTATCGCCACTCGCTTTTTCAATTTTATTTTGATTACCTAATGACATAAGCCTACTAACCCTATTTATATTTTAACCTAATAATAATGTAAACTAACTCTAATAAATATTTTCTAAACAACTACTAAAATAATGTGACTACCAAATATAGAATGTCGAAGCGAACAAAAATGTAAACAGCTGATAGGCGGCAGCGACGGTCATATCGCCTCGATTAATTTACGAAGAGGAGCTTAATCGGGTGATTCAGGACAGTAATAATAATCTAGACGTTAAACGAAATTATACAGTTATTTTACTTACAAAATTATGACAAAACCGTCGTTTAAGCTCTATCGGTGGTTTAAACTATGATTGATCTTACGTACCTAAAGTATTAATCACATTGGACGAGTTTACTTTGCTTCTATCCAGCGAATTCGCTAGCTGCGAATAGACTCGTCCAATGTAACCAATTCCACTAGCTAACTAGCAGGTAGCTCAAGTAGCGCGAGTTGACTACTTTATTCGCTACTGGCTGACGTGTGGTCTACCGAGCTAATAAGCTAGATGTATGTAATCAAAATTGCTAGTGAAATCGCTACAAGTATTCTGGTGCTTCCTAGTTTCAGTGTCTACAAAACGTCAGCTACTGAGCGAGTGGAAAGTTATTATGAGTAATCACCAATTCAACGCTAGCTGATTCGCTACTTTTCTTGCTGCTGGTAGCAGTAAACTTATCCAATGTAATTGACCCTTTTTTGTATTGAGACATACTATATTCACTATACTATATTCGTATAGTTGAGGTAATTCTTACTTGATGGCATTCACCATCTTCTAATGCCTTAATCAAATGTCTAACATAACGAGCCTCTGCCCGAAACCACCCTTTTGAAAATCTAATTTCCACAACTAGGTACCTGTATGTTATACAATCAATGCTTTTACATTTTTCATTTTGGGCCTGTATCTATATTATACTGGGCATATATGACCTTGTGTACAAGACCCATCTGCCCGCAAAATTTTTAAAAGTTGTTTTTCAAATCTGCACAATAATATTATATCGGTACATCGAAGTCCATCAATCCACGATCCTATTCAGGATCACATAATGAAAATTAATCATAACGAGTTATTGTTCTCGATAAATATCCCAAAGTATAAGAACTTTCTCCTGCATCTACTAATCCGATTCTATTTTTTTTTTCACTAACAGTTTTGTTATTATCTGCAATAAATAACAAGTAGAACATGTATATTAAATGTACAACGCGGCAGGCTCATCGCACAGTGCATACGATTCATTACTTTTCAATTAAATCGCGAACAAGACCCAATCACACATTTTTGTTGCCGGTTTTATCTGCAAGAAATAACAAGTAGAATATATATATTAAATGTACTACGGCAGAGGGAGTTCTCATCGCACCGAGAGTACGATTCATTACTTTTTGATTAGAGCGCGAACAAGACCAAAATTCACAGTTTTGTTGGCAATATTATCTGCAAGAAATAATAAGTAGAATATGTATATAAAATGTACAACGGCAGCAGGAGTTCTCATCGCACCGAGCGTACGATTCATTACTTTTCAATTAGAGCGCGAACAAGACCCAAACACACAGTTTTATTGCCGGTTTTATCTGCAAGAAATAATAAGTAGAATATGTATATAAAATGTACAACGGCAGCAGGAATTCTCATCGCACCGTGCGTACGATTCATTACTTTTCAATTAGAGCGCGAACAAGACCCAAAAACACAGTTTTATTGCCGGTTTTATCTGCAAGAAATAATAAGTAGAATACGTATATAAAATGTACAACGGCAGCAGGAATTCTCATTGCACCGTGCGTACGATTCATTACTTTTCAATAAGAGAGCGAACAAGACCCAAAAACACAGTTTTATTGCCGGTTTTATCTGCAATAAATAATAAGTAGAATACGTATATTAAATGTACAACGGGAGCAGGAGTTCTCATCGCACCGTACATATGATTCATTACTTTTCAATTAGAGTGCCAACAGGACCCAAACACACCTACAGTGAATAATAGTCTAGGAAACATCACAACGTAACACATCTGTACGTATTGAAATATGTTCAATGGGTTTGAATTTTATTTCTATCATTTAAGAGTTTCAAAAGAAGTTACAAATCCTTTGTAAGAAATATTTAATGGAACACGACGCTTGACCACCTATGTGCAAAAATCGCGTTATAATATTTATTGAACCGAATGTGCGGAAAATTAATTAAAATGACAGAAAAATTCCAAATTCTTTGAATTTTTAAAGCAATTAATTTAAAGAAAATTTTCCTATAAACTATTTATATTAAGTTACCACGTCGTCTGTTTTTTACGTCATTTTTCAACTTCTATTTTTTTTACGATAAATTCCAATCCAAGTTCAAGATTTACATAGAAGAGCCACAACGTTTTTAACAGAGTATTTCTAATTATCACCAATTTCGAGAATATTTTTCTTCTATCACTATGCTTATTTGAGACGTCGTATGTTGTAGAAAAAAAGAATCCCAACGGGCCCCGTTCGCATAATCAAAATGTAAAATCAGTAATATAATTTTACGTGTATATGTATATACAATAGTCCATATTTTCGCTCCACTGTCCAATAAAAACCGTCATGTAGGAGTTAGTCTTCCACATAAAGCGTTCCCTGTCTGTATTTGCTTGCTAATAATAATAAATGAGATACCAAAACAACAATTGGTGTTATTTCTCGTTTTCAAGTCTGGCACGTGGTACTTAGGTGCATTTAAATTAATCCTAGATTTCGGTTTACTTATCAAATGCACATACCTAACGAAATTCGTACTATTAAGTCTATAAGTAACATTAAACTTGGACTGACTGTTCAGAACAATACCTTAATTACAAGTATTTACAACACGTTATTTCCGTTTTAATAATTGTGTTCTCGATATATAAAATAATTCAAGTTAAGACGTGAATATTCACATATATTATCAAAATATAAAAAAACAGCAAATTCTACAACCAGAGTAAGTTTACCACAACAGTGGTAAACTTACTCTGGTTGTAAAAATATATATGATGTAATTTTTATTCAATCTATAGGTTATTCCCAACGTACGCGGATTTTCCCAGTTATATATCTCCTAATTTGACCAGACAGCGATTTGGAAAGTTTTTTTTGGTAAAAATTCAAAAATTTTGTGGAAACATAACATCATATATATTTTTAAACTTATGATTTTTTAAAAGTTTTCATTTGTCATCACAATAGATGGCACTTAAAAAAAATTCACTTCGGAAACCCCCCCCCCAAACTAAACCTCGAAATCAAAATTTAACTTTCAAGCATGGTTGTGATTGGGCTACCAATTTCGACCTTTCTACTAAATCTCACTTTCCTATATAAAATAATTTCGACGAAATTCCTCTGTATAGAAATAGGCAGAGACAGTCATACAAACAGTCAGACACCGAACTTATTCCATGTGTGTTCCATTTTTTTTCATTTTTGGCACTAAATATTTCAAATGTCATTAGTCGGAAATCTAAGATACTCCCTGATAAAATGTTTATAAAAAACTTCAATAAATAGTATCTATAGATATGTTCATAAAATTGTCTGAATGTAAAAGAAACTGCACAAATATTTACATTGTGTTTTTGAAGTCATGGGAAAGTAAACAAAACGACATATTTCTAAAATATATGCGGCTTTCTTCTTCATACGTTGTGCCACAGTTGTGATATATGTATAACGTGAGTGTTTACACTGGCGCTCAAACCAAAAAGAATAATATATATAATAACGTACAATGGAGAATATAAAATTCTACTAAGCTAAAGATCAAGTAAGTGGTCATCAATATATCCAAAATAATATTATAAAAACGAACGTTTTGTTTGTTCCTTTGGTTTTTACATTTGTACACTAAAAGGGATACCCGGATGGACAAAGGTAATATAAAATCCTTCAAAGATGTAAATTTTTCTAAAGTAATACGCAATAATGATTTACGTCAAGAAGATAAAGCACACAGAATAAATATTTGTAAAAATGAAAACTGCCGACTTTTGTCGGACGCGACGTCGCACACCACTGACCTCTCCCGTTTCCGTCAGCGCATGTGCAGTCGTATGTTCCATCCTTTTCTCCATTATCGCATTTTTACTCGTAGCGTTCGGATCGACAAGAATCGGCTAGAATCGCTTCGACTTTTTTGTACAACCGATTGTAAGACTTGCACGTTAAAATATTAAATATTATATATTCTTTTTTTTCCTATTATTGGCCATCGTCTGAGCGTTAATTGTCAAAATTACATTAAAATATTACTTAGAATGATTTTAAACAACATAAAAATATACGAAAACGTTCTAGAATATATATTGTAACTAATTATTATACTCATAAATATTCCATTTTATAAAATTGAACTAACTCAAGTTCAGAATAAACAATTAAACAGCCAAAATAGCGATTATTTTAAAAAATAAAAAAACAATTAGTAATTAAAAAAGTCCAAACAACTCAAATATGTGTTGATGAAAGTCACAACCAAGTAGCTTACACAAATATACACTCACCAAAAATGTCTGCACTAACACACTACTACCAGTAAAAAATGGTGGTATAGAGAGAACTTATATCATCACACCAGCGTTGCGTCGATACGTGGCTCTAACTACATAAAAGCAACAGATCCACCAAGAAGGTGAATTCCGTGCAGCCGTGGCACTTATTGGAATTCTACCTCCTCTCGTATCCAGGACATTTATTACAACATTATCTGGCCTTACTCCTCACCTTGTATGTTGCGAGACGCATGTAAAGGAGAGGAAACGGAAAGTTCCGTGGTCACACTGTTACATAAGAATACATTACGCCATCGAAGGCCAACCGAGTTTTGCATACAAAGTTTCTTCTAAGTACCTAAGCTAGGTAGGTCAAACACATGAAATAGTTATTATTTGTAGCCAACACGTACGCTCATATAGTGTAACAAGCGGGACCACACAACATGTTATTAAACAAAGAATATATGGACTCGATTTAGCAAAAAAGTAGTCTGGACATATTCTCACTTTAACTATATCGAATTTTGTTCTCAACAAAGAAAAACTCTTGCTAAAATTCATAATTCCACATAGAGGAACTCGATACAAAACAATTTTCCGGGTAAAAAAGTAGGACAAAAAATATACTCACAAACCTCAAAAAATACACTCAGAGCAAAATAAATAAAACGAAAGTAGGAGATAAAAGGAGAGTATAAATTATCTTTGCGCGACGTTTTGAATAGCAAAAGAGACATCTCGTTAAGGATGAAATTAAGGTCAATCGGCGTTAATTAACTGGCGTATTTTTAATTAGAACATAATTTTTAAAAAGCTTTTATTTTTTGTAACATATTTAGTGAGTAACAATCAGGAGAGAGCAAAAAATAAAAAACAATGTGCAAACATTATGGAAACAAAAAGCTGTCTTGATACAAGAAATATTTTAAAATGAATGATTTATTCAATAGAAGCCACAAAATCTATTTTTAGAATTGTTTTTATATATATGTGTATATATATATATATGTCTGTTAATTTGTTCTTCTATCACGCAAAATGTGTTGCACGGATTTTATTTATGAACTCATAATTGAGTACATATAACAAGACTTTATACCCTCGAACAATAAATAACAAACATAAAAAACACCTTGACTTTATAAATAATACCATATTGGTACCACCAACTATTAAAGTTTTTAGTAAACTTTATGCTAATGCTTAAAGTTCTGAGAGAAAAACATAAAGAAAAACTCAAAGAAATTTCTAATAAATTTTCTTATACCGAGTTCTACGCGAACTAAGTCGCGTCGGCGGCACAGCTAGTATTTTTAATATATTAAGAATTATTAATAAGAACTAAAAATATCAATGAAAAATTTAACAATTTTCTAATTTTTAATAAAAAGGAATGTAATTCCCGCATTTACTACACGTTTTAACAGTTGTGAGTCATTTGAACAGCAATATTCACATTAATTTTCGAAATATCCTTAATTAACAAAATACAATAAGTACTAATTTAAACGACTAAAACTAATGAGTCAACGACTCAAAGTTTTCTGGCACTTAGAAAGAAATAGACAATGGTATTAGTTAAAATGAGTTTTTAAATATAATTAAATATAATTTATCCAATAATCCGTTTAACGTGTATATTAAACATAAAAATGCTCCTCGAAACATTGAGTTCTCTTCTTTGTACATTTTGCCATATATAGATGTGAATAATTAAAAGTATTTAAAAGTCTTTGTTCATCATTCAGTCTAGTTTAAATTCTCCAAGCGTTACCAAAGAGCTATATAATATAGAGTTTAAAAAAAAATATGCTTACAAAAACGCGTATTAGTCACTGAGGGTCAATGCCCGGTATTATTATATTGGTATACTTCGTGTGACTACAGAATTGAAGTACTAATGTAAATTATTGTTTAATTTCAATACACAAAAGACGTCTTACATCTTCACTAGATGCCGTTACTTATGTAACATGAACAAGTAATGACCAAGGTTCAGAGGTTACAATAAAATCGAAAATTTAAAGCCAATTTGCAGACGAAAATGTTAAATTTTAACGTTTTTAAATTCAACTTTTTCATTCACTTAACTGTAAAAATGTATCCTATCTAGATCTTACCGTTCCAATTGCTTAAGCAATTAGAAAGCTCTCAAAATGGATGCGTCCGTTATACGTATATTTGGCCTAAAAAGTATGACCATATCTCTCAGTTGTGTGGTGACTTAAAGTCGCCGCAATCTTCATATTATTTCACTTTATTATATTTTAAAGATTTTACACAGACTCATACAGAAAACCTGCGAAAGCCCAACACACCTAGACATTTTTTAACATTTTATAAATATTACATTGCTATACTTCCGCTGTCAAGTTATGGAATTAATTGTATCCCAGCATCAGAACAGCATTACGTTTACAAAACATCTGCAAAGATCATACCAGCCCTAACTTCACTCACGCCATTATCACTTTCATTCATATCCCGTTATCTTTCTGCATCACCCTTTTCCTCCGAAATGTCACTTTCGGCCAATTTGTTTTTTTTTCGAAAATGTTTATCATATGTACCTTTTTTTCATTAGTAACAAATATAGCAAGCCAATTTTCACCAATTTGTATTTGAATCGATTTGAAACTTTGCAAACTTTTGCAAATCTGATGGTAATATAATAATATGGTATTATCGAGCTGATACGCTGATGGATAGAGTTGGCCATGGGAACTTCTCAATGCCTAACAGCAAACCGATCGAGTTTGGGCCCATTTAATTTATCTCAGTTATTCCTTCGGTCACATATAGTAATCGAAAAGATTTCATGACGCGTAAGGTGGTAAGTAGCCATGAGAAGTTCTCAATGGCTAATAATAAACCCATCGAGTTTGGGCTCATGTGACTTGTCATAATGAGTCATTTAGTAGCATATTTTAATCAGTTGAAGCGAGATGGTCTTAAAACTTCACAATGGCTCGCAGTAAGCCCGTTTAATTTGGGTTCATTTTATAGGTTTCAATGAGTCCTTTTGGATATAGCAGTGTGTTGTTTGTTTTCTTTTCAAATTTTAAATTTTCTTATTATTCTGAAAATTTTCCCTTAATCTTTTGTTATTTCACTTTTAACTGACTTTAAAATTCCTCAATTATGAGTGATTGGAGGAGATTTCCTTTGTAGTATTTAGTCCACTATATATATAATTAAATGCAACTAGGTTTCGGTAGGTTACGTTTCAAGCTAGGTTTCGTTGTATTACAACATCTTCAGGCGGGCTATTAGCAAATATCTTTTCGTTATAGAATTAGCAAACATCTTTGCTAATTCAACAAATAAGAAATTTAGAATCAACCCCATATTTTTCCGTTAAACTTTAAGAAACTTCTATTAACGCTGTTCTTTTTCTTCAATAGCTCCAAATATTGGAGAGGAGGAAACATATTTTTTTTACGTACATATTCAAGAATTATGTAGAATTATCTTACAAAAAATTGTAAAAAAAGTAGTTTTGGAATCTTTACGATTTGCTCTTGCAATTGATATCCCAGACGATACAAGGAATAAAAAACAGCACTTTACTTGCCTTCTTTAATATTTCCACATAAACATTTTCGAATATTAACGAAGAAATAAATAAATACATATTTTTCCACACATTAAACTGATGTAAACTTACCGATTAGACTTGCATCAATTTTAATGGCACCTTTGGTGTTAAGTGATAAACCCGGGTAATATGACGTGCTCATATTATTCATGAACGCAATATAGCAGTGAAAATTGCATTTGAAACATTGTCATTAAAACTTTACTTTTCAAACTAATTTTAGTTTAACTTTTGACGGATACATGTTTACTGAGCAAACTATTTCGGATCAGTAGAAAACATATACTAACTATGTACATTAAAATTCAGCATCTGCGTCATTAGCAACGAACGTAACGGTCTTTTATGGGATTAGTTACAATATTCAAATGCACCAGTAATTTACATTTCTTTGTCAAAACGTTAATTTTTATAAAATATCTCTTACTAGCGCACGCAAGGTCGCAGCATGATTATTAGTTATCTATTTCTAGACAACGGACTGTGCCAATATGAGTTAAAATTTAAATAGATTAAGCCTTGTTCCTCTCGCATTTTGCCAGTAATATTTTATCCACGTTTAGCACCACTCTGCTCTGACTCTCCTATAGCAACAGCATCATTATAGTTTGTATAAAAATGTCAAAAAGCTTTAGAAAAAATTGCAACGTGAATAAAAAAGAAACATTCAACATTTTAAATAATATATTCTTCAAAAAATTATTGAAGTAAAACTTCTTTACGCACACTTGACTTGGGGAGTAAGCTGGTGAATGCGTGACGAGAGCGTTACGAAAAGTGTGTTCGGGCGAGGCGAACGGAAGTTGAGAGGGAGATATAAGTTAGTGAAGACAGAAGGAGAGAGAATTACGTTTCGTATATTACTGTAGGGTGAAGAGAGAGAGGTGCGAGCACACATTTTCTTTCTCTCTTTCTCTCATAGTCAGTTATGTTTCGTATATTTAAGTGCAAGCCTATTGTCTGTATCACACTGTAGGAGCAAGAGAGAGCAGAGCACACATTTTCTTTCTCTCTTCCTCTCATAGCCAGTGCATGAAATATATATATATATATATATATATATATATATATATATATATATATATATGAGTTTGCTAGCGTTACGCGAACGGTGATTCTTTGATTATTTTGTAATTTCATTTCGTTCTTGAACCATTTTATAAATTATTATTTTGTTCAATACATTAAATATTCTACCTTTAAAGTGAATAAAATTGTAAATTCATTTTAAAGTTCATATTTTGTGAATTTGAAGTTTTACTTCAGTCGTGTGGTCTAAAGCACACTCTATTTTTTAAGTTTATTAATATATTAAATACTTTTTTTTCTTTCTGATCATACCTTTTTTCCCCGATCTCCAATCTTGGTATTAAGATGAAATAAGTTTATAACGCGAAATGACAAATCTCTATACATAATTATATCATCGCACCAATTAAATAATACATTCCTCTAAAAATCTCGTAAATAATTTAAACTCGCCACAAAATTTGCTTAGAAAGTATTGCTAAACTGTTTTAGTAAAGGTACGGAAGATTTGGTAGTTTAAAAAAATACTGATCTCTATAAACCAATAAACTATCTCTATTTGTCAATAAATTGATTACATACAATAAATAACATTTATATTTTTATTGAATATAAATTAAAAATCGTAAATATAATTTGACCCACTTGCTGATGGCATTGTAATTAATACTAAATGTGCATTATAATAAACGTACTATGCATTCGGTTTATTATAATATGTAATGAATCGAATGCATAGCAACGAACCTAATCCTAACATATACATTCAATCATATTTACCTGCTTTCATAAAAGAAGTTATCGATATTTATAATTTTTCCACCCTAGTCTCATATTAGTACAGTTTGCCACCATGCCATTAAAATACGTATCGGTTTCTATGCTTCGAAATCTTATCTTCCCGTCTTTTCTGTCCGTCTATCTACCCATATTCCACATCCTTATAACACTTGAACCGAAAATCGTATAGCTGACACTGTGTAGTTGGGTGTCTATAACAACATATTTAATATTTAATTATACTTGGGCGTCTATAACAATATACTTAATATTTTAATTACACTTGGACGTCTATAACAACGTATTTAAAATTTTAATTGTATTTGGGCGTCTATAACAACAGACTTAATATTTTAATTACACTTGGGCGTCTATAACAACATACTTAATATTTTAATTGTACTTGGGCGTCTATAACAACATACTTAATTTATAATTATGATACGTGCAGCCATAACTCAAAATTATTATAAAAACTTTATTTCAATGACAAGCTTTTAAACCGAATCATCTTCAGGATCAACACTTTAGCAACAATGGGCGATATTAACATCAATCTGCAGATTTAATCTATTATTAAATTTTAACAGAATCGGTTGCTGCAGCAAACATCTCTGTGTACTTTATTAAATACTCATTATTGACTTGAGTCCAATGTTTAGGAAAAAACCGCACACCAAATATTCTTGGGACTTATTCGTACACACCTTTTTGCTCAAACATTAGTTTACTTTGACTTTATCCTGTATTTTAATCGCTGTCCGGTATCTAACAGGATTTGGCCGTGGTGTTGATTTTTATACGAAGCGTAGTACCGATTTTTAATCAAATATTCGCAATCGACAGACGGAAACCAAACTTGGGCTAAATTTTCATAGTACGACGATTATCTAATGACAACATCCGGGACCAACGGCTTAAAGTGCCTCCCGAAACACGGAGGCGCTCTTAAAGACATTATTAAAATGTGTTATTGATCCATCCCATCATCGACAGATCCACGCAGTACTTAACCTCTCATTGGTCGAGTGAAATCAACAAGAAAATCGCAACTACTTGCTCAAAAATTGGCATTATCAAAATGAAAGCAAATGTGTCAAAATTATGAATTATTTGAACAAATTGGGAAATTTATTAATTTCACAAAGGTTTAAAGTGCTAATTAGAGATATTAGAACATATATAGTAGAATATAAGCGAGTAAACAGTTAGTAACTGATGAAAATGATTGGGCACTTCTGCTATAGCTAACGTCCTGGGTTATTTTAATCGATTCTACGAGAAATCAACTGAGCATTTAAAAATTGGTCAAATTGCAAAAAAGCCGCCTCATAAAATGAAAAGGGCCCCAAAGTTTACATGCAATTTAAACGGGATCACACTTTATACTGATTTAGAAACAATTCCTGAACAAATTACTTAATTTAACCTGACCTAACCAGGTTTTGAGGGATGATGCATGTGACTGCGAGCGAAACAAATACCAGCACATATACAGTCAAAGGACGTCCAGAATAAAGACATATTTTATTTAATGACTGAAGAGAATTTAAGAAACATTTCTCTGCTGCCAATATCGAATCTATCACACGAAAATCACAACACATCAAGTTAATATATTAAAAATCTTTCTAGATGAATACAGCATGCAGATGTGACTGGCATGTGACTGCTATTTTATGCAAATTCCTCAAAGAACAGTCACCGACGAAGGCCCCAACACAAGGCTGGCCACGTAGGCACGTGGCCAGAGTGTGCAATTTGCATTTTTTGCTCGTACTTAAATCATTGTTCGATCGCCTTACTGTTGTCACATGGTTGTTGATACAGTGACATCAGTGTGTATTTTGACCGTCGAATTTTTCGAGTTAACGATGTGAATAATTTCCTCGTATGTGTAATCAGTTTGGATAATAGGGTGGTCATGAAGTGATACTCAAATTGAGATGTTCCAATTTGGCTTAGTTTGGGTAAACAGATTACAATAATTTAGTACGATAGTTCTTTTAAATTTTAAAGCGTACACGTCATCGATCGACCTACAGAAAAAAATTACACACAGCACTAGCAATTAAAGAAAAAATAAGTTTTGATTTAGGTTATATTGTAGCAGCTTGCTGACTATAACATCTGTGTAATGCAAATGAGCTTCTAAATAAAGACCTAAGTGTTATTTTGAACAGGTGTAATTAGAACAAAAGGGACGCATACGCATAGAAATTTATAAATTAATATTACATTGTTACTTCAAAGTAGTTTAGAGAGCTGGTGACTTATAAAATCATCACGACTTTAACAGTTATATCAATATTACAATTATATGAGAATGTATATGAGAATTTCTTTAGAAGTAGTTTAATTTGCTATGAAGTGTCAGTATTAGTTTCTTTATATATAACATTGGAAGCTCTATTCTTTAAATAAGATACTATTCTTTTTTTAATCTTCAATATACTAAAATCATATTCTCCACAATCGCCCTTAATTTGCTATGAAGTGTCAGTATTAGTTTCTTTATATATAACATTGGAAGATCTATTCTTTAAATAAGATACTATTCTTTTTTAATCTTCAATATACTAAAATCATATTCTCCACAATCGCCCTTAATTTGCTATGAAGTGTCTGTATTAGTTTCTTTATATATAACATTGGAATCTCTATTCTTTAAATAAGTTACTATTATTTTTTTAATCTTCAATATACTAAAATTATATTCTCCACAATCGCACTTAATTTGCTATGAAGTGTCTGTATTAGTTTCTTTTTATATAACATTAGAATCTATTAGTGAAAACTACATGAATATTCTTAAATAAAACTTATCTAAATAAGATTGATCTTGGTGCCGTTTCTATAGATGGATTATTGATTTGTTTTTCAAAAGTTAGGAGGACATCATTCCGTAGAACAATTTAAGGACTAGCTTTCATTAAAATAGTGGCACAACCTCTATGCTTACACAGCAGTTCCAATTCGAAGAAAAATTAAGCACCCTTTTCCTACCGTACAAGTTTTCCAACATCAATAGTCCTATATAAACCTATCCCATATAACAGGACCCTTATGATGACACCCGTTTATTTATCGCTAAGTTTAACAAAGATTTGTTTACTTGTGAATGGAATAATTAAATTATTTTTATTTACATACTTTAAAATGAACCCTAAAATTGAATACAAACAGGCATTATTTCCCAACTTCTTAACGTTTTATCGAGAAGATATTGAATTTGTTTGTATTTATGGGATTGCAAACTGAACAATAGTGAAAATCTAATCAAAAGTCATCTAGTAGTATTTCCGTAATGCGGAATAATAATAATTAATAAAAACAGACAAACATAAAAGGACTGGCAAAAGTTCATATAGCGTTAGACCTAGCTGTTACGAGAATAAGAATGACACTATGGAAATGACAAAAGGAACCCCACAAAAGATTTTTATTAACGTCAATCAGACAAATGACAAATCTATTTTTATAAAAAAATCTTGCTATTTTTTATTATAGTTTACGGAACTCTCTATACTAGCAAAATGAAACAAACTGCAGATTGGTTCTTGTCATATTCTCTATACACTGAAGTAACATACTAAAAACCACGAAACCCGCACAACTAACAGGGTCCTCGAAAACGTCACGTAAAATTCGTGAAAAGCAAAAAAGACTTTGACAACAACACAGAACGCATTTATGACAGTAGGTTTTCCGTTTTGTATTTCATTTCAAAAATTTATTTTATTCGCTATTTTGTTGTCAATCGTTGAATTGTTTGGTTTCATATGATATTTTTATAAATTATTTTCTATTTCTGTAACACGAGCCCCATTTTCGCTGGTCTCCTATTAAGAAGAGTAGATTTCTCCTCAATATTTTTTCGCAAACATCTTTATTCTTTTTTAGTTGCATTTCTTTTAATAATATGTATTTTACTTCTGTATACAGAGGTTATTTTATCTAGAATAATCAAACCCAAAATTTATCATATTATATATATCGGTGACCAATATTGTTTAAATAGAATAAAAGGGGAATAAAAACGAATAATTAAATTTAATCGTTAATAACATGCTGAATTAATTTGATTTCAACTTTTACATTGTCGCTTATTTTTACAGTGAAGCGAACAATTAAATTGTTTTTTCAAATATTTTTAAAAATCATGTCTGAAGTTAAAGCAGACGTGTTGATGTATTTTATAATATATAGTGGATTGTAATAAACAAAGACGCTTAATCTAAATAAAGCATACATAAACTAAATGTATATATATATATTTATATATATATATATATATATATATATATATATATATATATATTTGTATATGTATATGTATATGTATATGTATATGTATATGTATATGTATATGTATATGTATATGTATATGTATATGTATATGTATATGTATATGTATATGTATATGTATATGTATATGTATATGTATATGTATATGTATATGTATATGTATATGTATATGTATATGTATATGTATATGTATATGTATATGTATATGTATATGTATATGTATATGTATATGTATATGTATATGTATATGTATATGTATATGTATATGTATATATATATATATATATATATGTATATATATATATATATATACATAATTTAATTTGAGACAAAATACGAATATACATCACAAAACCATTCCTCCTATTTATCTGTCACAATAATCACAAAGCGAAACTGTGACAGTGAATTCGTTAAGGCGACCACTGTCAGCAAAACAATTATGGCCGACAATTGTCATCAATTATGACAGTACAAAACAAATGGCTGCCGACATTTAAATGGTTAAACTAATTCCTTACATAATTTTGTTGTTTCAATGTCAATTTAACGCATGCGCCGAAGGTCTTGTTCCCACTTGTTAACATTCAATGTGGAACACGTTGTGGCCGTGTGACATAAGTGTACTTTAGCAAACGTTACCTTTTCTCTTTTATATTAAAAAAATATTCATACAAACAAGATATTGAACAATTACAAGGCCGCTCAGGAATCTTTCATTTTTTTACTTTTTATAGATCTTTTTACGTTTAGTTTTTGGCGACCTGTCTTCTAATTTATAAATATATTAAGCGTTGTATGTGTATGTTTTTAAGTATATTAAGCATTGAGGGACAAAAATAGGAAATTAAATTGAAAATAGATGTAAGAAATTATTTGTTACAAAAACATAATTAGCTTGAAAAGACGTTTCGTTACGTCATTTTGCCGGCCGCCCTGTGCTGCACATACATCAAAAATAAAACAAGTTTTCTGTAAATTACATAAGAAAACCTATCGAAAGTCCTATGCGTTGTTATTAATAGACGTCATGCAGTGCACGAGTGCGAGAAATTTTATGGACAAGGAAAGGAATCTTCCTGGAATATTAATACCGAGAATTGTGATTACCCTAACCCAGAAGTAGTCTTATATATTTTGCACAGCAGTCTAGTGCAACTAATACACTCGAACCATAAGTAATAATTACTGTTTTCTCCTTCAATTGTTTACTTAGAAAAGTACATACTTATATCCACCCACCTTTCCTCACATAATTCATCAAAATTCCAAATATACATCATTCGGATCAGAGGCAGCTAGAGGTTCTGGCTACTAGAACCTTGCGTCTGTTGTTGTTATCCTGAGATAATTTGTTTGTCCAATCTTCTATAATAGACACAGGATTACGACGGCGATGGCGAAAATTAGCATAAGGATCGTAAGGATTCAGAATAGTAGATAAATTTAGAAGATAACAAATAGTAGTTATATATAGTACTTATTTCAATACACTTTAAATTTTTAGCCGCGTTTTTTTTTTCAACACGGCGCTTTTTTAATTGGAGGTTTCAAAACTCCGCTCATTACTGTCCAATTTTCCATTTTTAACGAAAATTGAATCAGCAAGTAGTCGTAGTCATTTTCATTATTACTGTGTTTAACTTTAATTCCAAAAATTTGAACAAAACAGATTTTCTTACGAAAGTTTTTGATAATAAAAATGCAAAAATGGACAAACCGGCTACATACATCGCTAGCGACAAAGATACTAATTTTATATTTTATATTTTTTAATATAAGGTATGAGTGTATCTGAATCTACAGACATGGCCAACGTGGAACCTACAGTTTCTCAAGGTTAATATAACTTTTTCATTATAACTCTCTCTCTCTTTGTTAATATAACTTTTTTTTTAAATGGCAGTAGATACCTACATAGAAGTATCATAACACACCCAAAAAATGAGTAACACTGGTAATCCCCCCAAACACAAAACGGCACGCGTTTTCAAAGACTACCATTCAGATGAGTGACAATAACGTATATTTATGGTCTGTCATAGGTTGAATTTAAATATTTACCCGTCTCAAAATACTGCTTACAAATCATGACGTACTGAATGAGCCACATGTCGCACACGTACTGGAAAAAAGCTGTCGTGTCGAGCAAATAAACCATATAAAAAGAACCACAAGATATAAATTTAAAACTACAAATCATCCATGATTCTAGTTTCTAATTTGATAATTTAAATATAGAAATAAGTTAAACAATTACAAAACTCAAATTATATAAACTACAAATAATAAGTAAAATATCTACGGTGAATATAGCTGCTACTACTATTTTCTACTGAATGCATTAAACTTAAAAAAAAATAGGGAAAAAAGTATGAAAATTGATAATGAATTCTATGGAGACATGAACTTCCCATAATATTAATAAAAATGGCTAATTACGATTTTTACAATTATTTTTACCGGTATTATTTGGAAAATAAAAATATTTAAAACAAAGTTGTTTTTATTTATTCCTATTAGCAACACTACACTTTTATATTAACATATGCAATGCAATATTTTATTATGGCAATACTATCATTTGGAATAAATTATATTAGTTTTTGGAAATATTAGTCAATGGGAAATAAATCATTTATGAGGAAAAGATTATTAAATTCGTTGAAGTAAAAAGGTTAGCTTTTAATTCACATTAATACGTACGATAATGAAAATGTGTAATAAAAATAGTCTTAAGATTTACCTGTCAAAAAAATATGTCAAAATATCAATGTATTCTTTACATTATTTCCGTGGTAAGTTTCACTTATTTAGCTTGAGATTTTCACTTGAATTTCCCGGTTCAAAAATATCTAATTCGGTATCACAATTATATAACTTCGCACATCGATGAATAATAACATTTGAGACAAAAGTTTTTATAGATATAGTTGATTTAAAAATACATTATACAAGGATTAATAAATGGAAAATTAATGATAATTTTCTCGAAGCGAAAGAACGCCGAGAGAGGGAGTCACAGAAAAACGTAAGTACGCTATCTTGCAAATGTCTATAATATGTAATGAAACGTGAGCAAATGAAAATCTCTATAATTCAGTCTGATCACAAAGTTACTTTTTTTCGTGTAATCAATTTTTGAAAGGAGGAAATTAATACCTCTTTCATATTACTGTTTATTAATTTATCACCAGATGGCACTGGTAGCATCTTGCGCGATCCCTATTAATTTATCAATAAAAATACGTATACAAATTCAGATTTATACATACACGTGTACGTAACGGAAACCTTTTTTCTTTATTAAGGAAACTCGACAGGTGTACCGATGAAACTAAAGAATGAATAACAAATTGAATAAATAAAAGGAATTCAAGGAAATCAACAACCAAGAAATTGCCTGAACAAGATTTCCTCGTTTAAAAAATCGTTGCACAATATCTTGACTCCATCGTTTGTAATATGTACATAATACAAATTGGAAGCAAAAAAAGATAAAAGCTATACCTTCAAACTTCAAATTTAATATACTCATTAAGCTCCCTAACAGTTCGAGAAATTCCTACAATTAATCCTTAGCTTTAAGTTTTCATATTTCATTTAGGTACATTAGTATAAATATTAACTAATTAGCTGTGTCCACGATATCGTTCGCGTGTAATCAGAATTGGAAAAAATATGTCGCTCCCGTGTATTTACTATTACTATACGAAATTTCATCAAAATCCGTCCATTAGATTTTGCGTGATACGCTCTCTAATAATATATACAAACAGAAATTCTACAAATACATACAAATAGAAATTCTAAAAAAAAGTTTTTCTGGCTTCTATTTTCATTATATAAGCTAAATCAATCACTTTGCTTAAATATTTTCAATGCACATAATTAACTCGGCTACAATGTTATTATATGTATAGATGATTATATTACCTCAACTAAAGAACACAATATGTAATATATGAATAAGCAAATATTTTAACACAAATATGGATAACTGTATTTTGTTTATATCGACTTCATTCTATAAGCTAAGTCAATCACTTTTTTTAAATATTTTCAATGCACAAAATTCCCTCGGTTACAATGTTATATGTATAGATGATTATATTACTTCAAGTAAAAAACACAATACGTATATATGAATAAGCAAATATTTTAACACAAATATTGGTAACTGTATTTTGTTCATATCGAATTCACACTGTATTTTCGTTATTAACAGTTGTTTCATGTCATTCTACCACTAAACCCGACAAAACGGTTATTTTAACGATTCTGAATATGATGACGTATTACAATTCTAATTACTATTAAAAGTAACAAATGTAAATAACGAGATAGATGTTGGCTATTTATGAAACAATTCGAACCGGCTTCTTACGTATGGAAAAAAAATCTCAAGATTTTAAGTCGATTAAGTGTAGAAAAACAATAAATAAAACAAGAAAAATATCCCATATATTGCTACAGCAATTGGATAAATTGATCATTAAACATTTCAGTGAGTAATTTAATTACGTATGCCGTTCCACTTCTCTAGACCACGCATCAAAGTTCAAAACAATTAAACTGCTATTAGAATATGGTCGGGTTAATAGGTCAAGTCATAGCGTAACAATTTCATGAGACATTGATGTTTAGCTAAGTCTGTTTATCGGAGGTCAATAAAATGAAACTGGAAATCTGGAAATCTCAAACAGCTGTATAACTACTTGTATACTATCGCAGAATGCAGCAAGGCATCGCATATGTTAGATATATGTTAATGACATATATAACGTTAGATATGCTTTAACTTAAGCAATCATCATCACTGACTCGACAGTCCTCGGCGGACCCTGGCCTTCTCAAGCAGACTGTTCCAAGCCCTCCTTCTGTGCGCCACGGGTTTCCAGTTTGTTATGTTGAGAGCGTCGAAAACACTTTCTAAGCAGTCCGCCCATCTTAATTTGGGTCTTCCTCTTCCTCTTGAGCCAGTCGGTTTAGCCAGAAAAATTCGTAATGTAATGTAGTATTATTTCTACTTTATTTGAATTTATTAAGATAAAGTAGAAATAATACTACATCACGTAGTTTCATTTAATTATGAAAATACATGACTTTATTTCGCCTCAAAAAATAGCTGTAATCTTAGCAATTTTGTAGAAATTCATTATTCACAATTAAATTAAACTGCGTGATGTAGTATTATTTCTACTTTATTTGAATTTATTAAAATAAAGTAGAAATAATACTACATCACGTAGTTTCATTTAATTGTGAAAATACATGATTTTATTTCGCCTCAAAAAATAGCTGTAATCTTAGCCATTTTGTAGAAATTCATTATTCACAATTAAATTAAACTAACAATACAGAAGCTCCTTCTGTGCCTATTTAATAGAGGCCCTTATGTATCGCTTAATCTCGTCTCAGTTTTAAGCACCCGCCCCCCCCCCCCTCAAAACTATTAAAAATTTAAAAGAGAATTTGGAAACTAACGTTGTTCTAGTCATAATAATTACAGAAATTAACAGAAACCATCCACCAACATTTTCCTCATTATCAAACCATGTAACACTTTTTCCCCAAAAGAAATATATGTGCATAATGAGTGATGTCATATCAGCTATTGCCGATTTTCAGTGAGTATCATTAGTTATGAATACTCCGTGACAAATAGAATAGCGGATAAATATTTTTTACCGTGAACTCATTTCAAAACGGTTTTACATCTTTTATTCCAGCCTTAAATTTTATTGTAATATCAGTGGAAATGTTAATCCCCATATACGCTCTGTAATTTTTACAGTTATGAATCATTTTAATTGCAAGGTTGCATCAATAAGTGAAAGTTATACGGAAACGTTATTAATCTAAATGCGACTGGAACTATAAAAGGCATAAAAGGTTTTAAAAGCCAATATAACGACACACTTCTTTTTCATGCTCAAAAGAGAAGAACATTTTATTGACACAATTCTCGTAAGACACCTGTATTTGCAAGACTAAGCAAAGCTCCTTTTACTGCTGCTCACTAACTAGATTTTTTTAGATATTCAATCAACGTTCTTATGTTCCTCTGACCCTACAAAACTAATTTACTTGAACCGCCATATGAATTGAAAACATTGAATATATGTGGCGTTAATTTTGTAGAAATTCATTAGTCACAATTACATGAAACTACGTAATGTAGTATTATTTCTACTTTCTCTAATTTCTTTACCATAACCTAGGTTTCATTGTATTACAACATCTTCAGGTGGGCAATTAGCAAAGATTAACTCTTAGAAACTTCCAACAGCATTTACATATACTTAATATCTTCTAGACATAATATAGTTAAGACAACATTGATACTGCAGTACACTTCAAATTGTTTCAGCCCAGCTACATATCTAAAGAGACACCTTACAAAAAAAAAAACAAAAAATGAGAGATATGTATATGTGAATTGAAAACTATTGAATAGATAAATTTAAAAGTATTAGGTTAATTAAATACTAAAAGCACTATTTCTATTAACATTAAAGCATCCAATTTGGCTAAATCATAAGATGTACGTAGAGAGTATTTACCAACAGAAGTTAATCTCACCTCAAGTTATGCTTAGATTAAAATCGATCTAGCATATTGTCTAGAACGATATATGATCTCATAGTATAATACATTAATTGCTTTCATTCGATCGCTATACCCTTGACTTACCAGCCATAATGCTTATGCAGCATTGTCTCCAAGAATATCATATTAACATGATAACGCCATCCTGTCTCCAACGTCTAAACATCCTAAGATAAAACGCTTTTCCCAGAAACATCAGCAAGATACACTCCCAGATCCATCCCTTATAAATCCTAGATGCAAGCCTCGCGTAGCTCAGAAGTCCGTAATCCCAGTTATCGTCAGTCGTCGTTTCAGTTCAGTCTTAATTATATTTAAGAAGTGTTTGTAATATTTACAATTAAAACTGTTTATAATTTTAAAATAAATCTTAATTAATTAAATAATAATCATAAAATTGTTTTTTTTTTAAAGTACTCCAACGAAATCATTATAACAGCACGCACGTAAGCAAGTAAAATGGGAAATATTACAATACAAATCGGTTTCGCAACGAATGTAAACAAGTCGCTGAATACAAATGTAATGTATATTCATGCACGACTACAAAAGATCATTACGGTCTGTGCGCTGAACGAACGTTAACGTGATCCATTATTTTTTATTTTCTCATAATAGGGAAAAGACTCAAATCCTAAGGAAATGTTACAATCTCTGTGAGGCTATGACTATGCTAAATTCGCCATCTTTGCGAAAATTCTAAAGCTAAACATCTCATGAATCGTTGATATTATGACAAAGATAAGTAAATAATTGTTTGTAGAACATTCAATCCGTAGTTTAAAGAAATTAAACTGTTGTTATATATCCACTTTTCATGAAGTAGATCTCAAAATTTAGTAATCTTACGAAAAAAGTTTGAAATAAAAATTGTAGAAAATTTAGTGTACTAAAAAAAGAGTGGTAATAACATATTTTGAAGTAGGTCCGATAATGGTAAATGAGGTAGTCGGTAAGAACTATTTTTATAACAATTAGTGTACCTCAAAAATTATTGATATTACAAAAAAACGTGCGGAATAAAATTTGAAGACAATTTGATACTTAATATAATAAAAATTTTCATATTTTACGTCCAGTATACATCTAATTAAACATTTGGAAAAAACTGTTTTTTGTAATCCTTCACGCGCTATTTTACATGGACTACTAATTTTGTAAAAGTGCATTTATAACAAAAATTATAGAAAATATAGTGCTCTAGGTGACTGCTTGAACAGTATTTTCAAAATTTAACGCAGCACATAAACAGTATATTTTACGATTCATTAAAGAAATTATAAAAAACTTAATGCCGTAAAAACATATTTATTCATTTTTGTTGTAATATTCACGAAATATTTAACTTTAAAGTTTTCGTCAGAATGGCGGTTTTAGCTATAACGCTCAGACGGTGCCAATTTGGCAGAATTACACAGGCTGTAACTCTTCACAATATTGTCAAAAAGAAATTAATTAAAGTAACCATGCATTTTCTGTTCACATTTTAAGACAATTTTGCTGGTTTATCGTGTAAAAAACAAAATGAAAAAATTATCCCATTATATAAAAGAGAAACAGTACAAACAAAGAAACTAAAAAAAACAGTAAAATTTTGTATGTTTTTGAACATCTAATAGTTTTCTACGACAATTTTGAACACCGCAGCAATTCTCTGTGTATACCGCGAAGCCACTGAAACTGTTCCCATATTTCATACTTTACTTTACTAACATGAGTCTAGGAGTAACCAAAATATTTATTATTGACCAACAACAAATTAAGTACGTCATAAAATATTAAATACCACGCAAGCTAAACCTCAAAGAACAGCTGTTATACCTGTACGTACGAATAACAATTTCAAGCGGCCTCAATAGTAGTCAGTTAATTTACCTGGCGATATGTGAACACAATTAGAAATGAAAAACTCTGGAGCCAGAATGTTCCCAATTCTGGCACCAGAGTTTTTCATTTCTACTGGTGTGTAGATATTTCGTACAGTCAAGTCGTGTGTCGAGTCTTTTATACTGTATTTATTTTGACCGTATTGAAACTCACGGAAGTTTCATGGAAACAATTAATTATGATTTCTTGCTAGCATTATAAAAAATATGAAAAAATAACAGCGCAGATTAAAAATATGAATAAATCATATAAGTTATCATCTGAAGATACGTCGAGTGTTAGAATAAATCTCCTTAAGAGCCAAATATAAAAGTCATACCCAAATAATATTCATACAAGGTAGTACTATATTTAGTTTAACGAGAATGAAGAAAGATTTTCAAACATAGTCCATAGCTATGAATATTTTACGCTGATCACATTTAAAAAGAATGGGATCACAGTACTTTTAAGCAACTACTATTGTAAATATACAAGAAGACAATTTTTTAAAAGGAATCTCTAACTCTAAAGTTCGAATTTTAGTTGCGATTTTAACATTCACATTATTCGACCCTTCTAACCTGTCAGATAGAAATCCGTATTGGTATACCAGGAGCCAAATATAACACTCATACGCCCAAATAATATCCATACAATTTGGTATTCAATTTAGTTATAACGAGAATGAGGAAAGATTTCGAACGTAATCCAAGGCTATGACTATTTTACGCTGGTCACATTTAAAAAGAATGGGATCACAGTGCTGTTAAGCAACTGATATTATAAATATACAATCAATTTTTAAAAAGGAGTCTCTGATTCTAAAATTCGAGTTTTACTTGCAATTATTAACAGTCATATTTTTCGAGCCGTCTAGCCTATCAGATTGAAATCTGTATTAATATACCAGGATTCAAATATAACACTCACATACCCAAATAATATTAATACAAGATGGTATTAAATTTAGTTATAACGAGAATGAGGAAAGATTTCGAACGTAATCCAAGGCTATGAGTATTTTGTGCTGGTCACATTTAAAAAGGATGGAATCACAATGCTGTTAAGAAATTACTATTGTAAATATACAATCCATTTTTGAAAAGGAGTATCTGACTCTAAAGTCCGACTTTTAGTTGCGATTATTAACAGTCACATTTTTCATTCTATTGAAATTCGCATTAATATACCAGATGGTAGTTGAAATAGTACATGAGTCAAGTTACAATTATATTTACGATCGTAACGATATATCATAATATTTAGTTTTATTCCAATGCTGCTTGCCCTGAATTTATTTATTTATTTCTGTAACTAAAATGTCGAAATACATAAGAAATAATTATTGTCATTTCTTATACAGTAAACTTTATATACAGTAAACTTTGAACGTAACATTTACATAATAAAGTGAGATGGGCTAAGAAAAATTGGGAAACAATTACTAATCAAATAGAGCACTGTTGTAAGAATGTTTAATTTAACACATTAATAGAATACTAAAAAGAATTAGGGATCAAAGAAGACGTTATTGGAATGAATTAAAAACATTTTCCTAAACGTTTAAAAGAAAATTTATTAAAAAAACCAGGGTGTAGTAGATAATTACACATAACTACTAAAAGTTACATCATAAAATTTATTGATGTGTACTTTGGATAACCATAATAGGAAGAAAAATATTAGGTAGTTTAAGATTGTTCAGATTAGTTGAATGTGCTTTAAATTATTTGAATATGCAGCCAGGTCGTGAGTATAGATACCCCTAAAAGTGAAATCTGAGTAAAATGGACCGACTAACTTCATTAAATTAAGTACCAAAAAAAAATTCAGTAAAATTTAAATGATATCTAAATTTGAAGAATATTGACTTTAGCACAGACAACTTTTTGTGCACGCACTGGAATTTATCGCCACCAATAATGTTAACATCTTTAAAATACCACTGACCGCGATAAAAATATCTTAACCTCAAACGCTGCGATAGTCTTAAATCACTGTGACAACTTTACAACCGCTATTCAATTCTTAAATCTGCCCATGCTGCTCTTATTGCTTGAGCGGCAATAATTTAATTTTAAGTCTCTTAATAAATAAATATTCGAGCAAGACAAAAGTTACCCAAGATTTTAATCTGAACGTATCAGTGAAAGTTAGACTCAAACCTTCCTAGAGTGATATACGATCTGCTGGCAGCAGATCGTATATCACTCTAGGAAATATATAAACGAACAGACAAAAAACAAAGATTTTAAAAAATTTTCGCTGCAATTAAATCCCCAATACAAATTTTCCTTGGGAACAGTGCCTAAAAATGAATAAGTTAATTATACGGCAACGATTTTAGCTGATTCCAATAAGACTCACTATCAATAACAAGTACCACATTTAATTATTAGTTAATTATATTCTGAATAAGGACCAATCCCGCAGTCAGCAATGAAACTAGAATTCCAAGGACAAATTTAACGACGTGTTGTTAACGGTTGGGTAGTTTCAATAGCAGACTGTTAAAGCGAACAAAAGTTGTTACACTATCGATAATATGTACATATAGCATGAATACCACAAATTACTCAGTGGAAAACGGTTTACATATTTGAAGTTAATCTTAGCTTGATATTGAATATGTTAATTTTGTAGAAATTCATTATTATCAATTAAATGAAACTACGTTATGTAGTATTATTTCTACTTTCTTTAAGTTCTTTACCACGACCTTGGTTTCGTTGTATTACATCTTGAGGTGGGCTATTCGCAAAGATTAACTCTTAGGAACATCTAACAACATTTATATATTACAAAAACAATAGTGGAAGCCGGGTCTGTGCGGGTTTTCCCACTGCTTACGTTAGTGAGTTTATTGTAGGGGAGCGGTGTAGTTTATGTCTGACCTAGGTTTCATTGTATTACAACATCTTCAGGTGGGCTATTAGCAAAGATCTTTGCTAGTAGCCCACCTGAGGATAAAAATTTTTGCCAATAGCTCATTTAATTGTGGTTAATCTTAGCTTTATTCATTATTGCAATAAGCAAATAAAATTATGGTTTTTGGTAAATTAAGGCCAATAAAATAAAAAAGTATAAACATCAAGATTAATTATTATTGGAACATCAGCCTGGTTGCAATCATCGGCCCAACGTGTCGAATTTTTCGTTTATTAAAAATGAACAAAAAACTTGTACACGGAATAAAAAAAACGAAAAAGCATATAAAACAATGTGGATGCTTTTTAATTAGAGTCTGCCTCCTATATTATCCATTATCCAGAAGTAATTAAGTAAATTTAAAAGTGGTGAAAAAGAATCGGATATGCCTCCACTGAAAAAATGTCATTATAGTAAAAAATTATATTGGAAAATGCTAGGATTAAAATAGCCACAATGGGAAAATTGGATAACTTTTCACTTGGTACAATATACCACATTATTTATGACTGTCTAAACGTGTCGAGATTCACCACTTCACGTAATTCATCTCAGAGTCTTAAAGACTCTAGGGAAAATACTTTGACGATGATTCATTAAATAAAGCAATTTTGACAGCGAAGCATAATCCTAATATTATCAAGAGATTATAAATCAATGTTACAAAGTATATTAATTAGTTTAAGTAGCAATTTGAAATTCGAAACATTAAATTATTTCTTTTTAATATAATCTTTTTGAGTACATTAAAGGCACAAAATATTATTACTTACACATATTTTTTCTTCCGTGATTTTACCAAAAATGAATTAAACATTCCTCGTATATGAAAAACATACTTCAAAAATAAAGAATACATAGGCCAATGTATAAGCACGGGGCTATATGTGTAAATACCAATGACCAGGCTTTTGATCTGTATCCAAAAACTCAAAATGAAACATGTAAAAATTCGTCTTATACAATATAAAAAAGAAGTAGAATATTTAAGAACATAAATGTGTAATAATTTAAAAATAATTTTATTATTATTATTTTTAGTACCGTGTCTTTCAATAGCTATTATCGAAATTCTTTATTGAGTACCTATTATAGACAGGAGGGCTACTTGAGATCGGGTAGATATTTTCCATAAACTGTAAAAAATAATGTTAAAAAAGACGATGTAAAAAATCGGTCGTCCATAACTTATTACGCCACAATTAAATAAATATGTTAGATTCGAAGACTAACATTACTCATCGATACCATTAACACAACGATCAAATGAGAATAACCAATATTTATCAGTCCCAAATTCTCTTTCACAAAGCTTCTTCAGCTATCCTAACAAAACATAGATCTTAAACATTTTCAAAATTATTTTAGAAATAATCCTCTTAGCCCAGTAGTTTTTACTAAAAGCTCTAACAAATAAACAAACATTTTTTCTTTCCTTTTATATATTTTACTTAAAACAGAATTTCAGAGATATACACCATTATTAGAAGCATAAATAAGCCAAAACCAACAAACCATTCGGCATAAAAATGTCCAATAAACAGTACAGCTCAGATCTCCAATAAACAGTACAGCTGAAATCCTTTCCTTGGATTACTTGCGTAGCAAAATTGGGGACTCGAATAAGCACCTAGGAATATGTCAAAGGTTAAAGCGTGTAGACAATCCAGCACAATGGCCTATCAAGTCCTATTTCTAGTAAATTGAAACGAGTTTATGTTTGCCTACATTGTACATTGTTTGCCTTCAATGTTTCCGTTATGTGGAGCATATTCACATTGTCGGTTCAACCATTCTGTTGGCACCAAATAAAACGATTAAATAATGAAGCACATCCTACTTACTTTATACCGGGAAATGCGTTAAATTTATATGAATTTTAACACGAGTTCAATTAAAACAGATAAATTAAACAACTACATAAAAATTGTACTAGAGCGAAACTGTTATTTATTTAAGCTACTAGGGCTAAAAATACATAAAAACGAATACCCACAAATGTCCTAAGTAACTGTTTAATGTGTTCAAGAAATGTTCTCCAGTTGACGTCTTCTGTTATTTTTTTAGTACTTTAATGTGTATAGCGCAACGAAATTACTAAAAGAATAACAGAAGATGTCAACCGGAGAACGTTAAATGTTAACAATTAGTGGCATTGTGTATTGTGCAAGTTTATGGGTACAATACAAACAATTTAAAAAAATTGTGAGGAAAAAAAACATATTGACTATAACAAACCAAAAAGTTCAACTTGACTATAGTATAGTATTAAACGAAAACAAAAAAGAATCCAAGAACAGTATGAAAAAGAGCAGAGAACAGTATGCCAGTAAGTGCTACGCCAATCGTACTGCCCTTTCATTTCATAAATATGATTAGGAAAAGATACAAATGTTCGGACTACTTTCGAGTACGCATATAAACGAGGATTTCGTGATGTCAGCTGCTTTATTGCATAGTCTTATTGCGTAAGTAGTTAACGAGTATTCGTAAATGAGGTACTATACAATAAGAGGCATAGGAGAATAAGAAGCATAATTAGATTCTCTAAACGCTGACCGAAAGTGCGAACATGGAAGCGAAATAAAACAGGCTGTGTAAATTGGACGTTAAAAAGTAGAGAAAGAATATGAAACTGACCCCTATGACGAATCTCCATCCATTTTACTCGCAACTGCTTAGAGGTTATTGTAGAGTTAATATTATTGTGTCCCTTATGTGATGGAAATACACTTTATTGCTCAAAGAGCAAATTATGACTCATATCGCCTTACTGCTACACTTGAAATGAAATTATTTGAGGAATGTCCTAAAAGCTCTAGAAACAATTCCAAGAACGTTGACAATTCCAAGAACGTCATATTTGTACATTAAACAAATTTCAATCTCCACATTTTCTTTGATATAATTTAATCAACGACGAGTTAATTGAACATATAGGAACATAAATTGCATGTTTAGAGTGAACAAAATGTCATATTGTTCACTGGATCCATTCAACACATAAAAATGAACAACAGCATTGCATAAACAGCGTAAAATGTTAAATTTATGCTTTTCTTATTTATCCTTCTCACCTCCGTTTGTTGCAGTGTTCTGTTTTTCTGTGATTAACGGGAAAATCTTCAAATGCTAAGACATTAGTTTAAGAAAATAACGTTAAAGTTAAAGACAAATAACGTTAAAGACAAATAACGTTAAAGAGAAATAACGTTAAACTTAAGCACAATTAAATGAAACTACGTGATGTAGTATTATTTCTACTTTCTGTATGTCTACTGGGATATTAGCAAAGATCTTTGAATCTTTTGATCTTTGAAAGAATCTTTGCTAATATCCCACCTGAAGATGTTGTAATACAACGAAACCTAGGTCGTGGTAAAGATAGCAGAAATAATACTACATCACGTAGTTTCAGTTAATTGTGAATAATGAATTTCCACAAAATTAACGCCAAATATATTCAATAGTTAAATAAAGTTAAGACAAACCATCGACGACAAACGCGGTTAAAGATGAAAATAATTGTTAGTGTTTTTCGATAATCCACAGTAAATTCCTTTTTCGACTATATATAGTGAATATGATTAATTTACATTAAATAACACTTTAACAAAACAGAAATAAATGTAGATATCTGAATGTTTTTTTAAATATACATAGTATTATTTAATTGGTACAGCAAGAAAAGTGAGTTTATCCGGTAAGTCACAGTAACTACGACGTGAGCTGTCGTTAATTAAAAGCAAAATTAAATTTTTTTTACTGAATAGAGTCGAAATAAAAGTTTTAAAGTTGTACTTTATGAAAATAGAAATACGTAATAAATATGTTATAATAATAGTTTAACTGTCATTAGGTCACTGTCCTAATGAAAATTGTTTAAAAAAAATTAATTATTTACTTTAATCCCGTAAAGAAATTGGTTTAATTTTATATCTAAATGACATACATAGAGACGAATATACACTTAAAATGTAGTAAATTAGCATGCATTACTACTAGCAATCATTTCAATAATATTTCGATACTTCTCTACGTCAATCTGGAAGTTCAGATTGACGTTGGAAATTAGGAAATGTTATTTATTGCAAAGGACGATTATTGTAACGAATTACTCTGATTTTTAATATTTGATACCAACGAATCTGACATTCCATTGAAATTAACACTGGCACAAGTGACATTGTAATAGTGTTTTATTACAGACCAACTTTCTTAAGTCATTTCTTTCGTATTATCATCATCATCATCATATATATTAATACGCTAAGGTTAAAATGTTACACTCCCTTTTTAGAAAAAACCTCACAACTAATCCACATAAATTATATATCATTTTATAGATAATTGCTTGCTCTACCGGCATCCACAACTAAAAAATTTATTATTGCTATTATTTTTGGAAATTAATTAATTATTAAAATTATATACACAAAACAGCAATGCTGCCATCTAACGGCTCAACGTCAATATGATTGACGGTCGGTAAAATTTTTGTTTAATTTTAAATCCACTCACGTGTAAATAAAGTGGCGCTTTAGCTCAATGCTTTTGATACTTGCGCCTCTATATTAGTAAAATATTTGTTTGATCTGTCATCTGAGCTTCATAATGGAATAAATAATGCGAAGACTTCGCACGGGTCACGCTAGTATTAATATATACGTTTAAATAATAAACGATTTAAACGTTTCATTATCATAAATAGAACTTACGTAACAAAAAATAACTTAAGAAATGTACTGAATTACCAGTATAATCGATTTTTCTTTCTTTAAGAAATATACTGAATTACCAGTATAATCGATTTTTCTTTCTTTAAGAAATATACTGAATTACCAGTATAATCGATTTTTCTTTCTTTAAGAAATATACTGAATTACCAGTATAATCGATTTTTCTTTCTGCGAATTAATATCATATCGCTCAATATCAGTAGCGAGCAGTGCCTTATAAGCAATCGCACCTAGCTTGCCATGAACATTTAGCATACATACATATTTAGGAAAATTTAAAGATATTTAAATTGTGCTATTCGAGCAAAACCCACACTATATCGATATATGATTTGTAGTTCGCACACATAATGCGAACGTTTCCGGTTGCTGAAATTTTCGATAAAACGTACAAACTTCATTCCTGTGTTGTATGAAATTACAAAAACTTCTCGAATCAGAAATGGTCCATACGAAATTAAAATTGATTACCTCACTTAAAACGTCAATTCATAGTCTCAAGGCAAGCTGAAGCTTATTGGATTATCGCCCATATGTCGGCTGAAACAATGCCGCAATTTGCATACAAGCAATGAATTATTATGTTGTTATAACTTGCTAGTCAGTTTATCGTCCTCTTTCGTAAAAAATGTTGTCAATAATTTTAAAAGTTGTTCGGTTTATAAATATACGCATTATATTTTGTCAGTGAAGTTTTCTTTGTGCATTAAAATTAATATTTTATTAGTTTAATTTTTTGACGTGCATTTTCGTCGTGAAAGTAAACAAACAATGGTAACTATCGAATGTTACTGTTTATTACGTGAATAAGGGAGATAAAATGTTTTGCTGGCCTTGTTTATTATTCGGGACTGAATATAGTAAATGGAATAATGATGGAATAAAGGTAGTTTTGATAACCTAGGTAATTTGACAAATTCTGGTAAAAAATATGCTAATTCTAAAAACATTTATCGTGCACAGAAAAGTACAAAATTTTGGCTCGTCGCGTATAGACATTTGCACTGAGGGACAACTAGCTATTGCGAATCGGGAACATAATGACAAAGAAATACAAACAATTTAAAAAGATTAATAGATACTATTGTATTTTTAGGTAAGCAGTGACCCTTGCTGATTAAGGTCATAGTCCGATAAGTCAGCGTAATTAGAGTTTATTGTTTATGAGTGCCTACAATTCAATAATTGAGACACATTTTTAATCTATTACACCTTCAACTCCGTTTATACTTGTTATATCTATATATATTTTTTATATACCCGTCCTTTCGTTCCTTTCTTGCACTCGTTATATCTATATATATATTTTTATGTATCCGTCCCTTCGCAGCTTGCCCTTCCCAAAAGCACTGCAGGCCACTGCTCAATATTCAGAGCTAACAAGGAGTTTGGAGCGTGACGTTATAGCACTGATGATGCCATGCGGCGCCCGATGTACATATAAACAACACTACATGATACTTAACTTGCACTAACGTTGAAATAGTTCATAGCGAGAACGTAACGAAAAAATAATTAATTACAACGCTTTCTTTTGTACTCAGGAACACACGGAAGCCATATATATATATATATATATATATATATATATATATATATATATATATATATATATATATATATATATATATATGTATATATATATATATGTATATATATATATATATACATACAGCGATTCTAATTACGCGAGGCGAATCTTCGAACCCATTTAACCGGTTTATGTTATTTAGAAATATGTGAAAAACTTTTTGTTTTTATTAGTTTTTGAATTTGAGTTAATCCATCAATACGATGAAATAACGATCCATCAAATAAAAAGCTTAGATACCCCCGTCAGATAACGTTTAATAATAAATTAACAAATGCGAGAACAAATAAGGTCAATAAACTTTATGATTAAGTACAACCATTTTCAATAATCTTCTATAAATGCTTAAATGAAAATACTATAAAACAACCATCATATATTATAAATACCAATGAAAAAACGCCCGTTACTTAAATCAGACAACTCATGACATTACTCGAAAACAGTATTACCCGATATGGAACATAATCGTTAGAACCACAATACCGCGACCATTTAATCCACTTCAGCACGTGTTACCGATAAACATAACAAGAATGCGGGTGGAAGTGGCCATGTGAAAATTTACGTAGCAACATTAACGTAACATTTTGGTCACCACGTCATTTAATCACATTTATGTCCCTCAATGGCAAGCCGGCTGTTGTTTCGATGAAATTTATAGTCACCGAAAGTAATGAAGTAAATTCCGACGCCATAAAGTAAACCATAAAGTTAATGTAATGGGGCAATCTTGCTTTACACGGGTGATTTTAAGGCAGGTATAGCAATTCGTGCCCTGCGCGTGTAAATAAATATAGCGCCCGTTCAACTAAAAATTTTGGTGTTTATAGCATCATCACTAATATAATATATTACATATAATACATAGTTGCATCGAATAAAAATAATTTTTGAGAGCACACCACCGCGTGTTTGTACTTTTATCTACGAGCGCGCGAGCCTCGAATTTTGACGGAAGTAATAATTATAATTCAAACATTGAATATATTTGACGTTAATTTTGTAGAAATTCATTACTGACAATTAAATGAAACTACGTGACGTAGTATTATTTCTACTTTATTTAAATTTTTACCACGGCCTAGGTTTCGTTGTATTACACCTTCAGGCGGGCAATTAGAAAAGATTAACTCTTAGAAACTTCCAAAAGCATTTATATATTACACAAAACAATAGCGGAAGCTGGGTTTGCGCGGGTTTTCTCACTGCTTACGTTAGTGAGTTTAGTCTAGATGAGCGGTGTAGTTTTTATTATATTTTAGGAAGTTAAACAATATACAAGTATTTTTGTGAAGGTAATAAATTATATTGATGTTATTCTATGAGGTTATACAATGCAAATGTTCTAGTGTATGTAATAAAATTAAATGGATAGTCTCTGTCTGTAATGTGATAGTGTGTGTCAATTAAATGGATAGATCCTCAGTAACATATGTATACAATAGCAAGAGTATCTAATGGTTGGGACGAGGTTATACAACTAATTATATATATATATATATATATATATATATATATATATATATATATATATATATATATAAATATATATATGTATATATATATATATATATATCTCCCATTTTTTGTTTTCTTTTGTGACGTTGTCTCCTTAGATACATAGCCAGGCTGAAACAATTTGAAGTGTCCTGCCGTATCAATGTTGTCTAACTATATTACGTCTAGAAGTATTAATTATATATAAATGCTGTTGGAAGTTCCTAAGAGTTAATCTTTGCCAATTGCGCACCTGAAGATGTAATACAACGAAACCTAGGTCGCGGTAAAGAATTTAAATAAAGTAGACATAATACTTCATCACGTAGTTTCATTTAATTTTGAATAATGAATTTCTACAAAATTAACGCCAAATATATTCAATGTTATCAATTCTATCCTTTTGGCGGTTATAGTAAATTTAGAGTCAGATTAGTATCGATTGATTAATTAACAGAATAGAACTCCATTGATTTTTCACAATGATTTGTCAAATAGATAAATTTTTATGAACAATTTTCTAAAAAAGAACTTTTTTGTCGCGCGGTTATTCCTTTTTTTTCAAAATTAGACAACGCAATGTTGATTAAAGACCTCATTACCAATTTTTCTGGCCCATAATTTTAAAGAACGTGAGAAGAACAGCGATATTTCATATTTTTTTTAAATTTCATTAGAAAAAAATTTTATTAAAAAATATTATATTTTAAGCTCTTAATAATTGTAGTAAGTTTTTATTTTAATAATACCCGCTGATAGAAAAACAAATTTTCCTATTTACCTTCACCCTAAAACCAACGCCCTCTTACTATGCTTAACCTAAAAATGGATTTTCAATTTATTATGAAAGAAAATTCAACTTATTGTAAAAGGAAATTCCATTTACTAAAGTTCACCTAAAAATGGCAACTGAACTTATTATGAATGGAAATTCAACTTATATAACATCAGTAAAAAGGCCACTAGTTACGACGATGCTAGATGATAACCTTTTATGGTTCCCTAGAAAAATTCCAGTAACAAACACCGAAATTATTCCATAAGTATCCCGTTTTTTTCCAAATTTGGCACAGAACACTAAAAACAACGAAAAATGCTAAAGACGATTTTTAGTTTCACTTACCGAGTTTTAGTCAGCCGTCGGTTAAAAATTCAGTAACCAACATTACTGAAAATTTTAGTCTTTATTTATGGTTACTGGCTAAAATTTTCAGTCCATCATAGATACCGGTCTATAAGATTTAATTTTAACTATAAATTATACACATTATTTTATCTTAAATTATCATTGTTTGGCTGATATGTCATATACATAAAAATACTGAATTAATTCTTATGATAGCAATGAAACAAAAACATCCCCATCCCCATCAGTTTTTAACGAAAGAAATAATAACCCTTAATAATTCCTTCGAACATCCTACTTGTCTTATCTGATCATGACAAGATTTTCTTCATTCGAACATTTCAAAAGTTATCACAATAAACTGCAGAAGCATAGAAAAATGATTCAAGAATTAGAACATATTAAAATTATCTATCTTTTTAGCATAAGTTCGTATGAAATGTTATTGTACAAAAAAACAATTTCGTAAAGCCCTCAATACGCCAGACGACACAACATCTCATCAATGCGTGTACTTCAGTATCAATCGATTGCATGATAAGGCCACACAGAGTAAGGTTTCTTTGTCCTCTGATTAAATCAACTGGGTCGGACCCAAGTCGCTTGATATATTAGTCATTCATTTAAATATATCAGTAACAAATACTTACACATTCATAGAACCGTTAAACAGTATAATATATAGATTTAGTGAACACTCGATATCGTAACATATGTTCCTAAAATAGTAAGTAACTGGCTTGAATTGCAGTCAGTTTTGATTATATATTTATCTTATGAATACGAATCAATATATGAAGTACCGATACAAAACAGGTCGATAAATTCTATCATGTGTTATGTAATTATTATTAGAAGTTATTATGACTACTATTTAATACTTGCTGCCTCGCTCTGTATTTATTAAATCATAAATTTTGTTCGTTTGCGTTAAATCTGTTACATACATTACAAATTCAACATCTAATTGTGCACGTAACATGCCGTTAGAGATAGAAAAGTATAAATAGAGAGAGAATAAAACAGTAAAACTAATATATTTTGTAACATAATAAAAAAAAAATGTTTGGCTATTGAATATATTTGTCGTTAATTTTCTAGAAATGCATTATTCACAATTAAATGAAACTACGTGATGTAGTATTATTTCTACTTTCTTTACATTCCTTACCACGATCTAGGTTTCGTTGTATGACAACATCTTCAGGTGGTCAATTAGCAAATTTCTTTGCTAATGTAAGTAAAGTAGAAGTAAAGTAGAAATAATAATGATGTAAGTAAAGTAAGAATGTAAGTAAAGTAGAAATAACAATAATGTAAGTAAAGTAGAAATAATAATAATGTAAGTAAAGTAAGAATGTAAGTAAAGTAGAAATAACAATAATGTAAGTAAAGTAGAAATAATAATAATGTAAGTAAAGTAAGAATGTAAGTAAAGTAGAAATAATAATAATGTAAGTAAAGTAAGAATGTAAGTAAAGTAGAAATAATAATAATGTAAGTAAAGTAGAAATAATAATAATGTAAGTAAAGTAAGAATGTAAGTAAAGTAGAAATAATACTACATCTCGTAGTTTCACTTAATTGTGGATAAATTTTGACATTTTGAAAATTATGACGAACTTGGATACTTAAACAAACTAGTCTAAAATTGCAGAAACTATGGTACTTAAATACATTGGATGTGTATTTAAGTAAAGTGCCATTTGCAAAGAGATTTGTATTGACGTTGCTGCCTGGCTAACCTCTGATAACAGAGTTACGAGGGCATAATGGAGTCCACCTTCAAGAATTAGAACATCAAGATTACAATTCAAGACTTCTAGATAAGTTATAAATATATCTCGAAATACACAGATAGCTTTACCGCCAATATATTATATTGCTGCGAAAACTTTAGACTGTAATATTATCTTATTATCGACAGGCATGTGATGAAAAAATGTTCAACCTTTTCCTGTCTTATTTTCCAATTTGTTTGATCACATAAATTCATATACTTAAAATTAAAAATGGAATATCATTTCAAGATTAGTTACATTAGGAACCGATTTTTAAACATATTTTTATGCACTTAAAGCCTTCCCACCAGTATAGACAAACCCCGAGGGTACAAAACATATCATAATACCTATACGGTATATAAATGTGCATCATCATTCAAATTACATATACAGATATTCATCTCACTCACACTCGTGACATGTTAGATCTACGTCCTCTAAATTATTCGTCTATCTCACACCAGAAATATGGCGTATTGTTTCTATCTTCTAGTATTATGTCTATCTCATAACAGAAATATGTCGTACTGTTTCTATCTTTTAGTATCGACGATATTTTGCAAATATTAAAGATACATAATTATTTCTAAATAATTACGATTTATCTAATATTTTGAACTTACATGTAGAATGTTACATCTTTTAAATTATTTGTATTACAACTGATTTTTTTCCACTTTCAAATTGAACATTAAATCGTATTGACTGCTACAAACTAACTTTCCTCGAAAAAATATCTTTTAACGCACGACCGTTCGCAGCGGCTGCTGTAAGCAACTGACGCATATATGTGTCCCTGCACACAATGTATTGTGGACGTTTTTTGTACCCTTAATGTATGGTAAGGCCTATCTATATTATTAACATTTTTTGCTATCTGTAGATAATCTGGCGATATTCGTCAAGGTGGAGATTTCGAATGACAACAAAGCGACTATAGTTGAGAATAAAGTATGTTATAAAATACAGCGTCACCGCGATCACAGATGGCATTGGAAATATTTTTTTTAAACTAACATTAAAAACGAACAAAATTTCACAATTTACGTTATACCTACATTACAAACAGGTCACGCATTACGCCGATCGTCCCCCTAAACCGGTTCTTCCCATTAAACGTGTGACCTAATTGGCCGCCTATATTCAATTGGATCAACCGCACCGAACTAACTATTGCACAGCTGTGATTTCCACTGAACCACAGCGCTGTAATGAGTATTTATAGAACTGTATAATATTGACACGGAAAAGTGCTGAATTACTCAATTTTGATGATCCCGATCCGGCAAAAAAATCCAGTTGATATTTTTGACGAGCTATGTATACATATATAAGCTTCTTGACTATTTAGACTAATTGCTTTGATGAAATAATTAACATACATAAGTACATAACACTGTGAATTCCAGAAATAGAATATTATAAAGGACGACTAATGAAAGCAAAATATTAAATCATTGATATTAAACCAATTTATTTTTTCCTGAACAAATGCTCAACTGATTAAATATATAACTAAGGTCCCTTAATCACTACAAAACAAACTTATTACCACAACTTACCCGAAGTAGGTTTAATTGAAACAATCACTCTGAAGCTTAATATCTCTTACAAAAAATATCTTTAAAAATGCTCCAACGATTCTCCATTTAATTTAAAGACACCCCGCCCGATGATTGGGGTTTGGAGGAGGAGCTTCAAAAAGCCAGCCTAACATTTTAAAATTTTAGATCTTCGTATGTGAATGATGTTTGCACTATGAGTGGGATATGGGGGAGGGGCTTCAAAAAGCCTGCTTAACATTTTAAAATTTTAGATTTTCGTATGTGAATGAAATTTGCCCGATGAGTGGAGTTTGGGGGAGGGGCTTCAAAAAGCCAGCCTAACAGTTCAAAATTTTAGATCTCCGTATGTGAATAAAATCTACAAACAAATGCTTCATTTGGCTATTTCGATTAATATATACCTATATATTTAAACATATTTGTAAGCCATACATCTAAAGTGGATAGGTCTTTTAAAATTAGAGTGAAATTCATCCATTTTGAATTCGTTTTACTTATCTCGCGAGTCCTTTCGCCAGAAGGTGATGACAGAAAAGCCTCAGCGGTGAAGAGTAAACTCATCTAGTTTGAACTCATTTGACTATTTTAACGTAAGCAAGGAAGGAACAAAATAATTTTCAAACTTCGTTTGTTAAATATTAAGATTCAAAGACCAGTGAGGTGTGCCCAAAACTGGTTGAATTACATAAATTTGCCTAAATTATTTGATTAATTTGCATGAATTTTAAGAGATACAGAGAACTAGAGAATCTCACATATTAGTTGTTATCTCCATATAAAAAGAACGTCTTGGAAACTTTCATCGAACTAGTCTAAAATTGCAGAAACTATGGAGTTGTAACAAGACTGACATGGCAATATTATTAAATTCCGTCATATTTTGGACACGGACCCTTTCAAACATACCAACGGTGAAGTTCTAGACGAATAACATTCTTTCAATCTTTCTTCTTTTTTCCTTGAAAGCAAGGTTACATATTTTGATGAAATAGGCCGATTCTATTATCTTAGAATACGAGAAAACGAATTAGTTGGACATTAGCCGACTCCAGATACTGGAAAATTCGACTTCCTTAAAAGAGGAAAATTATACACATTTACGGCTACAGTTTTCTGATGGTCTTACCTTTTTTTCTGATGACGAATGATAACGATCGAAATTCAAATATCACGTTTTTAAAACTTTTCAGTTTTTGATTAGAGTTCAAAAGAAATTATGACCCATAGCTGTATTAAGTGACGTAAAAAAGTGAAGTGAAGTAAATCCAAGTCATAAAGTGAATTAATTCCAAGTGACGTTTGATCTGCTGGCTACGTAAATTTATTGTGGAAATTGTGTATCTACAAACGTAATAAAATGGATACTGTAAGAGAAATATCTAACAGTCAAAGTGCCATCGCTAAATGTGATAATGTTATGGATACGAAAATCGAATACGCAAATCAAATACGAAAAACGCTCTAAATATAGAATAAATGAATATCGAATAACCACAAGGTTATTAACAGACTCGTGTCATGAAGTTTCAACCCACTTCCACAACAATATGTGTTAAACAATGTTTGCACAGCTGTGCCACCACTGCAACTCCAAATATATCGGAAAAATACACAAGGTCGTCTTTATACCTCTCATTGTTACATCAGCCTTTTTATCAACGAGTAAGATATTACAAAAAAATATGACTGATTTTTAGTAAAAGAAATATCTGCGACCTCCACGTAAACCAAATAAATTACATCTTTAACATTGCCGATTAGTGAAGACTCAGTTTCTGCCATGAAATTATGACCCCCGAATGTGTTATAATAAAGATGATAAAAAAGTCCTTAAGTTTATCCGTTTACTAACTGATTTTCAGTAAAATTAATCACTGCGACCTCCACGTAAACAACATAAATTAAATCTTTAACATTGCCGATTAGTGAAAACACAGTTTCTGCCATGAAATTATGACCCCCGAATGTGTTATAATAAAGATGATAAAAAAGTCCTTAAGTTTATCCGTTTACTAACTGATTTTCAGTAAAATTAATCACTGAGACCTCCACGTAAACAACATAAATTAAATCTTTAACATTGCCGATTAGTGAAGACTCAGTTTCTGCCATGAAATTATGACCCCGGAATGTGTTATAATAAAGATGATAAAAAAGTCCTTAACTTTAAAGTGTGTTTGGATGTTTATTATTGAATCATACCTAAATAGTCCAATTGATTTTCATAAAACTTAATACAGATATGGGTCATAATTCGAATTAACATATAGGGGTAAAAATAGCTCAACTCCTGTAATATGAAAAGTGGCATTTTTATACGATAAAAAGAATCTTGATCTACAGTTTAATGTAAATTGAATCTATTGCTTTCGTGTTTCGATTGTCCAAAACCTACAAACATCGCAGCCTTAATAAAAATGGAAGGCAGTTGCAAACTAGACAAAAGCTAGCGTTCAAATAATCTCACTTGAACAATACAATTACAGACGATAAAAGACGAAAAAGTATATGTGGAAACCAAAGAAAGAAAATATATAAAAGAACAAGAGACAAACTTTGAGAATAAAAACTAATCTCTTGTATATACCTAATATATCACAGAAATAGTAAAGAAAACAGAGGAAAACATAACTTAAAACTGAAACTAAACGTGTATTTTTGTACTAATGGAATGTATAGCTATACAATTGGTGTACCAATTGTATGGCTATACATTCCATTGATACAAAAATTCAGCATTCTAGGTCAAACAGTTCTATTATTAGAAACGCACGATAAAGAGGCAGACATCGTCATCCGTAATTTTTACGGAATCATTACGATGTCTATACACTAAATTTCATATGTAAATTTTTTTTTGGTATTTCATAGAGAATACAATTTTTTTATTATCAAAATATATATCGTCGAATGTAGGAAGTGCCTGACAGACTGATCAAAAAATTAACAACTAGTGTCTTCGAATCAATTTACAACAAAACAATAGTTATTCGAAGCAGAAACTACAAAAAAGAGCCCCGAAGTTAACATTTAATCCTAACAAATTATACTCTGCTAGATGGCATTAGTGGTACAAGTACATAATGTTAGAAAAACTTGGAAGATTTTAATAATAATCCCGTGAGTGTATTTTGTGGAAAAGTATATAATGAGTACGTACAAAATTCTGAACAAGCCAGAACTATAATTTCAGATCCCTTATCAGATTATTTCAACCCTTAATCAGAGCTTGAAAGTCATGCAAAAAGGGATTGACTGATAGCGAATATTAGCCGACATACAAACGTAAGTACTCGAAATATCGTCCAGCTTCCTATATAGTCCTGGTGCGCAATATCAAAGAACGTACGGAGCTTTCATATATTTTTAAAACACTCGAAATATCTTTAATGCCCATCGTTGAGCATGCGCCACTCCAATCTTTCTCTTTTCGACTTGGTCCTCTGTCTTTTTATCCAAACCAGATCTGCGGTTTCCCTAACGTCCAGACTTCCCAAAGGGAGCTCCACTGGACAGCACATTTATGTCAACATATATGTTATCCCAAATATCTACGTCAGGCTCAGTACACTTTTGCAGCTCTATGGCCACGTCGAGGTTTCGAGTACATCGTTGAATAATCTTGTTCTGGAATCGCATAGTCATAACGATCACACGTATCATACTCCTTTTGACGGTTTTTAGATTGTGGATTAGCTCCGTGGTAAGGATTCATGTTTTCTACGTATATTACAGCCGACAAGACATACTAGTTTCACACTTTGGAATTAAGCGACCGGGGTAATTTAAGCTAAAACACAAACATAATTTTCCAAAGGCTGTGCAACCAAGCCGAACTCTTTTCCTCTCTAATGTCCGCCATATAGAATTCCATCCGAGCCTTATCATTATTCCATGTAAACGTATTCCTGCACTTGTTCTAGCACTTTATCGTCCAATGATAAGTGATTTGATTTTATATCAGCTGTAGCCATCATCTTGGTCTTGTCCATATTCATCTACAGGCCAGTTTGCAGAGACACGAGCAACGTCCACATCCATAGGATTGGCAAATTCCCGAGCTAAAATTCGAACCGAAGTTCGAAGAATTTTTTACCGTCATTTTTCCTAGAGAGCAATTAAAAGGTTATCCATCAATATGTTCACCCTCTAGTAATAATTTGAAATAATACTTACCATACTGCTTAACAAGAATAATATAGTTTTATTGAGATAGGTTAATGCTTGAAGAGAAAAAAGCGACTTAAAGACTGCACAAAGATCTATGCCGTTAGAAAAAGCTGATGGAATTGGCAATATTCGTTCCACGGCAGCCATTTACCACATTTACAAGACTTATCAACGATGCCAAGTATACATAATAATGACATATATACATTAGGTAAAGAGAGACCATACGACCCACCGTTATCGCTACAAGCGATTCGCATTTATGACAGAGCTGCTCCTTCAAACGGTACATACCATATCAGAAAATCACGCGATTCTTACTCCATTACTTCCTTAGTACATTTCTGCGATTTAATGACGTCACTATCCACATAGCCACAGAGTGGTGTAGCAAAAAATTGCAACTATCATTCATCGCCGGAGGCGAATCGGCGGATACATAATTATTTATATATGTACATGGCGACCTAAAGAACAGACGGTTTATGGCGTCGCTTCACTTGTATCGACTTCCGTACCTGGTCAAACTAGAGGTTGTCGTCGGCATACCATACAAGATCACGTCGTTGGAGAAGTTTTTGTGGACAGATACTCGCGTCACATGGGCAATTTACGTCAGAGATGGTATCGACAACACGGGTGTCGAGCAATGAACCGTCAAGGGATACACGTATATGTTACAAGTTGTGCGCTTTTTAGACATAATTTTAAGATATTTAGAAAATTTCTATATACGTTCCTTAAATCACAAAATTGTAAAGCTTCGAAAGCATTAAAACATAATTTCATATAAAGCATGTTCATCTGAAGATTCTTAAATTTAACAATTCCTCTTAAGGACAAGGTATACTCCGGGAAATAATTCGTTTCACACACACACATAGACGACCCCGGCCATGCTGTGTTCTGAGCCCATACATATTATAATAAAAACGGACGCCGCGAAGTGAACCGATTCCATACATTGATGTATGGAAATTGCACACGGCAAATGAATGATTTTTTCAGAAAATTTACGTGAATTGCGGAAAAAACAATGCAATATATAAGATGTTCGCTTTCTTTATATTATTTATTACCTTAAAAGCTTCCAGAATACCCAAACTAGACATTTTCAAAATAATAGATCTATAAGAGGTGTGAATTCCCAAAAGCCGAAGGCATTTTTGAGCGTTTTATGTGATATTTACCTGTTGATTTCTCGATTAATTTAAAAAAAATATTAAAAAAACTTTCTTCATGCTGTAGCTTAAAATTTACTGCAATTTGAGTTTGATATTCAAAATGTTTTGGCCATATTCTAAATGCCTGTCCTTAAGGATTTGGATACAGATTCTTACTAAACAATCCTTTTACTTGTTCCCCGTGAATAAGAAAATGTAACAAAAGGACTAAGATAAAATACCGAAACCAAATTTTTAAACATTAATTTTTTTATTTCTACCCTCAGAATCGGGCTTGCTATACCAATTTAACACAAATATTTTGAAAAAACATGTTCACTCTTAACCATCGTGTCATTTGCCATCGAAGCCAGGGAGAAACATCCCTTTTTGCAGAAACATACATAATTTTTAATACAGAATTTCGAGGTGCTAAAATAATTTCATCCAAGTGAATCCGAAATTAACCTTCTCTATCCAGAAAATCGGGTTGTTTCAGAATCGGATTGTTTCAGAGCCCATCCGGGAACCCGTACCGACTCGCGTCATGACACACAAGTGTGCAAGGTCCTCCGAAATGCCTCAATAGTGTCCCGAATCTACCATCGCCACCTAACAGGGTTAAGACTGTCCCTGCTCAAGGATCCATTTAGCACCTCCATTTTTTATAGAAAGCTTTTCGCAAGGCTCGAAACGCCTCAAAAATCGGTCCACTCTCAACTGAGTTACGGGGACTATATCTTGCACTTAATTATTAGTGAGATATATTTTAGACTTTATTATTGGAGAATTATATTTTGCACTTTAGACTAACAATTTTTATACCAGCAGTCAGGAAGGAACGTCCTAAAACCTCAGTTTTAAAAAAATGTATGACGAATATATATTTGTCATATGGCCAAATAATGCAGCTGAAGCTACCGTACGGAGGGAAAACGGTGGTAACAACTAATCAGACAACATTTAATAACCGCACGGTGCGCAAATCAAATTATTTTTAACATAAATATTCCATAAATAATGTACATAAACATTCATATTTTTTTACTTAAATATTTGTCTATTATTTTATTTTCAAATGGACATCTAAGAATAGAAAAAAAGTTACTTGATTAAGGGACGCGACAATTTTAACATATTTTTCATTTAAACCGCATAAGTGCTTCCTTTACTTTCAACAATTACCATCATTTTTTTTAAATTATTTGCCTTTTATTTTATGGTTAAATAAACATCTAAGAATGGAAAAACAGTTACTAGATTAGGGGACACTTTTTTATACTCTTAGACGTCTATTTAAGAATAAAATAATAGAAAAATAACAGTTACTAGATTAGGGGACACGCCACTTTTTACTACTGTTACAAGTCTATTTAAGAATAAAATAATAGAAAAATAACAGTTACTAGATTAGGGGACACGCCACTTTTGTCTACTGTTACAAGTATATTTAAGAATAAAATAATAGAAAAATAACAGTTACTAGATTAGGGGACACGCCACTTTTTTCTACTGTTACAAGTCTATTTAAGAATAAAATAATAGAAAAATAACAGTTACTAGATTAGGGGACACGCCACATTTTTCTACTGTTACAAATATATTTAAGAATAAAATAATAGAAAAATAACAGTTACTAGATTAGGGGACACGCCACTTTTTTCTACTGTTACAAATCTATTTAAGAATAAAATAATAGAAAAATAACAGTTACTAGATTAGGGGACACGCCACTTTTTTCTACTGTTACAAATATATTTAAGAATAAAATAATAGAAAAATAACAGTTACTAGATTAGGGGACACGCCACTTTTTTCTACTGTTAAAGTCTATTTAAGAATAAAATAATAAAAAACATTTCTAAAAATTTATACTCTTAGACGTCTACTTAAGAATGAAATAATAGAAAAATATTTCTTTTTATTTTTAAAATTAGCATGTTCCCTAATCGAGTAACTTTTTCTATTGTTAAATATCTATTTAACAATAAAATAGAGAAGAAAACAATTTTTTTAAAAATGTTGATAATTGTTTTAAACAGTAAACTGCTAATACTACACTCTTATGCGGTTTAAAAAAATACGTTAAATTTAGCGTGTTCCCTAATATATTAACTTTTCTCCATTCTTAGATATCTGTTTAACAATAAAATAATATACAAATATTTCTAAACAAATGTTGTTTTTTCATAAGTGTATTTTAGCTAAGGAATTTTTATAATAAAAGTAATTTTAGTAGGCGCCGTGCGTTCATACAAATTTTGTCTGACTACTCGTTACCACGTTTTCCCCTCCCTACTGTAGCTTTAGCTACATTGTCAAATACGAGATCTTAAATATTTATAAAAAATTTCGAAGCTATAAAAAACATCAATAAATTATAAAAATATCAAGAGCCACTAAACGTACATCAAATTACACTCGTTTTTTATGTTTTTTAACATCACTTTTAAAAAGGCACCACCTTATAAAACGCGGTGATTTAAAATGTAAAGGCGAACAACGAACAATTTAAATTTGAATTTCTTATCTAGACCTTCTGGGAAAAGCGAACGTTTCACGATGCGACAAAAAAAACTGATCACAATGTTATTATTGTACCCGGCTGTTGGCAAAACGACTTTGACCTTTGCATCGTTAACCACGTGGCAACACAAAATCATCGCGTGCCCAGCGACCGTTCGCTCTCCACTTGTTATTTATAAGTCTACGAGTGTAAATAAAAAACCCGATGCGATCTGGCTCAGTCAATGACGAATTTTATTGCTCATAAATTATTATGATAGATAATATTTTTTTCGTCTGCTTCCTGCAAATACTTGTTTACGTTTTACGTTGTAAACGCTAGGCAGAATGAATTTTTATCATATGTCACATGCTGATTACACTTGACCGCTCAGCATTTTTAAAACTGACTAGACGCACGCACTGTTTCCCACATGCATAATAATAAAACCATAGACAGTATAATGATGAAGCACACATAAAAATAAAGACCTGTGAACATAACTTACCTAATATATAATAAATAATTTAAAATTGAAATTACGATGGGGCAAAAAGTAAAAAAAACAAGTAAGTCCAAAAAACAAGTAAGTCCAAAAAACAAGTAAGTCCAAAAAACAAGTAAGTTCTCATAAAACAAGTAAGTCCATTTTTAATCGACTTCAAAAAAGGAGGAGTTCTCAATTCGTCAGAATCTTTTTTCTATGTATGTTCAGCGATAATTGTTTACCAAGCGGATCGATTTCTATGATTACTTTTTTTATTTAAAAGAAGGTACTTTAAGGGTAGTCCCACATAAATATAATAAAGATCTGATGATGAGGTCCGGAAATGAACGATGAAACTCCTTAACGAACGGCAGTAAAACAACATAATTCAAGATATTTGCTAAGGTTATTTGTTACTTTGCAAAATAACTACACCACTTACCAGGTCAGAATCCGATAATAAGTTCTGGAGTTAAACAATGGAACTCCTTAAGGGATATTAGTAAATCAACCGTCATTGAAAATATTTTTTACTAGTAGTTGTTACTTTGAAAAACTGATGATGAGTTCTGGTTCTCAAACAATGGAACTCCTTAACGGATGATAGTAAATTAAATGGGATTGAAGATATTTGCTATTGGTAGTTGTTACTTCGCAAAATAACTACACCATCGACCGTGTCAGAGTCTGATGATGCATTCTGGAGATAAGCAATGGAACTCCTTATCGGATGGTACTAAACCAACCATAACTCAGTATATTTGCTACTAATAGTTTTTAATTTGCAAAATAACTGCACCATCGACCAGATCAGGGTCTGATAATGTGTTCTGAAAATGAATAATATAGCTCCTTAACGAATGGCAGTAAATCAATCGCGATTCAATATATTTGATACTAGTTAGTTGTTACTTATTATTTTGCAAAATCTGATATTGCATTTCCAATATGGAGAACGGAACTCCTCAAATGGTAGTTTTTATTTTACAAAATATGATATTGGACTTTGCATATAGAGAGCAGAACTGCACAATGGCTTACAACTAACCACATGCGGCTACCACTATCTGTGTGTTGTTGATAACCAATTGATAAAATTTAAAATTGAAATTGGAAATTTTCTATTTACAGTCTTTTGCCCGAGATTTTTAATGATTATTAAATATTCTAAGAAAGAAAATAATTGAAAGTTAGTTATAGTGAGACGATTAATATTATTAATCACTAAAAATTGTGAAATAAAATATATTTTAAAAAACCGACTTCAAAAAAAGAGGTAGTAAAAAGTAAAAAATAATTAACTCAAAATAGGTACCTACTTATTCGGAATAAATAACTGACATACTTAATTTTGAAGTGGGTAGCTAGCACCGCCGATCAACTTAAACAAATGTAAAATTTTATATTATACATACGCTCTTTATGAATCTATTTTGTATTGCGAGTACATTAGAAGAGAAAGTTTTTAATTTACGTTATAAATTAAATTATACATTTTTTTAAGTTGGTGGGCAGTGCTGGCACCGACTTCAAAAATAAGTAAATCAGTTTTTTATTACGAGTAAGTAGGTACCTATTTTGAGTAAAATATTTTTTACTTTTTACTACCTACTTTTTTGAAGTCGATTTTTTAAAAGATATTTTATAGTAATAAATAAAAACTTTAGAGTCGGAAGCAACCTCAGACCGAAGTAGACCGATTGTTTTGTAAAGAACTTACACATTTTCTGGATAAAAAGCTGGAAGACTGCAGCCAAAAACAAATTACTCTGGAGTAAACTCCTTGGGAATGCCAGGACCCGTCCCGACCTGTCTTGCCATTGAAAATAAACAAAACCCGTCAACCACGAGTGGAACTCGCACAACTATGGTTCTGTACACATTTAGGAATTTATAACAAAAATAATGGTACATTTTTACGTGATATAACTACAAATTAACGATTTTTCAATTTTTCCTTTACTTGCGTTGTGAGACCTTCCTCTTACCAAATTTCATGACTCAAGTTCAACAAGATGTACCCTATAGGTTTTGATTTATTTGCAATTATTGAAAATCAAAATATGCGGCGTAAATGGCCGTATTTTTTGACGTCGTTTACTAAGAAGCTTGATTTTTTACATCTCCAAGTGCCCGTAGACCTAATTATTTGGCATTTTAACTTGATACCGTAAAAAAAGTGAGAAAAAAGTGTTGACAGACAGACAGATAAATAGACGAACAACAAAGTGATCCTACAAGGGTTCCTTTTTTCCTTTTGAGGCACGGAACCCTGAAAAAAGAGAAAAACTTACCTCAGAGATTTACATAAATTTAAGCCCATGGAAAACTATACGTCAGTAACCAGGGCCAGAACCGGATGAAGAAATAAATTATCAGGGCGTACAGCTCTGTCTCAGCGGCAGAGGGATATACACAAAGATATAAAAATATGTACTTATAACTACGTACTAAAGGATTTAATATAACGACAGTATATACATAATAAGAAAAAATAACAGAAAACATATTAGCCCTTTTTATCATACTTATAGTACGAAAAAGTCAGACTAAGGAAAAGCTCAAGAACTATAATTTACTTCATATAATAGAATAAATATAGGCAATTTCCATCACACGAATATATTTACCTATGACGTGAGCCATGACGCCATTTACCAGACTGCTGGACACATACTCTGGTATAACATGCCGCAGGACAGGTTAGTACGTTGAGATTAAAATAATTTTGAATTCTACTTATCGAGGTATATTTTATATAGACAAAGAAGTATTATATACATTATATGTTTCAAAGGTAACAGAAATTTGAAGTGGTGAAACCAGATGACTATTTGAATATTTTATTAAAATAATGGTAAAAACAATGGAAAGAAGAGACTCCTCAATAAAAACAATAGACGTTTTAACAAATTTCTTAAAAATTTTCTTTGAAGAAATGTGGTCATCTTACGGTCCTCAGTCTACTGGCAGAAACTCTGCTTTCCCATTTTCATTGAGGGTGCTAAATCTGTCCGTTATCACTTAAATATGGATATGGTGGTAAATCTGTCCAATGCCACTTAGATATAGATATGGTGGTAAATCTGTCCGTTACCACTTAGATATGGATATGGTGGTAAATCTGTCCGTTACCACTTAGATATGGATATGGTGGTAAATCTGTCCAATGCCACTTAGATATAGATATGGTGGTAAATATGTCCGTTACCACTTAGATATGAATATGGTGGTAAATCTGTCCAATGCCACTTAGATATATTTATGGTGGTAAATCTGTCCGTTACCACTTAGATATGGATATGGTGGTAAATCTGTCCAATGCCACTTAGATATAGGTATGGTGGTAAATCTGTCCGTTACCACTTAGATATGGATATTAGATATAGATATGGTAAGCACTCTTTCTGCTATAATCTAGTAGTAATAGTTACCATATATTTATAACATAAATATAATTAATATATTATATATTGAATTCCCTGCTATCTACGAGCTGCCCGGAACGGCTTTGCCAGTGCAAAAAGGAACTATCACTGCATTTTCTTTTTTAAATTTTTATTATATCATTTATTTAGCGATTTTCCAAAAACGCTGAAATAGAACTTTCTTTACTTTTGTTTAAGAATCTAAATACAAATTTTCATATCACCATTTATTTCAAAATTCCCATAAAAACTTCCACCCCCACCCCATTTTACTAATACCACCGAATTTCTATAAGAAATCCTTTCTTAACGACTAACTAGAAATGAAGAAAAACATAAGTGCCTTCATCATTCTAGAGATGTAATAAGCTTTATATATATATATATATATATATATATATATATATATATATATATATATATATATATCTACATTATATATTAATTACATTATATATATATATATAATGTAATTATAAATATAAATTCGATGCCTTTCCAGAAGAGTCGGCTCTGATCAAATTATGCGCAGACAATTGTCTAGATCTTAATTAATTATAGATCATGTTTTAAGATGAAATAAAACCAGTAGCTCAGTTTAAAAAAATACGTATATTTGCTAATACTGGATGAATTCTTTGACGTCCTATAGAATTGTCTTAATAATACGGCTATTATACGAAATTATTCAAAGAGAGAAAAGGTAATTTTACCATTGAATATTTTAGGATCGACTCTTTAATTGGCTAACAACATTTGCGAAAATCAGCATACCGTCAGTGCACCGTTGCGCACGATTTCTGCGTGTAGTTACGCGATTAGCGCACAGTTTGTGCACCTATATTTTATTTAAGTCTATTAATTTCAAATATACAAAAAGTATAATTTTTTGCAATTTTACAGTGCAAAATCAGACACTTACTTTTCCCCAATTCTGCCCTTGTCAAATAGCGATATACCATAGAGCTATTTTCGAAATATCTATGGTCATATTTCAACACGATTCGTCAGGAATTGTGATCTCTACCTCCGGTGGAAATTTCGTATATACATATATATATATATATATATATATATATATATATATATATATATATATATATATATATATATATATATATATATACAGCAGTGAACAGCTGCGAAGACATCGCCACTGCAGGTACACCGCACTCCGAGCAAGTATTGGCTGTGTTAAAAAGAGTTATGTGTGCAAGTATTGGGTGTGTTAAAAAGTCAAGTGTAATACTTTTTTTGCACTCAATTAGAAAAAAGGCGTGTTTCATGTTTTATTTTAACGACAATTTATTCCTTTATAGCCAACGGATAGTCTTTCTTTATCCAACATCCATTCCCGGATACCGTTTATATTAAGGCAATACATCTATATAGACTAGAGGAATAAAACCATTATTTGATTTAGGAAAGGCATAACACCTTCCCTATATCAAACGATTGTTATACAGAATAAAATAAAAATGTATTTAACTTATTCTACAGTAATATAACACAGCCGGTCTGCATAATGTGACCGAATAGACGCGTTGCCATACCAAATATCAATTCTGCTGTAGCTCAGAGTTTACGCCCGTATGATAGAAGAGATAAGACCAGCAATAGTTGAACTAGTCGATACGCCAGTTCAAGGTATACTTGCGATTTATTATATTAAATGGGATGATCGTATTGAAAATGAGAGCAATTAAAATAAACTATTTAATATATCGATCAAATTATATAATTAATTAATATATAAACTTAATATTTATTAAACGTTTGAATTCGGTATTGGTTGCCGCATGCTAATTCTTAACTAACTCTACATATATTGAATATATTTGGCATTAATTTTGTAGAAATTCATTATCGACAATTAAATGAAACTACGTGATGTTGTATTATTTCTACTTTCTTTAAGTTCAGTACCACGACCTAGGTTTCGTTGTATAACAACATCTTCAGGGCTTCTTTCTGGGCTGTTAGCAAAGATTACGCTTATGATTCACATACACAACCCACATCTCATCCTCTGTGATAAGTAATTATAATAATCTTTGCTAATAGCACACCTGAAGATGTTGTAATACAACGAAACCTAGGTCGTGGTAAAGAAATTAAAGAAAGTAGAAATAATACTACATCACGTAGTTTCACTTAATTGTTAACTCTGCATAAAAATAATACAGTAAACATTGCTTTAATCCAAAATCAAAACAACCAGATCACCCAAGTTGCTCCGGTATAAAATGTTTTATATGCGAAGATGGTCAAACATATTTGTTAATAAGCAATGAACATTTGCGGCGATGTTTGATGTACACACATGTATATTTGTCTAATGAATACAAACTTGATGGAATTTGTTTGATGTTTACCTACTCAGCTTTTAGCGCTATGCATTCTTATTTGACAAAGATTAAACAATACTTTTAAGCAATGTATCTTGAGGACTCCATAGAAATTTTTCCGTCGTCTGTCTGTTTATCTTTGCGATAGAGTGGAAACCACTGAAGGTAAAAACTTGACGTTTGGCATGAGGTAATTCTTCTATTTAAAACCTTCGGTATGGTTCCAAAATTATCAAAAATAGGGCGAAAAAATATTTATTAAACCCGTCATGCTGGGTAAATTTTTAGACAAAATTATCTTACAAAAAGTCGAGAAGTTCGAAACTTTTGAATTTTATTTGGAAAGGCCCAATTATAAGAACATCGACTATTTACAGCTCCATTTGTGTTCGAAATATATGCTTCTCCTCTCTCTGTAGATGCAATCATCTATAATGCGTTACCACGTAATGTTTATATGGGATATGCGGCGGTACTTACATATACATATGTATCATTTATTTATTGTGAAGTAAATATTTTATGTCGGTTTCCTTCAAGTTCTCTCTGTATCATAAATAAAGTAATAATAATATTGACTTGGCTATTAAATAAAGAGCGTTTGCATCTTAATACAAATAATGACCGTTTTGTATTGCAATGTACCTCAGTTTTATGTAACCACAGATTGTTACTAACCAAAATGACATATGCACAGTCATTATCGACTGTAAGTCTTCATCTGTTTGGCAAAGAACAGATAGGGTTAAAATAGAAACTCGCAGGTTTTGAATTGAAAAATTCGTCAATGAACTCTGGGAGATAGTTCTCATCATTAAAGTTTTTCATGCGAAGCGTTATATATTGACCTAAATATAAAAAAGTCGAACGGCGATAGGTCTGGTGAATAATGAAGATATGGAAATAACCGCAATCCCTGCTATTAATTCTTGCTGAGATAGGGGACAGTTCCAGATTCAGACGGGGATTATTATGCAGAAAGGAAACTTCGTCGTGTCGTGGATGTTTCCGGCAGAATCCAAGTCCGAATTATGAAGCTGTCTGCACCGTTGTGGTAATAGTTTTATTACTAGTAAATATTTCCCAATGTATAATTTCATGAATATCTCACCAAACATTTGACATTATGTTCTTATGATGGATTTAATTTTGTGGCATCGGTTTGCCCTATCCCTTTTGATCGAACCAATAGCGCTTACGGTTATGATTCACACACACAATCCACTTCTCGTCCCCTGTGATGAGTAATTATAATAATGTTGTTGACGTTATGACATTGCCGACGTAATCTATATAAACAAATTGTAATAATAATCTATCGATCTGTATTAATCTGTACTTCGGTTCTTTCCAAAAATATTTTAAATAAAGCCATGAGCGTCTGTATTGATCGGTGTTATAGAGCGACAAATATATTACATGTTATCATCATCATCATCATCATATATATTAATACGCTAAGGTTAAGATGTTACACTCCCTTTTTAGAAAAAACCTCACAACTAATCCACATAAATTATATATCATTTTATAAATAATTGCTTGCTCTACCGGCATCCACAACTAAAAAATTTATTATTGCTATTGTTTTTGCAAATTAATTAATTATTAAAATTATATACACAAAACAGCAATGCTGCCATCTAACGGCTCAACGTCAATATGATTGACGGTCGGTAAAATTTTTGTTTAATTTCAAATCCACTCACGTATAAATAAAGTGGCGCTTTAGCTCAATGCTTTTGATACTTGCGCCTCTATATGTCAATTTTAGTAAAATATTTGTTTGATCTGTCATCTGAGCTTCATAATGGAATAAATAATGCGGAGACTTCGCACGGGTCACGCTAGTAAAAAGAAAAACACTATGCGTAATCGGCTACTTCATATTCCTAAACTGCAAATAATAAACAATTGAATATTCAGTAACAGGCGGTACAAATACATCAAACGCAACTTGAATATTTTGACCAAATTAGATTTGATTAATTAAAAAATATTGATTTAAAAAGTATGTATATATACGTAATATTGCATTGTTAAATTAATATTGTTTTATATCATGATACATTATACAGGAAAAAAATATTCTTTGAAATAACCATAAATATAGATAGATTAAATAGTTATCTTCATAATATGCGCAAAGTAATTATCGACGTCTTCCTTCAACATTTAAATCCTACAAGTAAAAAATTACTCGTAGACTAAATCGCCGTATGAAGGAATGTGCATCACAGGAATTTTCTCTAGTACACAAAAATAGTCCTCTCCTTTGGAGATATCTTCATATTCACTCATAATATTTTCAATGTCACTTAGGATATCCGTTATTATTCCAGTTTTCACAAAAAGCTTCCGTTTCCTATATTCATGTTCAATTTTTAAAAATACAATTACAATACACAAGGTTAACAAGTTCACGGCATTAACCGATGCATTTCATAACTGCACATTACTTCGTAACGTTGGCCTTTACATAAAATAAAACATACACTAATGCACAAAGATTAAATTTAAAAAATATTTTGGTAAGCTATTGTAATTCTTTATAACGCAAATATACATTCTTTATAATATTAAACCTTGACCGTCATCTCGGTCACGGTATTCACCGTTGCATTTTATAACTGTACATTATGTTACTTTGTAACCTACCTAGTGCTTAGCTCACAAAAAAAGCATTCACTAATGCAGCCCGATATATATAAAACAGGATAAATGAAAATGGTTATTTTGGTTTAATCTAAATAACATATTGATATATACCTAATATACTTCTCTATAACTCAAATACATATTCGTGATAATATTTAATATTGATCGTCTATCTAGAAAAAGAATAGACTTAATTATATTACTTAAAATACATAATACCTTTCAAATCACCCTATTATTTTGTAGTCATCAAAAAATACACCAACGCAATTATGAAACTCTATCTCGAATGAAGATGTAATTAATACCTTTGTAATTAAGATGTAATTAACTGCGAAACGATTACCGTAAGTTAACTTTAAAGAGTTTCACTTGCGTTAGTTTTGTATCTTCTCTTTTTGCAAATACAGCGTTTCTACCATAATTGCATTTCTAGGACTATTGTTCAGATAAAATTTTCTCATACCAATGGGGAGGGAGATAGCACTATGCATACTAAAGAACGTCTATTAACGATACCATTTAACCACAGATTTGATACCTAGGGCCCCATCCTCGATATCCTCGGTATCAGCCCCTTCCTTTCCCTCATTTTGGATTATTCTAAAATGTATCTGCCTTCTCTGTAAGATGTTTTAAGTTAAACAGAAAAGCCGCAAGTACGAAAAAATCTTTTCTCAGCAATGCCAAACATTATAACTGGAAATAGTCAGTTTTAAATTAAACACAGTATTCAATTAAAAAATGAACAAAAGAACAACCCGTGCTTTTTTTTATTAATATTATTTTAATATCGAATATTTATTTTCTCATTTTATAAATATAATGCGATAAGTTTACAGGAGTGAATTGTCACTAATAATCTGGCGAAAATCAATGAAAAGTATAGTAGCCAACCGCGCCTTTATTCATATATCTAGTAAGAAAAAATATAGAAACGTCAGGGACTAAAAAGGAGAGAAGAAGATCCGCACAAAACGGGGTCAAGGCAGTCGCTGAACATGAAAACAGGGAGTTTCTGTTGTTTTTAAAAATCAAACTACTTATCACCTTATTGTGAAAATCAATGGACTTCTATTCTGAGAGTTAGCTAAGAGACAGAAAAAAGAATCACCAAAATCCATCAAGAATTGCAACCTGTGTAGCGCATCCTCATACGTACGTACGTACGCATGTACCTACATACATACATACATACATAAATACGTACATACGTACATACATACATACACACACACACACACACACACATACATACATACATACATACATACATACATACATACATACATACATACATACGTACGTACGTACGTACGTACGTACGTACAGCCCAACTGACGGAGACGCGTGTCATTTTTTAAATTGAGATTATAATACTCCTCTTTCCAAAAAAGTTATATTAAAAGTTGATTACTTATAAAATTACCCAAGTTATAATTTACTTCTATCGCCAAAACTCGAAAATGGTACGCCAAAATTGGAGACTGGTACACACACCCACCCGCAAGTGTGCAATACGATATAATAGGTCACGTGAGAGTCAACGGACGGAGACGCGTGTCATTTTTTAAATTGAGATTATAATACTCCTCTTTCCAGAAAAGTTATATTAAAAGTTGATTACTTATAAAATTACCCAAGTTATAATTTACTTCTATCGCCAAAACTCGAAAATGGTACGCCAAAATTGGAGACACACACCCACCCGCGAGTGTGCAATACGATATAATAGGTCACGTGAAAGTTAATTATCCTCACAATAACATCCGAAATAAACGAAGCATTGACGCAATAAGCGACCGAGATTTTGCTAGCCACATTATTATCTTCATCCAAAGCCGACTTGCGAGCAGCATGGCGATCATAACGCAGGGCATTGCTCGGCTTCTCTTATATGGGTACAATGATAATAACAAAATTCAATAAACATTGCGGGATAATAATAGTGAGTTATAGCATAGCTCAGTACTCATTACGCATTTTATAGGCCCAACAATAGCCTCGTGAAGTGTAACGCAGCCGCCCGTGACCACGCCAAGGTCACGCTATGTGAAGACAAATGCGAGGGCAAACAGATTCTAGGTCACGATCGTGTGCTCTAAGAGTTTGGTTTCGATTCGTTAGTTCGTTTAACAAATGATAATACCACGTTTTTCTTTTTATTACCAAGATATCATATATTGGTAGCACTAAATTTAATTATCAGTATTAAACTATGCACATATATTCAATTAGCTTGACCAAAGATAAGACAGTTATTTATGATATATTATAAATAATGATATATATTAACAATCTGTACTAAACATATTTCAGTTAATCGTCAAATCTGTCGCTGAAATCGCGCTTGTCATTATAGCATCTATAGATTCCTAAGTACAAAATAAAATGAATGTAATAAAAATTTAACAACAGAAATTACAGAGTTTATTAAGTATATAAAATTGAACTGTATAACCTAATAAAAAAACAAATATTGATTAGAGCAGACAGGCAAACAATTGCCAAAAATTCAGCAGAAACAACAGATTCTACCGACGCCTTCTACCATTGAAGCAATATAGGTAAACATAACGGCAAGATCACTCTACATCGCACGCTTAGTAATCAAGAAAATAACAATGACACCCAATTTAAAATAGTTACAATCACGAAAAGAACTGAAAACACTATGATATTTATAAATATTGTGTTGTACAACTGTGTGTTAAAAAGTCAACATAAAAATAATTAAATTTAAGCCACATTGTTAAGTTAGTATTTTTTATGGCAATATAGGTAAACATAACAACAGCAAGATCACTCTACATCGTACGCTTAGTAATCAAGTGACTCAGCTAAAGAAAATAACAATGACACTCAATTTAAAAGTTACAATCACGAAAAGAACTCAAAAAAACACTATGATATTTATAAATATTGTGTTGTACAACTGTGTGTTGAAAAGTCAACATAAAAATAATTAAATTTAAGCCACATTGTTAAGTTAGTATTTTTTATGTCAATATAGGTAAACATAACAGCAAGATCACTCTACATCGCACGCTTAGTAATCAAGAAAATAACAATTACACTCAATTTAAAATAGTTACAATCACGAAAAGAACTGAAAACACTATGATATTTAAATATATTGTGTTGTACAACTGTGTGTTAAAAAGTCAACATAAAAATAATTAAATTTAAGTCACATTGTTAAGTTAGTATTTTTTATGTCAATATAGGTAAACATGACAACAGCAAGATCACTCTACATCGTACGCTTAGTAATCAAGTGACTCAACTAAAGAAAATAACACACTCAATTTAAAATAGTTACAATCACGAAAAGAACTGAAAACACTATGATATTTATAAATATTATGTTGTACAACTGTGTGTTGAAAAGTCAACATAAAAATAATTAAATTTAAGCCACATTGTTAAGTTAATATTTTTTATGTCAATATAGGTAAACATAACAACAGCAAGATCACTCTACATCGTACGCTTAGTAATCAAGTGACTCAGCTAAAGAAAATAACAATGACACTTAATTTAATAGTTACAATCACGAAAAGAGCTGAAAACACTATGATATTTATAAATATTGTGTTGTACAACTGTGTGTTGAAAAGTCAACATAAAAATAATTAAATTTAAGCCACATTGTTAAGTTAGTATTTTTATGTCAATATAGGTAAACACTACGATATTTATAAATATTGTGTTCTACAACTGTGTGTTGAAGTCAAAATAAAAATAATTAGATTTAAGCTACACTGTTAAGCTAAGACATACTTAATTTTCGTACTGACATTAAACTTGGATTGCATACGTGCTCTTATTGAGATTTCACGCTTATTATATACAAGTATCCCTATATCTAGACAATAGGTTTCGATACATAAAGTGGACTTCGTCGTTTCAATACGAAACGCGATGCCGCCCGAATGCTTCCAGGGTCGTTAATGCGCGTACTCGACGCCAAAGTAACGGATGGAAGACGCCCGAGTACTTACGCAGGAATCCAACCGGCCAATCTGGGATTTGTAATTCTATACGCATAGCTCTAATATTTACGTTTCTCATTGCCTCGGATAAAAGTTAATCGCAAACTTAATATAGCAAACATTTACAAGCATTATTATTCACTATCAAAAATAATTAGTTAATGAATCGAGTCTAGTAAATAGAGAGTCACTAAAAGAACTAACCGAATTTAAAAAAAAAATATTGGATTGCAAAAGGTGGCAAAAAATTAATTATTTTCCCCAATAAACATTGGAGAACATGTTTCATATTTAAATTTTCAAATTAATTAAGAACGTGTTAAATCGCAGGAAAAATATAGAAAATCAAGAAAAAAATGTTTAACAATTTTTATGGAAGTTTAAAACTTTTTTTACGGTAACTAGGTACTCCATTAGATAGTAATTGAAAATAAATTGTTTTAATTCAATTACAATTTTATATAGTATTTTCAATTACTATTTGATATAGAGATTGTTTTTCCGTCATAAACCATTTCTGTTTAAATACGGTTCACAATTCACAAGGACAGTTAACAACCATGAAACGTCAAAAAGGCCACCATACGCTTGGTCTACTTTACGCATACTACTGGAAAAATTGGATTAGCCATTTATTTCTAATTATTAAAAATTTTAAATGACGCCCTATAATTTTATCAAACTTTTCAAAGACAACCGATAAAAAAATTATGATTAAATAAACGTCTCACAGACCATAACTAACAATTAAAAAAATAACTTAATTGTTGCTATTTCAGTTTTCACAACTCTTTATAGATTTTAATTTGTTTATACATATTATAAATAATAAAGAAATAAAACGAGCGCGAAAATTTGACATACTAAATAATAAGTAGCAAGCAAGTAATATTTTTCTTCCTACACAATATTTTTTTTCTACATTTTGTACGGAACATTAATAGAACTTGGCATCCATTCATCGACAAAGTCAACAAACTCACTTATTCCTATTGCCAATATTAATACATACGTTTTCTGTTTCTCGATAAATTTTATTTAATTTAAAAAAAAAACGCAATAGAAGTATTTTCGAAAAAAATATGTTGGTACCCTCAACATAAAGAAAAAAAATCGACTCTAAATATTTTGTCTGCGATCGAGTCTGAATACTTTATCTGCTTATCTATTTACTGGTACGCACATCGAGCCAAAATTACTACATCGACTTAATTATCTAGATAACTGCTTCCGATTGGTTACAACAGAGTGCGCTAGATGTAAATTAACTCACACTATCGAAATCATTACATATAGCAGTTCACGCAAACGAAGCTGCAGGCAAAAAGCTCGTAAATACATATAAATTATCAAACGTCTTATTAAATTCGATCATTAGTTTTATTTGCTTTAATAGCCACAATCGCAATTATCTCGATAAAACTAAACCAGGCGTAAAGCAATTCTGATTGAAATCGAAGTAGCATGACACTAGCCTGATCTACAAGTAAACAATCGTTAAAATAAGGACATCAATAGAATTATTAATTATACTACTGAATGCACTATGCGCGTCCGTGACATAAAATCCTTGTCTCTTGTGAAGCGAGCACTATTCTAGTTTTAAAAGGAAGGCGAACATAAAAGGTCAAAAACATCAACCATAATTTAAAGTCCTCCGTTACTTTTGCTTAAAGAAAGAAAAATATGTGTTACTGTATCACTGAATTGACTAAAAATAAGAATAATAGACAACATCTTACTAAAGGAGTTATTTTAAACTATAGCTGTAAAGATTTACCAAAGTTATTTCGATATTTAAAAAGTTAACCTAACATTTATTCATATGCATTCATTGTTCGACGATTTGTCCGAGCAGGTATGCGCGGTACAAGTATGCGGGAACAAGATCCAGCATCGAACGTTTTAAGATGATGGTAAGAGGAAGTGGGGGTGTGCCGTGCAAGGTAGTTGACGGGTTCAAAACATATTTTGGCGACATTGGTTCCCATACAATTTCACGAGTACGCACTCCTATCCTATTATTTGTTCCGTGCTTTTATCCATCCAAATCATAACTTTATGGTAATATAAATTTTATTATACAATTAGTTACTGGAAGGTTTCATTTCACAAAATTTCATTACTGTATCAGATCATCGTCACATAGTTGTATCGAATTATAATAACTGGTAACAGTTTTGGATGGATCGATCCCAAAAAAATTACTTTGTATTGTCACATAAAATGCAACTCTTATTTGGCGAACAAATGGTCGCATTTTGGGACCGATTTTTTTTTACTATATACCTTTTTTAGTCATCACATTGTAACGTTTTGCACCATGAAGAGTAAACTGTCTTCCTCTGTAGCGTTTCCTACTTGGGCGTCTCCATACTGTCACCCTTTTGCTCCATCGCTCATCTGTCAATCTCGCTACATGCCCCGCCCATTTCCATTTTAGTTTTTGAGAATAGTTTAGCGCCTCGGTAGCTTTAGATATACTTATTATTTTAGCGTGTCGTACTTTTCTTTTTTTTTAATTTTTAACATGCTGATTTCTAGACCTCTTTCTTTGACACGTGGTAATTTTTTTCTTTCTTTTAGCTGTATATTTCCAGGTTTGAGAAGCATAAGTTAGGCACAGTAAAAGGCAGCTTGACATGACCTTAGTTTCCATTTTTACTGGAATATTGCTTTTAAAAACTTCCTTCAGGCCCCAGTATCTGTTCCAAGTAATCTGAACACGCCTCTCGATTTCACACGCCTCTCGATTTCTGAGTAGTGGCTCTCTTTGTAGAAGCTGATTTGTTTGCCCAAGTATACGTATTTGTTTGTAAAGTTCAGTATTTCGTTGTCCACAGAAATTGTCTTTTACATGCTGTTTGTGATTAACATTATCTCTTTTTTTTCATCTCTAAGTCTACCTCTTTACTAGCTACATTTAGCGGTTGGATCATGAATTACAATTGCGAGCTTGATTCAATTAAGTTACAATTCGAAGGTGGCTCAGATAACTTCCGTCTATGTTTAGGCCCACTAGTTTTCCAATCCAGCTTTGTATATATATATATATATATATATGTATAAGTATAAGTATATATGTATAAGTATATGTATATATAAGTATAAGTATATATATGTATATGTATATATTTATATATATATAAATATATATATATATATATATATATATATATATATATATATGTGTATATATATATATATATATATATATATATATATATATATATATATAAACACATAGGTGGACAGGAAACCATATTTCCAAATGATCGACGTCATCGAATATAATAAACAAAAGTTTTAATTATCTTTATATACTTAGATATATAACAACAAAGTGAAAATAAACAAATCTATAATTTAAAAATATTTTCAACAAAATAAGTCAATATCAAGTATTAAGAAATAAATGAAAATAATTTAAAATCAAGTATTAAGAAAAATCCAAGTGTTTCCGACATTTTTGTCTGTCTGTGTGTTTGTTCGTTTCATCACACAAAAACTACTGGACAGATCTTGATGGAACATTTTACAGATAATTAAAAATTCTAGAAGTGAAATAATCTGCCACTTCAATACGATGTTGACAAGTCGAGAAATATAAAGAAAAATAGTAGTCTATAAACTATTTCAAATTACTTTATTTAATATTTTGCATTCTTTTAACATTAAGTATTTATTACCTTCCCTATTTTATTCTTTTTTTTCTAAGTACGTTGAAGAAATGTTAACATAATGTTAAAAAATGACACCGTCATGACGCTTTAATAAGTTTCAGACTAACTCCAAGAAAGGACACTTTTCGTGAGATAACTCACTGTATATTAATACCCTACGCGAATACAATCGCGGGCAAAAGTATACTAGTATAAACATAATAATTTATTGTTGAATTTAATTTTAAATAAAAAAGTTATATGTAATTAACGAAAACTATAGTAAACAACTCGAAGTAACCAGGTACGTAACCGCACTGTAGTACAATGCTAGTTGGGGAGTTCCTTTAAAACACGAAGTTAGAATTTGTTTCGATGCTATATAATAATTTCCATGTTGTAATAAAGTAGTCATCAGCTCATGTGTGGCACTCTTAAGAGGACAATGTTACATTACGTCTCTACGCCTACTCCACCTCGCCATGGAATATTGACTACACATGTTACAATATTGCACCACAGCTGACGAAAATGCGTAATTTCTATATACAATTAAATATAAATGTTTCCATTCTTCAAAAAAGAAAATGTTAGTTACAAAAGCAAATTAATTTTCCAATAAAAAGGCAGTTTGAACACTTCAATTAATAAGTTCGCGTAATAATATTCTCATTACATCAACATATCATTTCAAAATGTTTACATTACTTAAATTGATCATTCAGAAGTAAATAAAACACTCTACTTAAGTAAATAGAGGAATTTCAAAAATAAACACCTGGTGTTATACAGCACTTCCCATATTAGTTTCCTGTTAGAAGTTACCCGCGACTTCGCTTGCAAAAAACAACAAATTTATGGAGGCTTTCTAAACATGCTGAGACAAAATATTTACACTGGTTCAAATTTTACTTTTCTTGCAGACGGAAATAAATTGTAAATCGTAGGCTAATAAGCAAACTACTCTTTGACTCTAATTATTATTCCAAAATATAATTAGGTATGACGTCAAAATATAGTATCTTACGTTAAATAATTTATTTCATTAATTTTACTACTATCAAATGACGTAAGAACTATTCCGCCGCTTTAAAATGTTTATCGCCAAATGTACATGTCACAAACAAAATTTACAAAACTAATTAAATATTTATACGCACAGCAAAGCCATGTATTGAGACGAAAATACCATTTTCGAGTTTTCCTTAAAAAACTGCCTGATTTTTCGGTATAATATAATAAATAACAATTTGACACGATCTATACAAGTGCGACATTTGGTAACACTACTGATCAAATAATCTCCGTGTTATTATGTAACGGATAGACACACAACCACATTTACAATATTATATTATTAATACACAAATAAAGCTTACACTGTTACAAAGGAACATTTGTACCTACGAATTGTAACTTAATTACATCACATTTCACTGGAGAGACTTCGGTTGCAAAGTGATTTATTTTCATATTTGAATTATCTACAACCTAGATATGATAGGTAGTAAAAACAAAAAACAAAAAACTAACTCCAAGTGGAAGGATGGATCGGTCTATCTACTCATTGTCTCAAATCACATTACAGTTCTGTAACATAAGGATTAAACTTCGATATGAAAGGAGGAAAGCTGAAAATTTGCATAGATCTTTATTTTGACGTTCTAAACATTGGCTGAAAAGTCTCATAAGAAATTGTGTCCATTAGTCAATATATTAAAGCATAACGCTACGTATACTGTGGAGGCAGTAGAGAATAGCATGATCTACAATCTTCATAAAAACCTCTTACGACATGTGAGTCATGAGAAGAGTTTTAAAAAAAAATAATTTTCTTAGCCTTTTACATTCGGCGGACACAACATCTTATGAGACTTTTTAGACCATCTATAGAACGTCAAAATAAGGGTTTATGTAAATTTTCAGTTTACCTCCGTCCATTCCAAGGTTTAACCTTTTTTTCGCATTGTTTGATTATATTATTAGTCTTACATGTACCAACAACCTCGTAGTTGATGTACGAATACACGAGAGTACATAAAATACATCACATGTTAGTAGGCGAACGAGTCAAGTCCTTGACTCTGTACCGTACGATCCTCGTGTCGCGTCGGAGTCTTATGATTATTTACCGTTTACTGCCATTATATTCATTCATGCAAACGACTTTTTTAATCTAATATATTCACAGAAACTTGATGGAGAATTGAACAGATGTTTTACACATGGACGCATGCGTATTGGTTATTTCGCAACCGAAGACGTTATTGTGTAACACGAGTATCGTGGAAATAACAAGTATAGATTCTCAAAAAAATCGGATGTTTCCCAAATATAGTCTTTTTCTCTCGAGCTATTTAGCCTAATACACTTTGTTCTGGCTTATCCATCCTTGGAAACATTCATAAACTACATTCTTCTTAAACTGAAACAACATGAAACTTACATTAGAAAGTAAACTACTGTAGCCTAGAACACAACCCCACAGCGTAAAAGTGGTGTTCATACAAGGCTTTTCGATAAATTTATGTGATATTTTACTTTGTACTTTTGATATATAGTAATTTTCTCGCAGAAAGTATAGCGTCTCTTGATTTGAAAGCAGTTTAGTTAATTGCAGAGGCTTTATAATCTACTTGCTGCAAATTCAAATGTAAATATAAAATCTTTGCTAATAGCCCACGTGAAGATGTTGTAATACAACGAAACCTAGGTCGTGGTAAAGAAATTAAAGAAAGTAGAAATAATACTACATCACGTAGCTTCATTTAATTATAAATATATAAGTAAAATCTGGTGTTGGGTTGTTTAAGTTTTCAGTAAACATAGACATGTTGCATAAGTGTAACATGTAACATATCGAATATTGAGTATTTACACTTGTAATTGTCATTTTACCACACATCACACTTTGAACTTATTAAGATTTTTTAAATAAAAATAAGGTAGTTCACGTGATAAATAAGAAGAAAATATTCCGTACATAAAATGTGTTCCATTAAAAATCAATGAATTTCATCTTACGAAAGCGGTATTGATGTTTCATCATAAACCAACTATTTTTTCTTCAAACTTCAATTCTTTTCAAAAACTATGTTTAATAAAAAGACCCTTATGGATTCATCACGATTTTCTTCTGTCTATTAGACACATATATCTGTATAACTTTTCCTGAAACTTGAGAGTTGTTGTGAAGCCATATACATTTGAAACGTAACACAAGAAAATCTTTTGTCGCTATAAGATTCCATTTTATAACGAAAAAGATTTTTCGAGCTATAAAATCCAACCAACGATTAAAATTTGTGTTTGTGCAATAAACACAAATTTTAATCGTAAATTTTAATTGGAAATTATTTATTACAAAAATATGGAAAAATCTCAAGTTAGACCAAACAAATATAATGACAAAGAAAATCCCAATAGAAATTTTATAAACTATTGGTCAATAGAACCGTTAGACTAAGCCATTTAAACTCCAGTAAGTCACATCTTATTGCTACGCCTTCAATAAAAATAGCTTTATTTCATACGTAAGACAGCGTTTCTAATTTACTGATGACACACATTTTACATAAACACTCAAGGCTGTTTAATAATGATATGTAAAATATATAATAAATAATAAAAATGTTGTTTCTAACAAGAATTCAGCACAAGAATAAATTCGATAAAGTTATATTTGAATAATTTCGTTATAATCATCATCATATATATTAATACGCTAAGGTTAAGATGTTACTCTCCCTTTTTAGAAAAAACCTCACAACTAATCCACATAAATTATATATCATTTTATAGATAATTGCTTGCTCTACTGGCATCCACAGCTAAAAAATGTATTATTGCTATTGTTTTTGCAAATTAATTAATTATTAAAATTATATACACAAAACAGCAATGCTGCCATCTAACGGCTCAACGTCAATATGATTGACGGTCGGTAAAATTTTTGTTTAATTTCAAATCCACTCACGTATAAATAAAGTGGCGCTTTAGCTCAATGCTTTTGATACTTGCGCCTCTATATGTCAATTTTAGTAAAATATTTGTTTGACCTGTCATCTGAGCTTCATAATGGAATAAAAACGTAATAAGCAGTGTGCAAAATTAGAAATGAATTGAATACCTGCAATCAATTTTGATTTATTAAATTGAGTTGAATAATTTATAATGCGAAGACTTCGCACGGGTCACGCTAGTTAGAGAAATATATTAGTAAGGATACGGATTAGCGATAATAATATTTATAAAATTTAATATTTACTGCGTCAGTTCCAGAACTGCATAATCGTTCAGCGTACGTCATTGACTTACTATCAGTCCAATGAAGTTTCTATATACTTCGGAATAAGTTCTTTGACAACTTTCATCGTTTTAAATGACCGACTAAACTTAAGTAGATATCAGGATAAATGGAACCTAAAGTTAAGTCCTGAATAATATTCCAAATTGGCGTATTCTGCGAGATTCTATTCAATCCGCCTTCTTTCGAAAAAATTCAAAGCTAAGTATCTTGTGAACAACTAATGCTACTTCGGGTAACTATTTTCGCACAACTTACCGTTTGCGAGTTAGTTTACTAAAAATAAACTTTGTAAATATCCATGTTTGTTTTTTATATAAACATGAAATGCAATTTCGTGGTATTTATAGTTTTAGAAGGTGGAAAAAATCTGGAAAATATCAGTTTTACCAATGTATGAATTGGGATTTCATTTGGATGAAAAGGAACTCATCTCTATCGTTGACAAACCATAAAGTGACAATGGCATAAAAACAAATCTTAACCTTACTTTAAGTTCAATTATAACTTCAATGAGTTAGAACAGCAACAAAGTTCTACATAGTTTTTATTTTCAATTATATTCAGACGCTGATGAAATCATTAAAAATGGAGTGTTATTTTTTTATATATACAAAATAATCATTCAAAATTTTCCAGACACGTCGTTCAGGAAAATAAGGATGCATGACGAGCTTGTAAAAAATGTGGTCCAGACACATTCAATAATTGTTACCTTTTACATCCACAAAATATATTCATTGTATAATATTACAAATAGTGTACCTTTTTCCCGTCAATTGATTGCTAAAAATTATAATTTTCTAAAACATAGTAAAATTAAAACCTTCCAAACAATTCGTCAATAAAAAAATAAAATTTATGTTTTTGTTTATAGTAGAAACTATAAAATCTCAAACCACATGGTCTACACGGACAAAACCGCAAACGTGAAAGCAGAAATTAAACTCGTTATAAACTAATAATCTAAATTTGCAATAATCATTAAAACCAAAATAGCAAACGGAAGTGTGCAGCAAAAAATCAACAAAGAAATGAATTACGAGTCTCCACGAATTGGACGCATGTGCCATGTTTTTTATCACGTACCTACCAACAAAACGAAAAAAATACCTCGTCTTGTGACAGCTTGGTGCAAATAGCAACACTCATTATTCATCGGGTTAACGTCTCATGATTGGCGTATAGAAGTCATGTAAAGACGGTGTTAAAGCAATTATAAAGTTAATAACACAAGTATTGTGACAGAATAAATTTAAAACCAAACTGAAAATAATTTCTGAAACAGCTCATTACCACTAAAAAGATGAAGTTGACTATTTACATACTTATAAGTAAATTTTCTTGTAAATTTGGCGCTACCACTTCTACAAGAACAATATTTCGTTAAACGCAACGATTTGTCACAGTAATATTCAAAATTTCCCATTTTCCCATATCATCTATTATTATACGAATTTAATATTCAAAATTTCCCATATTCAATATTCAAAATTTAATATTCAAAATTTCCCATATTTTAATATTCATAATTTCCATAATTTCCCATATCCCATAATTTCCCATTTCCCATAATTTCCATAATTTCCCATTTCCCATATAATATTCATAATCTCCCATATTTTAATATTCATAATTTCCATTAATTTCCCATATTTTAATATTCATAATTTCCCATATTCAAAATTTCCCATATTTCTAGAATCTATTATTATACGAATTTGCAAAATGATTTTTCATATTCTCAATAGCGTCAATACAGACTGACGTTCGACTCAGATATTGAAATGCTTCGATGGTTATGTTACTGAAATTAAAATGCTTTGATGGTTATGTTACTGAATTTATGAATTTTCTTTTCGAAATGGTTATCGAAGATTGGAAAAGTAAGTTATCGAAGATTTTTTATCGAAGAAATATGAATTATAATACAAAAAAATATCTCTCAAGTACGAGTAGAACTCACGCTACGAGAAAATTTTGACACTTATAAATATTTAAGATATACCTGCATATCTTACATGTTTACAAGTGTCTAACGCCCGTATGCACCACACACGGTCAGGACCCTCAGTCAGATTTACTGACAGCTAAAACATATTTTGTCTGAATACTTTACGGATTGGACCGTGCAATAGGGCACCATCAATAAAGTAGACTCTTGTTCCGACTCGACTGACAGTTAATGAGAAAGAGAAATACTTTTTAACTGTCAATAAATCTGACTGACAATCTTGACCATGTGTGGTGCATATGGGCGTAAATTGTCCCGTAAAGAGTGGACCAACGAAATGACGGTGACAGAGGGTGTTAATATACATACGAAATAATAAATTTTATTCTCCTAGACCTAATATAATTTTTTTTTTATTTTTGTTACTGCGCATGAAAAAACATTTTTTCAGGTATTATTACAATTTCTGCTTTCTTATTGTCCAAGATCTGTAAAAGAACATTCGTCTTCCTAATTAAAATCATATTCATTCGTTATTATTGGCAACATAAAAATTAAATGCTGAAACATGGGCATTTTTTTCAATTGGAAAAAACATGAAAGTGATTTTTGAACAACACTCGATAACTTTTCCTCACTCGACTGCAATTACTACTTTCAGAAACATATGCACTCAAATTCGGACATAATTGCTAGCGTTATACTATGAAAAAAACTGTAACGTCGGCCGTGCAAGACATACTTCTATGTTAAAATTAAAAAAATATGTGAACAATTAAATGAAACTACGTGATGTAGTATTATTTCTACTTTCTTTAATTTATTTATCAGGACCTAGGTTTCGTTGTATTACAACATCTTCAGGTGGGCTATTAGCAAAGGTATTTCTAATTGGCCACCTGAAGATGTAATACAACGAAACCTAGGTCGTGGTAAAGAAATTAAAGAGACTAGAAATAATACTACGTCACGTAGTTTCATTTAATTGTGAAGAATGAATTTCTACAAAATTAACGCCAAATACATTCAATATATGCGAGTTTTAAGCCGCTGACTCTTCCAAATTGTCCCCCTTTTTATGTTATAAAAAGCCGGTGTACAATGCGTCAAAACAACATACGGATATACGATGAAACTAAAAATATTCTACCACATCGCCACTTTGGTTGAGATTCAGGAAATCCGCACAAAAATAAAAAACTGCAATCCACGGTCCGTACCCACGGTCGGTCAGTTATCAAAATTCCTTTTTAAAATATGTAACGTTTCCTGTATCGAATCGAAAGTAGCCTAGACAAGTTGATCAGGACAGGATAATACTAATAATAAAACAACGAAACTAAAAAATATTAATGCGACCTTGCATGTGTTAGTAGCAATCACCTTTAAAATGCAACTAGACAGACTGCAGTCGAATGAGGTCATACTGTTGCAGACATGCATCACGAGTGGACTTCGCGCTGTCTCGCAAATGAGATTACATAGGAGCGTGGGAGTTAAATCAATTATAGTATGTATGTAGTACTTTCACATTTGAACATAAACAATAGTATATAAGGTTTTGAGTATGTAATAATCATTTGGGAAATATTGACAAATATCGATGTGATCTCGTCAGTTATATACTGATGAGATAATAACGGCACTAATTAAAATCTTCACATACATTTGGAAAAACTGAGACGTGGCATATATTATAACAAAATTTTTAAATTTCCTGAAAATTTCTTTACTATGATCTTATAATCCTAGACATCTCACATTGATCCTATAATCCTATACATTGCATATATATTGCACATTGTCTCGCTCACTAAATGCGGTACTCACATATTTTTGGAGTGCTTAAATAAACATAATACGTGGGATATGGATACTGATATTTATTTCTTACTGCTCTTAGAATTCTTCTTAATAGAATTGCTTTTAGGGTTGGAAGTCAAAATTGACTTTGAATTTGAAGATTGATTTTGACATTCAATTTAAATTTCATATTATTTACGAAGATATCAGACGTATAAAATCACATCGTGATACAAACAACCACCGTGAGAGTTAGCAATACTGGCCGGCAATGATACTGGCCTTTTTGAAAACAGTGTTGCCACTTAGTATTAGGTTAATAGATTACGGCTAAGACTATTAGGTTAGCCACTAAATAAACTAGCCACTTTTTTCCAGTGTCCAAATTAACCAAAATTAAGTAAGTCCAAATTAATATAACTAATTTGTCGAACATCTTTGGTAAGGTATATAAAGAGCGCCCGGTACGACCTTCTCCTCAGTCAGCAATTCAATTTCGGCGAGTAAAGAACAAACAAAATATGGAAATATCACAAAGAGAACATAGAGTGCTCTTGCTTCATGATAACCGTTAAGGACAAAAAGTGAGCGAAGCGACACGCGATATATGTACAACAATATAGGTGAACATATATTCCCTCGCGAAACAGCTGAATATTGGTCACAAAGATTCACAGTAGGAAATTTTAATCTCTCCGATAATTCTCTGGTAGGGCGACCTCCTACAATTAATGCAGAAAAATTAAAAAGCTTTATTTAACGGCACTCGGATTAAATTCGCATTATCTAACAAAGCTACACTCACAATCTCATAATGCAATAAAAACAACTATACTCTACGGTCAAAGTGAAAATATTCTCTTTCTCTCCCACGTGGGTTAACACTCCTTCAACTAAAAAAGGGTCCACTTGTAAATGGAGCTACTGAATTCCTGTTACAACGCGTAAAAAAAAACTTTCACTTGGACGAAGTATCCTCCCCTATCCTTTCCGTACGAAGAGAGGCATAGGGGAGGATACATCTCTCTTGACTCCCGCCCTCCAACTTTGAAACGCTTCACACGCTATCTACTAAAAAAAATTAAAAACACAGACCCTTTTAAGATTAAATTAACAACATTTTTCAACCAAAAGCCCACAAAGAATTCTCCATGGAAAGAATTATATCTAATAAATTATGCAAAATTTCCCAACCAAATTTTTCAAGCTTGCTCCAAATATCAGATACGGAAGTCGCACTGTTTTCTTGTGACAAGTTTTAAAAAGTAAATTATTATGACTTTAATTTGGTTCGGGTTTATTCATCGTAAATTTCCTTATAGAAAAGAATAAATTTTCTGGGCTGAGCTCTCTCCTGGTATGTACCATTTTTCATTATCTTGTATTAAGTAGTGTGGAATTAATAATTTATTTAATAAAAGTACCTTAGTACCCGTTATACCCTTATAAAATAAACGAAAGATTGGTTCCACCGGCGTTTAAATATTAAATAACATAGACATAAGAATGAGAGGTGGAATCAAAAACAAGCATTTTTAAAAAATAGATAATTATAATTCTGAAGTCTATGTTTATATGATGGGCGAGCGAGTAGGATATAGGCGTGAAGAGGATAGCATTACTGTAAGACTAATGGGATTAATCTGTTCCCCATAGGTAATGGTGAAATTTAGTTTGGTCTTTTCACAAGTTCTCACAACAACTTTTCACAATTTGAAATACATCAAAAGGAAATATCGTATATAAATTAAACCAAATATTATTTGTTTCCTCTTACGAATTAAATATTTATTCTCATTTCTGATTAAAACACTGTCACAAAAAAATAAAACAGCATTCGGTTGAACATTTTCGTAAAATGAGGCAGTGATAATAGACAAGCACACATTATGAGTCACAATTCAAACTAATTAAAACTAAGTAAATTTAGGATATGTTATCCTATTTTTGAGCATCAGCATAGATATGTCATTAGAGTACTAATGACATATCTACATAACATTACGTCATTGATTAGTACTTATTAGTATAATTTAGTTCATAAACCATTCTAGTTTGTCCTTTTTTACACCTCTGCTATTAAAGATAGTTTATTTAATCATAAACTATATACGTATGTGTAAACCATAATAGATTGCCAAAATTAATTTGACATAAAATAATCATCATCATCATCATCATATCATATATATTAATACGCTAAGGTTTTAAGATGTTACTCTCCCTTTTTAGAAAAAACCTCACAACTAATCCACATAAATTATATATCATTTTATAGATAATTGCTTGCTCTACCGGCATCCACAACTAAAAAATTTATTATTGCTATTGTTTTTGCAAATTAATTAATTATTAAAATTATATACACAAAACAGCAATGCTGCCATTTTACGGCTCAACGTCAATATGATTGACGGTCGGTAAAATTTTTGTTTAATTTCAAATCCACTCACGTATAAATAAAGTGGCGCTTTAGCTCAATGCTTTTGATACTTGCGCCTCTATATGTCAATTTTAGTAAAATATTTGTTTGATCTGTCATCTGAGCTTCATAATGGAATAAATAATAATGCGAAGACTTCGCACGGGTCACGCTAGTTAGATATATTACTTTCGGAGTATAAAGTATTCCCACTATAAAATTCCCATACACAATTTTTCCTATTAACCTTATAATGGCTATTATCATGCACGAACAAGCGAGCTACATAAAAAAGTAGATTAATAGCCTCTCTCGCTCCAGTGGTCAATAATGTGTAGAGTCCAAATATGGATTGGTAACGATTTGTTTACTATTTTTTTCTACAAACTGTCGACACTAATGCGAATTCACATAATTAACATTGCTAACTAAGCACTACTTGCACACTTCCACAGCTTTTTAAGCATCTATTTCCGTGTTACTTTTTCAAGTAGTCAGATTACCAGTTTTTGCTTGGACTGCAGCAGTCCAAGCAAAAACTGGTAATCTGTAGCGTGGTGAATGGTTTAAATAAAAAGTGAGCCGTTCTAAGTAATGTTCTTATTACTTTATAAAAGGCTGGACGGACAGATAAATCTTGATTTCAGCACTGATCATCGATTGCGAGGTTAAACCTAGTCGTCGATACGGAAATAAAGATAATGAGAGTTAAAAAAACAACAAAAATCGATTTATATTCATTATACATTCCAGATTATTAATGAAAGCAAAGACATGAGACGATAAGCATCGTGAGGTGATGTACAAATAAGTGAATAAAAAACCATCTTTTCTTTTATCATATACAATAAACCGCTAGTTTTACATTTATTTATTTATTGACAGATTGTAGTATACACGCAAATAACCTAAATAATAAACTTAATACTACAGACGCAATCTCTTCCTGTCAATGAAAACAATTTGACGGAAAAATTAATATGGGTGATTGACATAAACACAAATTATAAACTCACCTATTACAATTGGCAAAATTGTGAAAAATGAAATAAAAACAAATCGAAATTAGACAGAATACATACTGGAAAAGGGGGCAAGTTAGAATAGGTAAGATTTCTGCAAACGTTTATCGATGACGTATTCCTGGTGTCGAGATCCATTAGTTTAAAAATTTTGAGGTTTGGGAAATAACGATTTTTCGTAGAAAAAAGTGGCATGTCTGAAAATAAGACGATTGGATAAGTTTTCAGAACGTTACCCAAGAACCAAGCAGACAAGAGCTTAAATCTGCTAGTTAGATAACTTAGACTACACGAACTATTTAAAATATTGAAGAGAAGACGTAATATGAGAAAGACGATGATCACTAATCTCCAGCGCCTATTTGCAATGCGATCTGTGGTCGAGATTATGATCATATTTTTGAGGCCAAATATAACACGGGTGTACAAGTTTTGAAATCGTTCTAATTTCTATAAAATTCCTCGTTAGAATCAAGATCCATCTCCAAAGAACAACAATTATAAATAACTGGGAGCTGACGTAGTATTGCTAACAAGCTCATCACAACGTGAAAAACAATTGTAATAGACGAGAAATTATCTCTATGTATGAGCTGAGAAATGCGCAGACAGAATTAACTGGACAGAAGATGGTGTCCATCATCAATCTCTAGTATCAATTTGAGAAGCAATCTGTATCCGGGAATATAATCATATTTTTTAAAGGCAAGGATAAAACAGAAGTCTTCAAAGTGTTCTAATAATTATATAAAATGTCTCGTTAGGAGCAAGATGCATCTCTATGATGAATCAAAGTAAACTTCTCCAGTTTCCCCATGGTTTCATGTTTCACAAAGAATAAGAAAATGGTTGCTGACACAGTAATGCTAAAAAAACTCATCACAACCTGAAAAACTATTGTAATAATCAGAAATGTTCTCTATGTATGAGGTCAAAAATGCGCAGACAGAATTAAATGAACAGTACGTGGCGTTCATCACCAATTACCAATGCATATTTGAGACGCGATGTGTATTCTGAGACATAATTATATTTGTGGAGGCCAAATATAAGACGGATGTACCAATATTCCTTGTTAGGATCAAGATTCATCTACGTAATCAATTAAAATAATATAAACTTCTCCAGTTTCACTATTTTTACGTTTAACAAAGAAAAGCAATTATAATAAGTAGCTAGAATTATAAAATATAAATAGTTCTAATTTGTATAAAATTCTCCATTTGGATCAAGTTATCAAAGTAATATAAACTTGTCTAGTTTCACTACGGTTTTATGTTTAACAAAGAACAGCAATAATAAGTAGCTGAGAGCTGGCGTAGTATATAGTTAACAAGCTCATCACACCGTGAAAAACGATTGTAATAGATCAGACATTTTCTCTATGTATGAACTCGAAAATGCGCAGGTAGAATTAACTGAACGGAAATGACCATATGCTTAAGTGCATAAATTAAATGCACTTCCATATGTGAATTCTTGACGGCTACATTCAAGCGTGCAGCAGACCGGCAAACGGTGGCACTCTACATTCGTCAAACGCACCGGTCAGACGTTTACTGTTTCCGGTCTAGGAAACACGTCGTTAGTCTGAAAGGTAATAAATTTACGACCAATAACATGCACGAGAGAAGTTGCAAAAAATATCTCATTTATGTTAAATGACACGAAATATTGTACACGATCTGCTTAAAAAAGCGTTTACAAAAAACATCGCTTTTTATTTAGGGGAGAATTAACATACCTAACTCGTTTTATCTCCGAAGTGATCTAGTATTCATGAGCCGAGTATTTTGAAAACTTGTCAGAAAAATAATATACTTTTGTGTTAAAATGAACATGACATTTTGCTTTAGCTATAAAAATATACAAACAAGCAATATGTGTATTATATAGCCACACTTCAGCCTACAAAATTTGACATATTACTTTCTAAATAAAGAGACTGATCCAGATGTATGGTCGATGCCAACTTCACATACTTACTCTTATTTTTAATGTATTAAAAAATCCTCATAGCCAAATTATTTTAGTGGCAAGTTTAAAGATCTGTCTGATTGTACGATCTGAAAGTTCACTCACCCTACTTGTTCCTAAACATACCTCTACCGCTTACGAAAAATCCTTCACTTTCCAAACAGCAAAAATTTGGAATCACCTGAATCCTGACATCAGGAAAATCACGTCCTTAAATATTTTCAAAGATCGAGTGAAAAAGTCCTGCCTTTCCTGAAACTTTTTCGTCTGTGCTCTTATCCTTTCCTGTATTTCCCAATCATGTCAATAGTTTGTTTTACTTATACTTTTGTATTTTTTTAAATTTCCTTTGTCTAAAGTGCTGTAAAGAATTTTTATTATAAAATCTATTAGAGTCCACCAACTAAATTTCAATACCAATTGTTATGGTTGACTGGAAGAGACTGCTCATGTAGTGCTCATAAGTCCGCCATATGTACTATACATAAAAGTTGATAAATAAATAAATAAGATGTTCTTAAAAATAAAAAGAAACTTATAATACTCCAACCTGCAATAAAGTTTATACACGTGTTGCGTGACCGTATTATAATAACCATATTTAACATAATTTAACCATTATTTCTTTAATACTACAGGTTTGAAATTATATAACAATCTGACCATTTTAACCATAGGCGAATCGTCGGAAGGCCTTGAACCAAAAGAATGGAGTCAAGGTTAACCGCTTTATGGCGCCCACTTTTACGAAAGAGTACTCGCTTGGAATTTGACGAAAAACATAATTTGCCGCGACGTTGTTGAGGCGTCAAGCTTAATAAATTTTATGTGGCTACGCTGCTATGATAAACAAAAAAATATCGTAACAATTGAACACCTCGTGTTCAAGGTATAGTTTTCACAACTATAAAAAAAAATAAAACATGTGTTTATACCCAAAAAACGAAGTTTCTTTTTCAGCTGAATATAATTTTTTGACGCAGTTAATAATTACCTCATAAGCTGTTATTATTAACGTAGCCCTGCTGATGTGTGTATAACCTAACTATTTTAAATACATCATTCAAGTATATATATATATATATATATATATATATATATATATATATATATATATATATGTATATATATATATATATATATATATATGTATATATATATATATATATATATATATGTATATATATATATATATATATGTATATATATATGTATATATATGTATATATACATATATATACATATACATATATATACATATACATATACATATACATATACATATACATATACATATACATATACATATACATATACATATACATATACATATACATATACATATATATATATATATATAATCGTACGGTCATCACGTCATGTTTTAGTTTACTGATGTAGGGAGCGATGACAAGATTTCACTTCGATCTTATCGAAACAGAACCTCCTTTGTCAAGTCATACATTTCCAGCTTTTCCAAAATATACCATAACAACAAAAAAGTCGACTGCTCCTCAAAATATACCATGGTCGCCGTAAAAATTCTTTTAATAAAGATAAATAATAATCAAAATAAAAATGAATATTTTTAGAAAGACCAGAAACTTTATTTGGAGCTATGCACGTATTATCGAAGTAACTATTTGCCTTCTATGGTATATATATATATATATATATATATATATATATATAACGAATTTTTTTTTAAATTTTGCGTTTACTTATATGCGCCCGTTAGAAGTTATACTTGTTTGGTATAATACAAGTATATCTTTATTTAGCAAGCAAATGGTTAAATAATTAAATTTGAAAAATTCGAATATATGTAATGAATTGTTAAATTTACATTTATAGTAAGTTATTAATTTAAGTATTCAATAAATGATAAAGTAATAAGTTATAATTTATATTACAAATATATACCGAAACTTAACCTCATTTAGAGAAATACACTTAAAGTATATTTTAAAAAGATTATATACACTATTTCTATCACAATAATAAATGTTTTTATTACATGGACCACTATCAAATTTGAATTACTACAAAATATCATTTAAAAGGACAAATATAACTTAGATTTGTATAACTTTAAACACGTGTTGTGTATTTAAAACTATCTCAATAACTATCATGAATATAGTATCAGCCACTACACGCATGTAAATATACGTTTAGTGAACAACTTCATCCTGCCGATTTTTGTTGCATCGTGCGTGCGATCGTGAACAATTTCATACTGTGAATTGTTATTGCTTCGCGACTAACTTTATCGTGTCAATTTTTGTTGCATCGTACGTGCGCATGCGCGCGTCGTTAAATTTCACTCTTATGATTTTTTCATAACGCGCTTAAAGAAGTATAACTTCAAAATACTATATGTGTTTCATAACTATCCATATATACTAAGTAGATTATTTAAACTATTTTAGATTATTATATTTTTTCACCTGCCTTCTTTAAGATAATCAAGTAATTAATCTTAAAATACTGTAAAACAGGTTAAATTCGACAATCTAACTCAATCATCAATGAACTCTCTTTTAATGGTGTCTTCTGTTTTATTACTCGGTTAATTTGGCTTGTTCATAGGTAATTGTAGTCTTTAATTAGTAATTGCTTTCGTTGTTTTGTTGTCTAAATGGTAATATAAAAAAATTATAACATGTCAGTTTCGTTAAATTATTACGATTTTGTATTTTGCTTTAGACTCGATAACATTTTAGATACAAAAATTCCAACTATGCTTCGTTGATATGTCTAAAATTATACACCTAATAAAAAGACTCTGTACGTAATTGCGTATCAAAATTTTAGTTCAAACTCTTATACAGACTTTTAGTTATGTTCACACTTGGACGGCTAGATCTTTTAAAATTCGATTGACAAAACTTTCTCGTCGTTAGCGCATCGTCTCCATACCACTCAAAGTGATATCAAAACAAAACAATCTGTTAATATGACTCATGTGAAACGCTACTTACGGTCAATCTGCGTTAAAAATACTCCTAGTATTTTTGCCGCTGACCTGACCTAAATCTCGATTGACCACATGTTTAAATAAAACGAAATACTTCTTTATGCTAATATCTCACAGGTGCCTTATAAATTTGTTATCTCGGTGAAAGACCGACTTTCCGAGGCACTTTAGGTAGGTATTGTTTAGTGAATAATGTAATAGAAAGTAGTATCCACCTGTATTGTTTGCGAATTACTCTACATGTACTTTTTTTTATTTCAAACCTTGAATTTACTGTTACATTTACTTATGAAGACTATATTGGAATTCTTATTGAAATAGGAAATTATAGATGACTTGGCAAACAGTAAACTGAAAAAAAGGAATTTGATCCTACTATCAGAAAAATGAGCTTTCTACATATAATTGTCTCACTGGTTAATATAGGTATTGTTTAGTGAATAATGTAATAGAAAGTAGTATCCACCTGTATTGTTTGCCAATTACTCTACATGTACTTTTTTTATTTCAAACCTTGAATTTACTGTTACATTTACTTATGAAAACTATACTGGAATTCTTATTGAAATAGGAAATTATAGATGACTTGGCAAAACAGTGAACTGAAAAAAGGAATTTAACTCAGGTATTGGAAAAAAAGAATACTAGATACAATTGTCTCGATGGTTCATACAGTGTTTTGCACATCCGCGAGTATATGCTTTATTTACCAACTAGAGTGCCAACCTGGAGTTTTGACAATAGAAATAACGACAATAGAAATAACTCGGATAAATTTACAAGTAATCAAGGTTTAATAAAGCTTCTTGAAAAGAAGAGATCTATCTCTAAAGAATGATATGATCTTTTAATTATTGAACATATTTATTTTAATCTAAATCTGTCTTTGAAAAATTACACGAGTCTTCTTCCATTGGTGTGTACGTATATGTAAGCATATACTCGTACGTATGCTACAGATCACAATTATTAGCAGACTTTGATGATTCTTTTTTCTCTCGTTAACTGTCAGAACGGAAGTCGATTGATTTTCACTATGATTATCAAATAGAAACAGATTCTACATATCTCTCTCTTTTCTTGCTCGTCCTCCGTTTTGTGAGAATTTTCTTTCCCCTTCTTTCTGCTTCCGCTGGTTTTAACGTTTTTTTTAATTTTTTAATCGTTTCTTTATCGTTTTTTTAAATTATATCACTTTTTTAATTATATTTATTATCTACTTTAATGTATCTAATTGATACATATGGCGGACTTATTGCTACAAGAGCAATCTCTTACAGCCAACCACAATACCGGTGCGCGGTGCGTCGCATCGTCAAAGGCCGTATGCCTTGTGATCAGCCCAACACACCACGGCGACGACAATTATATGGTTTCTTTTATCGTTTTTTTTTAATTGTATCCTTATTTTGAATATATTTGGCGTTAATTTTGTAGAAATTCATTATTCACAATTAAATGAAACTACGTGATGTAGTATTATTTCTACTTTCTTTAATTTCTTTACCACGACCTAGGTTTAGTTGTATTACAACATCTTCAGGTGGGCTATTAGCAAAGATCTTTGCTAATATCCCACCTGAAGATGTTGTAATACAACGATACCTAGGACGTGGTAAAGAAATTAAAGAAAGTAGAAATAATATTACATCACGTAGTTTCATTTAATTGTGTATTAGAAAAAAACAATAAAAGGATGCGGAATATGTACTTTTCGCTTTACAAACCGTTTATTACTTACTATATTCTTTGAATTACAAATACCGTCCTAAATGAACCCATGCAACGTCAGGCATCAGTCGCTAATAACACAGAATTACTTTTCTCGACGGTTGTACAAAGATCTCATATTCATGACTTAGAGCCTAACTAAGAGCCTACTATGTTACGCCGCACTCTGCATTATTCACCAGTTAGTCTAATATCCTGTATTCAATATAATCGTATGTAAATGGATGGCAATGTATAGAAATTGATAATAAAATATTTATATAAATACGAAAAATCAGCAACTACCATGTGGTCGCATTAAAGCCATTGTCTACTGTATTTAAGATATAAGAAGTAATACTGCTGCGTTTAGAAATAATACTGCACTCACGCATTGAATGCATATTCTTAGTATTACTTCCAAAAGGCATACTACAAACAATTACTTAGAAGACTACCTACTTTCTTTAACAGCCATCCGGCATCTAGTGCTCGCTTTGATCACATAAGCCCAAAATTATGATTCGTAAAAAAAATTACAGTGCTTGCCTATTACTTGAATATACCTAATTTGTACGCCGCCGTAAGCTATTCCGCAGAGGTATTATTCTACTATTAGTACAAATGCATGTTACTCTATTAGTACAAATGCATGTTGTACGAATTCATATAATATATGAATTCGTACAACATGCATTTGTACTAATAGAGTCATCAACATCACGCTATTGCTGAAGTGTATTGTACCAATAGCAATATCAACAATTGCAATTCTACAATTTTTCTATTCCCAATTTTGACAACTGTATTTCGACAATTTTTTCGATTTCTATTGGTTTCCTCTTAGTTACGGCTGAAATTCTACATTTTAATAACTCACTCTGTCAGTCACTGACTTACTTACATCCAAAGATATATATTATTTTTTCCTCAAGATAATATTTTTCAGTGATACCATCTTCATCCGTTCCATCACGTAAAAGAGATTGTGCGCCAAAGCGCAGGCTTGAATTACACCGTTAGCCGTATTGCACTGTACGTTCCTTTTTAAATAACGCTAAGAAATTGAGTTCAGTGCGCTCTTGTAATGAGATTATCGACTAAGTGCATGCGTGACTAGTAAATTGGATTTAAAATGCTTAAAGATTAACCTTTTCTTCTTTAAAATACCACTTACGATAATAAAACAACATTTTGTATCAAGTATTTTTATTTAGTAAATAAATTTACATGTAATATTTCATAAAACAAATAATTACAGCGAACTTTATATAAAGCTGTTATAACGCCTTAAAACAAAAATTATTGGAAGAGTTATCGTTCGCTGTCCTTAAATAAAAAATTGTATAACAATGAATTATACATATCACAAAATAATAACATAGATATATAATAAAAAAATTATATAACATCTGTAAAAAGCCTTGATTTTAAAATACTAAATTGCTTTATAACATGCTTTATATAGAATGACATGCAGAAATCGAAAAGGTTATTGTCTTCTTAGATACATGGCGGTTACATTAAGACAATTTATTTAACCACAATTGTCTTGTTCTAGTGTGAACGAACTAAGGACAGGGCGGTTTAATAATAAAACTTGCAGTGAACATCCGCGCGTGTAAAAATAAGATGCCAAAATCTAATTTATATATCAATTCCGAACTTATCAGCACTTATAAATAGTATAAAGGTCTTTGGGAGTTCTGACTGCGCACAATTCTCTATCCAGTTCCTTATCCAAGGAAATAAGTATTTAAGGATAAGCCTTACCTTTTTTTAGGGCTCCGTACTCCAAAGGGTTCCTCTCTTATAAAATCACTCGTGTGTCTATCTATCACAGCAGATTTTATCAGAAACCATCCAACGTACAAAATTTGGATTAGTAATATTAAAGGTATTTTTTTTTAGTTTCATATGTCATTTGGTATTGTATTCTTTGAAGATACTCAGTTCACCCCCACCCCCCCCCCCCCCGCCCATTCCAAAGCTACTGAACCAAAAATCATGAAAAAATAGGGTCGACAGAATCTGACAAGAAGGTAATCTTCTTCTACAGGAGAAATATATAGCTTATTGTCTTAGGTCTTATATTTGTTGAGAAATTCACATTTTAAAACCTGGGAAGGAAACGGTAAAAAATAATATTAACGTTTATAAATAGTTTAATGGAAAACTTAGTATGTTTAAATTTTTATATGCACAGTACTTTCTGTCCCGCTCTACTTATTCCTTTTCAGGATATATAACACTAACATATAAAATATGTTAGTTTTTTATTTGGATAACATGTCCTTGCTGATCTATTTTGACGTTCTCGTTTAATGCGTAAAAAGGCAAAAATGAATTTTCTCTTGTCTTGAGCCAGAAGTTTGTTCAAAGCGCATCTGACAATACAAAATTGTCATGTCCTGAATATTGTCCCTGTGTGAATGGCCTCTTACTTCCTAACTGTAACTTCGACTATAACGTGATTTAGACTACTTAGATTTTTTTATAACGTGAAGTAATTTAGATCAGTAGTCAAACTTTTACTCGTTATACAAAAGAAAGTGTAATAACTAAATCTATTATAATTAATTTCAGAGACATTAACGAAATTCTAGCTTCTCTATTTAGGCCTAATAAATAAGCGGCGTACTCATAACGTCTCGAAATTGCTAAGCTCAAACGTTTACAAAACAAACGAGCTGTGGGCACAGAGGTCAAGTAGTATGTATTGTAATGAGAATTGAGACGTAGTTCAATGACCTCTTTATTGATGTAGGTAATAAGAGGTTGGCTTTTTTAAAGGTACCGGAAAGATTTATTTAAGAACCTATTTTTTTAATTAATCTTTACGGTACTTCAATCTTTCCGAGTATCAATAAAATTAATTATACATGAAAATAATCTTAATTTTATTTATTTTACTAAGTGTAGTCTTTTTCAGAAAATTTGAAACAATATTAACTTTTCACATTTAATGACAATTTTTAAACTAAAACGGAAACCAGTTTGCAGGAAAAAAACATAAAAGAACAAGTGGTTATTTACAACTACATGGAAATTATCAACCCAAAAAAAAGTTTCTTTTTCTATCCAAAATATTACGAAGCGTTTACCTAATATACCAAGAACGAAAATAGAAATCTTGAAACCAAGCCGACATCAGTAGTTGGCTGCTGGTAGTTATTCTTGGATTTAGCGGGAGGTAAAACTTTATTTTGCGACTGCCACTTGAAACTGTTTTGGTTATAAATTTACAAATACTCGCATTGGCTTGTATTAGTCTTATTATGCTCATTTTGACCCATTTGCATTTACCATACTAATATATACATTGAATATACCCAATACTTGGAAATTGGGTACATTCAATGTTTATAAACAAGTGTATTTCTAAATCTACCCTATTGGATGTGAATGCAGAGTTGTGATCAAAAGTTATATTATAGTATAAAATTAATATTTTAATATTCTGTATATTTACGTTATGTTATTGTATACTACACAATAACGTAACGTAAATATACAGAATCTTAAAATTAGCCCGTACAAAGGTGTCTAACATCAAAAACTTGTTTAGTCATGTTACCATCTAACCTTTCAGATATTTCAAAAAACTATCATTATCAAAAAATTCCAATAATTTATATGATAGCAATTTTAAGTACAGTAAAATATAGCTTTCTTTGAAGTTATTTTATGACCTACGTAACAAACCTATTTTCATTTTTTTGTTTTTAATTCACAAAAAATATTTCTAAATATGACTGTCATAAAGTGACAGTGTATGTGACAGTGTAAGTGTATCTTCAAAGCACCGTCGATGATTCAAAATTTCTTTGACCGACTTAAATGCATATCAATACTACTATATCTACATATCTACATATCAATAGGATTTAAAATCTGACATTTAAAAACTCGTAATTCAAAACATGATGAGAATAAGTTGCCGGATAAGTAACAATTAAGTTCTAGCTAATCCTCTCCGCTCCCAAAATCCTAGACGTCTCATCCTCTGTTCTTGCAATATAAACGTTTCACTGTTTCGTATTTATTTACAAAGTAAATAAAAATAATACCAGCCAAATGCGAGTCGGGCTCGTACATCTATGTTTCCTTAACTTAAATAATTTTATTTATTATATATCATCAATAGCATGAAGCAGTAAATATTTAATAACACCTAATGTAATTAAGTAGGGATGGTATATATATTACCGTGAATATCTCAAAAACGATGATAGATAGAATAATAATAGAGTTCCTAAACCTTTTCGAAGACTTCTAAAAAGCCTCATATTCCATAATTTGAGTAGCTTCGGAATATATATATATATATATATATATATATATATATATATATATATATATATATATATATATATAGCTGTGACATAAGACAGAGAGACGAACAGAACTAAACTATAAGAGTTCCGTTTATGCCATTTGGCTATGGAACCCTAAAAACAAACAGAATTAAACTTTGGAATATTTTCTAAAGTTATTATGTATTTCATTTGGTTTTGTCTGTTATTTCTATTTCTCATTAACAATTCTTGATATCATAAAAGATATAATACACACACATTTATGAACAAAAAAATGGGGTGTGGCTGCATGGACACGGCCGTGTGTTGTACGTGAATACGTCTATGTACCGGGTTATATTTTTTGAATAAAATATTTTACGTCCCCGGCACTGCTTGACTCGAGTCATATGGTGTTTTATTATTACCATTCAATTGTTCTTGAGAAGCCCTTTCCAGCCGTATACGATCTCTGTATTTGGTTTTGGCTTTTCGACGCGTATAGGCCGACACTATATATGTTTCATAATATTTTTTTATTCTAACACCTTATTATATTCACTGTCACTACTTTGAACTAATGTTTTTATATACAATCGATAGATTTTTACGACAGCTGACGATTAAAACTTAAACGAACATCGTAGCTTTTCCGAATCAAAAGTTATACTAATTGCAAATCGCGTTACGCAGCAAAATAACCTCAAAATGGCGGCGCTTCCCCCTCCACCGCGCGCGATGCGTCACTGTTCTCGATTATCGTAATGAATTCTTTGATCCTTTAGCTATCCAGTGGTAGATGTAGAGGATAGATTCGAAACTGCAACGCCAAACTGTATCCCCCGATTTTGTTATCATTAGGTTTTTTGGATTGCCCCCATATGGTAAGCAAATTTAAAGACGTATTCACGTCAAAAACTTTACTTCGTGTTTTATTATGATCACAAATTATATTTGATTTTTTGATTTTTCCACATTGTCAATTGCTGATTTATTTGATTTTTTTTATTCCAATAAAACAGTTTGGCTGAAAATTATATTCTATTTCTGTAACGTCAGGAGATTTATGAGAAAAACAGCTGGGACGGATGGTCGGACCCATGAGTGATATTATAACGATTCTGTTTTTACATTTCCTGTACGGAAACCTTAAAATAAGAAAATGCGTCAAAGCTCCGTTTTCCTAATTTATGTTGTATGGAAATAAACCAGCATTTAATACCCGCCCGCATACGAAAATTTCTTCAGTCGCGCATCCATCATATTTACGACTTGGAAATCGATTTATTTTATGTTCACGAGCCTTCTTACACAATCATCAAATAAATACTCGGCGCCGAAGAGTGACGGTTTACGATGTGCTAGACTTGTAGGAAATATATCGATGTATCCATATATCGATATTTTTTATTCGCTGTATCGATATTATTTGGCGATATTAAATATTTCGATATATCGATATAAAATATCAAGTATCGGAAACGTGTCAAAATCGATATCTTTTCCAATGGCGACGCTAAACTCCGTTGTCCGCATCAAGCATTTCAAGCTCAATCAGAAGTGGTATACCTAGTGGATTGAAACAATATCTAAAACAGCCCACAATACCCAGAAAAGGGAATCCAATATGGTTCTGGTTTGATAATCGCCATTTTACCCCGCTTCTTTCAGAAATAGCTCTAAAATAATTGATACATCTCATAATACCTAATAACAAAAGTCGTTTTACAGCAGAGCACTTCAAGCTAAAAAAAATCATTTTGTCTCCGTCAGAAAAATATTGGTTTGTCTGAGTGATTGTTTGATTAATATTAATTAAATTATTACCTAAACTAAGTATTTGAATAAAAATATTATTTACCTAGACTAAGTACCTATTTGATTAATAAACAAGAAAATTATTCCTGTTCATGTTTTTGATTTCAGACTTCACGTTACTTGATTTATTAGAAGAAATGGTCAATGTACAAAGAAGAAATATTTATTTAGTAATCTGAGATTGTGTTGAGCTAAATTAAACCAAATACACTACATTTTTTTAGAACGCCAATATTATCTTTAAAGTCGTACCTATATATCGATATTTTATTTTCGATATATCGAAAACGATATCGGTACTTTTAAAATATATCGATACGATATATACCGATACTTTTTGGCATTCCTGACATCCCTACAATGTGCCATAAAGCAAGTTTACGAACACACGCCGCCCTTTTTACCGGGCGCAATTACGGAGCAAAGCTGATCTTGGACGCCGTGTTTATGCTGATTGAGTAATTACGTATTCTAAAAGTAACGCATTCCCAATCGGTAGTTGGTGATAATTCGGTCCTATAACAGAAGTATATATGTACACCACTATCTGCTATTTAGGGCAACCTATAGCCGTACGGAGGTTAGTGTTCGCTTCATTCATATGTGCATACTCCTTGACCTAGTTAGGCGGTTGCGGGATCTAATACCGAAAGCATTAGCTACAGCCTCAATTTTTCCAAGACATACCTATTCCAGAACATGCCAAACCTTTAAACCTAACAATTTATTTTGCAGCGGATATATGTTAAAATTTGTGACGTTTCTACTTACACAATGCACTTGAATGAATAACGCCATCTAGTAAGCCTATACAGAATATGATATACTTTAAAGCCAGATTCTATAGCAGAAGTGCTATAGAATCTGGCGTTAGAACAATCAACCACTCACTCTCTTATATCCTCTGATAGATATTGTGAGATTAGGCCGGGAATTTTTAGACTTACAAAGAATTTTCCACAATTTCTTATTACACCATATCCATACAAATCTCCAAGAGTTTATAAACAGATAATTTTACTAATTGAAAGACACGTTTTAGAGAAAACTCCATCGTAAACGAAACTGAAAAACCAGAATGTGCAGTTCAGTAATTTTATTTTTCCCAGGTTGCTTCTTCGCACTGGCAACTTGGTGTAAACTGTTATCCAACAATTGCAGTGAATAGACGATTTGTCTTCGTCGTAATCCGTAGGCCACACAGAAAATACCAAAATACCCTCCTTAACCGCATGACCAGAGATTGGCCTCTACCTTGGCCATTATCAGCAATAACCAAGAGTTCATGCTGTTTTGTTTTTTACTAGCTACGTACCCAACGTCTCTCGATATCTTTTGAACTTACGCCCTTAAAATTTTGTTGCTACAAAATAGAGAGTTATTTTAGAAAATTTGACTGAAATCGACTGAAAATTAGTAGCCTACTAAGAATATATACATATAAAAATCACACATATAAAGACGTATCACACATATACCACGTTTCACACATATAAAGACGTCTGTGACTGATAATTTCAGTTTCCAAATAACAGGAAATTATAGGATAACTTAAAGGTCATTTAAGACCATGTTTATTTTTGTTCCCCGGTTTTCTTAATTTTGTTCTCCGGTTAAACTTATTTCCCGGTTCATGAAACATTTAGAACCATCGTATCAACGAGATAACATTTAGAATCATCGTATCCTTGTGGTATCGACGAGAACACTCTAGTGAAAAAGTCTTCGAGACACTTGATTTTTGTGTTATAATTTTATATTTGTTGTTACTGCAATTAAGTTAAACAAGAAACGAAAACCCCTGCGTGTATTTCGTTCACAATATAAAATATTTTGGATTGAGAAGAAAGTTCAAATGTCACAGTGTGAAGGTCGTCGATTTACCGTGCTCAAAAGTTGCAGCTTCTTGAAGAAATTCAATATATCACTAAGTAATATTCCCCAAAACCTTCCTGATGCAGCCTTTCCTCAGGACATCCTCTCCTTGTTACATAGCCTGCAACTTTTCATTGTTAGATTTCGGTTCATGTATACTTGATAATACAGACTTTTTCATTATTAAGTACATATTGGCGATTCGTCTTGACGCAATTTCTTATCTGCCGTCTTTCGGACTTTTTCGAACTTACACCCTTAATTTTGTTGCTAAGAGGTAGAATTATTTTGGAAAATTGAAGGAAAATCGGTTGAAAATTAGTGGTAAGTTCGATGGTTTCGTAAAAGTAAATATTGTATAACTACATAAACACTAAAGTAAATAGAAAATCATATGAATTCATGGAAAATCATATAAACCTCTCAGGAAATACATATTATAATATATTCATTCCCGATGCGTTTTTCGATCTCCAATAACACTGTCCCTTTGTTATCCCAAAAAAAACGCATATATTATGAATAAAATAGGAAAAGAAGCAATTTAGCATTAATTTAACGATACCATGACAAATAGCAGTACAGTTCATTTCCAGTACAGTGTATATTGAAAGAAAATTATTCCAAAAAAGTCCGAACAAGGAAGTCTCATTAGTATAAAAATCGGTAAAATTTAAAACAGTCCTATAATGTATTTCAACATTCCATTTTGCCTTCTTTTAATAAAATAAATCTTTGCAGCGGATTAAAAGTACTCTTAGCGTAGACGTTGTAGACATTATATTTCAGATCGCAGTTTCATGACACTCGTGGTTAAAATTATTAATATTGAATTATAGAGAAAAACAAAACCTACTAACAATACATCAATTAAAAACATACTAAGCCCATACGTATAAATGATCGCACATAATAATGCATCACCAGTAAGGATTCAATTGATTCGAAAAAAATATAAAACACATCGACTTCAACGATCCGAGACAATATATGTAGTTTCAATATCACTAAACGTATGAAAATCAAGTGGGCGGAGATGACATTTTACTATTTATTGCGACACAGAACATCTTTGTCTGCTGGAGATGATTGAAACAAAGGCCGATATTTAAAATGACTTTGTTACAAAAAAAAATTACTTTTAAATTTTGAAATTCAGGTGTTAGATAAAATTTATAACCAGAGAACACAAGAAATGTTTACACGTTGAATTGGAGTAAATAAACTATAGTTCTATTATTAAGTTATATTACTGTTTTTTTTATGTAAACAACATCCAAAATATACTTAAACTATCTATATTTTCACAAAATTAGCTAAGCTATCATTTTGGCAGACAACATATATACATTTTTAGTAATTCCACAAATTACGATACATTAATTTATTTCAGAAAAAAACAATATAAAAATAGTGACTTGAAACAACTATAGAGTAACTATATTATTTCCATTTCTTTAGTTAAAAGGACTCGAAACGAAAATTTCAGTCATTTACCAAAACTAAACAGAGGGGTACCCAATTTCATTATCATTGCCAAAAAACTTGTTTACAGAACACAATCTTACATTCGATTAACTATTTCAGTAGTAACAAAGACCTTCTATTGTTTTAAAATAAATTATTAGAATACCATTTAACAAAGGCATGAGTAACAGATTAAGCACGTTTGATAGTCAAACCCTGAGTATGCAAATTAGGCAGCAAACTAGACTATAAAGATATTAAAATTAGAACTCAAAAATTAAAATTTAAAATGACTTACTTTATTCAAACAATAGTATTCCATGGACTCGAGTTTCACAGGGTTCACAAATATAATAGCATACTCGATTTAAAACAAACTTTTAATTGAAAAAATGTAATATGTTTAAGTTCCTGACTGATATTTAATATTTTCACAATACCTCATGAGAATTATAGTAATAAAGTTACTAAAAATGTAATAATGTATAAAATACAAAAGTTACTTCCATTCGAATATAGTATGAAATAGAATAAAGTTTTCAAAAACGACTTTCGTTCAATGCAACTGAATACTAAAATTGCATACCAAAAGATTATCTGTTCAACAATGACACTATCAATACACAAGAGACACCGGCACTTTAAGTTAAAATTATTTAATATTTATAATGTCAAATTGTAACTCAAAATTTGTTAAGTTATCATCTGCGTAAACTATAAAGTAACAATTGTCTCAAAATTATATGAAAAAATATACTAAACACGCTCCATCAACAAGTTACGATCAACTAAAACTGATGGGATGCCATCTTGTATATTTACATCGTCATCTGTTCAAAAGTTGCCAGAGGGAAATAAAAGTCTTGTGTGAAGCGGGAAAAATTATATTTGAATAAATATTTTCATTCTAGAAATAATTTTTTCTAGAGATAATTATTTAAATTTGTCTTATTTTTTATGGGGTTATCCTTCTGCTTTCAAATTTTTATTGAATTTAAATTGAAGCAATGTTTAAAAAAGGGTATATTTGTGGTTAATAATTAATAAGAAAACTTTTCCACTGCACTTTAACAAATGAAATTATTTTGATATTTTTTAATTTCATATTTAATTTCAAAATACCGCTGACGTAATAGCGCCATCTATAAATTTTAACGAGAATTAATCGAAAGACAACTCCACATGTTAGTTCTTCAACTGTAATATTTGCAAAATTTATAGCACTATATTCATAAATTTAGAATATATTTGCTACTGGAAATAACATTAAGAAAAAATCTAATACTTCATTGAAAAAACAACCTAAGAATGTAATATCTACTCGCGCCATCTTATGATAAATTTAATAATTGAAATGACAAGTTCTTTACTAGTTTAACGAGAGATGACGCTTTACGTTCACAGTATCAAAATAAAGTATACTTTTTAAGCCAACGAAGAAACGTATTGTAACAAAATGTACATTTAACAAAAAGTTTAGGATATCAATAATTATTTTAAAGAAAAAAATATTTGGGAATTACTATCAAAATCTGGAATTCTTCCAAAAATCGTTTAAATATTGCAACCTAAATAACGACAAAAAATATTTTAGATATAGCATCATAACCATAACCCGCTAAAATTAAGTTTTGAAAAAATCATGGATCACTTTTCTTCTGTTATAATCTTCAAATATGAAAGGCGCTTTTTTACAGTTTTTTTTAATTAATAGTTTATTAAAACGAAAACAATATCTATTCTATTATATGTACACATAGTTTTTTATGAGTTAGAACAACCAGTGCAATAAAACAATTACCAAAAAATATTTACGACAAAACTAGTTTCCGACATCGGAAAATTATTATATGTACTAAACATATGATAAATTTTGAAAATTAAATAGAAAACTTACCATAAGGGTTTCAATATCACCTTATCGTAATATTAAGTAAAAAAATAAAAAAAAGACTTAAATCTGGTACGAATTTCCAAATGCAGTGTCTCCATGCTTATTGATTAATTAGAATATTGATTAGTTAATGTTAGTAAGTTAGCAAGATGTTTTTGAATTCCTCTCGAAAATAAAAATAATTTTTAATTGTCTTTTATCTGGTCATTATTAAGGAGAAATAATTTACTTTTGAACATTATTTATTTCCAAAATTGTCTCAGTCTTAATTAGAATTAAATATTTTGTTACCACAATTAAATGTATAAATAGGGGAAAACTGATATATGAGTTATACGGGCTGTTGTTAAATTGATAAAGCAAAGCCGTTTCTGTTGGTTCCAGAGAAAAAAATAAGATTATTATAATCAATAGAATTTCCCTGTATCTTGTCTCGTTCTGAGGGTTAACGTTAACGTAAGGATTAAAAGTCGTGCAGTGTACTGAACAGTGGGCGCCGTGCGGCCCTATAAAGACGATAAGCTGCGACGCACAGTGGTCCGAAAATTGTGTTTCATATATATATATATATATATATATATATATATATATATATATATATATATATATATATATATATATACATATATATATACATATCTATATATATATATATATATATATATATATATATATATATACGATTTGTCATCTTTACACTCGTGGATTTAATATATGGAATACCTCCTGTATATTTAATACCAGAGAGCGATATTTAGAGCCAGAGGCGATGTTGGAACTCGGGCAGGAGAGAAGTTCACGATGAATAGGGATTGCTTGTGAGTATTGTGGAAGAGAGTTCATGTATCACAAATTACGGAAATAGAGCTAGAAGATTTTTTAAGGATTCCACTACAACATCTTCAATAATTGGGCTGCATAAAACTTTAAAAGACTTCCTGTTATTCTGGGAGTTATTTATGGTGGTGAATACATTGACATTGATAAAATGTATATAAGTTGAACGTTAAAGAAATAGGAGAAAACAGAGACTCCAACTACGACATCAGTGATGAAGATGATTGAAGTCTAAAACAGAATTTAATATCAATCGTTTTACAAAATTCAGGTATAATGATAATGGATACAGGAGATGCTGAGGGTGTCTACTCTCCGGTAGATGAGCGGTGATTGTTACAAATTGAATTCTAACAACCTAACAACAGCGTATTTTTTATAAATACAGTATAAAATGCATAGAATGTCTTGAAAAAAAAAAGAAATCGTCATATATATTATGGGGCAAGGAATTGTAATATGAAAAACCCGTTTTTCGATTATTTTTTAACAATTTTTTGTTATTTTAATTTTGTCTGAAAATATATGATTATACTGCAAAACAGAAATGAAGAAAAAAAATTATTTTTAAATTTCGGCCAAACTTTTGACAAAAGAAAATGTTTTTTTGAATAATATTTGGAATCAGTTCCAATAAGAAACAATATAAAAAAACTAATTTTAATTTTTGCAAGCAAGAAACACAACGGTGGGTTACTATGATTTGAATATTAAGCGGTAATGGTGTTATACTCACAATTTCAATTTTTTGAGTCTTTTTCCACGGACATTATGGTTATGACAATGAGACGTCGATGAAATTATGATAAAAAAATATATAATTTAATTAAAAATATGAATTATTTCATTGCAATAAAGCCAAATAAAAATGTTATAAATTATTTTCATTCGACACTTTTGGAAGGAACCTGAAAAAAAATTGTTGCTATGCCAATTACCCAATATCCTGTGTATGAAAGAGCAAAGTGAGAAACATAAGTGGGTGAACTAGAAAGACACATCGAGGAATATCTAAGGAATTTATAATGCCATACAAACAGCAGGGCACGTATGAAAGCACATGCCTATAAGAATATATGAAGCAAATAAGTATGTCAGGATAGAGAAGAATGGTATTTCGTCATCGCCGATTTTCGCCCTTATGTAGGAAGTGGTGTGAAGGTATAGACAGATTGTTATTCAGTTCTACAAAACATACAATCTGCAATCATATTTTCCCTTGAAAAGAAGAAAGGAAAGGTACTAAACCCATGAAAAGAAGAAAGGAGGCATTTTTTGGCAGCAAAGCAATGTCTATAGATGTATTAGAGTATTGCTACACTGATTTCTATTGTTATTATGTGTATTCATATTACATCCCACATTAATGTTACAGATATTTCGCAAGACACATATCTGTTCTGGGTTATTCAACATTGTGGAAACTGCTCAATGTGACAGTTTAGGTCACGTGTATTGTTCGCATTAGGAGTTCTTCATGTAAAGGTGTTAGGAAGATACGTGTACCAAACTAAAAAATATCTTAAGAAATAAAATTATTATCTTTATAGATATACTAATATTTAATTAATTTCTTTTTCTGTCGGCTGAACTTCTCACTTTATTATATGAAATTTCTCTAGAGCATGAATTTTATAGAATTATTTATTAATTATCTCGATGACACCACTGGGATTAATTTAATTAGTAGTTGTTCAAGTAAGTATTAGTAGTTAGTTGTTCAAGTGATACTTACCAATTGATTTTTATCAAAATGTTTACATAGATTCGGAGAGATTACCGAGTCAACTTTCATTGCTCCTCGTTAAATATTGTTTTGAAAAACCAGATAATTGTTGATCTCTGACATAAGATATAAGCATCATCGGATATAAGCATCATCGGATATAAGCATCATCGGATATAAGCATCATCGGATATAAGCATCATCGGATATAAGCATCATCGGATATAAGCATCATCGGATATAAGCATCATCGGATATAAGCATCATCCGATAGAAGCATCATCGTACTTTCAATTTTTGACATTAAAACTCTTAATCATCCAACCACATATTACACCGTTGAGTTATGAAGTACTTAAGGTTGATTATAAAACCAAATACCATTGTACCCATTCATATTAAGACCTTTCAAAAATACTTTATTCCTCAACTAATGAAAACCTTTGGAAAATTGTCATACTTAATGAACCTTGTCCTTGTGAAAATTACTTAGTGAAACAGTTTCGTAATTAATGTCTGTATTCATAGAAATACAGTTATTTCTAGACCGAAGTTAACCATATAAATAGGAGTCATTCCATCTGTACACCAATAGCCAATTAGCGAAACCGGGTGTATTTCGCAGTCTTTCAAGGACTTCGAAATAAATAATGTAAACTAGAACTACTTGTGAATATTATTTTTCATATTTATTAGATGTCGATTTAAGAAAATGAAAATGAATGGCTTTTTTTTATTAGAAACCGTAATCTATTTGCAAATTATATATTAAATCTTATCGCAAATTGCATATTAAAGATACAATTATGCTACCACAACTTTTTACGCATTTTTTTGTATTTCTGCAATTGTGCATTACTTCGATATCTCGTAAATGGTATAAACGCCATATTAAATGAAGGTAAGATACCTATAAAGATATCACACAGTATCTTTCTTCTTTTAATTTCATTTTTATTATTGATAAATGAATATCCATAAGAAGACGGCAATGAAGAACAATTACAGAATCGATTAGCTTTAGTATTTAAACAAAATCTTTCAATATTTATTTAGTTTAAGTGAAGTGATTACAATGCATTTGGAATGCATAGGAAAAGTGGTGAAAAAAATTCTCAAATTTTCGTGGATTACAAGTGATCTTAGCGGCGCCTGACCTTACCGACGCCTTTTGTTCAACGGTGTCTGGTCGCGGCGGCGCCTGCATTTAGAGGCGCCGTGTTTCAACGGCGCCTTACCCGGGAGACGCCTTCTGTCTTGCGAGAAGCAAATGAAACGACGTGACAGGAAATTTAAGTATAATGCCCACAAATTTTCATATTTATGCTGAACCAAAATTATGAAAGATATTAAAGAAGACGTAGATTCGTTCGATTTTGCAAATACAAATAAAAAAACAAAAAAGAACAATATAAAAATAAAACAATTCTATTTATAATATTGAAAATACACAAAAGATTTAATAGTTATTGGAAAGGTAGAGTCAAATATAAATAAAATACAAAAACTAGGTTTTTATGATATCATAGATATTCTTTCCAACCATAAACAAATTAATACTGACATTAATAATTATAAACAATAATCATCATCATCATATATATTAATACGCTAAGGTTAAGATGTTACACTCCCTTTTTAGAAAAAACCTCACAACTAATCCACATAAATTATATATAAACATATATATTAATACGCTAAGGTTAAGATGTTACACTCCCTTTTTAGAAAAAACCTCACAACTAATCCACATAAATTATATATCATTTTATAGATAATTGCTTGCTCTACCGGCATCCACAACTAAAAAATTTATTATTGCTATTGTTTTTGCAAATTATATGGAGAAATAGCATATTCTTAAAATATTCACATAAACATTTCAGATCAATTTATTCAAATTTAAAATACATGCCAAATATATTGCTATAGATAGTTTTAAGTATTGTCGTCTGGCTTACCACATGAACTTTCACTGGACGAATCTTAAATACAGACAATGTCGTTGGCCTGAGAGTTTAGAGTAGTGGTTCATAACCTTTGCAGAATCGGCGGTAATTTACAATTTTACAAGATGTTTGCGGAACACAGTCGTAAAATAAACAATTACATATTTTTTTCATATTCAAACAAAAATCACGTACATAACAGTTTATTTATCTTTATGACAAGTGAATAAAATTAAAAAAAAAGAAAATGTTCGCAATTCTTTTAATGGAATACTTGTGTCTGATGACTTTCACAAATGTCTTCAATGTGTGGTCTGATGTGTGAAATAGCTACTTTTATTTTCATTTCTATATTTGTCAACCTTTCATATCTTTTCGTCTTAATAATCATAAATGTTTAATAAGCAAGCTCTCATAAAGAATATACTCAAAATTTTTTATCGATATTGAAAATATAATTTCAAACTTGATTTGAAAAGATTTTTAAATTTGATGGAACACTTTCACTAAGTTCCGGGGCACCAGCGTCCAGCGGAACACCGGTAAGAACCACTCTTTTACTGCAACGTTTGGTAACTATCTCCGTATGCAATACTTTTATTTCTAAATGAGAGATAAATATATTTGACAAAAATACTAGGATTCATAGAAAGGTATATGTAAAAGTTATTAGAATAGACATTTCCGAGAAATAAAAAAAACACTGATTATTGAGGTTGGAAGAAACTATTACTTTGTCATTCAAAATCTAAGTGGCGAATTGGAATGGATCTTGGGTAATCATGAGTTCAGATTTATTTAAACTTTTTACAGCGGAACTTATTTTACTAGGGAAATGTAATTTGAACATCTCTCCGACGAAATGAGTTGTCAAGCTCCCAGTGTCACTGCCTTTATTTACACACCTCAGAAATATTAACGCAGGTCTATAACGTGAGCATCTACGCTTATTTTATACCAAAAAACCTTCACTGACAAATGTTATACATAATTGCGATAACTAAATCAAAATCTATGTAGTAGAACACAAGTTACAAGCGAACAAATAGACATATAGACGTTTTGTTTTATATTTGATACATACATTCATCATATATATATATATATATATATATATATATATATATATATATATATATATATATATATATATATATGTATATATTAAAATAAGAAGTTTCACTTCTATCGTGTCGTCATAAGCACACGCTACAATTTTTGTTGACGCGATGACGTCTCATTTTGCAGGTTCGTTCGTTAACTTACCTTGTTTATCACAGGTTGTTTCTCTAAAACGGTAGAATTGGCGTGTCTACATTAAAGTTATTTACGAAAAAGTTATTTAGAATGCAAGTAACAGAACACAAAAATATGGTTTTGTAATTTTGTCTATTTTACTGTTAACACTGAAAACTACTATACCAAACCCAAAGCCATATTCAATCCAATCCAACCCAACCCAAAGTACAAAGTAAATCCGACCCAACCCATCCTAATTCAACCCAACCTAACTAACCCAACCCAAGCTAACCCAACCCAAACAAATCCTACTAAACCAAACCCAACTCAACTCAAACCAATCCAAAGCAAACTCAATATAATCATACCCAACCCAATCCAAAGTAAACACAATCCAACCTAAGAGTAAACACCGAAAATTTAGAAGAAAATTTTCTTTAACCATTTATATATTTTTAAACGTCAATAACTCGCTTCTAAAATAAAATAAAGAGAACTAAACAAGACATACTATTTTCCTTTCATTACAGATGTCACGCCCAACATCCGCGCCCATGACGATGATACAGCCAAACTCGTTTTCTTTGTTATACTGTTATTGCAGTATATAATAGTCAAGATGAGAGCATAATATTGCACACCCGCGGCTGTGTTTTGTAACGACTAGTGCGTTTGTCTAACACTTTGACGACAGACATAATTCATAACTCGAATTTTTGGTATATTTACAAGCTTTTATATAGTATTTTGAAATTAAAAGGTCTTCCTCCAAAAAATTGTAACATCTTTAAAAATTATTTATTATAAATTAAATAAATTTGCATTTCAAATACGACATGCGTGCGTTGGTCTGTAGGTATGTATTTAGTAAGTACGTTCGAAGCTCGCTACCGGTCGTAATTCTACACCGATTTGGTAATTTTTATTGATTGATAAACCTTCAGATTAGAGGCTTGCAGATTTTCTCAATGACTTGTCAAATCATTTCATTTTTGTAAATAATTGAATATAGAATCTCCTTTTTTTCGTGCTTGAGGACTGCTCTTGGATTTAGTTTTGTGCGAATGTTTTTGCCCTTAATATCTCCTCTCTGTTGTTTTTAGCATTTTTAAACTTATTTTTCATATTTTCATTACGTATACTAAAGTCGCGGTTGATGATTATGTTTTTCATTAATTATTAGCTAATAGTTTTTCGTTAAAGATTAAATTATAATATAATCCGCAGATATTGGAATGTGTGAAAAATTAAATATATAGATAAAAACTATATAGATAGAATAAAAAATGACGCGATGTTTGTACTTTTGACTTTTCCAGTTATTTAGTCATTTCCTTTTCTCTGCCATATAGTAATTAACAAATTATCATTAGTCTTCGTTTATTTACTTCTAAATTGATACAGAACATATTTACTGTTTATCCACTTTGGGTGTGAGCTAAGAAAGTATATACATACAACTTAAGCATATATATATATATATATATATATATATATATATATATATATATATATATATATTTGTATTCAAATGCAGGCTGTGTCGTCTAGTGGTTGTACAAACTTATTTTATAGACCACTCCATTTTCCAATTCCGCAACATCGAAATCATAATTTTTGTGTCTGCATAAATTTATTATTCTGTAAGTTTAGTCGTGTTCAATAATGTCGGCAAGGATATCAATAAGCTTTGTATATTTTTAACAGATTCTGTTGTTAACCTATAAATATCGTGTTTAAATAAGGTGTACAGGTTAATTTAAACAAAATGAATTTATTTAATTTTAAGACGTGAAAACGGAAAAAGGAACCGTCAACGCTACATCTACTGTTTTGCAATTAGAAGATAACATTGTTGCCAGCATTATGGCGAAATTACATTGCCATATTTTTATCAAAAAATGAGGGCTTGACAAAATTGTCTACAAGATCAATAAGCACCGCACATATATCATTAGAAAGCTATTTCAATATAATAAGAAGATAATATTGTTACCAGCATTATGGCGAAATTACATTGCCATATTTTTATCAAAAAATGAGGGCTGAACAAAATTGTTTACAAGGTCAATAAGCACCACACATATATGATTAGAAAGCTATTTCAATATACTACAATATTTATTTAAGCGGATCATTTCAAATCGATTTGAGAAAAAAGTTACGGCGATGTTTCATAGGTTAGGTTATTTTGTGTAAAATATTATTATTATATAAACGAGCAAGTAGATTGCTTAAAAACATAGGGTATAATTATTAGTATTCTATTTTACATATCGTCATCCGCAATTACGTCCATTAAATTGGCTGCGTGAAAAGCCGATGCCTGCCAAATCCCAAGTGGCACACCACGGATACTATGTGGACACAGCTCCCTACTGTGCCCAGTCAAGTAAGTGCAGTAATAATGAGACGTTGCATCTGTGCCTTTTAGATTTCTGTTGTACTAAAACATAGCTGTAGTAAGTTTTTACTGGTTTAAACTGCATATGTACTCCTAATAACTATACATTTTGCGACATATTATAAAAATGCAAATTGGTTAGCCCGTTACCTTGAAATGTTTTATATCAAGTACAGCCCGTCATTTATATATTCCCCGCAGTATAACTTTAAATGATATGATCCTAATGTAAGCATTATGACATCACCCTCTGTATGTTGAGAAAATTCCTGCACTTGAGGATCATTCGCGTCTATTTTATTGAAACCTACCATTTATCTATTTAGATGCCTTTCGTTTATAGAATCCAATATTGCGACTGCATTTACGTTGTAAACAAAGGAAATGTGAAAAGCATTTATCAAAGCACAAGCCTTTCTAAAATCTGGGACTAATTTTCGTAAAGTGGTATTAAAATAATATTAGCGGAACAGTTTTTTACTTCATACATTCGTTAGCGTCAGCATTTATTTATCTACCCATCTACCTTAGTTGCTTCATACTAGTATATACCTGCATATACTTATCTACCTATTTAGTTTGTTATTTTCTTGCGTACATAAAGACAAGTCGACCGAGTCCAAACTCGATGAGTTTATTCTTCATTACTGAAGAGTTGCTGGTACCACTTTCACGTCATCAATGTACCCTGATTTTGTTTAAAAGCAGATTTATATCGCCTTTTGTCGTGGCAAAAGTTTAGAGACTTGTTAGATTATCACTAGACACATATCATCCAATCTAGTAACTGTTCTGTTCACGGTTGAGGAATTCTGTGATGAAATTTAAATTTTCACAGTCGAATTTCAATTAAACTTTTATGATGCCCTACAGGAGATATATTCCTGCAAATAAAAAAAGAAACATTCAAATTGGTTGATTAATGCGAGGAATGAAGATACGAGTTAATACACAAAAAATGGTTGTGTATACTTACCTACCTATATACTTTGTTACTTTCTTGCTTTTATCAAGACAAGTCAAACGAGTACAAAGTCGATGAGTTTACTCCACATCCGTGATGAAATCCTGTCACCACTTTCCGACTCCATCATTGTACCCTAATTTTGTTAAAGAGCAAATTTGCTCACTCTTAGTCGTGTCATATTATATTATAATTACACTTATATCATCTAAATTCGATTCTAGTACCTATGCTGTCGTCAGATGCTAAGAAATTTTATGATGTACCTTCAATTACCATGGTCAAATTCTAACTATATATAGGGAACCAATTTTCTAATATAGGGAACCAATTTTCATGGAGGTATAAGTATAAGTTTCAAATCAAGAAAAGAATCATCATTGGTTACTGGTTGGCACTATTAAGTAATAAAGAAGGAAACAAAATTTCCAGAATTATAATATCATAAAAAATGAAATTATTCCGTAAAATAAGATATCAAATCTTATAACAGCAACTTTTTTGGTGTTTCCATCAAGATTGCGCGATGTCTGATACCAAAATTCAAATTTAATCACAGTTGCATTGACCGAATTACGTTTCGAATTGTATGAGATAAGTAACAATGTACGTATATCTAAATTTGTGACATTGACAAGAGAAACTTATAATCGAATTGATAAAATTACTTCTTTGCCTATCGTTGTTTTCTTTCGACCTTAATATCTAGCTCAAAGTATTTACAGCAGTGATAAAACTAAGCCTCTAATACAAGCGATCCATATCTATAATTTCATAATGGGTTCGTAAAACCTATTATAAATAGTTTCACTAGCTTCCACATATGTTGCTTCGCGATCCTTCTTCTTTGTTCTTTTTCTTCTTTACCATGTTCTAGGAGGTCTATATATCTCTATATACACCTTCATTCTATACCACTTCCCTCAACTTTATGTTTTTTCCGATCATTTTACTAGAGCTGTTCTTTTGATGTCATTGTATCAACACATATTTGGCTTTCTTGTGGATGCTTTTTACCATACGGTTTCTATCCCGCGAGCACTTTATGCCACGAGTCCTGCTTTCTGGCAACGCGGTCAGCCCATTGCCACTTAAGCTTCGCATTATCTTTGATGACGTCCGCAACTCTGCTCTTCTCTCTGAGCCTCTTCCTCTTTGGATCTCTCAGCGTGTCCTGCACTAGTTTTCTTTCGTTTGCTCTCTGAGCCACTCTGAGCTTGGCGATGATTTCTTTTGTAAACACCCAGGCTGCAGCCCCATATAAAAATGCTGATAGGATACACTGGCCATGTATGCAAGCTTTCTATTCAGCCTTAATTTTAATTTCGCAGGTAAATTAAATTTTGGAGAAGGCTGCCCGCGCTAGTCTTGTGTCTTATGCTATTTCGTTGGTTTTATTTTCTTTCCCCATAACACCTCTTGACCAAGATATTTGTACTTCTGTACTCTTTCTATAACTATTATGTTTATATTAATGCTCACCGTATTATTTGAACAGTTAATCATAATCTTGGTTTTGTCCGAGTTTATTTCCAACCCAACCCTCAGAAGCATCGTTTAGTTCTTGCATAATGGTTTCGAGGTTACTCGGGCCGTTTGAAAATAGGAAAATTCGTCAGCGAATCTTAGATTGCTGAGTCCCTTTCTTGCTATATTACAACAACGACTTCTCCAATGCAGTATTCTGAATATGTCCTACACCAGTTTAAACAGTTTCGGAGAGAGAATATCTCCCTGTCTCCTCTCTCACTAATTTGGTTTCAGGTGGAAGGTCACTTCCAAACTTCATTTTGGTAAATGTTCTCTATCAGATGAGATTACCGGTGGTGTATTCTGGTATTTTGTAAAAACTGAATTACTCCACCAATCCGTCTGCCTTTTTCTCCACCAATCCGTCTACTAAAACTCAAACTTCGCCAAACTTCTCCTAAATCAAGTCTCCCAAGATTTTAGTTCAAATATTAATTTCACACACAGTCTCCTAAATATAAAAGTTAAAAAAATACGGTACGCATGTTCGAAATTCTGCACAGAAGCAAAAAATTTGGACAAAACTAAATTTTGCCGCGTCGTTGAATGGAGACTCAGAGCCATATGATTTTGTTTCATACTTTTTATATCGATTTTGTTTTTAAATACCCAGGAAATTACCCATAAATATTATTTCTTCTTAATTTATAATTTCACTCGACGGCTATTTTACGAGTTACATAGTAAATCTTTATAGCGAAGAGGCAATTTTATTATCTTCGTGATTAAAGCCAGTATTTTATATCTGATTTTGAAATATCGGGGGATTAAAATGTTTAAAAAACGTTGTACTATACGATAAAAAAATCATATCAAATCCAGTCTGTAATATTTTGATCTTTTTATCACTTATTTTGCTCATTTTAGTTATTACAATTTTTTTTTGTAAAATAAATTTTTTTTTCGCAAAAGTTTAAATAAATAATTTTTGTTATAAATTCTACTTAAAACTAAGTTATATAGTTTTAAAATCTTTTTTAGTTACCGAAATATAGTACTACCTTTTTTTAAATTAAGGTCTAAATACAACATCCATTTAAGAATGGAAATTCTTAGACCGAAATCAAGAATTACTTGTAGTATGGAACTAATATTAAATTTGTTATTTATTCTGTAGCTTATAGCTTTTTTGAGTCCCAAACCAAAGGTTTTAGTTGAGTGCCAATATGTAAGCCAAGTCTACTAAAGTGAAAACAATTTTCCAAAATTCATTACTTTGTTATTACCACAGCCTGCATGTGGAAAGCTATAAAACATCATGTCAACAAAAGAGTCAGAAATTTCTTAAGTTTTACATTAAAACACCTAATAGTGATATTATAAACTTACTCGACGTCTACAATTATAGTTGCCATGTCAGTAACTATAATCTAATATAACAAACACTTGTGACGATACCCATCTGATATAATAAATACTTGTGACGATACACATCTGATTTAATAGATACTAGTAACGACACACATCTGATATAATAGATACTTGCGAAGTTTAGTTCCTTGTGACGATACACATCTGATATAATAGATACTTGCGAAGTTTAGATAATTGTGCCTATGGGTATCCATCTGATATAATAGATACTTGTGACTACACACGTCTGATACAATAGATACTTGCGAAGTTTAGATAATTGTGCCTATGAGTATCCATCTGATATAATAGATACTTGTGACTACACATATCTGATATAATAGATACTTGTGAAGTTCACTAGATTTCCATACTGGCATCTTTATAAACACTTTTATATAAAACTCCGTATGTCTTTGACTTGAGATTTAATTTCAAACTCATATTCCATGATCAAAATCAGCAATTTTTTTGTTATGCTGTATTTCTATTTTTATTTCGTTACAACTCACTATAAACAAATTGTAAATCTTTTGAATATAATTTCCGCCCCAAAATTAATTCAGTAGATACAATATCAAAACACAACGTCAAAATTCTCCAAGACCTCATCATTTCAGACACTTTTGTTTTGAAAATGTCTATCTTTTAAGCTCATTCATGGTCACAACTGCTGTTAATGACAATAAACAAGGTAATAGTGGAAGTAGATTTTATCTAAACTATAGCTAAGCTAGCATGATGTATTTCAAAGTCAAGCTAGCCAAAACAAGAAAAAAAAGACATAAAATGAATAACTCATGAGCTGAACAAACATTAGCGAGAAACATTCATAGAAGCATGAATCCTCTTATTAATAAAAGTTCTTAGAAATGACAATGTTGCTATCTTTTTATCTTTTAATATAAACACTGTATTACACTCCAATTACTGGCATGCAAAAAAAATTAAAATTGTTCTTTAAAATATATCCAAAATTAAAAAAAATAATGTGAAAAAATTATCTTCCCCAAGCGACAACAAAAAGTTGCAAAGTGTCTCTTTTGTTGTCTGGTGAGCGCCAGAAAAGCGACTAAAAGAAATGACGTGGTAAAATATTGATCCCTGTAGTGCCACTATCGCTATCTTTTCTTGCAGCTTTTCTTTTTGCTTGCTGCGTTTAAAGAAATTTATTTTTTTTGTCTGGAAATTTCAGCGGAAACTAATAACGTCCTACGTGAAGATATAAAAGGATTTTATTCACATATAATCAAATAATTTACTCTTTACATAAAAAAGAGTAATGTAAAAAAATTTATTCTAATATCCAAAAAAAGAAATGCATTTATATAAATAGGAACTGTACAGTTTTTCGTTGTAATTTTCGTCTATCCGTCTAATTGTCTCTTCATATGCGCACCAAGCTATAACTATTGGTTTTATTTTGAAGCAATTTTCAATAATGAACAGCCCAGATGATGTTCTCAGATAAAAAATAAAGTACCTATTTTATTTCGAAAAATTAATAAATTTTCTGCTTGTCTGCACTCATATTACATTTTAACTAATAATTAAGTTATTTTGAACTAACTTTTTATTAAATCTGCAAATTCAAGCACACTTTCAAAATTGTAATTTGGAAAAAGTTCAAAATCTTTCTTCTCAAGTATGTTATATGAAAATCAAGCAAGTGTAATAACGTTCTTTTGATAAAAAATAAAAAAATACAATACTTCATCATTTACGGAAAACGTGCTTTCATCATTTAAAGAAAATGTGATTTCTGTTTTCCGTTTTTTTAGAGTTTCGTACCTTAAAAGGAGAAGCGGGACCCTTATAAGATCACTTACGTGTCTGTCCGCGTGTCCTCCGCGTAAACTCTTGACGTAGAAATTTTGCACAATAACAATATGTTAAATATATTTAGCGTTAATTTTGTAGAAATTAATTATTCACAATTAAATGAAACTACGTGATGTAGTATTATTTCTACTTTCTTTACCACGACCTAGGTTTCGTTGTATCACAACATCTTCAGGTGGGATATTAGCAAAGATTTTTTCTTAGATTAAATCCTGTCACAAACAGCCTGTAATATTTTGATCTTTTCATCACTTCTTTTGCTCATTTTAGCATTAAATTTTTTTTGTAAAATACATTTTTTTTAGAAGATGTTGTAATACAACGAAACCTAGGTCGTGGTAAAGAACTTAAAGAAAGTAGAAATAATACTACGTCACGTAGTTTCATTTAATTGTGAATAATAAAATATATTAACCTACGCATATCGCCCGTACATTAGCTAAAATCCAAAATTTAAGAGGGGGGGGCTATTAAGTACTCGAAATTTTTATTAACAGTGCGGGGTGTCGTGATTATATCTTCAGAGATAACTAAGAAATATATATATATATATATATATATATATATATATATATATATATATATATATATATATATATATATATATATATATATATATATACATATATATATATATATATATATATATATATATATATATATAAAACTACTCAAATTAGAATAATAAAAAATATGGGTTTTTGGAAGTCCACGAAAAGGTTGAAGGAATGATTCTAGATTTCATAATTTTCTAACTATACTCCATGTGGTTACGCTAATAAAAGGTGTAGTAAATAAGAATATATAGTTCCAAAAGATGCATTTTCATTTTTCTATTTTTGGAGCCGATTTTCTCAGACACCATGTAATATAGAAACTTGAAAGCTGAATGCCAGCTTCTTATTACTAAACCCATATGATTTTTTTTTAAATATTCATGTAACAATTAAATAAGAAATAAATAAAAGTTTTAAAATGTTTTTTTTTCTCATTATATATACCATGCGAAGTATCGTTTGAACACATTCGCTAAGCCTTTTAATTCCTTGTTATGAGGAATGTAAAAATATTTTTTCCGGAATTTTTAATTGCATATTTAAAAAGATATTCTATGAAGTATGCAAAAATATTAAATACTGGCCATTTTTTCCCGAAACTATTGAGCCAGAAATCATTAAAAAATAGGGTTAGTAAAGTCTGATTGCAAGATTACAGGAAAATTGTAGCAGTTATCCTATATCTAATAATTTTTTTTAAATATGCCCTACGTTTTTACACTTGTGAAAGTTATAGTATATAGTACGTTGCTATATATTTACATTATGAAAAATTAATATTTGTAAATATTTTAATAGAAATCAAATATATATAAATGACGTAACGTGTACGGAACCCTTAACTCGTTCTTGACAGGTCTTTCTATTTTAATGAACTTCTCAAAAAAGAAATCCTTTTATTTAGTGTACTTAAGTAATTTTCAAAATTTTCCAGCAAGTGCTTATATACATAGTATATTTTTCGAATAAAAATAAATGTTAGTCTACTTAGTTTTTCAGTGACATAAAACAGAATAAATTATAATTTAAGTACGTCTATGTTACGTGATACAAGATTTTATAAAACAAACTATATTTACATAGGCACAACAATGACCTCTCTGTGCTCATTTAATTGACTCCACATTTCTTGCTCGATTTACTAAAATAGCAACATAGTGATTTAGCTTTTTGATGGCAACATTTCTATGTTTCAGTTGTACGTAGCGGACGTGTTTACGTAACTCGAAACAATGGATGTTAACGTGAGTACAGGTCATAAAATTTTATTTGACTTACTTTGTATGTGAGCGCCAGTTATTATACAACTTGTCAATACGAGTTGAATATGTACAATGGCTTACTTCTGGATCTTAAGGGAAATGTCCTGATAGTTAAATACAAAGGTTTACAGGCTTACTGTACCGGATGATATTGATACGTATTTCTAGTTGTATCCGGTTCTTTAATGACTATTTTCTTTTATCCTTGAAATTAATTTCTTAAACATGTAATTAAAAAATAATACCGAAATAAAGTTAACAATTTCTTAAAAACTCGTAAAACCAGAGACAACTCAAGAGTCCGAACTCAAAATATTAATCAATAACAACGAATTTTTACTGCTTGAGCGTGGCTTACAAACCCTTTTTCGCTGAACCTGCCAGGAATATATCCATTTTATGTACAATTTGTCATAGAGTGTAAATTTGGACAAAATTCTCATACTCAAGTCTCTTCATTTGTTGTCAAAATGTCGCCAAGCGGTATTTATTGCTTGAAGCGTAATTTTACGTAAAATAATTAACTTTTTTGATGCAAATTAATAAAAAAAAAGCAGACATATGTAATCAAATTAACAAAAACAAATTAACAAATTTTCCATCGATACACAAAGTTTAAAGATATTAAAAATTTAGGAGTGTTTAAAGAAAGATCCACACATTAATGCTTAAAGTACTAACTACGCATGAAGCATAATGATTTTTAAAAATAATGAATGCAAAACGATGTGTAAAATAAGAAAGGGGAATGTAATTATAGAAGAAGTGGTAGGAAAGTTCATCGCCAAGGGAAGCAAAGGAACAGTAGTACTCGTACATATAATCGAACTAGTAAAAGGCGTTTTTAACAAAAATATCAAATAATTCGAGATACTGAACAGTGTTACATATACTGAAAAAAGTTTTAATGTTAAAGAAGGACGGAATGATGTAATTAGGAATCTTTGCTAATAGCCCACCTGAAGATATTGTAATACAACGAAACCTAGGTGGTGGTAAATAACTTAAAGAAAGTAGAAATAATACTACTTCACGTAGCTTCATTTAATTGTAATCACAAAATACTTGCAGAAGTTAGTGATGAGATATTCCACTTGAATATAATGTCGAAGAGACCATTGCAATCAATGAAGAACGAGTATTTAACCTTGCAGAATTTCGTAAGGCACATGTGACGTATTGCCTTTTTAAGAATCACCATCGTGAATTTTAACTCACGGATACTTAACGTGTGTGCTGAAAAGGAGCATCGTAATATTTGCAAAATCTTATTTGCTTCCAATTTTGTGTATAAAATTTTAGACCATATCAATTTACCAACATTTATTTTAAGTACAGTCATCACTGTGACCGGTATAATAATATTTCGGTTGTAATAACCGATTGCAACCGGTATTTCAGTTGTAATAACTGATTGCAACCGGTATTTCGGTTGTAATAACCGATTGCAACCGGGATATTCCGGTTGTAATAACCGTCACTGAAATATCGGTTGGGTAATAAATTTCGGTAAAATATAAAATGCACCTTGTTGCGTTACTTCAAACTTAACATGTTCTTGTATATTCTGTAGTATATTTCAACCGCTTTTTTTGAAACAATTTTTTAGAGCTATCCGTGTGATTGTGGATACGACTACACCTACTACAAAATGTGCAAAATTTGTTTGTTTCTTTTTCGTTTATTCGGTAACATCTCTAGAACCACTGTCCGATTTCAAAAATTCTTTTTATGTTAGAAAATTCATATTTAGAGAAAAGTATACGTTTCATCGTCATGCTACGATTCATAGCCGCCATGCAGTGATAAAAATTGTAGCAGAAGTCGTGAAACGGTGCAGGGTACGGATATATTCTATATATACCCAATCCTGACGGCCAGTGTTGTTTTGCGAACGGAACGGAGTCGTTTAGTAATCGCAGGAAGAAGAGCAGTATAATTGAGATAATTCTATGCAGGTAAAGCCACGAGACAGAACTAGTAGTAAAACAAAAAAATCTCATCAAAATTTTTACAAACATTGTCAATCGCGTTAAGCTTAGTCATCTTTATATGATGAAACTTACTATTTTTTTACTAACGTGACTTACCTTAGTTACAACATATGTCGGAAGAGTCATTTTGGTAAAAATATTTAATAAAAAATGGCTACGTTCAACAATTTTTAAGAAAATATCGATCGATTTTATCGATTTTTTTTCAGATAGATAGAAGGAATAATTCTCCCCGATGGGAGGGCAATTGCCTCATGCTTCTTAACTTCTTTATATACAACACCATAAATGCAGATTATTTTGTAGTAAAAAATTATATCTGAATTAATTGAATTAGATATATTTATTTACTCATTTGTAGAAAAACCCGTGCCCAACTTTCAGATTTATCCAGAGCGTCGGGCATGTCAAAGGATATAAGAACAAGTGGTTAGAAAATTTACAGATAATAACGAATAAGATAAAAGCACACAGCAATAGGCTAGTTAATATTTTGCAGTCTACTATACTTAAAATATGAATATTTTAGCAAAAAACAAACGTTCACAGGGTTTATTTTCCATTTTTATACACCCATTTAAATTTTCCACCAAAACACTTTGGTTTATCATGGCGTCTTGTATGACGTCACGTCTTGCCAAACAAATAGTTGTGAGGTTGAGTATGATAGTATGTGTTTATAAACCAACGTTTCTAATTACTTCAAAGTTTTACGAGTGCTGTACCGTGCCACAATGGGATAGTATGATAATCAGAACACCAAATAAATTATTTATTTACCTACCAAATAAGCATAAATACTGAAAAAATGGCTGCAACTGGGTAGACAGGACCCTAACTATTTGACTACAAGTTCTAGATTGTATTTTTGTGAAGACCACTTTGATAAAGTTTTTATTTCATATTTTTATAGTGTCAACGTTAATTTTATTTATTCTATTTTAATGTATCTAATTGATACATATGGCAGATTTATTGCTACGAGAGTAATCTTTTACAGTGAACTCCAGCACCGCTCGATGAGCAGCTGGGAACCCGGGTCCCCGCGGTGTGCTGCGCTGTCAAAGGCGGTATGTCTTGTGATCAACCCAACACACTACGGTGATTGCCATTTTATACGTAATTAAAGAGTTTAATATTATTTCAATATGACATTGATTTTTTTTGGTAAATAATCGTAAGACTTAACCTAAACACAAAGTTTAATTTTATAACATTTGTTTTTTTTATAGTCATGTATACAAATATTTGTTTATTACAGTTGCACAACGATAGGGAGAACTATATGGGTATCATATTAAGGAACATGTGTCATAAAAACTTTTGAAGCCAAAATTTGCTTTTAGCTTTTTCTTTTGACGTAACCTAAAATATATCTAATCAATAATCACACACACAACTAACAATTGTTTTTTAATAAACGATAAATTTAAATAAGTTGAGCTTAATTTAGTAATAAATATGCTTACACTGAAGTTTTGATATTTCGAAATTTTCTCAGCAGAATTCAGTGTTCGAAACGAAAAACATTCCGAGGATCATCGCCTCAATTTTGGGCAAATAATTGCTATTTGCTTTTGTAAAACCTTCTTCCATCACAAATAATTATAGACATCTTCTTATTATGTCATAAAACTCTTAAAAATAAATCAAAATGAACGGAAAAGAGCAAAAATTTCGAAGCTGCGATATCAATAATAACTTGTTTGACAAGATACGATGTCATGCGTTCTAATTACTGCTCGATGTCACGTGATCAATGTATTTAATTGCACTTACTTATTTCCATAAAATGTTAAATAATTTTAACATTTTAGTGATTAAACTTGATATTCGTAATATTTAAACCTCCATCTGACTTCAACTGTGTAGAACAAAAATATATCAGGAATTTATTTAGTGGCAACTACCCTATCCAAATAAACATCACTCTAACTACCGATCTGTCGTAAACTACCAAGCATCTCTATAACCTCATTCTTGAAGTACCCCATAGAGTAGTATATGTCATAATATTGTGTTGAACAATGTGAGTGACCGAAAGATAGTTGAACGCTGCTGAGTATACCTACGCGCCCTAAGGAGATTAAATAAACTGTGACATTGTACTTTCATGTAACAGCCAGGAACGCTACCTACATATTAGAGGTGAGACGTATTTATTGTCTCTCGATATCTCAGATCAAAATACGTACTTGGTATGCAAGTATTATATTTCAGATCAAAATACGTACTTGGTATCGTAAATTCATGTATGGTATGACCGACCGGACGTTCGTACAATGCTTACTTTATCGAGCTGAGGCATAACCCTACCCCTCTTTGCCTAGCTAGCTATAGTTATTTCACTCACGCATATCGTACGCAGGTTTTCTCGCTCTTTCATTTCTAAAACGTATATGAAATAAGGGACAAAGCGAACATATAAATACTTGTAAGTCTTAATACTTTCAAAGTATTTAATACGCGTATGTTAAACATACTCGTATACTCGTTTTACCCGTTACGTTTAGTATTGCACACTTCGCAGTTCGCGAACAAATATTTATTCAATACGACAAGTACGAGTATTTTAAAATAAGAATTTTAAGTACGGGGCTCTTTTTATCTAATGATTCAGCTTTTCTATTGGAAGAGTTGAGTGTGATTACATTCTAGTGGTCAAAGAAAATTAGAATACGTTTGGTTTTTACAACAAAATTTTAAACTTTAAGTCCTTATTCAAGTAGAATCGCAAATAATAATTATTCTTAAAATGAAAGTTTTATAGGACATTAGAGCATAACAACTATGAAAAAAAATCATGAACGAAGCAAAAAACAACCATAATGTGATTGAAAAAACAATTAAATTGAAGATGGTAAAAAAATACGTTTTCCATTTTTTAAATTACTTGATAAAAAATAGATCATGATAAAAAATGTGATCCATCTTTTAAATTAAAGGTAATTATTGTAAATTACGTGATTATTTTTTTTATATACGCTATCTAAATGAATGATTTTCCAAATTTATAATTTAGTTACCAATCCTAAACCTGGAGCCATAAATATTTATAGTAGTAGAATATCGCAATATGAATTATGAAGATATGAAAATAATCGTACCGCCCAAGGTTGTTACATATGGTAATATACCTATCCTATAGTCTTTAAATATTAAAACTAGTTATAGAAAAATATTTGCGAAAAGTCTTTTTTGGAGCAGTCGCAGCGGTAAGCCCCTTTAAGAATATTCACTGATAGAATACTACATCGCTTTTACACACACTTTTTTAAAAGAACCTCACAGGAAATTTTACTTTACTATATATGTGTCCACATCTACAATATAAATTACACAAACAATATTTAATATAACATATTTTCTACCTCTTATTGTTTACTGTTCATAGCACTGTTATTTTAATTTTCTCTTAAATACCAACATAAATAGAAGTAATTTTCTGTTTGACACTAATTCACTTCTAACAATTATCTGCAAATTATGATATCGTAATAATAAGTCTGTCATCGTTCAGAGTTTAAAATAAGGATATAATTTTAATTTAAAACATTATAAACAACGTTTTAATGAATTATAGTAAGATATTGAATATATTTGGTGTTAATTTTATAGAAATTCATTATTCATAATTAAGAACTTAAAGAAAGTAGAAATAATACTACATCACGTATAGTCCATTCAAATTGAAGATGGAATGTTTGTAAACAATCACTTTTGACAGTTCAGGTATTGCAAACCTTTTTCTTACATTCACGTTAGTAATTTAATGTGGATTTATTTGTGATTAAAAAAAATTTTTTTATTAGTGTACACATTTACACTGTATACATACGTAACTTATATTATATAGGTTATATTTTATATTTAAGAGAAATTCAGATAAGTAAGATGCGTTTCGAATAATTTATAAATATTACTGTTACATAACAGATATATAATAATACCAACAAAATTCCTCTCATACTTAATCCAGGCTTGAGACTGGCAGTCTTAAAGACTGGCGTATTTAAAAAGTTGTTGGTAGCCAAATCTCTACTAGTAATTCACCCTTGGCAAACCTTCATCAACTATCTGTCTATCTAATAAATAATATTCTATCATACTAACAAATAATACTTTATTTTCTAAGTATATTAGTAATAGTAGTTTAACGAAATGTTAGTTAGAACACAGAAAATGAAATTATTACAAAATAAAACAAATATTACTTAATTTTCAAGAAATGACTAAAACAACTTTTAAAAACATAAAATACACTAATGTGTAAAAATAAACCAAATACGTTAACATTCTAAGAAAAAAATACAACAATTACATCACAAAGAACTCAAAATATATATTATAAATACACAAAGTACACTAATATTTCACATTACTATATAGAAATACACTAATATTTCATAGAAAAATTGCACTAGTGTTACAATCAAATCATAATGAACTTAATACACAAGATACATATTTATATTTTTAAAAAACCACAAATACTTTATTATTTCACAGAAAACAATTAACCACAGTGCACATGAACATGAATTTCACGTTTTAAGTTCATTGTGATGAACATGAATCATCACAATGAACTTAAAACGTGAAATCACTAAAATATTTAATATAAATACACTACATACTTCATAACAATTACAGATTATCACACTTATATTACAGAAATATCAGATTCTGCGCTTTTTCTATTACGTTTCTGGTATGGGAATTTCAATTTCTTTAAAATATTGTAGAACGTCGTCCTTTTGAAATTAGGTAAGGCCTCATCGTTGTTCACCTCCATAAGAACCTAGTCGATCGTAGGTAGTTCATTTTTAAAATAAAAAGTATGGACTTTACGTCTAATCGCGCTCAGCTCTAGATCATCCAATTTTTCAAATTTTGTCAATCTTGGCGGGTGCGGCAAAGGCGAGCGGATGCGTTCTATATTCCCGAACTGTATTGTACACTGTGTTAGACCAACACCGGTAATTTCAGCCATTTGCTTTGCTACGTATTTTTTGGAAATGTTTTTTCCTTGGGCGTAATCTTTTCTACGTATTTGTATACGTTTATTAAAGTGTTTTTTTCTTTCGAGCTTAAAGCATTCTTCTTAGAGCGTTTCTTCATGGGCGATGAAAATGTTAGAATCCCGCCGCTAGTACCTGGTACATACGCCATTTTATTTACACAATAAAAATACACTTTAACAATAACACATATTATTATATAACAAACCGAACTTAACGCTATGAAACAAACAATAATATAATAAACTTAATGTAATACAAAGTAATGAAAACAATTTACAAAACGCCAAAAAATCAGCGAGTAATAATTGCAAACGTCAAAGTCGTTCAAAATTCCAATGGGAAAATACGTTCGCTAGTGCGGACTGGAACATCGACGCTTCGCCGTCATGTTGTTCTTTTTGCTAGCGGTGCGCGCCAAAAGTTGGCATACATGCGAATACACAGTTAACAAAAAAATATAATTGATCCCCTGAATCTATAAGCAATTTGACATAAGAATTGTGATAAAATAAATAATGAGTATTGCAAATAATTATACTAGTTGTGCGCTCGGATTAATTCAAATTTATTTAGTTCTATGTACATTTCTATATGGCTTCTTCAATACCATTATGAAGTTTCGTGTTTGTGGAACAGATAAGACTGACGGATGATTATACGGATCCGCATTGGTTGTCCTCAAAGCAAAAATTAATAATTTAGTTTTACTAAACATACATATAATAAAAGTTAATGACATAATGTGCAGTAAACATTGTCATAACACTTTGACTTGTAGTGTAATCCTATATATACCGTTCCGACGTAGTTTTTATCGATAATAAAAAATTTTGAACATAACATATACCTGTCTCGCTCGAACAGTGCATACAGATCGTATTGTGTCACTAGTGCATATATATTCAAATTGCACTTAATCAATTACAGCCATCCGCTAACAATTGGGCGAAAAAATAAAATCAATTATTTTTTTCACAAATTGTCCTGCAAAATTCCTAAGCAAAAACCAGGTATTTTTATTTGATATGAAGCAGGTATCTTTATCTGATAAACTGAGGATTTTATAAAATTCCAACGAAAGTACGATTTTAAAATAGTAATTCACATGAAATGGCCAATTGAAAAATTTCACTGTTTTTACTCTAGATGTCGTAGCTAAATCTAGTGAGCGGCTGCTACCCGAACATGTACTTTGCTGTATACGTTGTGGTATTGAAAACAATTAAAAAGCATTTTTATCTTCAAAATTTAAATTTACTTCAGATTTTTTAGTTTATTGATATTTGATGTTGTAGTGTTAAGATTTATAAAATTTATTATGTTTTTACTATTTTTTCGTTGAATACAATAACCCATTGATAACATAACCTCAAATCGAATAACAAATTCATAAATGGCGCTAAATTTAGATTCCAGATTATACTTTCTAGATTATGCTTACATGATAATAATAAAAATGATAGAGTTATTGAAGAGATTTCAATGATACTTGAGGATCCTACGTCTGAACGGGTTCAAGAAGAACTTCCGCCAACAGTGCCTTTAACATAAAGATCTAATAAGGATGCTCACAAAAAGATACGCCTTCAAAGTACCTGACTAATATGTACCCAGTTGTAGAACTGCTTTATAGCGTCCGGAAACATGTGCAAGCAAGTAGCAAAGGTACTCGCATCCCAAGATTACATTAGAGAGAAAAAAGAGAAACTAAAAATAAAAAGATTATGAAGAAAAATCTTAATATTGAAAAGCAAAAAATGAAATTATATTCAAGTTCTGAGGAAGAAACGATAGAATTAGCCGGTGAAAATTGCGGTCCCGTAAATAATATATATGATACGTGGAATACGGTGAAAATTACTACGAAACTGAAAATATAAAAGATTAGCTGCTATGAATTGTTTGTAAATTATGGCCGCATATAAATTGCACTCCATTCAACAATTATTGTAATTCTTGTGGCAAAAAAATGAAGAAACAAGAAACGGAAAAGAAAAACTTGTACGAGAAAAAAGCAAAAAGTAATGGAAAAGGCAAAGGGAGAGGAAAAATGAGTCGGAAATTAAATGGCCATCTTATCCTTAAATGGGCGGCCAATTTCTAACAGATTTTAACATTTAAACTTTTAAAAAATACATTATCCTAAATTGCATATATAATTTGTAGACTACATTGAAAAATAGTTTAGTACCAACATTTATTTGAAAAGAAAATAACATGTCACAATGTTTGTTTAATTATCTATATGCCAAATATACCATAACTATATCTGCGTATACGGTAATCAAATCTAGAAATATAGCAGCGTAAGCTGACATATTGTAGCTATCTCACTCTAACGCCTTATAAAATTAGTGAATAGCATATATGGTCTAGATTTTTTTAGCGTCGAGATTTTGATTATTTTCACAAATTGTTTGAAACGCCTGACTATTTCGCAAAAAAAGTGTAGGGTTGCCAATTTTTCAGTGTAAAATTTTAGAATTCGTATCAATAAAATAATGGTATAATACTTGTATTTATAACATTTTTTATAGTGAGACTTTCTGAAGTTAATATTTTGATTATGTATATAGTTTAATAATACTCCGGGAATAATGCAATGAATTTTATAAATAGTTGTCAGCTGATCGAATATTATATTTGTGCCAACCATATTTTAACTGTCAAATTCGATTGTTTACAAACATTCCATCTTCAATTTGAATGGACTATAGTTTCGCTTAATTATCAATTATCGTCAGATTTAAATAGGTTTTGACAACCTATAAATATAATAAAACTGTTAACTATGCATGCCTGCGCATTGAACATATTTGCAAACAAAATAATTGGACTGATGTGATATAATGAATACCTTAAGATCATTTTTTGGTTTTTTGTCAGTTTGTTTTAGTAATTTTTGTACATCAGTGGTGAAATATAGTAGTGAACTTGAAAAACATTTAGTTTTTACTTTGTCGTAAATAGTTCACGCAAACAAAATATTCAAAAATTCACTTACGTTGCATTACTACGTGTCGTAAAAGTGTGTGGCTACGACGCGTAGTAATTACATAAATGTATAGTGTTTCCACATTAACATTAACAGAGGGCGCTACAAATAATCTTTTCCATCATTATTACTACTAACGGAAATATCTGAACAAGATAAACAGTTTTAGATAAAGTTTCAAAAGAATATGTGCAATTTGACCTTTTTCTATTACGGATTATACACTGTTAACATTAGATAAACCTTATCCATGATAGAATATGTGAGAAAGTGTATATACAAAATTTGATAACAAACCATCAAGATCAGTGGATAACCTACATTTTAGTTAACCATAGTTATAGTCCATTCTATTCCAAAAGAGAACGCTTATACGCACAACGATCTGACTCAAGGTATGGTTGGCACAAGTATACACGGTGTCCGGGAATAAGTCTCGGACAAAGAAAGACGTTATTCCTTAACTGAAAAATAGTAACCGTTTGTGGAAGTTTAATTAAAATAAATAAAATTTAAAACATGACTTTTTTTTAGAAAATTGAAAATAATATCAAAATAAATCATTTTTCATCTTTTTCGTACATACGATACTTGCGCACGTTGTTCAGCGCCGCTAGGGGAATAACCCGCGAAAAGCTGCGAAGACATCGCTTTTGCGGGTAAACACCGCACTCCGGACAAGTATTGAGTGTATTAAAAAGAGTTATGTATAATTTCTTTTTGGACTCAATTAGAAAAAGGGCGTGTTTTACGTTTTATTTCAACGATAATTTATTCCTTTATAGCTAATGAATAGCGTCTATCTTTGTTCAACATCTATTGTCGGACACCGTGTATATTTAATCAGCTGGCTATTATTTAAAAAAATCCCTTGAATTATACCCATTTATATTATTAAACTCCATATTATAATCGCTACCACAACTTAAAAAACTATGGTTATAAATATTTTTTGTGAAATTTATTGTGAAATTTACAGGTGAAAAATGAACAACCCTCACCATCCATCCCACGAGACTCACAGGTATAAAGTATTCAAAAAAATATTCGATATTTTTATGCGTACGAAGTCTATCTATATCTATACATGCTACTCATACATATAAGTACATATTTACTTTACAACGTGTTGGAGTGAGATAACTGCAACGAGGGAATTTCAATTTTACACATATTCAATTGTACATATCTCACATACAAATATATAGGATATTTGGTGTAAGAATAGAGAAACAAAAAGACCTGCGATATGCTGTTTTGTTTCTAAATAAATATTGCTGTTATGTTGCAGATTAGAATGTATATTTTTTTGTACACCCTAGTGGCAGGGTTTTTTTATAATAGCTAAGTTTTCGCTCTTATTTTACTGTATATATTTGAAGGTTATTTTTAATGCTAGACATTTTATTTAAAAAACAAATGACATCAGAAAAAATGCTAATATTAATGCTCCCTAAAACGTTAGGGCCCATCTAAAAGGTTATTAGTCCAATTTCCTTCAAGGTGCTTAATCATGTATAAATTCTATTTAATCTAATAGTAAATTATTAAATACACCTTCCTTCTATTTAAAAAATAAAAAACCATTACCAATATAAATTTTTTTTTTAAATTTACAGATAAAGAAATCACATTGCTAAAGTGAACATAATAAACTATTTACAATAATTGAACTGTCATTTTGCTATGTTTACAACCATTCTTTTTTGGAATGAAATGAAATATGGGTACCTATCAATGCATTTTTCACACATGGCAGATTCAAGTAAAAATTCACGTGGTGATTTAATCTGTTAAAACGGTTGACAACTCGATAACAGTTGAACAGAAGTATTTATAAAATACTTCTGTTTAACTGTTTCTGTTTTTATCGAGTTTCTGTGAAACAACAACTCGATAAAAACAGAAGTATTAACAAGTATTTATTTTATGGGTCAATTTTCAGTTTATAGCCCTGTAATCTCTAGGCACAATAGCTTAATCGTGACTTGCGTCAAACTTTTATTGCAAATTCCGCGTATTTAGTGTGCTAGAGTCGTTACATTGTCATAAAGCTAGTTTTCCTATTTGCATAAAATCTACCAAATATAACAGAACTGTAGAGGAAAAAGGGGTGTGTTAGAGCAAGCACGATAGAAGGGAAACGTATTACGTTTTGTGAACAAAACAAATGTATATTTTTGTTTAAAAACTATCCGGAATAGTTAAAAAACACATAAACTTAAGTTTATTGATCAAAATTTTCTTTGTCACCTTCAAAGTAATCACCATTTTTTGCAATACAACTGTGATATCGCCGGACTCACTCTTCCATATACTTCTCATAGGCCGAAAGTGATATAGCCTTTAATTCCCGCTGAGAATTCCGTTTGATGTCTTCAATAGAGTCAAAACGGTATCCACAGAGTAGCAATTTCAGTTTTAGAAACAGGAGGAAGTCACACGGGGCTAAATCCGGTGAACACGGTAGATAGTCGACGGTATTTTATGACTTTGTACTCACAATTATGTGACTTTGTACTCACAATTATGTCGAGAAAACATATCTGAAAATATGTTTTCTCTCTAAAAAAGGTCTCTGATTTTGATGTTCGCATCGTCTAGTGCCACTCGCATGTTGTATTTACGATATAGTCGAGTGACCATAGACTTTTTAAAATGTTTTTAGCGACTGAGCATAGGAAATTTTGTTTGAAACCCAAAATTTAAAACAAACATTTCGTTTATTTAATTTATCCATAATACAATTCACAGGGCAACTTTGAGGTCGACCTATTACGACAGCTGCTCTAAACACATTAGTTGACAAATGGCGCTCAATTTTGGCTTGATAACTAAGGAAAGTTCTACCAATTTAACGAAAAAAATTACCGATTTCTTTCAGCGGTTCATTTAAATGACAATTCCGAAGAGCTTTAATACAGAAATACTTTGAAAGATAGTATCATAAGATAATAAAATATGGACACATGCTACACCATGCAAACCAAAGAATTTAGATAATTTATATTAAATATCTTTTGATGCAACTACTAAAGAACAAAGAGCTTATCTATTTCTGATATATAAAGCGGAAAAGTTTGTTTGTTTGTTCGCACTAATCTTTAACACCACACGTTCGACCCCTTTATGTTATTTTGAGGAAAATTGTAAGCTATATAACATCACGTTTTAAGTTATAGGGGAAAAGCCGTAACAACTGTATTAGAAGTCTGGAAATGCTGATTAAACGGTACAAGGTGGTACGGTACCCCCACACCGTACACCCGAACGACCGTATCGATTAAGAGAGGAACTTTTTTCTCACAGCCAAGTTTGCCTTGCTTTGTCTAGATCAGGCAGTGGTGAAAACCAGTTTATATTTACATCCAAGAGAAAGATAATGGATAATATTGCATATTCCGAAGCATTATAAGGAAGGAATTTTGTACATAATTTTAGAAAATCTTATTCAAAATAATTAGACTCGTAATTAAAATAATTCTATGCGGATAAAACTGCCCAGCACGCCTAATTTTATTATAGAGTGTGAATTCACGTTTCACACTGAGACATTATTCTGCAGATTTTTCGATGGGTTAATGAATTTCTATTACTTTCTGACACTTCACCGAAATATTGCGTTATCCAAACGCCATATATCGGCTGACTTATGTGAAAATTAAATGACTAATTCTAACATTCGTTGAAATTCATTTTGAAGATCGAACTAAAGGTACACCTTGTTTAGACCTAAAGATACACCTCGTTTAGAATTAAAGATACACCTCGTTCAGGATTAAAGATACACCTCATTTAGAACTAAAGATACACCTCGTTAGAACTAAAGATACACCTTGTTTAGAACTAAAGATCCAACTCGTTTAGAACTAAAGATACACCTCGTTTAGAACTAAAGATACATCTGGTTTATAAATAAAGATGCACCAAGTTTAGAACTAAAGATACACCTCCTTTAGAACTAAAGATACACCTCGTATAGAACTGAAGATACACCTCGTATAGATCATAATATCGTTTTCCTCGACGTTAAGTTTCACTTTAGAGCTAAAATAACGGATCTAACAAAGAACAATGTCGCTAATTGATTATTGTTTAACAGAAAAAAACCTGGGATCATCAAATTCTCTTGGGTATTGAATACTTACTGAGGTATATTTTCTCTAAATATATGGATCAAAGAATTTCATTTACTTTCTGAAGTAAAATTTGTTTTGTAAGCGGAACACTTTACCGGCGTATTCCGCTACACTAACTAGCACTTCACAACACACACAACATTCGTTGATATTAATACTGAAGCTTGACCTAAAGACCACAAATCATCTTTTCTATTATTTTAATAGCTTAAACCCATAATTTTTTGAATTGTTATCCTGGGATAATTCTAAATATCACGTACATTTTTATAAATAATCTTCCTATTTAAATACAAGTCCTATATTTAAAATTGACATCGTGTAATATTAATGCATGACTCAGACGAGCAACAATAATCGGAGTATATAGAACATGAGATATTTAATACATTAACGCTTACGTCCTAATAATAGCGATCCCTCCAATAAAATTAGAGTGACTATATATATATATATATATATATATATATATATATATATATATATATACATGTAAATGTAAAAAACGTATAATATAGGTGATTATGTGCATCAGACTGAAAAAAAAAATATTAATGAGCCGTATGATAATTCCTAATCATTTGTGAGAAAAATCATTGTCAAATTTTCGATTCCAACAAAAAAATTATTTTTTTACATAAACATGCTTCAAATATTATTCAGTTTGAAGCGCAGAATCATTATACATATACGAAGCATAATACACATGTTCTTTGCTACATCTGTGTATTATATTATTTATAAATAAATCATTCAATCGTTGAGTAACAGAACTTAGCAAATAAAATTTTTGCGATTTTTTTAATTTTTCTTTAATTCTCACCAATTTACCAAATTCAAACTGACGCGTCTAATATAGACGTTAAACACTAGTATCAAGTCGAAAACATACTTAGGTATAATCTTTAGCTTATTAAAAGTCATGGAAAAACTGTCAGTCAAGGAAAAACTGCCATAAAGGAGCCGCAATGAAAAATATATCCATTTTTTATCATAAATATAAACCAAGCGTTTAAAAATTTTGTAAATTGGTGAGAATTTAAAAAATCAAAAGTGAACAAAACTTTTATATAGAATGTTCCATTCATTTATCAATTTGCATGATGATGAAAGAATCTATTTCTAATATATGGATCCTCCGTGTCTTTAATGCAACCGCATAAAAGACACGGAGGACGAAAAAAGAGGAGGTCAAAGAGACGGAAAATTAAGATGAGCCTAGGGTTCCTAGGCTCATCTTAATTTTCCGATTTAACTTATTAACACATCATTTAACTTTTTATATGCCATCAATTACGAGTACACTTCACATCACGTAGCATCACGCACTCATTCCGTCATCGCCCAGTCATCTGACACGTTGATAATGAGTCTCTGTTACGATATATACAATACCACTTCTAAAAATCCTAGTCGTCGGAGCAGTATTACGCCATTGTCACGCATGTATCAAAAAGGTCTTTATAGGTAACTTATTGGCCTCCGGCTTTTACTGATTCCAAGATAAACACGTTTATCGTAAGTTTTCAAATTTACTGCAGACTTAATTCGTTTTATCTTATCCATCTGAACGGTATTTAGATAAATAAGTTATTATATAAATGTATTTAAGAATTCTTCTTCTGCGTCTGGGTGATTTCCATTACTTTCCATCAGAGATATTAACTTCAAAGATATCATGAGTCGATACTCATATATATGGGTCTGCTGATCGATCAAAATCTTAGCTGGTACCCTCAAGTAAATGATATTAGTCGGCGTATCATCAGCAGAATGCACTCCCTCAAGTATCTTAACAATTTTATAGACGTTCGAACCAAAGCTCACTTCTGTCAAACACTCTTACTGCCACTGCTTGACTACGGAGATGTATGCTATTTAGACCTTGCTGACTATAAAATTAGAACGCCTTCAAAATTTGTGCATCCGATTTGTTTTTGGTTCCAAAAAATATGATCATGTATTTCAATTTAGAGCGCAACTTAAATTGACGGAAGTCCGTAATCGGCACAATCTTCACATTCTTACACTTCTCTATAATATTATGAATAATGCTACTTATCCAACTTATCTTAGAAGTAGATTTAGTTACTTGCCTGCACACGGTATAGGGCTACGCTCTGAAAACTAGCTCAGTCTTATTTTTCCCATACATACAACCACTTTTATGAAAACTCCTTCGCTGTCCAAGCTAATAAGACTTTGGAATCGACTAGGTCCGGATACCAGGAACTCGTCCTCCTTAAATGTATTCAAAGATCGTCTGAAGAAGTCCTTCCTTTCATAGTCCCTCTATCCTATTCCGTATCCGTTCCTAATTCCATTTTGTTCCCCATTTTCCTATTATAACAAGATTTATAATTAACTATTTTTTTGTTTTGTATTATTCATATCTAGCTTAGTTTTGCTTATTTATTATGTGTTATGAAAATTTTTTGTTTCGTTTTTTTTTATTAATGTCTTTTACAATCATTCACATCACATAATGTTTATATTTAATCAATGTGATTGACTGGAAGAAATTGCTCTTGTAGCAATAAGTCCGCCAAATGTATGTATTATATGTACGTTAAAGTATAAATAAATAAATAATTGAATATGTACATACACTTCTGAATAGGTTTTTAGTTAAGGGTTAAAAACTACAAAACTCTTGCCTTTTCCTTATATACGTTTATCTCATATATATTTATCCCTTATATACTACAGAACCGTCCACGTATGAAGACAGCTGACCTTACCAAGTTTAATATGTTTTTTGCAACGGTAAGGGGCAAAAAGGAAACATATCCTATGTCTTTTACCAACACGATCAGTTATGTTTTAAAAATGAGCAATTACCCTAAGTACTTCAATAAAAGTGAGGTGGAAAGTAAAACCTTGGGTTAAGTTGGTAATTAAATTCTATATTAACGCTTGTTATCGAGCGTACACTTAAAAGTTTGGTACTGATTGAGTTCAAATCTATTTAAGTTAGCACCTTTCCTTGAAAGCCAAAGCAAGAACACTACTATGTACATATCTGATAAGTTAACAACTTATAACTAAGAAGCAAGAAAAACTGATTTCTTTTAATCATTTATCATAGTTACACCTGAGACGTAAGTTCTCTTATTCCCAACGTTAACACATTTACCTAATATTGTATATATGTGGCGTTAATTTTATAGAAATTCATTATTCGCAATTAAATGAAACTACGTGATGTAGTATTATTTCTACTTTCTTTAAGTTCTTTACCACGACCTAGGTTTCGTTGTATTACATAATCTTCAGGTGGGCTCTTAGCAAAGATACCTGAAAATGTTGTAATACAACGAAACCTAAGTCGTGGTAAAGAACTTAAAGAAAGTAGAAATAATACTACATCACGTAGTTATATTTACCTAAATAAAAAAAGGAAAAGTCTAATTAGTTAATACTGATGTTACTTACCACATTGCCATGCATGATTTAGATTGTCCACAGCATCCCTAGAGTGTAATCTAATATTGTGTGACTGCTGATAAAATAATTTTAAAACAAACTGGTATTTAAACCTGTTGATTAGATCACCCAGTTTCCTCGTACACGTCGCGTTGTCATGAGCTCAATTGCTTCCGTATAACTCGGCGTTTAGTTCCATTGTGGAGTAGTTTAGATTAAAAATAACATATCTAACACAGAACAATGTCGCGGAATTATGATTATTGTTTAGCAGAAAAAACCGGGATTAGCAAATTTGTTTGTGTTACCGATACTTACCTGAGGTAGTAGTGTACTTCTTAGAAATTTATAAAAGTATTTAAAAACCTTAACAGAAACAAGAAATTTGGAAAATTTATTTTTTATCAAATTAAAAAATGTCTGCTTGGACTTTTATGGTCACTATAGATCCACAATTAAATGAAACTACGTGATGTAGTATTATTTCTACTTTCTTTAATTTCTTTACCACGACCTAGGTTTCGTTGTTTTACAAACTGTTGTTACTGTTACTGAAGATGTTGTAATACAACGAAACCTAGGTCGTGGTAAAGAAATTAAAGAAAGTAGAAATAATACTACATCACGTAGTTTCATTTAATTGTGAATAATGAATTTCTACAAAATTAACGCCAAATATATTCAATAGTCACTATAGATATAAGGTCACTGTTTGCAAAATGCTCTATCAAGTGACATTAACGATAGGAAAATTTCTCATTTGTCTCTTCTCTTATAGCTTGAATTTTATTGGATGAATCTGATGCGATTTCACCGTTTAAGGTGTAAACCGTAAAACGTTTTTGCGTACACACAAAAGGTGTATAAGACTAACGGAGAATAGTCTAACGCTCATAGCACCACACACGGTCAGTCGAACTTACTGACAGTTAAAAACGTTTTCTGTTTCTCATTAACTGTCAGTCGAGTCGGAACAAGAATCTACTTTGCTGACCGTACCCTATTGCACGAACCAATTACTAAAGTATTCATACAAAATACATTTTTACTGTCAGTAAATCCGACTGAGAGTCCTGACCGTATGTGGTGAATACGGGCGTAAATGGTTAGGTTACCGAGCTATGCTAACATTTGTGTGGTATATAAAAGCACAGAAAGCACCATTGATGTGCGATGGTAGCCGCAGATCTGGGGAACAATAGATGAAGGCATTCTATGAGTTTGGTGTTTTTGAACAACTTATTCGCGTGAGTCTCTCTGTACACAAAGCGCTTTTCATAACATAATAATTACCATTTGGTTTTCAAATTGCTTGTGCGTTTAAGGGGTATATATATATATATATATATATATATATATATATATATATATATATATATATTTATATATATTTTCAAATTATATTTGAATTAAATTAAAATAAAACCAACAAATTTTAAAAGTAACTATTATTGAAATATTTATTATCTACAAATATCCGAGGTCAACATCACAACTTTCACGCTATCGGACCTACCGGCAAATCACGTTTCGCAAAATCACTTAACTTCGTTAATTATAAATCCTTCACTAATCCTCCATTAATCCATTCAATTATAAATCCTTCACAATCCATTACTTTATTTATTTCACGCTTGCAGAAGTGCGAACATAGTGAAAAAATAGTTTTTTACTAATAATTGAATAAAGACAAACGTAATAATTAAAAATTTATTAAAATATAAAACACTTGCATGGATTTTCTTAGAAAAATGAATTTCATCTTTTATAGACTATTTTACTTGCAATGATTTTTATTAAGCGGCGGACTTTTTCTCCGTTAATCGTGTTGACATTCCCAAAATGTTCTTAATCAGGATAAAAGTAATTTATATCTTACGTATCTTAAGTAGTACTTTTTCTCCGTTAATCGTGTTGACATTCCCAAAATGTTCTTAATCAGGATAAAAGTAATTTATATCTTACGTATCTTAAGTAGTACTTTTTCTCCGTTAATCGTGTTGACATTCCCAAAATGTTCTTAATCAGGATAAAAGTAATTTATATCTTACGTATCTTAAGTAGTACTTTTTCTCAGTTAATCGTGTTGACATTCCCAAAATGTTCTTAATCAGGATAAAAGTAATTTATATCTTACGTATCTTTTTCTCCGTTAATCGTGTTGACATTCCCAAAATGTTCTTAATCAGGATAAAAGTAATTTATATCTTACGTATCTTAAGTAGTACTTTTTCTCCGTTAATCGTGTTGACATTCCCAAAATGTTCTTAATCAGGATAAAAGTAATTTATATCTTACGTATCTTAAGTAATTTATATCTTACGTATCTTTTTCTCCGTTAATCGTGTTGACATTCCCAAAATGTTCTTAATCAGGATAAAAGTAATTTATATCTTACGTATCTTAAGTAGTACTTTTTCTCCGTTAATCGTGTTGACATTCCCAAAATGTTCTTAATCAGGAAAAAAGTAATTTATATCTTACGTATCTTAAGTAATTTATATCTTACGTATCTTTTTCTCCGTTAATCGTGTTGACATTCCCAAAATGTTCTTAATCAGGATAAAAGTAATTTATATCTTACGTATCTTAAGTAGTACTTTTTCTCCGTTAATCGTGTTGACATTCCCAAAATGTTCTTAATCAGGATAAAAGTAATTTATATCTTACGTATCTTAAGTAGTACTTTTTCTCCGTTAATCGTGTTGACATTCCCAAAATGTTCTTAATCAGGATAAAAGTAATTTATATCTAACATATCTTCAGCTCATATAACCTGTCCTTAATCGCATTCGCGTTTCTGTATGAGCGTTAATAGTTAAGTGTGAAGTTCGTTAGGGAATAATTAGTTAGAAGATAGCCAAAATTTTAATATTAAATCTAAAAATTATATTAATTAATTAATTATTTAATTATATAATTAATTAATTATTAAACGATCGGATTGGTTTATGAAATGTATTTTACAATATATATTCCAATTCGATATTGGAAACCTATAAAATTTAAATTTGTTATTTCTTGAAGTAATTTTACAATTTTGCTACACAATAAATATCGTGTCATATTTCAAAAATTTTGCCTATAATGCATTAAAAGGGAGGTATTAGTTCAGCAACGATAAGAAAATTTCTCATTTCTCTCGTCTCTTATAGATAGAATTTTATTGGATGAATCTGATGCGATTTCACCGTTTAGGGTGTAAACCGTAAAACATTTTTGTATACACACAAAAGATTTCTCCGTTAGTCTAACGACCATATGCACCACACACGGTCAAGACTGTCAGTTGAACTTACTGACAGTCAAAAACGTTTTCTGTTTCTCATTAACTGTCAGTCGAGTCGGAACAAGAATCTACTTTACTGACCGATTTATGTACAGGACACTGATTTATGTAAAGCAAGAAGGCCAATTTCAGTGATTTTGTTTAAGTTAAAGGATATATATAAAAATGACGTATTAAAAAAAATAAGATTCCATTGAGATTGTTTTATTATAAAAATTGACAATTAAATGAAACTACGTGATGTAGTATTATTTCTACTTTCTTTAAATTCTTTACCACGCCCTAGGTTTCGTTGTATTACATCTTCAGGTGGGCTATTCGCAAAGATAATAGCCCACACACTTTCCTAATATCCCACCTGAAGATATTGTAATACAACGAAACCTAGGTCGTGGTAAAGAACTTAAAGAAAGTAGAAATAATACTACATCACGTAGTGTCATTCAATTGTGGGTAATGAATTTCTATATAAAAATTGGTTTTAAAAAATTTACTCGTAACGAATATCTTTATTATTTATTGCTGAAGTAGTTTTCACCATTTCACTTTAAATCTATAATTATATACTGTACACTCAACCAAGGTTCAAACAGAAATGTTAATAATAAAAATTAAATAATAGAAAAATTAAATTTACAAGGTATTTAATTATGATATTTAAATATTCATATTGTAAATTATAAATTGTTTAAATTATATTTTCATTGTTTTTCTGTACTTAGTTTAAATTTCATGTTTTATGAAAAATCATGAACTAAAGATTTAATGATAAATTTTTAAGGTTGGTAGAATTTAATGTTCTTGTTAAACTTTGTTTTTGTTAATCTCTTATTTTAACTTTATCTCTTATTATCATCATTCACATTTACTCGTATATGTTTGTTCAATATATAGTACCTAATTACAAGTTTAAAGTGAAAAAAATTGTATACAAAAAATAGAGAATATATATATATATATATATATATATATATATATATATATATACATATATATATATATAAAAATATAAATATATGTATATATATACATATATATATATATATATAAATCAATTACCACTCACTCACTGACTCTCATTACGAAATCTTTAGATCCACAAAGCCTACAACCTTGGAATTTGACATGTACGTATCTATTTGCTTCTAGGGGCTTAAAAAGAAGGGATTATTCAAAATTCTACTCCCCAAAAATAATACAAAAGTGAATGAAAAAAAATATTCAGTCAAAAAAGAAAAAAAATTTCATTTTTTTACAATATAAAAAGTAAATGAAAAAAGGCGGTCATGTTTCTATTTTACCATATAAAAAGTAAATAAAAAATTGCAGTCATGTTTCTTTTTTATCATATAAAAAGGGAATGAAAAGAATGCGGTCATGTTTCTTTTTTACCATAAAAAAGTAAATAAATAAAATGCTGTCATGTTTCTTTTTTATCATATAAAAAGGGAATGAAAAAAATGCGGTCATGTTTCTTTTTTACCATATATAAAGTAAATGAAAAAATACAGTCATGTTTATTTTTCACCATATAAAAAGGAAATGAAAAAAATGCAGTCATGTTTCTTTTTTACTATATAAAAAGGGAATGAAAAAAATTCAGGCATGTTTCTTTTTTAACTATATAAAAAGGGAATAAAAAAAATGCAGTCATGTCTCTTTTTACCATATAAAAAGGGAATGAAAAAAATGCAGTCATGTTTCTTTTTTTCTATATAAAAAGAGAATGAAAAAAATGCAGTCATGTCTCTTTTTTACCACAGAAAAAGGGAATGAAAAAAATGCAGTCATGTTTTTCTTACCAAATAAAAAGGGAATGAAAAAATGCAGTCATGTTTCTTTTTTTCTATATAAAAAGAGAATGAAAAAAATGCAGTCATGTTTCTTTTTTACCACATAAAAAGGGAATGAAAAAAATGCAATCATGTTTTTCTTACCAAATAAAAAGGGAATGAAAAAATGCAGTCATGTCTCTTTTTTACCACATAAAAAGGGAATGAAAAAAATGCAGTCATGTTTTTTTTACCAAATAAAAAGGGAATGAAAAAATGCAGTCATTTGTCTTTTTTACTTTGGCAAATACCGGGAGAGGCAATTGTCACAATTTAGCGTTGTTGGAACCCGTACCTGCACAACAATATACGTACGCTTATGAATAAGAAGTTATCAAATGCAGTCTCATTATCTATCAGATAATTTTAATTTAAGGATATTAGTTAGTACCTAGTTAATAAATATAAGACAACATTTAACAAATGAATAAAGGATATTTTGTTTTATCGCATTTAAATAACAACATAGGCAAAGATATTTATTGAATATATTTGGCGTTAATTTTGTAGAAATTCATTATTCACAATTAAATGAAACTACGTGATGTCGTATTATTTCTACTTTCTTTAATTTCTTTAGCACGACCTAGGTTTCGTTGTATTACAACGTCTTCTGGTGGGCTATTAGCAAAGATATTGTGATACAAAGAAACATAGGTCGTGGTAAAGAACTTAAAGAAAGTAGAAATAATAAATAGAAAAAATCACGTAGTTTCATTTAATTGTGAATAATGAATTTCTACAAAATTAACGCCAAATATATTCAATATGTGTCCTTATTAATAAAATTATGTCGAAAATATAAAATAACTCCAGAAATAAAGTTCCCCATGGGTACATTAAGCAAATGTGATTAAAACTTTTGTGAACAGCATTTTATTTGAATTCAGTAAATGGAAATTAAAAGCACATTGTTACTAAAAAAACTTTTGATGCATTAAAGGAAAAATTTTAACATATCCACTAAATCTCGCCGACACTTTAAACGATTTTAATAGATTAACTTGGAATTCACGTTTCTGGCACAAAATTGACAATTGTATTTTTAAATTAGCCCAAAGCGCGATTCTAAAGTGTTGTGTCTAGAAAAATGCGATTAGATTGCGACGAAGCTACTAGTATTTATTATTATTAGCTAACATAACCAGTTTATAAACAGCTGATAATATAATCAACACCATCCCGACACGCCGTGATCTCAATCCATAATTTATATTGAAGTCTATTATTTAATTAGGTCTTGCCATTGACATCTATATTGCTTTAACTCGTGCCATTTAACAGCTTTATACAAGATTATGAGTTTTAGCTTTACGCTGTATTCTTGCTGCTGTATGGTTATTTTATTTATACTTACTATAGAGATAGCTATATGGATAATAATTAGTATTACAAATGTAATGACGTCGTCTATATAGCTGATTCCAAAATTCCGTTAATATTAAATGTTTTATTTATTATCTTGTGTTTAATATTAGAAGTAATAATAATAATAAAGATTTCTTAAATTCCATGCAAAAAAAATTACAATGCCATAATTTCTTTTCAATCAACAAACAAAATTATAAGTAGTTATTACTATGATTAGAAACGTTTTAGTATAGTTAAACATAGTTTAAAAATAAGTTTTGCATAATTAGAATTGAATCTCGAATAATTATTTACAGTAATATTTTGTATTTTGATGTTGTTACATTATAAGTAAAAATTATTTTCGACCCATTAAGGGGAACCCTTCGAATAAAAGCCCCCTCCAAGGTAAAGATAATATAATTATTTTTAAAGTTGCTATTATTAAATAAAACTTATATTGAAATTGCCGATTTTATAATTGAAAGTATATAATAATGGCTTTGATTTCTGTTATTATTCAGAGAATTGTGGTCAATGGCTTCTTATGAGTTTTAACTTTATTCTGTTCCGGAAACTATATATAATAGGTTGTCGACATTTTCAGTTCAGAATCATTGAATTCAATAGTCCACTATAAGGTAATATAAAACATATGAGGAAGAAATGTTTGTGTAATAAGAAAATAGTATTAAAATAAAATATAACAGTATAAATTATGACATTTATAAATAAGGATGCAAGTAAATGTTATATAAAAAATGCACCAGGAAAACATTTTGTAGTATACTATTATATAATTTATTGACAAAAACAATGGCGAGGTCAAAGGCAATTTTTTGACCTTATAATAACAGGATATATATATATACATATATATATATATATATATATATATATATGCATATATATATATATATATATATATATATATATATATATATATATATATATATATATTAAAAGTACTATCAGTAAAATATTCCCGTATATTAACATATCTAGTTATTATACTCGTCATATTTGATATAATTTTCGTAAGTATATTGTCGTGTTTACTTTTGGACTATTTTTATTTGGATTATACTTTTATTCATATTTTTTGATAATATTTTTTACAATAATAGTACTTAGGATTAAATGTTATACGAAGACATTAAGACTTAAAATTAACTATTAACCGGCGAACCACAGAGTGGGTATAAGGAAATCGGCCTTAGTGCTCGCTTAGCAGAAATGGAAATATCCTAAAGACATCCGCTAAATATTTTCATAGATGATATAATTTTCTTAAGTATATTGTCATGTTTACTTTTGGAACCACAGAGTGGGTATAAGGAAATCGGCCTCAGCGCTCGAACCACAGAGTGGGTATAAAGAAATTGGCCCCAGCGCTCGCTGTAGCAGAAATGGAAATATCCTAAAGACATCCGCTAAATATTTTCATAGATGATATAATTTTTTTAAGTATATTATCATGTTTAATTTTGGAACCACAGAGTGGGTATAAGGAAATCGGCCTCAGCGCTCGAACCACAGAGTGGGTATAAGGAAATCGGCCTCAGGGCTCGCTGTAGCAGAAAAGGAAATATCCTAAAGACATCCGCTAAATATTTTAATAGATGATATAATTTTTTTAAGTATATTGCCATGTTTACTTTTGGAACCACAGAGTGGGTATAAGGAAATCGGCCTCAGGGCTCGCTGTAGCAGAAAAGGAAATATCCTAAAGACATCCGCTAAATATTTTAATAGATGATATAATTTTTTTAAGTATATTGTCATGTTTACTTTTGGAACCACAGAGTGGGTATAAGGAAATCGGCCTCAGCGCTCGAACCACAGAGTGGGTATAAAGAAATTGGCCTCAGCGCTCGCTGTAGCAGAAATGGAAATATCCTAAAGACATCCGCTAAATATTTTCATAGATGATATAATTTTCTTAAGTATATTGCCATGTTTACTTTTGGAACCACAGAGTGGGTATAAGGAAATCGGCCTCAGCGCTCGCTGTAGCAGAAATGGAAATATCCTAAAGACATCCGCTAAATATTTTCATAGATGATATAATTTTTTTAAGTATATTGTCATGTTTACTTTTGGAATCACAGAGTGGGTATAAGGAAATCGGCCTCAGCGCTCGAACCACAGAATGGGTATAAAGAAATTGGCCTCAGCGCTCGCTGTAGCAGAAATGGAAATATCCTAAAGACATCCGCTAAATATTTTCATAGATGATATAATTTTCTTAAGTATATTGTCATGTTTACTTTTGGAACCACAGAGTGGGTATAAGGAAATCGGCCTCAGCGCTCGAACCACAGAGTGGGTATAAAGAAATCGGCCTCAGGGCTCACTGTAGCAGAAATGGAAATATCCTAAAGACATCCGCTAAATATTTTCATAGATGATATAATTTTCTTAAGTATATTGTCATGTTTACTTTTGGAACCACAGAGTGGGTATAAGGAAATCGGCCTCAGTGCTCGAACCACAGAGTGGGTATAAATAAATCGGCCTCAGGGCTCGCTGTAGCGGAAAAGGAAATATCCTAAAGACATCCGCTAAATATTTTCATAGATGATATAATTTTTTTAAGTTTATTGTCATGTTTACTTTTGGAACCAGTGCGCTTTAACAAAAATTTCACTGATTTTTTAATGACCCAAAAAACAACTTATTTTAATAAAATAGTTTTCGGTCGCGATTACTTTATGAAAAATTTTCTCACAATAATACCTCTATTTTTTGTATCACAACAAATATATAAATGTGAATGATGATAATAGAAGAAAAAGTTAAAATAAGAAATTAATAAACACTTCAACTACTAGAAACAAACAGTTGTACCAAATTACACAATCACCAGATGTTGTTACCTATGTAAATTGAGTTCCTGTCGAGTTAAAAAAATCTTGTCCAAAGTAAAATTCTAAAAAAACTCATTGAATAATCTCTTGGCTTTCAATAACTGATAACATGATAGTACACAATTAAATGAAACTACGTGATATAGTATTATTTCTACTTTCTTTAATTTCTTTACCGCGACCTAGATCTTTGCTAATATCCCACCTGAAGATGTTGTAATACAACGAAACCTAGGTCGTGGTAAAGAAATTAAAGAAAGTAGAAATAATACTACATCACGTAGTTTCATTTAATTGTGAATAATGAATTTCTACAAAATTAACGCCAAATATATTCAAACATGATAGTATATCAAATTCGCTTTTAATCCATTTATTTTACTCTTCAAAACTAGACGCGTAATCGATTTGACCTTTAAAATGACATGGCACAATCTCCTAGACGTTGTATCATCGATCATTTTTCGAACGACATTTTTATCGTCTACTTATTAGTTTGCTAACTTATCTTCAAGACTTTATCAAAATTTACGAGAGATGCCACTTGATAATTAAGTTTCTATTTAAAGATATATCTGTAACTCTGTTCGTATTAGACTATAAAAAAAAACAATTCACTGTACATATACTCTTATGATCAAATCTAAATAACATCTGGGGATTTTATAACATCAACAATGCAAAAACTATAAAATAATCCAAAACCAACTCTGTTCTTACTGCTTTTCCAGAAGAAATTTATTAAGTCTAGTGCTGCTGTTAAATAGACAATTACAACCACTGAACATATTCCCGAAATTCCTAATAGCAGCAAATTGTTTAAAACGAGCACATCGTCGAATTGCGCAGACAGCGCAGACTATGCTCGTCTTTGCGGCTACACCATATCCAGACTTGTGAAATGCACGCGTTCAATTCGTTCTCTGCTAGTACAACGCAATTGCGTGCGTGCATTTCACGTTCTGTTTCTGTGCTTAAATTACTCATTCGTTTTTGTTGACTATGATTAAGATCTATAGAGTCCAACAAGGTTGAGAAACGTTTAGAATTTTCGATTCAACGTAAACTCATCTCCTCTTTTCGTTCCATTATTACAAAAAATGCGTCCTTCCTTCTCTACCGACAATAGTAAACTTAGGAAGAAGCGGGAATAGCAAGCAAGAAGCGTTAGCGCAGCTCATGTGTAGTGCAAATTGAGTGCGGGCGTGGCGCAAGTGCAAAGCAAAAGCTGTACAGCGTTCGTTGCGCAATTCGGATGTGTACGAACCTTAAGTTCACGAGAAATAAGCATAAAGTAATGAAAATAAACATAAAATATAATAACAGTGTAAGCTAAGCTTATAGTTGGGTTGTCTATAAATCCAGGATGATAATGTAAAGATCAGACCTTTCTCTCCTAAATAATATCTTTATCGAAAGAAATTATTCTTAATATTATTAGTACTGAGTACTAAGGCAAGTACTTGTCTTGAAGTCAGGTGTAGAATATTATATAATATGAAGAAGTCCAGGTAGTAAATAGAGGTGGGCGTATTTATTGTCACCGGTAAAAATACTCGGTACCTCAGATCAAAATTACGTACTTGGTATGCAAAATACAAAATACTTGGTCTCATAAATACTTGTATAGTATGGCCGACCGGACATTCGTACGATGGTTACTTTGTAGTCATTACAAATTACAAATGAATCATTTAGTTACCAGTTCGAAACCAGGAACTATAAATATTTATGGCGGTATGAAGACAAAATGAAACACTGTGTTTTATTAAAAATGTCTCATTTAGAAATGATAGGAATTCTCACCAAATTTAGCTGTATGAAATAAAGGAGGAGCATTGAACTCTTCATAATAAGTAGCAATTAAGATTTATTGCACGTCTCCTGTGACAGTAAATCTATTGCGATTTGTAATATAGTCCATTCACAACGGAACTAGGGCGCCCATACTCGTTGAGTATTTTGTCACCGATATCTGTCACCGACATTTTATAATTTTCGTACTCAGTGTCTCAAAATACTCATATCGCCCAAGTCTAATAAGCATAAAGTAATGAAAATAAACATAAAATACCATAATAGTCTAAGCGAAGTTTAGCGTTCGGTTTTCTTCAAAACCAGGATGATAATGCAAGGATCGTGTCTTTCTCTCCTAAATAATATCTTTATCGAAAGAAATTATTGTGAATACTGAATGCATATGTTACGTCGTTACGTGTGATATGTTACGTTGCACAAAAACTGAGACAGAGCACCGCGACAGAGACAGATGATCAATGAGCGAGACGGACGGCCGCGGAAGCCCGCGCGTCAGACGCTAAAAGAAAAGGCCCCGTCATTTGGGCTCATCCCTTTTCGTCACCGACCGCCAAAACAGCAGAACTCTCCGCGCTCCGCACTGGATGATGGTTCCATTGCTTGTGCCGCGTTCGGCCTGAACCAAACCGTTTTTTTTTATTGCACGGGGCTGCACCACCCGTTACTACGCGCTAACTTTATCCTCGATGTCTATTATTTGGGATTGTCCGGTGTTTCTTTATTTGGAATTATCTTTATGGAGATAGTCCTGCTCTTTAACAATATGTGGCCGTCGTCATTTGACATGAGTGCAGCTACAGTGTCTCTGTCTTTCTCATTTCTGACCTGCATCGCTGTAGCTCTTCGTTCTCTTTGACCAGGGCGTAGTACTTCTCCTTGTCTTCGCGGATTGAGGCACCCCCTTTGGCTCCACCAGGACCATTCTGCGCGTGATCTCTGTTGTGCCTATCGCCTAGTGAGAATGGAAAATATATTTTTATTTATAATTTTTTTGGATAAAACAAAAATTTATTTGATTTTTCTAACTTTATAATGTAAAGTCCTAGAGAATCTTGAATAAAAAATATAAATTAAGCCAGCATTGTTTTTAAAGGGCTTTTGAGAAAAATTACTGGAACAGATGGATGCATGACCTATTTCTGATATAAGTCATTTTACGAAAAGTACAACAGAAATTCTGCGAAATGATTAAATAAATAGATTCTGATACACCTTTTCCCTTTTAACTAATCACTAAGATATCGATAACACGCGCCAAATTTGATAAAACTAATTATAATATTTATAGTTTTGAATAACTCAAACGTTTACATGATGTAAAAATATTCATCTAAGTACTTCCTTTTTCAAACAGGTCGTTGCTTTTACGCTAAAGTACAAATTTAGGACCATTTTGCGAGATATTTATCTTCTTAGTAGAAGACGCGATGGCCTTTTTTGTCAAAGATTTCGACTGTTTAAAAATAAAATTTTCCATATCGTAAAGAAGACAAGCAGAAAATATTCGATGTACCAATATATCTATATGATTTAAAGATATATTGACACAACTTATCTAGAGATAGACATGACCATTAACGTAATCGTATTACAAGCGAAATTTTTAATCTCTGCTTGATACATCAACAAGAAAATGAGCATACAAAAATAGTGGAAAATATTCCAAAATTCTGAGTATCAAATCATTTTTCAGTCGTAACTTATTGGAGCCGATCAGTCTTAACCTTTCTCATACTTGAATATATTTGGCGTTAATTTTATAGAAATTCATTATTCACAATTAAATGAAACTACGTGATATAGTATTATTTCTACTTTCTTTAAGTTCTTTATCACGACCTAGGTTTCGTTGTATTACATCTTCAGGTGGGCTCTTAGCAAAGGTATATATGTATATATATATATATATATATATATATATATATATATATATATATATACATATAAATGTGTGCTTGCGTGCATGCGTGCGTGCCTGCGTGAGTGAGCGCGAGCGTGCGTGCGTGCGTGCGTGCACGAGTGCGTGGGTACATGCGTGCGTGCAGTGAGTTGAACCTCAATAGAATATTGCCTTATCATAGAAAGGTATCCAATCCGAAACTGCTAAAAAATAATGAGGAAAAAAATTAAATTTCATGTAAAAAAATTACCTTGTATACTCGTGATACATCTTTGGAAAGATCGTTTTAAACCGTTTAATAAAATAATTAAAGTTTCACAACATAATTTGAGCAACGGGCATCTTGAAAATAGGTGAAAATTGAGTGCAACATGGTAGAAAATTTAGATCCCTCTCCCTCTTCGCTTGGTACATGGAATCCAAATATGAAAAGTAGTTTAATCAGGTAGATTTCCACATGATTAATCTACTTTAGGCTTAAACGTAGTATTATTTCTACTTTCTTTAAGTTCTTTACCACAACCTAGGTTTCGTTGTATTACAACATCTTTAGGTCGGCTCTTAGCGTAGATTCAAGGACAAGATCTGTACTAATAGCGCACCTGAAGAAGTTGTAATACAACGAAACTTAGATCGTGATAAAGAACTTAAAGAAAGTAGAAGTAATACTACATCACGTACTTTTATTTAATTGTGAATAATGAATTTCTACAAAATTAACGCCAAATATATTCAAGCATAAGAAGAATTTATTGCTACAGAAACAATCTGTTTCGGTCAACCAAGTCACTAAGTAATGAAATATGTGTTGTAGAAAACAGCTTGTGAATAAAATTGCAAAATAAAAAAAAATTGCATTTTTATTCACAAGCTGTTGCTGTACAGTAAAAAATTTAGTAGGAAATGTCATATTCATACTGAAGTATAGTAATCCGAGTACTTTATCACATCTGTGATAGATATACCAAGTTTTATATATATATATATATATATATATATATATATATATATGTATATATATATATATATATATATATATATATATATATATTCATATCTGAAATAATAACTCATATTTATAAATAGTTTAATAAAAATACGATGTACCAATAAATATTTCAACTTTTATATGTACCTTATTATTTGTACTAAATCCCAGTAACATGAATTTTAATAAAACTTCATCGATTTATTAGATCTGCGACTCGTTCTGAAGTTATTTTATTTGCTTTAATCCATCATCTAATTTAACCAAGACTTATTTCCGCACATGTAAGTAACTATTTACAACAGCAGAAGTTTCGCACAAACGTACTATTAGTAATTAAAAATACAAATGGATTATGAAAAAAATTTAATAAGATTTTTCTACGGTATCATTGAAGTATATCGCTAAACGTATCGAGTTTTCACGCGTATCGTCGTAGGAAAGACCTTCGGCAGATTTTATATTTCCATGTAAATGTGATAAATCACCCATCCATTATTCATGACAGCGAACGAGTACTAGGATCCCGTGTTGATATGGGCGTTGTATACAACGCACATGAGGTAACTGCATGAGCGACTTTGTTCGTTAATTGTTGGATCTGTAATCTATTAGATACAACTCGCCCGCTACTAGTGGTTTTCAAACATATTGTTTAGTTGTTTTAGCATGGTATTTTAGCAAATGGCATCATAATATATTATGAGTATTAAATACGTTAAAATTAACTTATAAATACTTAAATATATATTTAATTTATATATTGAGAAAGTAAACAATATGTATAATACCTTTGCAAACAAGTAATTCTGAGAGTGGTTTGAAAGAGATTTTTTACGATTATTAAAAATTTTAATAGCCTTGTCCTTTGATAATAATGAAATGCACTTTGAGATTTTAATGAAAGTACAGAACAAAGGCCGCTTATAAATACGAGGCCTTTGTTTAAAAGTTATAATATATAAATATTTAAAAGAGTTAATTAATTAACTCGGTTAAAATAGCATAATTATTAAAAATAATTAGAAGTCCTAATCGTTTTTAAAAATGTTTACTTCCTCAATAAATAAATTAAATTTATATAATTTTTACTATATTATAAATTATTTCATAATTTAAATGAATTCTTGTATTTAAGTTTAAGTTTTAACAAATTAATGATATGATGTATTATAATTAATACATTTAATTTTATTTCTATTATTTATTTAATATTTTATTTTAAACACAGAAAATCGGAGCAATTATGAATTAAAGTTACATGATATTTTGAACTGCATTTCGATAAGACAATTAAAAATACTCACTGATAAACCATTTGACGGTGAAAGCGAAAAAATCTATCTCAAGTTCCGAAATATAAGTGAATACCTCAAAAAATGATCCTCCCTTGAATTGACTAAACCCATAAATTTGTAAAATATGTATAATAGTAAAATATTTCAGCATGTGTTCTGATATACTCGTAAATACAAAAGACGGGTGGACAGATATGATGAAATTATGAGGTGCCTATTTTTTAAGCAAATATAAAAAGAGTAATGCTTAAATTTCTATCGATATAAAATTGCATTCAACAATACCAAGCCCAATTAATTTCACAGACAAATTTATCGATAAAATGATTTAACGTTAGCATAAACGTCCCATAAATATTTTTACATGAAAACTCGGTAGATCATGATATTATAACATATTTTTATTTTACGTATAATTTAAGTATATCAATGTGCAAATTGTGATATATGTAATATGATATATATAAATGTCTGCGGGTTTTGGAAAATAAATGCAAAAAGTACGGTATTAATTTTTCGACAATTACTCATGAAACGTACATTTATCTGTATTATTTCGATGTTTAATGCTATAATCAAGAACAGAACATATCACCACCAAAAAACAGCGAACGCAATTTTCCGGTGACACTAAGTTCCTCCGGCGTAGAAAAAAATTATCCTAAAGGTTTTTATTTCGCTATCACTTTCTAACACATAACATCGCTATTACGTATCATCTCTCTCTCTTTCTCTCATCATTGTTCTTCTATTTAGTATAATAAATCTATACTTTCTTGCTACGCTTATAGACAGACTTCTGTTCCATTAGACCCATAGGCTTCGAAGCATACGTCAACAACGATACTACGAAGTTTATAAACATAGATGTTATGAAAATTATCATTATCAGATTCCAGTTTGAACAAATTGAGTGTAAACTAAATGTAATTCAAGAACGGAAAAAACGGTTATCAAACTTGCTTTCTCTAAAGAAAGTACCCTTGTGAAATGACCGTACCTCTGCATGGAATTCGGGGGCCTGCCAGTAAACATAGAAAAATAAATTTTGTACATGTTTATGATTGGCATATGAAACTGAAGGCACGAACATGAAATCTTTTTACAAAGAAGCTGTTCGAAAATTATCTTCATGAATAAGTTATTTCAATGGAATATTAATAGATTGTTAGTTGGAAGCTGGTTGTTTGACAAAATGCATATTAACTGTTGCTTATTGAAACCACTAATGTGAAATTTTCATATCTTTCACGAGGTTGATAACAAGCTAGATTGACTTTATCTTCAAATGAAGACTTACGAGTATCTTATTGATATAATAAGCATAGGCATTTTAAAACATAATCAGTTGAAGGTTTTATAGTAGTTAACGATAATTCAAAACTACTAACCTACAAATTTCATGGTTAAGATTATTTACGATAGAAATTTAAAAAACATTAGAATATGAAATTATATTCAATTATTCCCATTAATAGCATTTTGGAAATTCATTAAATCTGATAACATTTTTATAAGCAATAATCTGTTTAGCAATGGTATGTTTAATAACTTGTTCAATGCCTTTACATATACACAACTTGCTTATAAACAAAGAAGAAAAAAATTTAAATTTTGTTTATCAATGATTCAAAACTTCAACGTCACATAGATAGAAGTGCACTCAGTTTTAGTGAACGTAACAAGTAACACAAATTTCAAAAGCTCTAATAGTATTTTAAGTGTAAAAAACGTAAGTAGAAAATTACGTAAGTCGAAGTACGTAAATTGTTAACTAAATAAATTGTTAACTGGCTATTTCTGTAATTAAGAGAAAAATAGAAATATGTATGTAATAACTTTTATTGGAAAATATTTTTAAAAAAATCGAATATGTATGTTTTAGTAATTTTTAAAGAAACAAAATAATTACGCACATCATTTACATACATATGTGTTCGTAACAGATACGAATGAAACGTTTGTGTGAAGCTCGCACAAGCTCGAAACTGATTAATACGTTACGTACCGCTGGCTGTCATGTGGAGAGGGGAATTATTGTACCATGCAGTGAGCGAGTGAAAAATTATGTAACTTCGAATTTACTAACTTGGCATAACGTAAATCGGGGTATTACTATATCTGGTTTATCAAGCAAGCGTTAGCCAATAGCTTTGCATTTATAAAAGTATCAATTTTGCGAAAAGATCGCGGTATTTTTTCTGTCTTGTTCAAAATTTCCACACATGAAAATGAATGTGTTATTAGTAATAACATTTGAATTCACCTTTAGGTTAATTTAATTTGATATTCGACGATATTAAACTATATATACTTACCGGCTTACGCTGACAAAAAAATAATCTATGACTGTTACTTTAAATGTGTACAGTTGATGGTTCTAAACTCTTCAGTTAATCACGGTTTTCTGTAGTATACACTTTAATCAAGATCAATACCTTAATAACACAATTTTGTACATATATAACTTACAATATACAATCTATAATAATTAACCACATACATCCTATAAGTTATTCATGGTTATTTTTATGTTACATATCATCATAATATACCTAAAAGGATTTAATATTATAACTCGAAAAGTTTCCTCGGATCCCTCTGATCCACTTCACTTAAACCACTATTACCCCACAACTATATAGATATTAAATACACTATCGTCCACAGAACATTATAATCATTTTTTTGTATTTTTTGTATTCGGAGGTAAATAAGTTGTCTTAGAAAAAAATAAGTTAGAAAAAAAGAAATAAACATTTTTCTATTTACTTATTTGCATTTCATTTCATGGCGGACATTTAGATTTTCTGAAATGTTCCTATAGCCTTTCTTAGGTAATGGAGTTTGACACATCAAGGAATCGAGCATAATTACGGAAGACAATATTATCCTTGTGCTCTCGCCGTATTAAGGCTTAAAGAAATACGTCTACGTTGACTTACATATCAATATCCTCGTTATTGTGTTGGCTGATAACAAATGATGTATTTAGTTTCTTGATAAGGTATCCTACGCACATTGTAGAAATAGGCCGAGGCGTTTTAGTGACAGTTTGAATGCCACTGAAACAGTTCAATACGGTTTTATCATTTGTTTCGTTCTCGGACACCACTGACTCGTTAGCAGCGTCTCAAAGCAGACGTTGATTTGCAGTTAATAAGTTCGGAAACGATTAGTCCTGTTATTTTTAAACTGGTTCTGTATTAAATTTCGTAAATTTTAATGTTTGAGAGAATAAATTTTATTGAGAGAAGTACAATCAGGAAAAGCAAACAAATTTCTTTCGAAGAAGTGACATTTCTGATTTTTGTATTTTCTATTTTCATTTTATAAAATACGAAGTGCCCGTGTGTTGGATAAGAGTGTAATTTTCTGCAATATATTTTTTCTGCATGTTAAGTTGTAGCTGAAAGTTTATTAAAAAGTAAGTATTAAATATGCATTTTTGCACTATATTATATTATCATAAAACAATTAAAATATGTATTATGTACACAGTATAATGCAAAATACAGATTAAAAAATTAAACATGACTAGCTTTTAGCTAGATAGAAAGAGAAATAACGCTTCAAAAGGAGAAAAATAAACTTAAACAAGATAAGTTATTTTTATTAGTAAGAATTAAACCAATTTCAACATACAAAATAAAATAAAAAAACCTTTTTCTCTAACAATTTTGAATTTAAATAAAATTTTACGATAAAATAAATCTGCTCAAAAATCAACTGAAAGTAAATAATTTTTGACTCTACTAATTATATAACGCATGCGACGATGGAGTGACTGAAAAAGAAAATTATTGATGAATTGTGGGATACGAAAATTGATAAAAATTAAAAGGAAAATTCCGGGGAAATCCCAGAATTTCGGAAGGGATAAAAGCACACTATTCTAAATAGAATGATGGAAGAGTAGAAATTGGCATAAGAGTTACTTTTAAACACATGTCCATCAGTTTGAACGGAGGCCATCAAGTTTCAATCGCACATTGTCGAAGATGCAATCATTATCCTAGACAGTGTATGATTGAAACTTGAAACGTTCTGTATAGAAATGATTGTAAAAAGTTTTTAAGTATAGCTGTACAGTATATACGTAAAATTTGGCACATATTTACATGTCCAAGTTCTTCCAACTTACACAAGATAAAAATATTTTTCTTGAGAAGCCATTCGTGAAAAAAAAGAAAATTCGAAGACGAAAATAATGTAAATGATAAATTCTTTGCCATTCGTTGAAGTTTTAAAAAAGGAAGTATAGTTGTAGTTTGCGCATTGTATTTTCCTGCAATTTACCTATCTGTTGTAAATACTTTTATAAATAAAGACTTTTGCACCCTCCCCGAAACCATTTTGTATATGTATTTGCTTGAGCGTATATAATTATACATTTGTAAATATTGTAATAAAGGAAGTAAATATTATTCATATAAGTGATTATTTGCATCAAACTGAGTATATTTGAAGCTTGTTTCTGTAAAAAATGTAATTTGTTTGCACTGGAAGTGCAACTTTGACGGAGTTTTTTTTCAGAAGCAGTTAAAAATTATCATATTTCTCAAAAACAATTGAAAATTGTATAACCCTTAATATTTTCTACTTCATTTGATACACCGAATTGTTCATTCCTTGTAACAACAAACATTCTTTGTAACATTTATACATTCATATACTAGTTTTAAACGGGAAGAGCCGGTTGTACTTGCAACAGTATCACATAAATCGAGCTAACCATCTTTAAGCGGATCAAAAAATGATTATTTGATTGCTTAAGCAAATTGCCTAGAGTCATTAGTTACAGTTTCTATCGGTTGCCCTATTGCTTGTTCCCTATACTCTATAACTATGAGATTATCACGATATTTGTTAGTTATTATCAAATTCGAATATCAAATTGGAGTCATTAGTTACAGTTTCTATTGGTTGCCCTATTGCTTGTTCCCTATACTCTATAACTATGAGATTATCACGATATTTGTTAGTTATTATCAAATTCGAATATCAAATTGGAGTCATTAGTTACAGTTTCTATTGGTTGCCCTATTGCTTGTTCCCTATACTCTATAACTATGAGATTATCACGATATTTGTTAGTTATTATCAAATTCGATTATGAAATACGAGTCTTTAGTTATATTTTCTATTGGTTGCCCTATTGCTTGTTCCCTATACTCTATAACTATGAGATTATCACGATATTTGTTAGTTCTTATCAAAGTCGAATATCATTACAATAGTTATATGTTAATACCCTGTCAATGCATAAGGCTTTGTGCGTGTGGTTTTTATTTCCTTGAATGAATATATTGTTATACTGTGATTAAAATTATCAATATTTTACTGTATTCTAATTAGAATTTGAGTGCCAACATCGTTAGTCTAAATTTGCGTATTTTTAAATACAAAACGTCATTAACATCAGCTGTTATAATCTGCCGACAGCTGATGTCGGTAACGCATAGCGTAGGATTTTTTTAAATTTTTCCCATATTTTACGATGTGGAACAAAAAATACAAAACTTGGATCATGCGTAATAGGAATGAAGTATAAAAACCGGTCAAGAAAGTGTCGGAATACGTACGTAAAGAAGGGTTTCGTAGTTGTCTAGATCATTTGAAATTGTTGATATAATTTAACCAAAATGTTAAAAGTTCTAATGAAATATTCGCACCCAGAATTTTTTACACATTTTTCACTTTAATATTTTTCAAACGAAGCTTAAAAATGAAAAAAAAGGTAAATAAAACCTAAACTTCATTTTAAAAGATCTGTCCGATGATATAGATGTTACGAGAAAAAAAAATTACTCCTACTTTACATATGTCCGATAATATACCCGAGTACAGAGATGTTATTAGAGAAAAAATTACTCCTAATTTACGTATGTCCGATGATATACCCGAGTACATAAATGTTATGCGAGATAAAAATTATTCCTACGTTACATATGTTCGATGATATACCCGATTATATAGATGTTATACAAGAAAAAAATTACTCCTACGTTACATATGTCCGATGATATACCCAATTATATAGATGTTATGCGAGAAAAAATTACTACTTATATATGTGGGGAGATATATTAAAATACAACCATTTAAATAGGCAATAGAGGATTCCATACATATTCAGGTACATATAAAACACAAACATTTTAGGGGACAAAGTTTTTCTATCAATAAATATTAATATTATTTTCCGCCGTTTTACGTAGTTTTAAGTCTTTGTATACCGAGTATACCTTACAAAGATTTAAAAATATGGAATTTCACAATTAAATGAAACTACGTGATGTAGTATTATTTCTACTTTCTTTAATTTCTTTACCACGACCTAGGTTTCATTGTATTACAACATCTTCAGGTGGGATATTAGCAAAGATGCTTTATCTCTCTTTGCTAATATCCCATGATCTTTGCTAATTTGCTAATGATCTTTGCTAATATCCCACCTGAAGATGTTGTAATACAACGAAACCTAGGTCGTGGTAAAGAAATTAAAGAAAGTAGAAATAATACTGCATCACGTAGTTTCATTTAATTGTGAATAATGAATTTCTACAAAATTAACGCCAAATATATTCAATATGGAATTTGTCAGAAATTATAAGACTTAGGATATTCGACACAGTTTTCAAGTTAAATTATAACAACCATGTTTTTTTTATGATATTTAGTTCATTGGTCTCGGCAATGAAGGGGGTGAGATGTAATTTTTGCACAGTTTGGTGTCTCTCTCTAAGGGTAGGCAATTTTAAATTTGGAAAAAATGTTTTGAGCCCGTTTGAAATAATATATAAAAAAAACGAAATTAATTAATTTATACTCTGTAAAATTATCATTTCTATACTTTAAAGTAAAATATACGAGTTAATATAATATATTACTATGCTAAATTTCAAGTTTCCAACTCGAACGGTTTCCGTTTATGGATTCCGTTTTTCTTTTTGAGGTATGGAACCCTAATAATTTTTCATATTTTGAACATAATAATATACATATTAACTAAGACATCTATGTGGAGTATCTACTGATAGATTTTTCCAAATCTAAAATAACTCTTACATGTTAAATTCTGTAAACCACTTTTGCGCTGCATAGGTCCATTTCTTCTATTGTGCTCCTTCATATCTACGAAACGATTCTCAGAATCGACTTAAATATTGCTGTGATTAATGTTTCATATTATAAGGTATCGTTTAGACAACAATTTGATTAAAAATTTCTGGTCTCCCATACGGGGAAAAAAACAACATTATGTGGTCACTTTTTGATATGCTTATAGTTGGTATAACAGAGTCGGGGATGTTTATTACTCAATTACATCTAAACGACCAAAGAGTCAATTTTCGTGAGCCATAATGTAGATATGAAAATAAAATATTAGTACCACCGCACGCCAATAGATGTCGTAACGTGTTAAGTAAATCTCAACACTCACGTGTCGCAGAAGTTCAAAACTTGCATATAAATTCCACTTGTTTAAATGAAAATTTAAGGTGATGAAAACGCAGGCAAAAGCTTGTACATACATGATATCACATTAAAATCTATTAAATATTTTAGAATTTATTCATAAAATATATATTGAAAGGGCTCTGCTAATTCTTTCACTGATAGAAAGTGCCAGGCGACGATAAACGGATGAGCAGGATCAAATTATAAGAGTTCCTTATTTAACTACAGAAATCCGAAAAACAATATCTAATTAAAACTAAATAATCGGTACAATTTATATATCATCAAGCAACGATGAAAGGTAACATCGGAAGATAATAAATTCATCAGAGTTGCCATCAATCAGTTTTTTCCGCGTAAATTCAATTGAGAAATGCCAGTGAATTCAGTTTTATAATTACATAAGTAATTATAAAATACATCATGTTTCTTCATACAGTGCGAGTTATCTTCTTGTAACAGTTAAACGACATTTATAAATACAAAATAACTCATGTAATACGTTTTCAATTTTATTAACCAATGGTAAATAATTTAAGTAGCGTTTTATATGATAGTATTGTGTAGGATATCTGACATTTCATTTGAATCATCAATGTCCAAAAGACAATGAAACTCATTCCGTAATACGAAAGCAAAATCATTATGAAAATCAACAGATATTTCACCATGATATGGTACAGTATCTAAAAATGTACTTAGGTAGATTGTTAGTCATTGGATGACGATAGACTACCAATTTGATACTAGGAAATGCTAATAATTAATCTTCATCTATTCGCTGCGCCAATTCTATTTACACTAATATACATATTATATTTAGTCAATGCCGTAATTTTGGATAGTTTCCAATTTGAACAGTTAATATTGTATTTAAGTTGAAACAGAAACATCTGTTAAATATGTATGTGAAACGATATAAATTATGTGTCGAAAGTAAAGTTTAAATGGGTTTCACGACAACGAAACTTTTTTAAGGACTAATCATGTATATCTAAACTTACTTATCTTGAATTAAGATCATGGTCATATAATCATAATTATAAATAATTATAGGGATACAATGGATAATTATAGGATAGGAACATTATTTCCAACTAGAGTTTTTACAAATATTCAATATACCAAGCCCTTCTTGCTTTTCGACTTGCTACAGAGTTTCATTTAATTCAATACTTCTTCGACTGTATATGTTATTTCAATGCGAATTTGCTTTGTATTATGCGACTTAAAATTCTTTTAAATTTTAAATGTACACCAGATCCTTGGTGATGCTAAATTTTTCAGAAAAAATTGATGAAGTTACCCTCCCTTTTTTAATTTCTGCCCTAAATTTAAAATTTACGAGTACGAAGACCAAATACTTTTGATCCCTCACGATCATTGGTTGATTACAATCAACATTTGTATTGGTTGATTGTTAACTTATTACATATGCGTATGGAAAATGAACTAAACTTGGGTAAAAGAGGTCCTTCGTAGTTTGTACATGTTAAAACTGTAATACTAAAATATCGAAGTCCTTTCTAAAATAATTTATTCCATTCGTTCCATCAGAGTCGACGTTAATCATATCCTCTTTATATCATCTGTAAGAAGTAAAACAAACACCTTTAAAAATGATAAAAAATGTATAAATTAACAAAAGCTCGAAAAATAGTTTGAAGTAAAAAATAAAAAAACGGCGCCATCTGTGTGTGGTCTGTAATTCAAATTTTGCTTATGTAAACTAACCGAACTAAATAGCGTCATACTTCAGTGGAAATCTTTAGGATTAACACCCCCCCCCCCCTCTCCTTTCCAGCGTTTCATCTATCGTCATAATAGAAATTTAAATTCGGTAGGTTTTCAAATATTAGTTCCCATGAACCATTTAGAAAGTCCTACTTATATTTATAAAAGACGTAAAATTTAATTAAGATGCGTTAAATACATTAATTTCTTACTAAAATATAATCTATGTACCGTATCAACATATAGTAAATATAATTTAAGTTTAAATTAGAGAAAATTAATAAGCTAAATTTTAGATAGACAGTCAACAACACGATTATCAAAGGTGATGTGGTTGAACTCGTGAACGTAGGAAACACGATCGTGGCGACTTTTAAAACTGTTTGTTCGATGGGGTCAAGAAAGTTAGAAAAAAATTCCATGTCAACTGAAAATAATCCACGGGACATTGATCTGAATCTTAATATACACTATTAAGGTAATTGTCACATAAACTCATGAACGTAGGAAACACGATCGTGGCAACTTTTAAAACTGTTTGTTCGATGGGGTCAAGAAAGTTAGAAAAAAATTCCATGTCAACTGAAAATAATCCACGGAACATTGATCTGAATCTTAGTTTACACTATTAAGGTAAATGTCATGTAAATACCGAGAGAACCTTAATATACACTATTAAGGTAAATGTCACGTAAACTCATGAACGTAGGAAACACGATCGTGGCGACTTTTAAATCTATTCGATGGGGTCAAGAAGTTAGAAAAAAATTCCACGTCGACTGAAAATAATCCACGGGACATTGATCTGAATCTTAATATACACTATTAAGGTAATTGTCACGTAAACTCATGAACGTAGGAAACACGATCGTGGCGACTTTTAAATCTATTTACTCGATGGCATCAAGAAGTTAGAAAAAAATTCCACGTCAACTGAAAATAATCCACGGGACATTGATCTGAATCTTAATATACACTATTAAGGTAAATGTCACGTAAACGCCGAGAGCTGTAGTGTGCTAAATTTAGAAACAATATTTACATAGTTTTACGTGTGACATTTGACTTGTGATAATATAGTATTCAATGGATCAAATTTGTGTATAAATGTTTTTAATAATAGATTTATTTTAATAACATCAGGAGTCATTAAACTCACATCATTGTCAAATTCTAAACATAATACTCTTCCATGGAATTTTAATTTTTTTTAATCTCGATATTTTTCAACGAGAGATAATATATTTTGTGTGCTCATAACACGTTCTCTCAGCACCTGTTTATCGATTGATAAAAACATATAATAAAAACAATATTAAATCTCATGTCTATGACTAAAATATCTTTGCAGCTTTGGGTTTCTTCGAGTATCTAATAACTTTACAAATAATTAAGATTTTCTGGGCTGTTAGCGTATTTGATTACTCTTTGAATCTTTTTTAAGAGTTTTAATTTAAATTTGACCCTTGCATTCTGTGTACATCAAATTTTTTTTTATTCGTGTAGTCACTAGAAGAGAAATGACTTAAAAGATAGAACCAAAGTCTGGTAAAGTTTCACCGAGGATTTCTTCTCAAGTTATTTATCCAATTTCGTTGTTATTCTCATACAAAAAAGTTAGTGCGTTTTGCATATAACGTTTTTTTATTCGCACACATTGGAAAAAAAATTTCTCGAAAGAGGTGTTGAAAGGAAAAGTTTTCACGATTTGTTTCCCGCTATCTAAAAGTTTCTCTGAAAGCTTTCTCTGAAAAGCCAAGAACAGGACGGAGATGCTGGAATTTATCTATAATTTTTCATTCTAAGTTTCTCCTTCAAAAGTGCAAAAGAAATTATTTTTCCACGGAAGTATGAATTCGTATCATATCATATATCAGATCATAACGAAAGGTGAAACACATCGATAATGTGGAACGATATGGATAGGTTTCCCCCCTCTCCTATCAGTCACTCAGCGTGACAATGACTAGCATACCGCCAATAAAACATTAATCTAACCTTTATTTTTTTTAAATATTAATATTAAGCAAAGCTAAGATTATGATAATAAAAGATATATATTAATAATATTGATATTGATAAGTTTTCGTAATAATTAGTAAGCCATTCTTTCTATTCAAATAAAATTACTATAATAACATTTTTGCAATAGTAAGTAGTTACACGAAAAGTTTTTATTATTATCAATACGTTATATGGATACTTCAGTATAAAAGTATACAGTAGTTTATTAATCGGTATAGTAAGAATATTTCGCAAATTCTTCTGGAGTTTTGTATTTGTTCGGATTCCCCTTTATTCCAGAGATATAATTTATTTTTCAATAACAAAATATTTTTCATCATGAACATTTTATGAATGATAATTACATTTAAACGTTTCATTAGTAGAATCCATGAAAAAAAATCAAGAAAAAAACTTTATCGACAAAATAAATCGACTAAATAAAACTCTAATCGCTCAATATTAAAAATCGACTAAGGGGTTCCCTGCGTCACATCATGCCGTTTTGATGATGCCGCGCGGCATGCTTTGCTAGACGCTTAACTATTGCATTAACTTTCAACTTTAATATGTATACCATACATTAAAGTTGAAAGTACACTCATGATTCAGTACATTAAGATTAAGATTTATAATTTTTGTAAATGAAACAAGTACATTAGAATATTTATTGATTATAATCATCATATTTTGTTTTAAAAGAACTCATAGAAGCCATCTTACAATACCAATTTAAATTTAAATTTGCTGTTTTTATTACAACTTAATATTTCCCTTTTTCTATTGAAAATAATAAAATATGAAAAAAGTATCAATTCTAGCCTATGTGACGGCCATACTCCTTTTTTCATACAAGGAACATTTGCAAGTATTGTAGTGTGGCATTAAATACTAAACGACAATAGTACTCAATGGTGGAGTCCTAAAACTGATATTTTGATTGATTGACACCGTTTATAAAATACTTTGATCTTCAAGCGAATTATTATAAAGACAAGCGAATCATAAAATACACGATTAGATAGTGACTTATTCTCTAAACACATGGCGACATAACGCGTGACAGTAATTTGAATAACAAAAATGATCCTTGTCGGTGGCAAGTGTGATAACGCACATATTCCAAGGTATTAGTTATTGATTTTAAAATAATACCTGTAAAACTATTTTCATCAATTTATCAGTGTTTTATGTCAACATCAAAACAATTTAAGAACAAGTAGAAGTTAAGCTAGAAGGATTCCGCACACGTTACCATATAATGTACATAAAAAAGTTCATATGAACTATTTACAAATACATTAAAATATTTACAAATATAACAAAATGATAATATCATTGTTCAAAATATTTACAAGATGATAATATCATTTTTCATCATGTCAATACTTTGTCTTATAGACCTTTCGCAGATGTAAGAAAACTATTCTTAACCAGCGGTACCGCGGGACTTCATTCGCACGGAATACCGAAATGCAAGTGCAGTATTGTATATATGTGTATATTTTATGCCATTGTATTAAAAATAAATCATTAGTTTAGTTTAAACCTGCGCGGGCCGAATTGCGCTTCCTCCCCCTTTTCCCTCTCCGCTCCCACGTGTTCCTTTTCTACATCCCGCCGCTATCAATCGTCCGTGTGGCCGAGATTTTAATTTTCTAGAATAATTTTAATTTTCTACAGTTATCATTTGAGTTATCGGTAGAGCACAAAAACTAAATTGATCCCAGCTTCAGTAGGTTTGAAGTTATACCCACTCTTATAGACAGACCGACGTACAAACAGACGAATAATTTTTTAATATTTTTAATAATTGAACATACAAACGGAAAAATTATATAAAAGTTGAAAATTCAAAAATCACCGACAGACACTTCACTTTTATTTATTTGTGTTATTTCTCTGTGAGATCTAGGATCATTGCAATAGTTGTCTGTCTGTAGGTCACAGCCATTTCACTCGGAAACTATTGGCAGTATACAGATACAATTTGGATGGTAGATGTTTTCTATGTACCGCTATACCATAAAATGGTGGAATTATGGAAAAAATAAAATCAGGAGTGTACTAGGAGTGCATATAAGTGTGTGGGATATTGTTAGATAGATCTTAAAAATGACGTAGAATTTCCAAAATAACTTTCAGTGTTTGGTGAGATTTGCGCTTTTTACAGTTTACTCCTTAAATACAATTGTCTTGCATTGTATAAAATAGGTAACGAATATCCTTACAATACATTTCTGTGAAAATGTTCAGCAAAATATCTTACATAAAAATCTATCGAAAATACCTTTTCATAACTCGCCCTTTCAAGTAAGGGTTGTCACTCATTTGCACGCACGGATCAGCATGTTGACTGATGATATCGCCTACACTTACGCTTACGCACGCGTAAGCGTACGTGAGTAGACTTTCGTGTGGCGACACCATGCTTACGCGTGCAATCACACCAATCAAGCGGTACAGATCTGTGCGGATTCTGAAAGTGCGCCGCAAATGCTGAAGCGTGCAAACGATACCCCACACAAAACATAAGTTTAGTATGGACGCGGTACAGATTCGTCCTGAGAAGTGTAGTCCTGCCCTAATACTCCACAGGACTGATGTTTTTTTATACCGAACTTCCCTTCTAAAATTATCAGTAAATCATTTTTTGGATCCTAACTTCAAGACAGAGGTTCTTTCTATCTTAATGAATGATTCGTTTTTGAGAAGGTTTATTTACGTACACAGCAATGACAGAACACATTTTTATCGATATCAAAGGCTAAAAACACCGCAAATTATAACAATTTTTGTTTTCTTTATCGATATTTTTTATGGCGGTACTTCATTAAATTTATAGGATCTATTCTTTATTGAATTAGTAGAACTCAAAATATATCTTTTGCATTCATTTGTGAATACAATATAATCTATGAGATAATATACTGTTAATGAACGAGTATTTAAAGGTCTATATGTCGTGTAGAAATAAATTCAACGAGCAAATGCAAGCAATGTTTTTAAGTTCGGTTTAGTATTAATACGAATTTCTAGCTGTTAGATTTTCTTAGAATAAAGACAATCTAGCTTTTAAATAATTAAAATTAATTTATTGGATAACTAATTTGGGACAAAAACGAATCATAGAGAACAATGTCTCCAAGAAGTAACTTCACGTTAAAAATTATACGCAATATCCCAACTCTAAATGTAAAACGAATACAACAGTATGCGACAAAATGTTCCTATTTCATATGCGCGGCTTATATATTCTTTGACGCTGAATATTTCAATAATTTTTAGAAAACTCTGCGTACTTGTCGCGGAATGGAAACGTCGACCAAAATTCGATTCGAGACCAATATTTCAAGTCAAAATGTCGCTTGTCAAAGGAAGACTTTTGGTATTGGATATATTTGGCGTTAATTTTGATAAAGATTGTAAGCAAAGATCTTTGCTAACAGCCCACCTGAAGATGTTGTAATACAACGAAACCTAGGTCGTGTTAAAAGAATTAAAAAAAGTAGAAATAATACTACATCACGTAGTTTCATTTAATTGTGTAGACTTTTGGCTAAAGAAGTGATTTTAAACAGAAAATGTTTATCTTAGTGAAAATTAATAAGAAAAAGACATATTACGTACCAGTAGAAATCGCACTACGAAATTTTTGTAGACATCTATATATGTAGGGACAATTTTAATTAATTTTTTATTAACATTTCTTCTTCACGGCTCTCTTGTCATTTCTGAATGTCGTGTCCCTGAAACTCCTTCGTGGCTTCATGCACAAACTTTCACCGCTTTGTCCGGTTTTTAGCTTCTCTTTTCCTCCGCCTTGCCCACCATACCAACTTGTCGACGTTATCTGGTTACAGGTGGACAACGTGACATAATAATTGAGAATTCCTTGGTAACAGATCATCGAAAGTCTAGTTTTGATATTTATGTGCTCGAGCATAGACTTGTTCGTTTTTTTAGCGGTCCGTTATATATAGAGCATCCTTTTCCAGCACCACATCTCAAAGGCCTCGATCTTCTTTCGCTCCACTGGTCGAATCGTCCATGCTTCCGAGCCATATAGAATTTTTGATTAAAACATATTCCCGACTAGTCTCACTTCGGTGGTATTGGAGATCTTTCTGTCCTTCTAATGATGTGTCAGTTGGCTGATGGCAGTCTTGCCATCTGGATCCGTCCCTTGATTTCTTGTCCTCTTCCTCTCTGGTCAGTAAGTAAACATTTAAGGGTACATTAATATTTTTCGCCATGTAAATGCATTGCCGAAAATATATCTCACAAGCATAAAAGTATTATGAATTTCTCAAAAACTACGAGATTTAGAATCATCACCATAGTCTTCCGATAAACTTAGGTAAACTTCTAGTTGTCTTGTTTTTCCTAATATTGACTTCAGTATTTTCAGAGTCGAGAAAGAGGGAAAGAATATGTATTTTGTGGATGTATCCAGTAATACCTCTAGAACTATCTTACGTAAAATATATACTATTTTAAAATATAATATGGACATTTTAGTGGGGCAAGTGAAGTGACCAGGTTTATTTTTAATTTCGAGTATCATGTGGGTTAATTAAAAAGCTTTGCGGAATTTTATGTAAAATTAGTGTTGGAATCCATAGAACTAGTTTTCTAATTATGCATGATACTTGAAACTAAAAAACATTGATCACTTCACTTGGCCCTTAGCTTATCTTAGAAGAGTTCCATAAAGTATACCATTTTTATAACAGTATAGGTACGGTAGACATATAATAGTATGAGAGAGTGGAGATATAGGCGGGAATGGAATATAATATTTTTACACCTAATTCATATACTCGCCCGAACGTCTCGGCGAACACTACATCTCACTTTACTTGCCTCACTAAAATTTCCATATAAGATTTTTGAGTGTTAAATATAAGCTGGTTAATCGCGTTATATCAAATTTCAAGTTACTATGTCAAACAGATTTTGAGAAAAACAACTTTAACATACAGACAGACACGTGAATGATCTTAGAAGAGTTCTATAAAATATACCATTTTTATAACAATATAGGTCAGGTAGAGATATAGTAGTATAAGAGAGTTGAGATATAGGCGGGAATGGAACATAAAATCTATACGCCTAATTCATATGATCGCCCGAACGTCTCGGCGAACTTGCGACAAGAATATCAGGCACGTATACGGTCACAACCCAGGTTCACAAGCTCGGCGTATATGAATGATACTAAAATTTGTGTGGCAATCATGTTGTATTGTTAAATTTATGAATCCTTTATAAATTGAAAAATAAAAAAGGAAAAAATGGAATGACGATATTCAAACACTGCTTGCCATTCCAATAGAACAAGTAGCTATGATGAACAGAATACCTAGTCAATATTTTAGATGTGCTGCTTGTGAATATTTTTTTATTACAGACCTGTAGACATTCAATCATGCTCTGTTATGGTAGTCAATACATTCTGAATATCAGGGCGATTTTTTTAAAGTTTCTAAAGGGTACGAACGGAATCCTGCTGTTGTCCCCATGTTGTTTTTTTGTTTCTCCGCCAGTTGAAGACACCGACTCCTAAATAAGACAAACTGTGCTTCAAATCTTTACATATTATATATTTGTTTGACCCAAAGCTATAAATCGTTTTTTAAAATGTTGCGTATTTTAATTCTAAAATGGCTCCCACACCCGTAAAAGAGGGTCGAAAAATACCTACATACTTTTACATATATATATATATATATATATATATATATATATATATATATATATATATACGTTCCTTTTCTTTATTTTTCTATTGTAAAAGAGTAATATATTACCATCTAGATTTCATCGTTTTTCATATTCCTTTGACTCGGCCCAAAAACCGACATCGAGGCGAGAGCCCGAGACAAAACTTTCTGAGACGAACAAAATCGTCCTTGGCCTGTCTCGGCGAGTATGTGAATGTGCCTTACAATTTTATAAACAAATTATCAACTGTCACTTTTAAATATACAAAATGTTTACAATTCATATAGTTTTAGAGTCTGTATGGTGATAAAATTATATTTACGAAGTGGGCGTAAATGCGGCGCGACAACGGGACTGCGAAAAGATTTTCTATCGGTCACTTCACAGCCAAACGCTGTTGATAGTACTAATAATACGCTGCATCTGATAATATATTGCACTTCGACAGTTCATCGTCTGACATGCTCAGTTATAGGGACACGGAAAAAGTATCGATACCCAGTATCAATTACATTTTTTTCGATATCGATACTCAATATCTCTTAATCCATGCGGTTACCCATTTGATTACTTTCCAGTAGGAATAAAATTATGTATTTAACATAATGCTCCAAAAACTCCTTTTAAATATCATGTGAATACTATCAAAATATTTTCATATTGACGATACTTTATACGGTTTGTTATTTAAGAAAAGACATAATTCGTTTGATCCTGTCCAAGGAAGATAACCAGCTTAGCGCTATAGCAGAGTGCCTGACCCCGAGCGAAGCTATTGGACAAAATAGGATTTACTTTAATTAAAGAGTAAGTCTTTTAAGTTTAACCCTATGATTTTTTCCAATTCTTTATCTCTAGTTTAGAACTTTATACGGTTTGTTATTTGAGAAAATACAGTATTCGTTTAATCCACTTCAAGGGAGACAATCAACTTACCGATATAATTTACTTTAATTACAGAGTAAAAGTAGGAAGTTAGAACTGTATACCGTTTGTCATTTGAGAAAATACATGATTCGTTTGTTCCTTTCCCAGCAAGATAACTAATTTAACACTATAGCAAAGTGCCTGACCCCGAGCGAAGCTATTGGACAAAATATGATTTACTTTAATTACGGAGTGAAAGTGGAAAGTTTAGAACTGTATACCGTTTGTCATTTGAGAAAATACATGATTCGTTTTTTCCTTTCCCAGCAAGATAACTAATTTAGCGCTATAGCAGAGTGCCTGGCCCTGCGCGAAACTAAAGGACAAAATATTATTTACTTTAATTACAAAGTAAAAGTGGAAAGTTTAGAACTGTATACCGTTTGTCATTTGAGAAGACATGATTCGTTTGCTCCTTTCCAAGCAAGATAATTAATTTAGCACTATAACAGAGTGCCTGACCCTGCGCGAAACTATAGGTCAAAATATTATTTACTTTAATTACAGAGTAAAAGTGGAGAGTTTAGAACTTTATACACATTCACTCTCTTCTGTAAACGTTTAATATTTCGTTTTCTTACATAATTTTTTATCTTTTATTACTTTTGAATATACTCTTGTTTTATTATTTTACAGCTAAAAACTTTTACACGTATTTGCATTAAATTTCTTTCTTTAGATATCAAGTAAATGCATTAAGAATTGCAGTCTGTAAAGTTTAAATCCTCCTATTGAAAAACTAAGTTTGTGCAGCCTAATACATTTTTTTAGAAATTTGGCAATCATTTAATATCACAAGAATATATATCTCTTCCTTATGACAATGTGTATTTAACGAGAATCGATGAAGCAATATAAACAGAAAACATTCATTTTTATAGGTAAATCAACTCCAAAGCGCTTGGCTATAATAAAACAAATCTTGTATTACGCTTTGTGTAATACGAGGTACGTTTACACATATACTTATATAAACAAAATGTACTTATATAAACATGTTAAACTTGCAAAATATATTGGCAAATTATTTATTGTTTCATTACTACATCGACCATCATCCAAAACCAAATGTGTGTGTAGGTATATGTTGTCTTATACCAATCACCAATGCCACTCGTATGTCATTCGTGATAGAGAGCCGCCCTACTTAAAGGTAATACAATTTGTGCTAAAGGGCATCTAATACGATGTGCTGGTATATCTAATTCTCTTATTGATATGATGATAACCTAAACAATAGACATGTTTACGTTATCGGTATCAATATCTCGGCAATTCGATTAGGGGAAACAACAAATAGAATCATTATCTATTGGTTGTTGTATGTCGAGGTCTTCGTGCGGCTCGACAGCTTGTCTGTTAGATACTATTTATCAATATATGTACGTACTCCTCTAGGACGCTATATACTAATGTTATTAGTATACTAGTAGCGTAAACGAAGTAGACAAACTAAACACGTTATTAAAGATTATTCAAGTTTGTCTCAATTCGAAACGCAGCTGAGGATTTGGGAAGATTTAGTAGCTGAGGAATCGGGAAGATAAATATAATGGTTCGATTTAGTAGCTGAGGATTCGGGAAGATAGTATAATGGTGCCATTTATTAACTAAGGATTCGGGAAGATAAGTATAATGGTTCGATTTAGTAGCTTAGGATTCCTGAAGACAAGTATAATGGTTCGATTTAGTAGCCGAGGATTCGGGAAGATAAGTATAATTGTGTCATTTAGTGCTAAAGATTCGGGAAAATAAATATAATGGTTCGATTTAGTAGCTGAGAATTCGGGAAGATAAATATAATGGTTCGATTTAGTAGCTGAAGATTCGGGAAGATAAATATAATCGTTCTATTTTCCCGATACCAGTCATTATCCAAAGCAGCATACACAAATGTAATTACGTGCCATTACTTTTGTTTTCTCTGGAGATCTGATAACAAACCAAATTGTATTGCTAATCACAATACAATTGTAGATTACAATTAAATGAAACTACGTGATGTAGTATTATTTCTACTATCTTTAATTTCTTCACCACTATAAGTAAGCAGTGGTAAAGAAATTAAAGATAGTAGAAATAATACTACATCAGGTAGTTTCATTTAATTATGAATAATGAATTTCTACAAAATTAACGCCAAATATATTCAACAATTGTAGATGTCTTAACAAATTTTGAATAATGCTTTTTTACTAAATAATAAATTTTATGTTTAGTACTTCCTCTTGCGCTTAGAAACACTCATTTTCCTGATCAAATTAATAAAAAGACACTTCCGTAGATATTTTGTATCATCTATAGAGGCTAAAAAGCTTATGATAGCGATGTTAAGGATATATATATATATATATATATATATATATATATATATATATATGTGTATATATATATATATATATATATATATATATATATATGTATATATATTATCAGTTCGTTTGAGTAATATGATCCACACATCTTTTTCTCTGTCGTCAGATATATAAGAGTATGGTTGCCACAGAAGAAAAAATATTATTAACGATGTTATTAGTTTATTAAGTCTGTATTGTCAGATCGGAATCGCCTACAAACTTCTAATAAAAAATTGATTTACTAAGGACATACATTGGTTCATAATGGATTTATTTTTTCTATTTAAATAATGGCAACTTTGTATAAAAAGCAACACAGCAGTGACATGAAGTCAGTCGGTCAACTTACCACCACCCCATTTCCTGTTAACTCATCTACATATATTTTATAAGCGATGTCAATAATGGCGTCGTAATTCAATATTACTCTTCGTGTCTAAACGTTAAATTTAAACCTCTATAGATCGGTAAATTTTTGAAATTTACCAAAAGTACTTCACTTTTCGCGAAATTATAATGTATAAAATAAGAAATATTAGTTAAATATCCTATTTGTTCTGCGGAAAATGTTTTATTTTATAATTTTTTTATATAACAGTGAGCTGAGTTTATAAACACCCAAAGTAATATCTAGATTCAGAGTACTAAATATAATTATCTTTTTAATTACGAAATGTAATTTTGTTTCAGAACTATTTAAATGAATTCAGTACACTAATTAAGGTCATGACCCTTACTATTCCTCTTATCTTCTCCAAGTATTCACTTATTCATTTCCACTAACGTCCAATTACTTTATAAAATTTTTATAACTTGTATTTACAGTTTTTTTCTAGTATATGTACAGTTCAATATACAACAACTATCGTTACTGATTTTATTTAATTTGAATAAAAAGGTTATTTCATTTACAGACGAAGAAACATATTTGACCGAACGTCCAGTTTTATTTTGCTTTTTATCCGCAGCGAGCACTGTTGTTGTTTTCTTTACCCCCACTCTCCACTCAGCAAGCAGTAAATATGTCACTTGACAAGTTTATGAATTAACTCTATTGTAGCGCAGCTCACTCTCCGCTCTCCCGCTAAGTTATTTCATTACGAGTTTTCTTAAGTATAATAACAATGTGAGTCTACTTTTATATACATACATAGTTCTATTCTTATATTGAAGTGTATCTTATATACGTACTTTCACAGTTATTGCTCGTTAATTAATTTTACATAAGTATGAAACTTGTTTATTAAGTAAATAGTAGAAAATCGACGAATGCGATAAGGGTTTAATGATTAATAAATTGCGTACTAAAATATATCAATTCTTTTGTTGAATGAAATTCAAAATTAGTACGTAGGGACGTAAGAAAGGTATAGACCTTATAAGTACCTGGGACATCAATGTAGGTTCACGTTACCACGCGAATTATATAGACTTATTTATTGGATATAAAACACTAATTATTGAAACGTTCAAGTGTAATCTGTGATGAAATGTATTGCATTAAAAATCGATCAGGTGCAAGTCGGACGATTAAGGGTTTTATATCAAACCAAAACCGCGATAATATTTCTTTACTCATCAACTCTTTAATGTTCAATGACTGTGTCTATGACTTCGTATGCGAAGAACGGAGATGATCTTCGTATATAAATAAAGATGAAACTAAAATATAAATAATATATTTAAATACAAGTAGCTGCATCTATCGATGTACATAGACATACTATATATTTGTGTAATTACTACGAGTACGAGCACTTGATGGTGTTGCTGTAATAGTGCAATGCAAATTAATTTTTGAAAACATTAAATTTGGATGCGTTCTGATTGAGTGAAACGATTGCTATAAGTTAAAAACTAAATCTTTTAAGTTTAACCCTATGATTTTTTCCAATTCCTTCTCTCTAGTTTCCAGTGAATTTGATTAATAGTTGTTACGTGATGCGTTCACAAACAGTTATTATTTATTATTACACGTTCACAAACAAATACACAAAGGGATAATCTTAATACTTTATGACTTATTGCTTGCTGCATCCTCCATTTATTTTTTTGCTAATATTTCCAAAATGTCTTCTTTTTTTATTTTTTTATATTATTTTTTTGCTAATATTTCAAACATGTAAAATTTACACCCAATCTATACACGTAAATAGGATACCCTACTTACAAATGGCAAGACAATAAACAGAAGATGGTATGAGTAATACAAAGAACTTCTAAATGAAGAGTTTCCTAGAAACTAGAAACTAAACAACCTGCCGTACTATGGCCTGTACATGAAATCACACAGTACAAAGTTAGAATAGCTATTGCCAAAATGAAGAACAATAAGCCATCATGACGAGATGATATACTCGGAGAAATGTGGAAAGATTTGGTGGCAGATGATATCAAGTGGCTTATGGGACTTTTTAACAATATTTTGCATCACGAAATCAAACGGGATGCCTGGAGAAAGAGCAAATTGGTATCTTTAAGTTAAGGAGAAAAATTAAGGAGATGTGCGAGACTGTCGAGATTTCAGAAGTATCAAACTCAAATCACACTCCATCAAAATCTAGGAAAGGATTATAACTGAGCACTTTCTGTGTCACATAACTCTGACCGAAATTAGTTGGCTTTACTCCCGGAACAGGAAATATATATGTAATTCACTTTATAGATCTTGAAAAGGCCTTTGACCGTGTCGCAAGGTTCTTAATATGGTTGGCTTTAAAGGCACACTTTATCGCTGAATACTAAATAAGGCTCATCAAAGATATGTATCCAAACATGTGTTAAAAGTCCACAAAAGTTAACGTAAAGTCCACGAAAAAATTAAATAAAATCGGGTTTAAAGGGAGTGCTTTAAATAAAATAACACAACCGACTTAATATCGTTATGAATAACCTGATTGTGATGACACGACAGCCCACTTCATGGAATCTTTTGTGTGCCGATGTTATGTTGCTGATCTCAGAGAGCAAGCAAGAATCAAACCAATCAACCAATACCAACAGATACTAACATCATATTGGGAAATGCCAATATTCCGCGAGTGAATAGATTTTAATATCTAGGATCAGTCATTTCCGAAGACGGTTCAATCGCGGTAGACGTTACACATAGGTCAACCTCAGCGTGGATCAAGTGGCATTCTATGCGATGTAAAAATACCGGTCAGGACTAAGGGCAAGAATTGCTAAACGAAAGTTAGGTCAGTTATATGACATTGAAGTTTGAACCACAAAGAAAACCCATATAGATAAATTCCATGTGACCGAAATGCGCATGCAGGGCATGTCAGGGCGGGTGAAATAACACTTAAAGATGAAATACGAAATTAATATACAAGGAAAAGTTTTAAAGTCGCTCCAGTTGCCAACAAAATCCAGGAGGCCAGAACGAGATACTATGGTCACGTAATACGGAGACCCGAAAATCACAATGAAAAGTACCTTTCTGTGACTTCGAGAATAAAGTGATGAAGACTTATCACTGCCTGGCCGACAAGTAAAATGAAAATTTATTACAAAATAGTTTAGAGACATCAATAGCTTTGGCAACAAACAAATGTTAGGGTTTGTAGAGAAGACATTGCATATGCTAGATTAGAACCGAATACAATCAGACAATCAAATTTAGGAGATATCAAAACATTTTGTAACTTCAAATTATGTCAATATGATATAAGATCAAAACATTTCCCCAATTATTACACCACAACCTTATCAAAATAACATCACTGTTCGTTGTCGCAAAAAATTCCGGTATCTAAAACTAAAATGTTTTAGGTCATTTCTAAATAAAAGGGCGTAATGAACAAAATGGAGTGGATTTTCATTTATAAATATAAACGCGATCATCGCATCAATCTAGATTTATAACAATAGAAGACTGTCAAGATAAATTTCCGTTCAGATCATGTTGGCCATATTTTTAAATGTATGTACCCTCTATAAGAATGCTTCGCACGACATTAAATTATAGACATTTTGATGAAAGACCAGACATTCGTCTTCTTTCTCTTGAAGGCTATTCATTCATCCGTCAATATTGGAGATCGAGCATGTGACAAAAGAGATTAATCAAACAATAGAGGCGCCTTTTCAAAACGTTGCTTGGCCTTTGGTTGATTAAAGATAAAAAAACAGCCTTTTTCTTTGTTATACTCTAGAGAACTTTCGTTTAGATGGAATCTATATTAATCCTGAATCTCTTGCCTAATCATCTTTTTCCTTCCCTTAAAATACTGTAGCTCCTAGATTTCCTTTAGAACTTCGTTTTATCTTTTCATCTTTCATCGTCTTCAAGCATCTGACATTTTTATTTTGATGTTTCTCACAAAATACACTTTCAAAATAATTTCTTGTCCATATTATAAACAATGTAACCATCAAAATAAGGTCTCGTGACAGACAACCTATTTTTATTTATATTGTTGGATATCTCAGTGTTAGGTTTATCATTAAATTTCAAAGCTTCAAAAAATTATTCGATTTTATTATTGTTCGCGCCAAATAGGGGTACACGCGAACATAAAAAAAACTAAATGCAGAATGAATGTAATGTATATAATTTGAAATGTAAAGTATATAGATTGTATAATTTCAAGTTCAAAGTACCAAATATTGAAAGGTAGAGAGGCGCCGCGATGGAGGTTGTCTCGTCCAGAGCCGAAAGTGTAACGGATTCGGTAGGGAAGAACTTCATTACGTTAAGCCGCGCTGTGCTTTGATTGGCTGAAATTATCCTTGTCCGCGCCTGCGTGGTGGACCTCCTTCACGGCGGCGCAAACATCCTCCGCCCCCAGCAGCGCAGTAGAAAAAGACAGACCCGATTGAATGTCCTTCGCTCGATGCCACTGCTAGTCCTGAAATCGGCCACTCCTCAAAGACCATCCTGACCGCGGAAATAGCTTGACGGCCCTTCCGATTCTCCATTTAAGTGGAGCGCGTTATCCTCTCTTAAGACTACCAGGTCGCCGACCCGTAGCAAAGGCTGCCGATGACGCCACTTGCTGCCATGCTGTAGTTCCGCCAGGTTCTCGCTACTCTATCTGAGCCAGAAACGTCGTTTTAATTCTTCAATGCGCTCGTACCTGGTTGGATGCTGAGAGGATTGGCGCCGACGAGAGTGAAATGAGAGGTCGACCAATTAAGAAGTGCCCTGGAGTTAAGGGAAACAGGTCGTTAGGTTCTGTTGATAAGGGGATGAGTGGACGGGAATTAATAACAGCCTCTATCTGCACGAACAATATTTCCAATTCCTCATAGGTCAAATTAGCATTGGTAATAATACGTTTTAAATAATATTTTGTTGACTTACGCCCGCTTTCCATAAACCATCTATCATAGGGGAATACGGGGGAATAAACGAAAAATTAATGCCTTCTTTTAACGCGAAAGTGTTTATCGCTGATTCAGAGGACTTGAGTATTCTACCCAATTCATTATTTACTCCCACAAAATTACATCCATTATCACAATGAATAGCGTGAGGTCTTCAACGTGATGTGAATCTACGCAAACACAATAAAAATGCATCTAAAGTGAGATCACTGACCAACTCTAAATGTATCGCTTTCGTTAAAAAACATGTAAATAAACTAAGGTAACATTTTGATAATTTAATTAAAATAATTTAATTGCTTCATAACCTTACCATGTAAACGCGTAAAAGTTACACTGTTTTACTACTCTTCGTGCTAGAATTGTTCTCGTCAAAGTCCAAACATTTTTACGCCTAGAACATAGAATCAATCGTGGATCGGTCGTATGTGTTCATAAAGAAGGACTTTCATTGAATTCGTAGCATATGTTGATAAGACGACCACCAACTGGAAGCACACCGTTCCCGTCAATAAACGGTGACAATGGTAATAAAGACGAATTTGAATTTAATTATTTTTTTACGTTAAAGTAACCTTAATTTATTTGAAAATAAATCTCGTCACACAATTGTAATTATTTCTATATTCATGGTGAACATACTATAAAGATCTATTTCGTTTGATATAATTTAAATGATTAATTAATGAATATTTACGTAAGAATTGAATGTATTGAATTAACATGAAATGGAATAATTTTCATACATTAAAGATTATATTATCATGATTATTAATCTAAGTTTAATTAATTGTTACTTTCCCTTTTTTTTAAATGTTTATACTCATGTTTTCTGTTCATGTTTTTATTGAAATTTGTATCTAAATTCGGAAAACTAAATTGAGAATTAAACTATGGCTCACCTAATGTTTTGGACCATCATTATTAAATAGATTATTTATATAATCAATTAAATGATTTTCACATATTTAATATTTAGGTGCGATAGGAATTTTAGAAACAATTTTACTTTTATCTTCACTAAAATCACCCTGAATATTTTTTGAGTTATTATCACCGCCATCTACTAGTCCAACTAAGTTTCGAATTTTGTAAAGTTGAACTCGGTCCTAATAGGTTTTGTTACACCAGCAATCTCTTCCAGTCAACCATAACAATTTGTATTGAAATTTAGTTGGTAGACTGTAAGAGATTTTATTGGTAGTGATGAAGATTCAATTAAAGAATTTAGCAAGTGACCTGTTATTTTAGGGTCTACCAAACATTTAACGCTAAAGTTGTATATATTAGTCAAAGAACATATATTAATGTCAATATTTTCTGAAATGTTAAATTTAAAGTCATTAATGCCTGAAACACAAAATGGTTCCATATCATGTGGAATAAAACCCAGTTTGTTTTTAAATTTTTCAGCTATAAAGGATGATTGACTGCCTGCATCAAGTTATGCCCGAGCAATGTAAGGTTTATTATTTAATTTGTCGTGTAATTTAACTAATGCTGTATCAAGAAGGACTTGTTTATTGTGACAAATTGAAGATGTAGCAGATAAACACTGTACCGGTGTGTTATTTGTATTATATGACGTTTCATTCTTAGTATTATTTAAATCTAATAATGGGTTATGTCTATGTTGACATTTTCGCCGAGATCCGAGGAGACGACATTGTGTCCCTTTCGAAGACAGTTCATGCATAAATTTAATTTAGAAACTTCACTATTTCTTTATCAGGATTCAAAGCTTTAAATTGAGTACAATCGATACAATTTTATGACCTTCCTTACAATATCGACAAACAGGTTTGTTGGGAGGAAATTTAATTTTAATGACTGTTTGGCTTGAATATTATTTTGATTAATTTTAGAATAATTCTAACGCGTACTGTTTGCGCTACTATTTTTACTAAAGTACATTGTTTCTATATCATACATTTTTAACAACAACGAGAATGAATTAACATTATTTTTGAGATCAATATTTTATAGATAGGAAGATTTTTTATGTACTTCATAACATAACATTTATCGTTTTATTCAGTTTTTATATAGGCATGTTGAAGGCAAAAGTGCTAAAAAAATTTGATTTTCCTTAACTGCTTTTTTTAAAAGCAACAAATATTATAAAGTTAATGATTTAAAAAAAAATCGGCCAGCGCAATTAGACATAAGAGGACACCTACATTGTGAAGAATATTCCACATACAGTTTAACCCCACGCAGTCAAACGCCTTCAAATATTAAAAAAAATGCATCAGCAATGGCGCCTTAAACTGCTGGCTCTTTTCTATTATCTGCCTTACGTAAGTAATATGCTCTCGTAAGCGGCGGCGTTTGAGAAATCCAGGTTATTCTCTTGGTTTTTACCATCGAAAGTACGATTGCAACTGTCCATTTATTATATACAGCATTATCTTGATGGCGTAAATTATGAGTGCAAGGGCCCTGTAATTTTTCATGTTGACCCATTATTATAAAGTGGAATAAGAAGTGATTCCTTCCAATCGCTGATCAACCTCCCTGTTCGCCATAACTGGTTACATATGTTCAATAGAATTCTAACATTCATGTAATTTTAACACCCGTTTCTCCTAGATATTTTATTTTTTCAGCGGAAATTTTGTCACTTTCGGTTAATGTGATTGAATTCACTTTTCGTACACCTCAGATTTAAATATATGATGTTCCATAAATTGGCGTTACACAAATATGCATTGGAGATTTAGACAAATTTCCTCGACACGTGAAAACTTCGTGACGATAAAATGAATACGTAGGAAAACTTTCTGGTCTTTATCTAACCTTGTGACTTAAAATATTCACACTGAAACGTGTGAATCAATTTTAAAACATATCGCCATGAATTAGGTCAAAAAATAATAAAACGCTTCTTGGTTATCGACACTGCAAGTATATATCGATAAAATAAGAAATAGATAAGTCGATGTTACGAATGTATTATTGCATCATAGCCCTTTATACTTTTTCTTCGGAAAATAATATTTCAACGAAATATCGCGACGCAATTCATCCTCGTTTCAAACTTATCCATGTGTCTGTGTTATTAGTCCAACTTATCCATGTGTCATGTGTTATTAAACCATGTGTCATATGATTTAGAAAATATAACATTTAAAAACGCGAGCAAGCTTAAGTTTTTTAAAAATTATTTGAAGGATTTCAAAACTACTTATTTTATGTGAGTTATTTCTAAAGGATATTGCTGAAATACATCAAATTTTAAATTAAATAATTTTTTTAGACACCGTTTGACGCAGTCCCTTTAAATTTGATTTAGACACAAAGCGCAATAACCTGCAAAGCTATATCACAATAATGAGCTATCACTCAGAAATATGGTGAAAATTTTAGGAATGAAAAATAAAGTACTCTAATTCTTTAGGGGCATTATGAAAAAAATATGAGAGTAAAACTTTGCGATACGTGCATGTGTTGGTAGTAGCTTCCACTAATTATTTAAAATACGCTTGCGAGTTAAATCGAAAGAAAAAGAACATTAAATGCTATCAATTAATCAGTTTCTAACACATTGTCTCTTTAAAGACAACAACAGATGTCAAATCATTTTTATTTTTTGTTTTAAAAAATGTCAAATCTCTACTTTCTAATTTTGGCGTTGCCAGTTTGAAACAAAAAAATACTATTAAAATATAAAGTAAACACAATGACATCACAACACATGTACACACTTGATGCAAAAAGAAATCGACAGTTGGTCACGACGCGCGCACGATGCGACACAAATCGACAGTATGAAGTTGCTCACTATGCAACAAAAATCGAAAGGGTGAAGTTGCTCATTAAACGTATATTAAAAGCATATTCATGTTAGTTATTGAAGTATTTGTAAATACGCAATAGGTGTTTTATATTGATACAAATCTAAGTTATATCTATGTTTTTAATAATATTTTAGTAAGAGATATTTAATAGTGATCCATATAATAAAAAACATTTATTTATTTTGAATATTCGTGATAGAAATAGTACTTATAAGCTTGTTAAAATATATTTTAAGTATACTTCTCTAAGTGAGGTTAAGTTTTGATACATTTTTATTTGCATTATAAATGATAAATTATTACTTTGTCATTTATTAAATACTTAAAATTAATAAACTATAATAAATTTGTCGGCATATCGATATTTTAATTATTAAACGATAATGATTGTAATACTAGATAAAATTGTTTATTACTCTGTTTAAGAAAAAAAATTATTTCTAAATTTTAATTATTTGGTTGAATTTAGATTTTACCAACCGTATTTATAATCACGCTCCAGTCATTTTATTTCCATTAATTATTTGCGTGCTAAATAAAGTTATTCTTTTATTATGCCAAAGAAATAAAACTTCTAACACGCATATTTAAGTACACACACAATTGTTTTACATTCATGTAACGTATCACACGTTACAAGAATTAAAAAAAAATCAATTGAAAAAGTGAGTTATAAGTATTTCAAAACTTTTTTTTTAAATATTCAAAAAAAAATTCGAAAAAACAGCTTTACCCCAAACCTACCTATATTATACTGAAATACTATAGCGATGATTTCATACCTCCTAATTATTGGAATATTGGCGATATTTTTACACTTGTGAAAAATGTACATAACAATACACTGTAAATAACAATATAAATATTAACAAATAATTAAATTGGAAACTACAATACCCTTAAATGTTTATTCATATATGTCTAACTGTGTACTGAACATAAATAGTGGGGTTCTATCCATACTTAAACGATTTTATTTAAATTGAAACCATTATCGGACATGAAAAAAAATACAAGAGTAAACAGACAAGAGCGACACGACTGAATTTTCCGATATATTGTTAGCAGTCGAGCGTCTTCGTCAGTCTCCGCCTCTACGCGTTCTCTACAATTTCAAATACACGCGGTGCGTTCGCGGATGTATTCGATATTTAAATGGATGTTATATTCCATTTTTGTTTTAATTTTTATCCTCCACACTTAGGTTGACAATAAGAGAAAAAGATCAGTGTTTTATTAATTTTACCCCTCAGTCGTATCCCTAAGATTGTGATTAAAGTTTGTAGGGTTCAATATGTCAAAAAGAGAAACGGAACCTTGATAAGATCCTCTACATGTGCGTCCGGAAATTTTAAATTTGTAACAAACACATATCTCAAAAGCTAACAATAAAAGAAATTTACACGGAAATTTTATGGAGGGAAGAGGAGCAAATTAAGAACTTGAAATTTTTTTCTAAATCTATGTGTAGATTTATAAGGATGTCAATTTTTTTTCATAATTTTAGGTAGTTTATCTTCAAAGATAATAAAAGATATGCAAAAAATGTATTACCCCTCCTCTTTCCAAAACTATTAGAATTAAAATAATGAAAAAAAAACAGAATTTTAGAAGCCATCCAAAGATTTTAGGAAAAGTATAACGATTATTCCAGATGTCCCAGTTTTTAAAATATTCACGATAATGTATATTCCCCCTACTTTATAATATTAAATATTGATTGCGCTACGAATTCCAAATTAGTGATCACCATAGCCTTATACATATTACTCCGTAAGGACAGGCCCATGGCAACTGAAAAATGTCCGACTAGGAACGATTCCAAATGGCGACATTAGCACCATTTCGTTTCAGTTGACATTTCGATTCTCATGGGCATCTTTATCCAGAAAAGTCATTGTGTAGTAAAAATATGTTTAAATTACAGTTCGAAAATTTTAAAAAAGGTTGATGTATATTATCTTCGGTTGATAGTCGTTTCTCATACATATTTTTTGTTATTTGTTGAAAAAATAGTTGTATTTTCAGTAAATATATGACTTCCAACGCTACAGGGTCGTAGCGTTAGAATTCATATATTTATAAGAACGTGTTTTTTCTAGGTCATTTTTTTTAAATATTTATTTTTCTTTGCTTCGGTTTTTGAAAATCTATTGCTGAGTACGGTGCCGGAAAAAAACAGGAAACTTTAGAAGTCCGTCTGTCTGTCACTTCAATAACTAAAAAACTTGTAGACCAATAAATTTAAAACTAGAAATATAAGTATAACGTGTTCATACGTTTGAATTATTTAGTAATTAAATATAGCCAACTCATATACTTTTTGGCAAAGCCTAATATGAAAGGGTGTGCCTTTCATGTTAGGCTTTGCCAAAAAAGTGCTTACATATATATTACAATGTCTACTATGTTGTAGGTTATTAAAATAATTTTGTTTTTCTTATAATATATATGTGTATATATATATATATATATATATATATATGTGTGTGTGTGTGTGTGTGTGTGTGTGTGTGTGTATATATATATGCTTATGAGTGCGCGCGCCCGAAGAGCGTCAATATAACTAATTTTTGAAATCATTGCTTTTCGTCAGAAAAGAGAATCGACGAACTTTTTAGATAATTAACCTTCCAAATAATAATTACCTATACATATAATAAAATTGTAATAGAGTGAATTCTGTACATGGAAAATATTTTAAAGAGTGATTGATTTAGCATATAGAATGATAATAGAAGTCAAAAAACTTTTTTTTGAATTTTTATGTGTCTGTCACTTTGTGCGTCAATCACCAAAATCTACTGGACGGATTTTGATGAAATTTGGTATGGTGATAGTTTAACAGGATGCTATGAGAAAAAAAATTCTAATAACTGTTCTTATTCCGAATTTCACCCATACGAAATCGTAGATACAGCTAGTTTGAAATATTTGCAAACAACTCGACATTGTCTTATAGCTCTCTAAAACCAATTTAAATTGATTATGTCAAATATTTGATTAATTTCCAAAGCAGGAAAGAGCAATTAGAAAGAAATTTTTTTCGTAAAGGTAAATAAAACAGGAAAGCACAACGTAATTGAAGATATATAATAATATTCGATATATAACCTTTGACAGTTTGTGACAGAATTGTCGAAAATTCGCGTTTTCTTATGTGGTCAGATAGAAATTAAATATGATCCTGAATGAGTTGGTGTCTTTCTATACATCTTGCACATTACCAATTACGCACTAAAGTAATAAACAATTATTTTAAACTACAATAATATAAAAAACGAGCACAGGGTAAACGATTATAATCAAACATGCCGTAGATATGTACTTGAATGTAGACGACGGAGAGGATTATAACATTATAATTTCTTTAAGAAAAATGTTGTTTTTTTTATCTAAATAAAATAAAATTAACAATGAAAACAAATGAATGCTAAAAATTTATTTTGATTTATTAATTTTAAATATTTAATAATATATAATACAAATAAATATATATCGAATTCGAAACGGTCTGGCAGATTATTGGCTTACAATAGAAAGCCAGCAGAAAAAAATGATGGACTACTTATCTGTCATATGAACTATGTAAATATATGTTTAGTGAGCAACTTCATGGTGTTGATTTTTTGTTGCATCGTGCCAACTTCACGATAATATATAAATTTTTTCATAACACGCCTAAAGAAACGTAACTTCAATAAATGTACATATGTATACATATTTCTGGTTCTCTTCGTTCGGTCGTTTCCACCGATTATCCTATCCTTCCTTTCTGGTCATATTTTCGTCTCATAGAGGTCTATATTTCTGGAAAAGTTATAACATTTTTTTTATTATTATTATAGCTCTCTTGAGATCTTATCAGAACTACTTAAGGGCTTCCCATAGACACCTCGACCGGCATCCTAGGTTCACATGTCCAGGAGGTAGATCGACTGTGAAATATGCATACTTCTATATTTCCGGTTCTTTGGCACACAGCCCCAATGTTTTTAACTTATTTCAGTTGTTGAATTAAACTAACTAGCTGAAATTTTAAAACAATAAGTTTTCTGAATTTAATCCGTAACTTCCTATCGGTACATTATTCGTAAAGTTATCGCGTTACGAAATAATTACTTAGGTTATTAAATAAAATATAAGTTTTGATAAGATTTTTGAAAAGTACTTTGTAAATAATATTACCGCGTATAATAAGAAATGTAATAAATAACGTTTATAAGTATATACATACATTAAATGCAATCTTTAAAATTTCCAAATATTTAATGAAATCTTTCACGCACGTGCGTGCGTGCGGGTGTGCGTGCAAGCGTGCGTGCTTGCCTGCGTTCGTGCGTGCGTACGTGCGTGCTTGCGTGCGTGCAAGATTGCGTGCGTGAGTGCGTGCGAGCGTGCGTGCGAGCATGCGTGCGCGCGTGCATGATTGCGTGCATGAGTGCGTGCGTGAGTGCGTGCGTGCGTGCGTGCCTGCTTGCGAGAGTTCGTGCGTGCGTGCGTGCGTTCGTGTGGCGTGCGTGCGTTCGTACGTGCGTGCTTGCTTGTATGCGTGCAGGCGTGCGCGCGTGTGTGTGTGTATATATATTTGCGAAATATGTGTATATATGTTTGCGAAATAATAATTAATTTTAAAATACAACATTTTTTACCAAATCAAATAAAATGTAACAAATTTTGTTTTGTTTACAGAAACCATGACAACAAAAAAAGTTAGAAATGAAGAGAAACAAACAGAGTTCATCGCACCCGATGGCGGATGGGGCTGGATGGTAGTTATAGCAGCCGGACTTTCTAATGTAATTATATTTGTGTTTCATACAAATTTAACATATAATACTTGTAGGCACTACGATCACATTACATATTGTAAAACCTTTATTAACTAATATAGATTGGCATATTCAAATTCTGTTTAATTGCTAATTTGACGCATAAATATGATTTAAATAATAGGGTATTTGACTATATTTTTATTACTAAAATAGAATAAGTAATAACATTAAAAACAAATATATCGTACCTAGAACTTTTCATCACAAAGTTATAACTACTTAAAAACTAACGACCTACGCTTCGCACGGATACGCCCCATACAAAACAAAAATGGTTTATGACGTCACTGGCCAGTATTTAATATTTTCAGGAGATTTCCAGAGCCAAAATTCATTTACAAAAATGTTCATACATTTCGATAAATAAAATGCAACACCATTTTTTAAATTTTAATATTTTTACCAAATTAGAAAATATATGTTTATATAGATGATAAAAAACATGGAGTCTATTTATTATTCTTCATATTCTCTTTTACTTTTTAAAACGAAACACAAACAAACAATTTCTGTAATCTTTTTTAATAGTTTTAAAGTAAACCTGTGACTTAATATATTTAAAAATAAATTATAAATTACATTTTAATAAACTTTGTTTACTAAAATAAAACTGTTCGTCTATAAATCTATAAATTAAATTGTAGTATTGAAAATGTGTAAAATATATAAATGAAATTCATGAGAATAGAGTTTCAGTGACCCGATCAACAAATGCTAAATATTTTAATTAACCTTTAATTTTTTAATATTTAAAAAACATTGTTATTAAATAAAGAAATACATCTAAAACACTAATAGTGACAGATAATTTTATTATCGAATTTTGATGCTAATGAAAATAAAGTTCCGGGCAATAGAATTTTAGTAACCCTGTCAATGAATATTAAATGTTTAAATTATCTTTTATACTTTAATATTAAGAATTATTGTTGTTAAATAAAGATAGGTATATGTATAAAAGACTAGTAGTGACAAAAATGATTAGTACCTAATGTTGATGCTAAAATTTTCTTATAAGTCATTTTCAGGAGACGAATAAGAATGGTAACCTATGCATAATCTGTATATTATTATTTACACTGGAAACAGCAAAATTCAACATGTTTCTTATAAAATTATGTTAAAATTAAAATCTCTACAATTACATTGCTTAATAATCATCACCGACAACCACTTACAATAACTTATTACCAATTTAATAATTCCAGCTCAGTACATTCCCAGTTCTCCAACAATTTGGACTCCTATTCCGTGAAAAGTTCGAGAGGCTCGGCATTAGCAGTTCTGCTATGACGACCATAATCAACATGAACTCGGCCACTACTAATTGCATCGGTGCGTGCTAACGCGTCAGTGTGCCCTTGGTATTATTCATTTGCTTGCATATGTTTTACTTATATCTCATAAAAGTGGCCCTCATACAAACTTTAATACGTTACATATGTATATTATAGATAACACTGATAATTTAATTAATAATAATTAATGTAAAATACCACATTAAAAATACATTATTACTGAAGTTTTTTTATACACATAATATTAAATTATAATAATTTGTGTTCTGATTTTTGTGAAAGTAGTTCATATGTAGACAATTTTATGAAACAGTTATTTTTTAATTTAATTAAAAAAAAATTAGTAAATATTGTAGAATATTACCAAATATTTTCAATATGAAAAGAGTAAATATGCAAGGGACAGTATAAACAACACAGTTAACTTAAAAAATTATATGTATTATTAAATCTACACAAAAACAAAGACCATGACCGGTATTCAAATAATATGTAAGGGACAGTATAAACAACACAGTTAACTTAAATATGTAAGGGACAGTATAAACAACACAGTTAACTTAAAAAATTATATGTATATTAAATATACACAAAAATAAAGACCATAACCGGTATTCAAATAATAGATTGTATTCAGGGATGTAACAAAGGAATAAATTTAGACCATTTTTAATGAATATCAGCAATAGAGTTATTGTGATTCCTCTATTAAAAATGTATATTTCATTATTATTTTCTTTTCTATTAACATCATTGTTAGTGAATAATTTAAGCAAAATTAAAAATCTCATAAGGATGATTCTGTTATAACAATTATTTGATTTAATAATGTCTAAGTTAATTAACTAAGTCTATATTAATAAGCCTACGCAGTATTATTTAATAATAAATATTTAAAGGGTTTTCCATGCCAATGTCAAAACTGTGAATACAATAACAAATATAACTTTAACATTAATGTAACATAAGTATATATAAGGTATATAAGCATATACATCTTATAAATTTAATTTAATAGAAAGAATGTTGAATGAGTGACAATATTTTTAAACATTTTCTGTTCATTGCTACTCGTAAAATAAAAAACATTGTTATTTAGCAATTTTTTCTTGTTATTAATTGTGTACACCGGTTAACAGCTGATAAGAACACCTAACAAGTATTGTGTACTAAAATTTTCACAATTGTTTTTATTAAATAGAAATTCAATTTTTTTAATATATCATATGGTAAATATTATATTTATTGGTACAGTTAAAAAGAAAATATCCATAAAAGACATAACTATGGAATGAAGTCATCTATCTACACTAAGTGTGTTCGTATTCTAAATTACAACACTCATTAATTTATGTCAATACGGAAATTACTTTTCAATATACAGTAAATTAAACTATTACTCTCGTATCTTATCAAAATTGAATTAATATTGACATAATCACCTTATTATCATGTACTGTAAAACAAAACTTCATATTGATAACAGATTATACTCTAGCTTATAAATTTTATTACGGTGTTACGAGATAAGCAACATACAAAACAGTTTTAATCAATAAAGCTGTAGACAGACGGTAGACGCTGATATGTTATTAAAATTTAATTTAAGTTAATAATTCCATTTTTGTTACAGGACTAGCCAATGGACCTATTTTCAGGAAGTTCAGTTTCCGTCAAGTATCGTTTGTCGGTGCGAGTACTGTTTTTATTGGCCTTATGATAACAACATTTTCAAACAGCTTTTTGATGTATCTGATATCATTTTCAATACTTTATGGTGAGCTTCTAAGACATATTTTTTTTCATTATTGTTTGAGATTACGTGTCACTTTTCTACCATTAACATATTGTTGAGCAGAAAACTCAGGGTATATAACATATTTGGTTTAAAAAATCTTTCCCTATCAATATGAAATCATGTTTGTTTTATTATTAAAACAAGTGCAGTGATGTTCATTTTATTATTAAAACAAGTACTTTATAGGAACGTCTTACTAAATGAGTGATCTATTAATATACAGCCCAAACCACTGGATCCAGAAACTTGAAAATTTTCACAACTCACTAGTTAGAGTTCTCCACACAAATTTTGAACATCTCATTTCACTAGATTTTTCAAAAATCAGTTGGGAAAGGAAATGTTCAAAATTTGTGTGGAGAAAAAATGTTAGACGATCCTATTAACTCAACATTTTGTGAAAGTAGGTACTCTAAAAAGAAAATAAATAAACAAGTTTTTCAGTTTTTTGGAAATCAATCTCCTGGTCACCATAGGCTTACTGCATGTAGGCCCACATGTGACATAGAATGGAAATTTAAAGTTGCTAAATCTCATGAATGAAACAAGACTAACATCGAAACTCCATATTGCAGTGTAGTCGAGGCCCATACTCATCTTAAGGCAGGACTGTTTCTCCCATGGTTATTTTTACGTGGTTTGCTCGCAAATGAGCTCACCCCACAACCTAATTATTTTGGTGCCCCTCTCTTAAGCCTATCTGATATGTCGTGTTCATCACCCCAAAATTTATATCTTACTATTTACCTATATGTACTTACTACTTTTCCACAATCACCCACATGCAAGCTAACCTAATGTAAAACTATACTTACATATAACGGCTTATCATTTTGTCACTGTCGTACAATCAGTGGTGGCGTCTCATGACTTTACCCATGTAAGGGTATAGTAAAATATGTTCTAATGTGTAGGTATGATGTAGTAGTAATACTATTTAGATCACATCAATGTTACACAATCTGAGGAACTGAGTTCAGTTCATAAGATTTCTATAATATTTATTTGTACTGCTATAAAATATTTAGATTTTTTCATGTCAATTCTTTCGATCTTATCTTTTAATATAGTAAATGCTAAAATTTATTTATTATTCGCATACTTTACTTTTAAAATTCTACTAATTCACTGGTCTTCATAAAATATGACATACTTATATGTGCGCGAGATATTTTCTGCTCAAAATTGCTAGTCAACAATGTGTTATCTGCGTACTAAATATTTATTACATATCTTTTTTCATAACCAAAAATATTTGTAATATTCTTCATAGTAGAAGAGCCAAAAATAGAGTGCATTTTGGTTTAGATTATTTACATATATTTTTAAGTTGTTAATAAATATTTGGAAAGAAAAAAAAAACAAAAAAGTACAGAATGACAAAGAATTGCTCCACTTCTTCCATTTGGAAGAAAGAAATTTACAAATTGCTCTCAAGTTTATAAGATCAACAATGGAATTAGAAATAAATGTTGAAAGCCTCTAATAGAAAGCGACATTCTTCAGAACAGATCCATAGAAATCAACAAACTTTGCCATGTTTACATTAATAAGTAACTTTACATTGCAAAATTACTACCAACATTTTATAGTAATATTTATACATTCTTAGCACGTTTTTACCCTTGAGATTTATGAAGTTGATAAGCAATATCAAAACTTATTTAACATACCAAGCTAAATAAGTAAGTAAATTAAGGTTACTATAAAAATAATAGTTATTGACATGCAATAATCTTTACAGGCGCCGGTGTTGGAATCAGTGCTTCAGCCAATGCTTTAGCCCTTAACACATATTTTAAAAAGCGTAGGAGAGTGGCAACTGGATTGTCCTGGACCACAACTGGATTAGGCCCTATAATAATGCCTCACTTCATCACAGCTCTGTTTCATCTCTTTGGGGAAACAGGTGCGGTACTTATACTTTGTGGCTTCGCCCTACATGCAATAGCATGTGCTCTGCTACTCCAACCAGTGGAATTCCATGCAAAAACAATTCAACAGCTGGAAATAGATAGTACAACTTTACTGCCCCCTAAGGATAATAATGAGAAAAAAGAAAATGTATATTTCAGTCTATCAGCAAAGACTAAAAACTTAAGTGCTTTTTCAAGTCAGTATTTATATAATGAGGATGACATACACACACCCGGTTATGAAATCATAGACCCAGCAACGCCTATGTTGTCAAAAGCTAACGACGGATACTTTAGTTCTTCAAGAAAATCATCTGTCCATAATTCACAATACAATTTAGCATTATCTAAAAAGGCATCTATTGCAAATTTGAATGAAAATCGGTCTAGAAAAGCTTCACTTTACATGTCTGAATCTAAGAAAAATTCAACATCAAATCTTGGTTTGCTCGCACAAGAGAGCCTCAAACCAAAAAGAATAGCCACAGTGCGTCCACAAATTCCAGAATCAGAGGTAGAAGATTGTCCCACTTTGAAAGCGCCACAAGATCTTAGAGAAGAAGAGAAAGCAGCAGTTAATACTATAGATGCTAAAAAAACTCAAACTATAGCTGATCAAGCCGAAAAAAAATTTGAACGCAATGTTAGTGTACTTTCATTTAAATTGGATGATGATTTGTTGGCTGATGAAAAAAAATACATAAGAGATAATCATAGCAATAGATCCTGGAAAGAGGAGGAACGCAAATATTTAAGAGACAATCATAGTAATAAATCTTTACGGAGCGAAATGAGAAAGAAATCTAATAACTTTAATGTAGAAAATGAAATACTCAAAAAAGCTTCTTTGAAATTAGAGCAGTACTTAATGGATAATAATAAAGACAATAGTACAAATAATCTTATAGAGAACAAAGATGAAAATCAAAATATTGGTGAAGAACTGGAAGAAAAATTAACATTTTGCCAAAAAGTCGCCATGTTTTTCGATTTTGACTTATTAAAAGACTTTACATATGTCAATTTAATGGTAGGAATAACAATAGCAAACTTCAACGAACTTAACTTTTCTATATTAACACCATTTATTCTTGGAGACTATGGTATTCCTAAGCCAGACGTTGCCGCATTTATGTCGTTGCTGGCAGGAATAGATATAGCTATACGATTCTGCATACCTTTTGTAGCTGGCAAGATTGGTTGGGAAAATAATACGTTTTTCCTATTTGGTGTCATGGCTATGGCATTTGGAAGAATAGGTATGTATATTATTGTTCACTGATATATTTTTTAATGCAAACTCACTAATTCTTCATTAACCAATTTGTTAAAAGTATTGACATTTTCTAGTAATTAATACTATTGTATAAAATCGTTTGAGGTCGGGTAATTTTGTACATCAAATATTTTTGAAAAATTTAATGTTGGGGGCATCAGATTGTGGGTCTGGGATCATAATTTAGTGTTGGGGGTATGATATGGAGTGTCTAGTATCAAACTGTGTTTATAAAGGTGGAAGAAGGGGGGAGGGATTTGGAGATCAAATAAAAGAAAACTAAATTTTTTGAAATGTCAAGAGAAAGAAAGATTTAAAAAGATAATATTTGTCATAGTTACAATTAGTAATAGATCAAATACAGGTGTAAAATATTATAATTCTGATTTGGACATGCTAGGGTACTTGAAGGTTCAAATATATAATAAAAACATTCTTTTTTTTTAAGCCTGTTGTGTAAGCTATCAAATGCTGCAAGGTATTCAAAAACACAAAATAAATTTTTATAATGAATATTTAGTTGGATTGAATTTTAAATAACCTGTTAAATACAAATAGAACTTGTGTTAGAATGTTTTCAAACAATCTTAGGTACATAAAATTTTAAATTTTTTATTTAAATTTTCAATGGTACCTACGATTTCTAATAAACTATTTGCAAATTTATTTATTATTATTGTCTAGTAAGAGAGGTAACATTGAAAGTTTTTAGAATATTAAAAATGGAACCGACTAGAAAGTTTGTAATTTATTGGTGCTCCATTTCATTGCGAGGAATCACTGAAGAGAGCAGTCGGCCCACTCTTCCTTTCATGTTTTTTCCATGTCCTTTTTGAAGGTAGTCATCAGTCTTTCGGCATCCAAAAATAGAATTACTTACAGTTTATCCTTTACTCTTGGGAATAAATAGAAATCGCATGGTGAGAGGTCGCGACTGGTGGCCAGCGTTCCATCTTTTTTTTTCCAGCATCCCCTTATTTTTTCCCTTTAGAAGGAAAGAGTGTCGAATATAATATTTGGGTGACCTCCGTCGGCTTCATGACACCAATCAATGCAATGGTGTTTTGGAGGCTTCGGTCAAATCATGTAGGTTTATATCTATTGTAAGTTTATTCTCTTGTCAGTCTTTACCATGAATCGCACATCATTGATGTCATGTTCAATTGTGGCTGTTGAGGAACATTCCTCACGCAAATCATCACTAAGATTGGTACAATTATGTTTGAAATCATTAAACCAGTTGTAAATAGTAGCTTGGGATAGAGCTTCATCATGAAATGCCAGTCAAAGTCAGTCATAATTTTATTATTGATTGAGATCACAAGGAAATCATAAAAAAATCATAGGAAAAAAATTGTCTTGTGTTAAATTTATTTCGACGTGATATACACAACATTGAAATTGCCGCTGAAATAAAAATAACTTAAGTAAAGTACATAAATGGATTATCAAAGAGTTCTATATACCCCTTTCACCTCAAAAAACATTTTTTGCTTATATTATTCAATACTTCTAAACTTTTTATATCCTATTCTTAATACTAGTTATTCAATTATGGGATATATAAATATTGGACACAAACTACAATTCCTATGTATTGCCATTTTAAAATAAATCTCCTAACGATATGTATACAACAAGGATCTGGGGACAACCTCTTGTTGCATACACGGACATCCTCATACCGAGACCATCCACAAAATTAAATTATAAATAATTTTAAATTTAGTTTTGGGCTAATACAGTGCTAGTTATTTATACTTTTGAAGAGAATGCTCTTTGCGAGTCAGACGCTCTTGACAGATGGACACTATTCCCACCTTCCATCCTCGTTGTCTCATGGTCTCTCCAGGCTTCTGTAACATCCACCCTCATACACAAGAAGAGACCTTCAAAGATCCCCTGATAGTGTCCCGTATCAAATGCTTCCACCCAACATAGTTAAACACTGTCCCTACTCGAAGTACGACTGCAATCGAACAAAACGTGTCGACACTGCAATCGAACAAATCGTGATGCGTGTCCTGTGTATCAAAACTGCAAGAGCCGTTTTAAAATGATGTAGACTTGTGCAAAAGATGCCACGTCCCATCAAAAATTGTGAAATGTAGTAATCACTATTATTTGGTAGTTTCCCCTTTGGAATTGGAGGAGGTCCACCTGGATTGCAAGTGAGTAGTGGTGACTTCCAAAATATGTCTCTTTCTAATTAACACAGTTTCATTCTTAACAAAATCGAAGCTCAGAGGACTCGCATCGAAATTCCTACGTCGAGCCAAAATAAAATTGGCCTATCGCGAGTTCGGCTGGCAAGAGACCTTCAAAAATTGGCAATGCATCCGTTGAACAGGTCCCCTAAGTTTTAGCCAGAGCCACGACTTAAGTACACCCCGCCTTACTTGTTGGACATAGCACAAAGTCTACACCGATGGCACATAGACCAATATACCAAAGTTTATTATATAGTATACATCAGCTTGAGAATCAGGCTATTTAGTCACATCATCCACATATGCAATGGTCCTGCATCACTGAAGGAGTATTGGCGAAGATCCCATCGAACACCACGTTCCAAAAAATTGGACAGAGAACCGAACATTGAGGGCAGCCCCTGGTCAATGTTTTCCTGTCTTTTTTTAGACAATTTGATTGCAAAAAATAACCCATAATCAACCGATGCAGGTCCATTAAAACTCCCCCAGGGCTCTAATGTGGTCAAAATTTATCACTACCAGCTATTATCGAATGCGATGGAGATGTCCAGAAAAACACCGAATATGTATCATCTACCCAAGACAAAGCAAGCAGACAAACTAAAGCAGCAGTTATCGTACATGAAGTGGATACTCCGGATAGAAAACCGTTCTGTTGGAAAACCTCAGGGAGTTTGACAATTATGCCAATAACCGTGGCACTATTATGGACTCAAATAAATTCCCAAAAAGCGGCTCTTATTTACTTTATTCATACTCGTTTGATTTACATACATCATTTTATTTACATACAATTCAAAAATAATATTTTCAATGCCTTTTTTCCAAATTGCAGTTTTAGCTTATGATCAAAGCTACATAACAATGACAATGGTGGCTGTCATTATTGGATTTGGAAAAGGACTTCGGACTGTGTTTATGGCGCTAGTAATCCCAAGCCATGTACCTCTAGAGAGATTACCAGGGGCGACTGGTATACAACTGCTTACTGCTGGATTATTTTTCCTTGTTATGGGACCAGTAGTCGGTATGTATAATTGATTTTTATTGATCTTTCTAATTAACACTTTGAATATATGTATTTCAGTTGGTACAAAGTTTTTTAGTCTTCTGAAAGGGAACGGGATGTTGAACATGGCCAATTACAATACAAATATTTTTAGAGAATTTATTATTTTTTAATATCAAAACAATTAATGCTTGATATTTTTATAAATTATTAAAATGAAATATTTAAGTATATATATAATTCATAATGTGAATGAAAATGGTAATGAAAATAATGTTACAACATTGACTCGGCCAGCTTGACTCTATGCAAGTTTTACTCCCTTCAGTTAGATACGTTTGAATGTGGAGTTGGATAATTATTATTTCTGGTAGCGATTCTTCAAAATTATTTTTGCTAGTACAAAATGGTGAAGGCCCTGCGAGATATTATGAGATTGGCTCATATACAGATTATCGACTTAGATCTAGCGGAAAAAATGTAGTTTGAAAAAATCTTTCAATTATCGACCAATTTTTCTGTGTTAGAGTATAAATGGTCATATTTAGTTATGTAATCGTGTCACGGTAGAAAAATCATTGACATTTCTCTTATTTAGTTATGTAGTCATTTCATAGTAGAAAAGTCATTGACATTTCTCATTCTGTTTTCGAGTGAATTTGAAAATTATCGTGAAAACAAAAATCTTTCAAACTTGTTTCTCTGAAACTAATAAAGCTAGAGAAACAATTTAAAAAAATATACTATAAACAAAATTATGAACAAATTTTTTTTTAAAAAAGTCTCTTTCATTTAAGATTTGTTTGGGGTTCTTCAGAATGACCACCTTAAAAAATTGTTATATAAAGTTCATTGTATACGGATTAACCTGTACAAGTTTTATCAAAATTTATTATATGTCTTTATAAGTTATATACATCCCTATTTATATAAATTACAATGTGAATGAAGTGAAGGGTAATTAAACCCTTCATAAAGGGGAATTACGGAAAATCCAAACCCCCAGAGATTACAACTTTAATTTTGGGATGATTTTATTATATCTTCACCGACCATCGTCCTCAGGTATACTTGTGAATGGTTCTGTTAATAAATCGCCACATAACATTAATTACTTTGTTGTGTCGATACTGACATCTCTTACGTGCATGTCACACTTCATTGAGAGGAAAGGATGCACTGTACACTTGTTCGCTTCACTACTTGTGTTTTAGATATTTTATGAATGTAATTATTTTTTAGAGTTGGAGTATCTTTATTATAACTTTTCACTTAACCTTTATATATAAAACTCTATATATATATAAATGGCTTTAATTGGTGACTGTTTTTATAAAGACGAGTCGTTAAGCCTTTTTGGTTATTCCATTGCAAGTTATTAAAAAACAAAAGAAGTTTCTTTATTTTTTGAAGTATTAGCTGAATAATGAATAATTAAGTTTGAATTGATTTTATTTAAATATAGCTGTGCCTACAACTTTCTTCGCGTGTAGTTAGGAAAAAAATGTTGTTTTTTTTTCTCTTTTATGTTGCTTCTAGGTATATATTATCACCATACTAAATTTTATCAAAATCCGTCCAGTAGATTTTGCATGATACCCGCTCAAATTAACATATCAAATTAATAAAAAATTCTAAAAAAAGTTTCTCCGGCTTCTATTATGATTCTATACGGTAAATCAATCACTTTTTTAAAAATATTTTCTTTGTACAGAATTACAGTTTCAAATATATATCCATGAGATTTTGCAAGTAGATGGTTCATATAGAATTCTCAATTATTTTAATTGGCAAAATATTTCGAAAAATTAGTAATAAACACCTCTTCATATATATATATATATATATATATATATATATATATATATATATATATATATATATATATATATATATATATATATATATGTATATATTTATATATATACACATATACATATATATATATATATATATATATATATATATATATATATACATATCATCATCATCATATATATTAATACGCTAAGGTTAAGATGTTACTCTCCCTTTTTAGAAAAAACCTCACAACTAATCCACATAAATTATATATCATTTTATAGATAATTGCTTGCCCTACCGGCATCCACAACTAAAAAATTTATTATTGCTATTGTTTTTGCAAATTAATTAATTATTAAAATTATATACACAAAACAGCAATGCTGCCATCTAACGGCTCAACGTCAATATGAATTGACGGTCGGTAAAATGTTTGTTTAATTTCAAATCCACTCACGTATAAATAAAGTGGTGCTTTAGCTCAATGCTTTTGATACTTGCGCCTCTATATGTCAATTTTAGTAAAATATTTGTTTGATCTGTCATCTGAGCTTCATAATGGAATAAAAACGTAATAAGCAGTGTGCAAAATTAGAAATGAATTGAATACCTGCAATCAATTTTGATTTATTAAATTGACTCTAAACACTCTGTTGTAACTAATATGACAGCTGTGAGTTCATTTTCTCATGTGTAAATATTTATAATCTACCACACAAATTGATATAATGCGAAGACTTCGCACGGGTCACGCTAGTATATATATATATATATATATATATATATATATATATATATATATATATATATATATATATATATATATATATATATATAAATATATATATATATATATATATATATATATATATATATATATATATATATATATATTATAACTTTCAAATAAAGCCATCTCAGGTGACTTGCATTGATAATTCCAAAGGATATAGACAACTATGGAACAATACAATGTGGTTGTTCCAATACACTCTAGACCAATTTTTCACTGTGTTGCAACAATCCGATATTTAGAGCATTATTCGAGAATTTTGTCAACATATAACGTATATATTTCAATATATTTTTCAAAAAAATCAGTATTTAAGTTGTACAAGTCAAAAAATTACATAATATTTTTCACAAAACTGTCTATAGTAAGGTTTTTGAATCATCTCTCTGGCTTTAATAGTTTCAGATAAAAAGTTTGAAAAATTAATTACTTTTAAGACATTTTTCAAATTCATTCAAAAATAGTAAGAGATAGGAGGTTAAAAGTATATGTGAATAGCAATATAATTAAATAATCTATCTATCAATGTAGGAATCATCATATTTGACTTTATGGACATATTCGTTATGCTCATATTGCTTAACCCTTTACTAAAAATAATTAATGTAAAAAAAACTGTTTTGGAGATAGACATGTTTCAGTTTTAAAGTAAAAAATATAGAGTAAACAGAACATGATATACAGAGACAAATAAATATCATATCTAACTTTTACGTTTCATTTTCACCCTATCTTGTTAAAAAGGTAAACTGAATCTACAAATTTAAACTAATGTATCGTATGGAAAAATTTGAATATTTAAGTTTTCCCAATATTAGCCATTTCTAACATTTATAGAGATTATTTACTACATTAATAATAACATCATTATACTTAAAATACTGATAAAAATAAAGATTCCTTACTTATATATTCATACCTTAAAAAGTAATGACTAAATAAAGAACTAAATTGTCGTTGAAATAAAACGTAAAACACACCCTTTTCCTAATTGAGTGCGAAAAAAAATATTATACATGACTCTTTTTAACACACTTAATACTTGTCTGGAGGGCAATGCTTACCTGGACAGCTAGATGTCTTCGCAGCTGTTTGCGGGTTATTCCCTTGAGTGGTACTGAATAAAGTGTGCAAGTATCGCGTGTACAAGAAAGATCACAAATATTTTCAATTTTCTGAAAAAAAGTCATCTTTTCAATTTTATTTTAACGACAATCAACTATTTTTCAGTCAAAGAATAACGTAGTTCTTTGTCCAACGCTTAGTCTCGAACACCGTGTACATATATATATAAATATATATGTATATATATATATATATATACACACACATATATAGATATATATATATATATATATATATATATATATATACATACATACATGTAAAGACTTTCACTAATAATATTACTTATTGTATTTTAACAGGTTGGATTAAAGATACAACCAGTACAGCAGTCACACTCCACTGCCTCAACATAACAACTTACTTGACAGCAATATCTTGGGGTGCAGAGAAATGGTATCGATCAAAAGTTTGTAAAGATAAACTAAAAATTGGATCTTAAGTTATTTATAATCTTGAATGTTATTTTTAATTGTCTATCGTAAGGATTAATATTTCCGAATAAAATATATACATATTACTTTTTGTTTTAACTGAAATAATTTAAATGTGTACTAAATGATCTTATCAAATATTTCAATTTAAAGTGTAATTTTAGGACATGGAATGATTTTGACTAACGACAGGTAAGAAATTTATTTATCTAGAGGAAATACAGGGATAAAAGTATAGGAGTGAACAAGATCCAGATTTTCCATCTTATCCTGCATAGACGTGTTGTAACAAAGGTAGTAATAATAATAATAACAATAAGACGCAAAACATAATAAACCTTATTACTGCAAGCCAACGTTGTCAACATTTTTTTGGCTAATAATAAACTTATTTTCTTTACTATCTTTTATAGAAAACATTTACATTAACCAAAATAAAAAAGGTAACGAAATGTTTAAGTTAAATGGTTTTATTATTAGGTTGTTACGTAATAATATGACAATGTTCAGTTGCAAAACATTATTTCTTAGCATGTATACAATTCAAATCAATCTAAAAAAACATCTTATTCTTTCCATTTCGGCTTAACTCATGCAGAATCTGTCTACATCTGTACACTTTACCTAATTCTCTTACATGTTGATTGACCGTTGAATGAGAGCATCTGAGTTCTTCTCCTAGTAACCAAGTGTTTCCTTGCAAATTTCTTCAATTAGATATAGTAAATGGTCAGTGTTGATTGTCACAGGTCGTCTTTCATGGGATTGATCTTCTAGATCGTAGTTCCCTTTAGAGAAGCGTCAAAATCAACTTACTGCAGTGTAATAGAATACTGCATTTTTACCCACAAATTCACATATGTTTCGTGCAGCTTGCGCCGCTGAATGCTTTAAACGAAATTTATAAAATGGGAAAACGCAAATATCTCATCATATCAAATCCATTTTCATATGTATTCTTGCGGATAGCGATCAACAAATGTACTGATAATGCGAGTCTGATACACCCGTATTTATACTTGCATGCATAGAATATTCCAGAAATTTGTCGTCAACAAAAAGAAAAAAAATCAAATTGTTATTACAAACATATATATAACGTGGAAGTTTGAGACAGTGGTGGTAGTAAGGACAGGTACCTTAATCATTATAGCTCCATGAAAATTGTCTTAGAAGATTGCCCATGAATTTTGAAAATATTTCAATTGTATTCTGAGACAGTTTTCCTATAACTATAACAGCCAGCGACCAGGTCCTTAAGGTCTTACTAACCTGTCTCAAATTTTCACCCTATATAATCCCGATGTACTAAAAGCTCGATAATAATTATGGCTTAGAAATCTAGAGCTTTGACTGATCGTGTGGCACATTTAGTAAGAAAATTTTTTTTTGTTAGAGCTTGAAAATCATATCGGAGCTCCTTAATATTCTAGTTAAATTGTTTGTTATAACAACTAACACATAAGTTATGTAACTCGGCCTTATGAAACACAAGAGTATCCTGTACTAACAGTTCTTAGTCTTTTAATCAGGACTGAGCAGTTGAAACCCGAAGTTAAATGACAAAGTCTCTGCTTGAGACCTACAATTCTAATTTAAAAAGAGCAAACCTTCAAGTCTCACCATTTAGGTAGGCAGTACACCTGCAGCACTGGGATTTCAATATCAAAGATTGAAATTAGAACAATATTATATTGTCATGAATACTGAATATATGTACAAAGTTTTATGAAGGTAAGTAGAAGTAGTAGAAAAATCTAATGCAAGATTTGAATCAACTACAACATACATAATGTGAAACTAAAGAAACAGTTTAACAACTGAGTACAAAACTTAACTAGATTCTTAACCATCACAAATTCTAATCGCTTACTAGTTTTCTGGTAGAGTATACAGAATATGTTGAAATATGAAACGGGAATCAGTTCACTAGTTAGTGAGTGACACAAACACTGAAAAAACAAAATCCAAAACAAAGCTGTGCATTTAAAAGAAATGCTTTATTATTTTAAAATGGTTAGAATTTAAAATCTATAAATTAAAAAAACGGAATATTGAGTTTTTAGCTCTTAATAAAATATTTACTTAATCAATTATTAGCAGTACACCTGCAGCGCTGTGATTTCAATATCAAAGATTGAAATCAGAACAATGTTATATTGTCATGAATACTGAATATATGTACAAAGTTTTATGAAGGTAAGTAGAAGTAGTAGAAAAATCTAATGCAAGATTTGAATCAACTACAACATACATAATGTGAAACTAAAGAAACAGTTTAACAACTGAGTACAAAACTTAACTAGATTCTTAACCATCACGAATTCTAATTGCTTACTAGTTTTCTGGTAGAGTATACAGAATATGTTGAAATATGAAACGGGAATCAGTTCACTAGTTAGTGAGTGACACAAACACTGAAAAACAAAATCCAAAACAAAGCTGTGCATTTAAAAGAAATGCTTTATTATTTTAAAATGGTTAGAATTTAAAATCTATAAATTAAAAAAACGGAATATTGAGTTTTTAGCTCTTAATAAAATATTTACTTAATAAATTATTAGCAGTACACCTGCAGCACTGGGATTTCAATATCAAAGATTGAAATCAGAACAATGTTATATTGTCATGAATACTGAATATATGTACAAAGTTTTATGAGGGTAAGTAGAAGTAGTAGAAAAATCTAATGCAAGATTTGAATCAACTACAACATACAGAATGTGAAGCTAAATGAAACAGTTTAACAACTGAGTACAAAACTTAACTAGATTCTTAACCATCACAAATTCTAATTGCTTACTAGTTTTCTGGTATAGTATACAGAATATGTTGAAATATGAAACGGGAATCAGCTCACTAGTTAGTGAGTGACACAAACACTGAAAAAACAAAATCCAAAACAAAGCTGAGCATTTAAAAGAAATGCTTTATTATTTTAAAATGGTTAGAATTTAAAACCGGAATATTGAATTTTTAGCTCTTAATAAAATATTTAAACTTTCTGAAAAACTTTCTGAAAAACTTTAACCCTATACTATACACATAGAGACAGTAAGTTTAATTTATTATAAAAACAATAGAAATAAATTAGAGTACATTTATTTAAATAATAAAAATATGATGTCTGTAATAATGGACAAACCACTCAATACACTGGGTATAGAAATCATGGGTCATTTTCTACATAGCCCCAAAATCGGTCCATGCTATTTCTTTTTATTCCCACAAGTAAAAGATAAACAAGGAGGCAAACATATGATTGCTGAAAGCCCAAAGAAGCAGTAACCGCCTACAAAAAGGCTGTAGAAGCGACGTCCAAGAAAAGTAGGCCACCGCTTGTCTCATTACTTCCAATGAATGAATTAACTCATAAAGTGCTATGGAAGCTATTTTGAAAAATAATAAATAAATTACAATCTTGCTAATTGATTCCATTTCTGATATTCTAATAACTTTCAATCTTACCTATCAGCAGGCCGATATTTTTTCACAAGGTCGATCGAATCTATAGTTTGCCTAAAATATTGTCCACACCTTTTTCAATTCAGCTATCTGGTACTGAACCAGAAAGCTGAATATAACTAAAAACCAAAATAATTTAACCATTCCATCAATATTAGTGAAATCATTATCGTTTAAGAAATCTGTCATTCTTGATTTTTTTATTTCATCTTTTTCTATACTTTAATTTTGTCTTATTGTTGAACCAAAACACTAAACAAACCTTTTATCTATTAAACTAAGCACATTTTAAATTAACTCAACATTACTGACTTAGCTAAATTTTTACATTAGTTTGTCTTTAAGCAATAAACCAATTGGATGAAGTGGTATATGTGCAAAATTATGTCGAGCCATGTATGTACACAAGTACACGGCTATAGTGCAAATACAGCGAATTTAATTAACATCCAGATCAGAAACTCATTCCCCTTAATTTTTGTAATTTCCGATTCAAAAATAAAAAATTGAAATCATCTAGTCACTTGAATACAATTTCTAGTAATGCTTAAAATTAACATAAAATGATCATAAATTGTACTCCAACTTTCACGTGTGGTAGGCCCTATAAAAGCTGTTATACAAGTTAGTGTCAATGCTGGAAATCTATGACAAGGTGACAGGGTATATAAAAGTATATAAAACAAATTATTAAAATTCCAAATAAAATAAATGGAAAACAGGTATCTATTCTTTTATTTATATAATGAATAACAACAGCAATATGAAAACTCTAATATTTTAATAAATAATTAATTAGTTATAGGACCAAAAGCAAAAAAATAATATTAAGAAATGAAAACTAAAAAAACTTCAATAATAATAAGGAAAATGATATGAATGAAGCATAATAGATGCAATATACAGAGATTTTAATTAGAAATGTCGAAGATAAGAAAGCCATCTTATAGCATGTAAATTGTACTGAGTTTATCAGACTAACATATTCAGAAGTAAAGTAACATCCATTAATTGCCATTTACGTCGTTACCTTTAAAATAACATCTTAATGAAATGGTTTTATTAGAAAAAATTAACACAATTATAAGGTAACAATCCATGGTGAATTTCATTTTTATCCAAAGATATTTAGGTATAAAAATTGAGTAAAATGAATAAGTGCAATCTTTATTATTTCATTGTTATTTTCGCTAAGACATATTTTTACTTTTTTTAAATTTTTAACTCCATAATTTTCTCTGAGTAGAATGTATAAAATTTCTGGTTAATAACAATTTGTATAACAGTGGAATACTGAGATTTGTGGTTGAAAATTAATGATATAGGCAAAACTGTTTAAAAAAAATTTCTAATCTAAAAGTAAACTCTATAAGTAAAATATATACTATTATTTTAAGATATATTATTCTTGAAAACATAGTTTTGACTCCTCAAATTCAGATGATTCATTATTTTGTTAGAAAGTAATGGGATGACCCTATTTAGATTCTATTAAATAATAAGTGTGATTTTTACATATTTGTCCACATTCTGTAAGTCTACGTACAAGGAAAAAACAGGCCAAATTCATATTGGAATATGCACAAACTAGAATTTCATAGTTCTCTTGCATCTGTAACCCAAATAATTTTACTTGAAATTTCTCATCAATCGTATCTATCATTTATATAATATTTTTTAAGTTCATACTTGAAAAATTAGAAGAGGCTTTACTGATTTTGATTGAATATTAATATTTTGTAAATGAGACCTTTGGAAAAACCTATCTAATTAAACTCCGCTAGATTAAAAAATATTTATTGATGGTTATGTTTTATAAACGTTCATAATTTTCGTTAAAATTTAAAATAACCGCCGACATGAAATTTTGTACATTTAATATAATTTCATTAGTGCGACAAAATTAAAATACAATATAATTGCTCAAAATAATATTTTAATAATGAAGGTATCAAGAATTAACAAAATTAATTATGTTAATATTATCTGATTCAAGTAAAAATAAAAATCTTCATATATAAATAATATAATTTGTCACCGATTTTTTTTGTTTTATTTTATTTTATAACAAGATAATGTCTACGGAATTAAGGAATATAAGTTCAGTTTGGCAAAAATGCGAATTTCCCGGTTTTTTGTTTCTTTTATTCAAATGTATATACATAAAAAACAACGTATTTAAAATTTAGGTTCACGCTTGCTTATTTGTGCTCTTCATGTGAAAAAACAGCTGTCAATAGGTTGTCAAACATTTATTTTGGGCTCTCTATCTACTTACTCTATGCGATCCGGCAATCTATTACTTTTGTATTTTAATATTTATGGCAACCACAATAGCAACCATTTCTAGGTCGTTCCTTGACTAATGTATTTTTGGGTTGTAAGTTGTAAGCACAGAGTACTCTATTCTGTGGTTGTAAGCGTATCTATTCTGTGGTTACCGTACCTATTCTGTGGTTGTAAGCACAGAATAGATACAGTAGTTGTAAGTTTTAAGTACGCTGGCCAACCTAACGTATCGAGCTTCGATAGTGTATCGGCGCCATTATTTAGAATTATGATGGAATATTTATAATTTATTCATCCTATCTTAATTAATTCTGCTAAATATAGTAATATTTTCGTTTTTAAAGTTAAAAAAGAAATTAAAGAGCTTTTTTAACCAAATCTCTTTTTATCTCTAAACTTTTATATTACCAAAGGCACTATTTAAATATATTTCCTGCCACCTCCACATTAAATATTTTAGATATTTTATATACATCCTTGAACATTGAAAGTCATTTGAACAAATACTTGTTCAAATGCTTGTTCTAACATATTTTTTAAAGAGTATATACATACTCTTTTAAAAAATGATAACATTTTTAATTGAATTTATAAAAGATGTATCAAACATCTTTTATTATATTTCTACACTAAAAATGATATACCTACTAATATTTCAAATAGGATTTTTCAAGAAGCTGTCATGTTTGACATTTTATCTCATACTTTTAAAAATGTTGGGTTGGTAACCCTGATTTTTGATGCCTGTGTTAGGGATGAGATATTATAAACTTGTCGATGTTAACATCGCTATCTAAACTTCTATTACATATTGTTATCGAATTTAAAACATCGTTTTGCCGAATAAAGACAAAATATAACAAAGTTAACAAAAGTGAAAAGAAGGTTTTGAGCACACCGCCTAGGCTTAGATTTAACTACTTGTTTTATTGTTACTATTGTACGAGACGTGTACCGAAAAAGACGAATTTAAATAATCGTACTTATAGATAAAGTGGGTAAACAAATTGGCTAGGTATAAAAAGTAGGCGTCAGGCACTCGACGGAATTATCAACATTGATTAACAATGTTTTATTTTTAATGTCGATCTCTTGACATTTTATGTATTCAATATCGATTTTAATTAATCGATGTTTAGTCTCAAATATCGATATTTTGCTGACATCGATGAATTACATCCCTGGCGTGCATTGTATCTCGCCGGCCCGGCCCGTTCATTGTTGGCAAACGGTAACTCACAGCTGATTGTAGTAGGAGCATTTTTTAAGTTGTATTTATGTAAAAAATAAGTTTGCCCAAAAACGCGATCAGACGACAATCAACTTGTGATTACTAAGATAATGGTGATACGTTATTTGTTCAAAAGGTTTAAACCTTTGAAATCTTGATTAAAACCTGTTTTATAACATTATTGAGCGGTGAATACTTATAATAAAGAATATTGTGTATCAAGTGAAAATATAAACGAAAACAAGTTTTTTGATTAAGCCACAATTTGAATATTTGACTAGTGTGGGCTGTGTAAAGTTTATTTACGAACTCAGGTACGTTTTAGCATACTGGGCAATGGTTTGGCTTTGTTCTATTTTAAATAAAGTTCATTAAATTGTAGCTACATTTAAAAACAGATTAGTCATTTCAATATTGTCTTTTCTGTGTATGCATTTATTTCATATATAAATAATTTTTATTTGTATTGTCCTTTTGTGTGCATAATTCTTAATTTGTGAGTGATTATATTAATAATATAACATATGCATATTCTAATGTCGTTGTCACACGTTTATAAATATATCGAAAAATATTGTTTTAAATGATGATAGCTTCTTGTTGCTCGACAAACCTTCACGACGTGTTCATTTTGAAAATTATAACCTTTGTTATATTTTTTATGTGCTTCAAAATGCACACGGCTAGGTAACGCATACCTAAAGTATTGTTAAATATTTGCCAAACTAAGAAATTGTATGAATAGCACATGCTGAATTAATCGATAGTTTTTTTTCAAAGGTGCTTTAATATAATTTTAAGAAATCTACTTGAATTATTACACGTACAACAGAAAATTACATAATTTAAAATATACATATACTTGCGACACATAATTTTTAATACGTAACGAGATGGTGACGAGCTTAATTAGTTGATACTTTCCAAAAAATAACAAAATTAAAATAATAAATATTTTTCTTGAAAATTAAAAGAAATATATGACAAAAGCAATTTTATATCAGAATTTAGATTAATGAAAACATGACAAATGTCTTATTTATAAAAAAAATTAAAAAGTTTCTAAGATCCACGAAATCAAGTAACAGGAGATTGATAGACTTTGGAAAGGTAGTAAGATTGGGAATATATGATTACGAAACCTAATTATATAGCCGGTTTTTTTATTGTAACTTGAGAATTTACGTTCCCTGTTTTTAATAGAAACGATTATAAAAACCGGTGAATATATAAAAAAAACTATTTCGGCTTGCCGGTAGATTCAATACATTTTAACTTTTCAACAAAATTTCCTGATATCTATCCAATTTATACTTAACGCAACGTTACAAGAAATCAACATGTTTTTCAACTATCAAAGTGGAAAAAAATAAACGTAGAAAATTATTATTGAAAAAACTTTATATACTAGTCGTTGACTGACCAGGATAATTATCTTTCCTTATCATTTTTAACACGACTTTCTTCTTATCAGCTCACAAAATGTTGATATTTTAAATATATACACGCACGCGCACGTACGCACGCACTCACTCACGCACGTATCCACGCCCACACACACATTTGCAGGTATTATATGAAATTATATGAAAATATTATAATATATAACGTTACGATTTTATAACTGAACGCAGATCTTGTGATATATCCTCGTCTCCAATTTCAACTAAGTACAATTCAGCAGCCCTTGGAACCATTTTAATGGATACATTAATAACTATAGTTCTAGCTTGATTAATAGTTTTGTGAGATCTTTCACTTAGATCCGGATGTATTTTCTATAATTAAGTTAAACCATTTAAAACCTGGTCTGTCATATTTATGTGTTTGGTCTAGCATTGTCTTTGGTCGGTTTATTTTCTTGGGAAACCACATTTTTCAACTTGCACCAGCTAAGACTTGCAGTCAGCTAAGACTTGTACCTCTTTTTAATTGAAAACTATGTCTCTTTCGATTTCGAGACTATCTTCCTTGATTCTTCCGTAGACTGTCTTGAAGTGTCGTTCTTGGAATTTTAAAACGTCGAGCTGCTTCTGATGCCCATAGTTTGGCGGTATCGACTGTATCTTTCAGTTTGTTTCTGTAGTATTTAATGTGTGTATGATTATTATCATCTTTAATAAGGACTGAGACATGACTGTATTTATTTCTGTAGTATTGAACATCCACATATGTTTATGTTTATTGTCATCTTTTGTAAGAATGATTGTATTAATGTGTTGACTTTAATTAAATTAAGTCATTTAAAAATATAAGGAACAGATGCGGTCGATTGACATTCTATAGGCGGCTTTGGGTATTTGTATTTCAAATTAGTATTTTTTAACTTTCTTCCTTAATATCAACGACTAAGAAGCTTTGAATTCAAAAAAATTAAGGTTTTAGAGCCATAAAAGGTTTTCTATTAACGGCCGTCTCTGCCGATTTTAGGCTTTACACGACATAATGAACTCTGAATTCGCCCGTGCGTTTATTTCGATTGCAAATAAAAATAAATGCAATAGTAACACTCGACATGGTTCTTTATTTATTTTGTAATGCAAAACAAATAGTAGTACTTTAAAAGACTTCAACTTAGTGAAATCATATATCCTAAAGAGGATACGCTAAGTTTGAGAACAACACCTCCCCAAATTTGAAACGTTTCTGCTGGTATGAATTTGGGCCGGAACTAAACATTCCAATGACGACTATTATAAATATCTACAGTATATTAAAACAAATTCGTTTTCGCATTAAAATATTTTATGCGGCCGATATTAGCCGTGGGCGTATATAAGGCGAATCTATCCTATTGTCTTTATTAATAAATCTTGCGGCTTCTTTGATACCGCTTTGAATTTCAATCCTCGTTGTTTAACAATTTGAATATTAAATGGTTTTAAAACAAAAGATGATCTCAAAAGAATTAAAATGAATGAGTTAAAATGAGCCAAAAACGGAAGGTTGAAGCCAATGAATGTATTTATAGTGCTACGGGCCTCATGGTTCACACGAGCTTGTTTTTATACCAGTTGGGAGTTAAATGTAGTTACAAAACTAATAAAAGGAAATTAACAACCTTAACAGATGAAGTAAAACGAATCATGTAACTTAAAAGCGATAAGACCTTTTGTTTTCTAAATATTCTACTTTATACCATAGTTTTATGATGCATTAAAGTCCCTCTTATTCCTAGAAATATTTCTGGTATGTTCCTTTCGAAATACTGCGCTCTTCTGATAATGAATTTCTGCCTATACTTGATTAATACGTTGTCTTCCAGATTTATAATAATAATCATTTCATTAAGATTTAACCGTTTTTTTGTCCGTAAAGAATAAGTCAGTTTCGCGGCTTCCGGTGTCTATAAGGTGTCTCTGGAATGGGTAACGACTAGTCAGTTTCTCAGCGTTTAACGTAGCAAACAACTCAAATGATTGATTTGTCTACAAAAGTTCCAAAGTTTTGTAAACAAATTAAAATCGTGCATAGGCTTAAAACTGACAAATAGTTTTCATTAATTTTTGCCACTCAGCGAAAACTTTGACTACAAGAATAAAATTGTCGATTCATTATAATTTGAAGCCAATTTTCGACCTTGGTAAACATGGTGAATAAGGGGATCATTTAACAGAAGTTCATTTGTCTTTAGTAGGTATTTATAATTTGGCTTGTGTATGATCATATTGACCATACGTTATATTATCGTATGGTTAGTCAGCTACTACCCGATCCGTTTCTGAACTTTTCCCCTGAATAACTTTTCCAATAAAATGTGTCTGTAGAAGTTTTTCACAGCTATTGTAATAAATCGGAATTACTTCATTTGTCCATAAGTCATCATTAATATGGATTTAAGTATTTAATAAGTCCTAATATTATTAAGTACGAAGAACATAAACATTGTCATGTATATCTTAAAAACTATGATATCTTTATCGTTTATAGTTTTTCTATAACTTTTGTGTAGGTTACAAAAAACTTTTTTTTGTAATTTTTGGGTTCAATAGTTTCGGAAATAAGAGGGAGGGACATCGTATGCGTGATAGAAGTGAAACTTCTTAAATGATTAATATTAATAACACAACGTATGCGTGGTACCTCAGCGGTTCATATGTAGCGTCTCAGGCGAATATCTACATCGCGCACATGCGCGACTCTATCTTATTCGATCCCTTTGTATCGTTGTGTATACGTCGCTCTCTTTTGCTCCACGTCTTTGGCGTTGGAATATATAGATATCTTTTTCTTTCTCTCTACTTTATATCTTTCTTTTCTCTAATGTAACGAAATGTCCCTAAACGTGACGCGACGTGACTCGTCCTCTTATCGATTATCGCTGCCTTAGAAGTTTTACTTCAAAAATATTTTTGAGACACTTATAAATAGCCTTTCAGAGGGCTCTTATACTATAAATAGTTTTTATAAATAGTTTTTTCCAGTACTTAATTTGTCTCCCCTAAAATTTCCATATAAATGTTTTCGAGTTTTAGCTATTGATATATGTGCGGATTAATATACTTTATTTTTAAATAATTTGAAATTTCTACGTCAAGCGGTTTACGGAAAAACGGCTCTCGCAGACGGAAACACGGATTCACAAGTTTCCTTATAAGGTTTCCGATTTTCCTTTCGAGATACGAAACCCTAAAAATCTACAATAAAAAAGAAATAGAAGAGTCAAAGAAAGCAATATATAAAATAGATAGTTGTATCAAATACAAGCCAATTACATTGTATTTTAATTAATTGTGGATCACTTTTGGAGCGCTAATAATAATATAACGACACTTGGTTTTACTTTCACACGCTTCGTCGTTTATTATTTGAATGCAACAAAAATCCGCAACTGTATGCAACAAATTTTTGTCAGCGATAGATATAGAGGTATAGTATATCTATACTCACTAGTATATCTATATACGCTAAAAGTATTAAAGTAGATATAATACTACATCACGTAGTTTCAATTAGTTTATTACTTAACTAATAACAAACACATATTAATTGATAATGAATTTCTACCAAATGAACGCCAAATATATTCAATATGCTAAAAGTAATGTTTAAGAACATTCTGGACAAAGTAGTTTAAATATAAATGGATGTGACAGTATAAATACCGGACGATGGAATTAGATATAAATTAGTTACATAATTCTAGCGGAACTTAACACTTACGACATTTAGACGCAGTAAATGTGAACTTGACTTGGCATGTGACTACGGTTAGGATAACTTAATCAAATGATATCATATGAAAACTTGTTAAGTAAGAGTATAACTCGCACTACACAATTAGCACTACACACAACATATTTAGGCGCATATAAACATTTAAGCGTACACATCGTATGTATATAGTATTTCTATTAAACTATTTACAAATATTAATATTATTTCGCATCAGGTGGATATATAAATATAAGTGTAGCATATCTTTCACGGACGTAATAAATATACATTTAAAAATATAAAGTTATTTTCCCAGTTCATTAATATAATGATAAGTAACTTGTATGGAGTGCATATAACTCGCGTACACATCGTACGTACATAGTATTTCTATTAAACTATTTACAAATGTGAATATTATTTCGCATCAGGTGAATATATAAATATAAGCCTAGTTTATCTTTCACGGACATAATAAATATGCATTTAAAAATATAAAGTTATTTTTGGAGATGATTAATACAATGATAAGTAACTTGTATGGGGTGCCTATGAACTTTTTACAGACCCAACTGCATATCATAAATTGGTCCAATAATAGGATCTAGTAGAATATTACTCGTAAATTAGTACAACCTGTGATTTTCCTTTTATTTTCGTGATATGGTCTACTATTGTGAATACCTACTTTTCCGATGTTCAAATATCATCATTTGAAAGGTGTGTAAATTAAGTGACGAGACTGATTTTTTTCTTTTTTTTTATTCAAACAAATTCAAAGTAACTACCTTGGGAAGTTACTTTGAAGGGGACAATGTTGAATTGCACACAGCGCTGGAGACGTTTCTTCCATTCGTCATAGCGGTGCTGGAACTCGTAGCAGTTTAGCTGGTAGAGGTCCACATCTATCAACAACGAACAACTCTAACAAAAACGAACAATGTAAATCTTAATATTTCGTGAACGGGTACCTGTATCGACAAAGTGATATACCTAATATTTTTGAAACACCTATTCAACGATACCCTACACAATGGGGTATACGCATAAAAAAAAATTAGCCTCATTTTACACGTAAGGGATGTACCCTAAAAAACTTACTTTAAAATATTGCTTAACTTTGCAGACGTTATAAATATTTATATCAAATCAATATCTATGTCAAATTTCAGCTTTATATTATTAACAGTCTCTGAGTAAAATGGCTGTGACATAGACAGACAAACAGACATGGCGAAATTATAAAAGTTCTTAGTTTGGCCCTGGAAATAGCTTTTTTACTAAAAGTTTGTTTTCTTACTTGTTGGTTACTCATTTATGCAATAAGAGTACGTCTGCTGTTTTTGGTTCCCTACAATTTTACGATCCGTAGATACGCGAAAAACTTAGTTAATCTTCGATTTCACTTGTTTTCGATAACGGTTTATGTCGAATTCCTCATAAATGTATTTATATAGCCGCTATCTGTTCCCGCCAAAGACGTAAATAATTATGATTAACAAAATAATTATTTACTAAATATTAACATCTTACGCCCAGATACAATAATTATTAAGTAATAAAAAATGTTTATCAAATGTGTTCAAAGAAAGCAAATCGTCAGCCCTTGATAACGGTTTATGTCGAATTCCTCATAAATTTATTTATATAGCCGCTATTGTTCCCGCCAAAGACGTAAATAATTATGATTAAAAAATAATTAAGTAACTAGCGTGACCCGTGCGAAGTCTTCGCATTATAAATTATTCAACTCAACTTAATAAATCAAAATTGATTGCAGGTATTCAATTCATTTCTAATTTTGCACACTGCTTATTTCGTTTTTATTCCATTATGAAGCTCAGATGACAGATCAAATAAATATTTTACTAAAATTGACATATAGAGGCGCAAGTATCAAAAGCATTGAGCTAAAGCGCCACTTTATTTATACGTGAGTGGATTTGAAATTAAACAAAAATTTTACCGACCGTCAATCATATTGACGTTGAGCCGTTAGATGGCAGCATTGCTGTGTTGTGTATATAATTTTAATAATTAATTAATTTGCAAAAACAATAGCAATAATAAATTTTTTAGTTGTGGATGCCGGTAGAGCAAGCAATTATCTATAAAATGATATATAATTTATGTGGATTAGTTGTGAGGTTTTTTCTAAAAAGGGAGAGTAACATCTTAACCTTAGCGTATTAATATATATGATGATGATGATGATGATGATGATGATAAAAAATGTTTATCAAATTTGTTCAAAGAAAGCAAATCGTTTTGTTTTTCCATGACGATTTGTGGTAGATTGTTCAATTAAGGACCTTAAAGAGAAAACTATGATATATTTCCTGTTTACTAAATTTCGATTCAAAAGTTTTACATTTTATGTAGCCAGCGAATAACGTAAAGACTTAATATGGGATATTAATATCGTAATTAAAATTAATACTACTAATACTTTTATATATAATATTTAAAATAAAATGCCTTTACCACATTTATATTCTAGCGATAAATTTTGTGTAACTATATTTGTACATCGCTGAGCTACTTTTTGATGACTCTTTAAAAAAGTCAGCAAATGTGTAGAATTAATTAATCTTTTTCGATTCTTTTATTATTTTTGAATGAAAAACTCCACCCGATATAGTCATTAGTATTCCTATGTTCAATATTTTCATTTTACGTCCGTGGTTTCATTTTACATCCATAAAACCATAATACACGTATAATGATTTCATGAAGTTCGAAACGTTTGTAAATTTAAGCTAAGCGGCTATTAAAATTTGCGAGTAGGTGACTATCGAATTAGTTCAATTGCTCGATAATATAAAGCAAACAATTGCTCATTCGATCACAATAAGTCAATACCGTGAAAGTTGATTTCCATTGCATTTATAAATATGAATATTTGTATAGCCAAACTGATTAACGTAAACTGTATAAAGTCAGTTGCTCCCTGCGACATGCCGATTTGTGCCACTAGCTTTAAAATAATCGATCTATTTTAAACATTTAATAAAACACTAGCGTGACCCGTGCGAAGTCTTCGCATTATTTATTCCATTATGAAGCTCAGATGACAGATCAAACAAATATTTTACTAAAATTGACATATAGAGGCGCAAGTATCAAAAGCATTGAGCTAAAGCGCCACTTTATTTATACGTGAGTGGATTTGAAATTAAACAAAAATTTTACCGACCGTCAATCATATTGACGTTGAGCCGTTAGATGGCAGCATTGCTGTTTTGTGTATATATAATTTTAATAATTAATTAATTTGCAAAAACAATAGCAATAATAAATTGTTTAGTTGTGGATGCCGGTAGAGCAAGCAATTATCTATAAAATGATATATAATTTATGTGGATTAGTTGTGAGGTTTTTTCTAAAAAGGGAGAGTAACATCTTAACCTTAGCGTATTAATATATATGATGATGATGATAAGCAGCTCGACAAAATTCATAAAGAATATAATTTGTTAAAGGTCGCAACACTAATCGGTTTCTGTCAGTGCAGTGGTTTTTATCGATAATTATGCGGAAGGGTATGAGAAAGCACAACATAACTTCCCCAAGAAACACTATGAGATATACATGTGGTGCGACCTTTTGATCCTCGACACTGTGCTTTTCCTGCGCTGTGTAGACGGAAATAAATTCTACTGGTGACTACTGTTACCTGATACATGAATCAATCACTTTAGGATTGACTTATTAAATATGCTATTAAAATAGCCATGGTCGAGATGAAATGTTCGAATGTGATGTATTCGGTGTAAGAAAAAAGTAATACGCTGGTAGGAAAGTGGGTAAATAACCACTAAAAACCGCGTCTTGTAGGTCATGATGCCAACAGCAGGAACGGTATTGCTTTTATTCTAAAATTGCTCTAAAACGATAATTGGATATCAAACGGTCATTAATAGGATCACCATCAACATTAAAGCTAGTTTAGTATGTTAGTATGCCTAAAAACATAATCCAAGCATAAGTGCAACAGAAGAAGATCTCCAGGAATTTTAAAGCCAACTGGAGGAAACCCTAGAAAAAATGACAATGTTCGCAAAGTAACATTTGGAACATGTCATTTTTATCCCTGTTTACAAAAACGTTAAAAGATTTAAATTTCAGGAAAAAAGCTATTGGGCATCTTAATATGTACAGCCCTAAATATTTCCGATAAACTTAACTAAATTATTTCGAGTCATAATAAATTTTTAGAGAAGCAATATTATTGACAGCTCTATTCATGTTATTCTATCTGTGTTTTAAAGCCACATTCCAATTAGACAGGGTTAAATGAAATTATATATAAAGCCAGACTAATTTTGTTTTTACAACACTATGTTTCTCATCTTCTCAAATACAATCTATAGCTATTGGCAGTTACTAATGATAAATATCGCATTCATAACGAAGCAAATCATTTTATTCACGTGGTCTACGTTATACAATACAGACTTTGTTATCTTAATGAAGTGAAACTGGATCAGCCCGCATATGGTATAGAGTAGGTAAGAGTTAAATAATGTTAGTTACTGCTCCCAAATACCCGTATAAATTGCAACATATACTTTAGTTATTAATATGTATGACTTGATCTAAATAGATTCTGAATTTTAAAATTAACTGTTACTCAACTGCAATTGAACAGACGTATTATTAAGGAAAAAAAATGCAATACGCATTTATTTTGTTATCGTTTTGTTTAATGCGCATTTGGTATCTGATGGAAAAAACTGTTTTCAAAATGGCGTATTACATAAATGCAGTTTTAAGCTTTTCTTAAAGACCGTTCTTTAATGTTTTCAAAATGGCGTATTACATAAATTCAGTTTTAAGCTTTTTTTTAAGACCGTTCTATAATGTGGGTACTGTCTAACGCTAATACTTCAAGTTTCTGAGGGGATCTTCCAGTCAGGACGATTAAAAATACGCACTTTTCATAATGTTATTTTATATTATAAAAAATACCTTCTGTGATTACGAATAACTAATCTTCATGCTTTTATCCAGCTCTTGCTCTTTTCGATGTGCTCATGCTACGGCATTAAGCTTACTTATTTCTTTCTAAAATCTGTACTATATGTAGTTTGGTCTAAAAGTTTAATACAATATTCTTTAAGATACTATAAATATATGAGAAGACAAAAACAATAAAAAAAATGGTTTTCTCCTCACATTTACATAATTTTGCGAATGAGGTATCTATATTAACCGGTATAAAATTCACAAACATTTCACAAATTATTCATCGTCATTACTATCAAAATTGGCACATATTATGTGTGTCCATTATTTGCAAGTTACACACAAGTACCAACCCTTAATATACTCAGATTATAGTTCGTTACAATAAAGGTAAACCACCGAAACATCATTTTCTGAACCAGTTCCTTTATTCGTTAGATTTAGCCTTTGATTTTTCTTTAATTATTTTGTGTACTTTAATACTTTTTAATACTTCATTTCATTCCACGTTGTTCGTCCTTAGTAGACGCCATAGAAAAAATTAAATCTGCCCATTTATACGTTAAATTATATGTTTTTCATTAATAAACAATAACAAAATTATATCCACAAGATTTAGAACAGATCAAGAATTCAACAACATAAATAATCAACTTACTTCTAATTAAATTCTAACAAAATTATAAACATATTGAAAACTCCAGCACAAACTGATAGTGAGTGGTTGGCGTGAAAATAGCCAACCGACGAGTGAGCACATGAATGCCTTAACGTAAACTGGGCATTTATGGGCGATTTCGGGATGATTTATGTTATCAAAACATTGATGTTAAGAAAATAATATCGAAGTTTTAATATATAGATTTTGTTGTTAATAATTCAGTCGCTGATCTTTTGTAGATTGCGTTATTATCTTTTTGCTAAGAAAGATAGTAACGCAATATGCATAAGTTCGCTCTTTTTCTAAACCTATCTCATGCAATATTAACAGTGCAACAAAGAGTTAGCTCTAGGCCTGAAAATGTTCTGGCTTCAAACCGGGTTAATTTTTCTAGACAGTCATCGATATTAATAACATTAATGTTTTGAGCTCAATAATTGGTTAGTGATATTTGGCTAGCGATGTCAACATCGCTGACTGCCATATTGCTCAATCCGAGGAAAATTCACGTTCTCGAGTCCACTTATCCGTTGGATACAAGCTTCGTTTCATCCTATCCCTCTCTGTTACTGTTTTATAAATACATTTGAGGTGTCGATATCATCCGAATTTATTTATTTAAAATGTTTAAAAAAATTTAAATGGATATTAAATTTTACATCGGAGTCAAACCTACTAATGGTTGAAAGATTTTAATTTTTAAACGACTCATTCAGTACAAATTATTTACCATGATTTCAGTGTAAAACATAAAATAATATTGAATTATTTCAATATAAATAGAATTTCCTTTTTTTCCACGTCTTAAAATGCTACTGAAGAAAATTAAAATCTACCTAAAAATTATTTATAATTGTCTTAACTGTACAAGATAACATTCTCTTCCATATTTCAGCAAGTAATAAAAACAATTTTAACAAACTCTACACTTACCTGAAACGGATAAAGTTTTTAATTGAAACGGGAAAAATTATTTTCTTTTATAAGGCATCCCGCGAAAAGTTCCTGCACTCGACCTTATTACTGAGAGTTTCCCGTGAGAAAATAAGAAGCCCAATATCAAAGCTTTGTATGAAAAACACAGAGGTGTTCCTTCGTATTTATGTCTTCATGTACACATTTTCCATAATTTTTTCGCTTCCAACACAACAAGATAAAGGGTGGATTTCAAAAATGTCTTCGGGAATATAACAAACAATGACAGCGACATAAGCTTTGAAAACAATTAAGTCGAAGGGCTTCTACATTGTCTATTCTCGAAGGCTTTCCAAAAACAAATTTGTATGTTTGTCGTTTCAAAAGCTGTTAAAATTTCGAAAAATGTAGTACATTTATGCAAGCAATACAAAATTAGCAGCATTCAATGCCAAAAGACCATTGCTTAAAGATTAAAATTTGGTTATCTTGTAGACGGTGTAAATTGTATAATATTGTCATTATACACAGCGTGTTTTCGTTTCGATCAAAACTAAATTTACCAGTTAACAGAATATTGCCATTATTTTAGAGGCAACTTCATATTTTTTTGAAAATATTACCGATTATTAATTTGAGTGAGGTATGTCAAATTCCATAAAAAACATTATATTTTTTATATTCCCTCACATTTTTTATATTCCCTCACATATCTTCCTCACATTTTTTCGTTTAAATTTAAAGTATCTTCAAGCGTTTTTGTTCTCATCAAGGTAGGTCATGTCACAAAAACTAAAAACCCATTAAAATCAATCTGATGAGTTGATTATATCTTTAGTACTGCTGATCATTCAGCGTAGTATTATCGTTTCATGCAAAGGACCTTAATAGTCCAGTCAGTAAAGAGTTTGATTGAATGAACACTGTGACAATAATTCCTTCAACTTTAATACTTTGCATAATGGTAGAGTACCATATATAGATAAGTATTAAGTACTGTTAAAAATCCAAATATTTTTTATTTATGGAAGTTAGGTAAAATACCTAAATATCTAAATGTCCCAATGAAAGACCTTAATAGTTCAGTCACTAAAGCGTTTGATTCAATGGGCACTGTGACAATAATTCCTTCAACTTTAATACTTTGCATAACGGTAGAGTACCATATATACAATGTTTTTTATTTATGGAAGTTAGGTAAATGTCCCAATAAATCTTACCGGAAAATGCCTCCATATAAAACATTTTTACTGATGGCCAATGCGAGTATCTTTGTGCAAATATCCAGTAATTTTCCTGATCGCCTAGGGCAGAAAGAGTTGATTTAAAACTTAATGCTAATAAAAAAATCAGTAAATATTCATTGATTTGTTGTAATTTATTGTTTTAATTATTATTTAACAACTTTTCTTATTTTTTATGTCAGGTAGATTGGTTTTACGGAAGAAAAACAAGAGATGGTTTTTAGGATTTAATGTAAAATACCGAGACACTTCCTCGGGATTTGATGAAGAAAAATCTGTAAAAGATTTTTTTTTACAAAAAGTCATGAGTTAAAATTTTGTTTATTAGCATGTATCTCATAAAAGATGTGGTTTGCGAGATAATCACGGAAAGCAAAACCGTTAATTCTTGTTGCAGTAAGAATTAGTCGGGATGAACCTTCATATTGACTGGACTATAAGATAATGTTATGCAACCAATTTGCACCTACGTGTCGTTGCGATCACGAGAATATAATTAAAGCGCCGCGTCATGTATCAAAAGTTTACTGTTCTCATTGCGTCGACGGCAAAAACACGAAACCTTCAGGTGGTTTCGTGTTTTTGCCGTCGACGCAATTAACGCCTTATCACAAAGTATATTACACTTGGCAATAGATAAGTCGGTTAAATAAAGCACGCTTCTCAGTTGTAGAGCTATCATAATTAATTGTAATTTATCGGTGTCCACATAGATAAATAAGACTGGGTATGTACTTGATACGAGTATTCAGATAGATTTTCCCATATATTAAACCGAACAAGATCGATTTTCGTAGTAAACCTATGCACGTAGCATACTTAGCCTGAGAGTAAAGGCAAATAATATAAACTATTACTAGGTAAAGAAGCGACACTCGCCTCTTTCCGCCAATTTAACGTCACCCGTAGATAACGAGTACGATCAAGAGTACGCGTTCCCAGGTTGCCGCTTGCTACTTGCACGTGTGATTTGTTCAATTTTGGGATGTTTGGTCGAGTTTAGTTTGTGTAATTCAGTCTTAATTGATAATTATTTATAATAATTCAATATAACGGTTCGTTATTACGCTGCTTACGAGTACTTAGAAAGCAATCAAATCACTAAGGACTGTTTTGTCTCCCTTTTTTGTTTGTTGTAAATAATTTTGTGCCTACAAACTGTTCTTAAAAGTCATTGTAAGGTTTCTGTTTCTTAAAAGTCATTGTCACACGATGTGGTTGGAAAACGTATCCTTGTAGTGTCGGTCATTAATTTATTGTTTATTAAGAGATTTTTCACATGAAGCAAATATAACCAAGTCAAAAGTACAACGAAGGCAATATTTCAGTGTATTACATTTACAAATCAACAAAATTTATTTTTATTTCGTTTTTAAGATCCACACTAAGTACCTTTTTTCAAATTCTATCTTAATATTATTGTTATCAAATCACTTTCACACAATGAATGTAACATTTATTTGTAATATTACATTTTTATAATTAGGTAATAATAAAGACGTACGCGCCAGTACAAAGTTACTGCGCCAGCGTGCTATCGAGACAGTCATTCGATCGATTTATTGGTTAGAAAGAGCGATTCCCCTCAACAAGATCGAGATCGATATGTAGTAATAGTAAATATTCTTTATCTGCACGCTGCAGACAACCCTACTTTAATTTACGCACACACACAAACGGATACAGACAGGTGAGTACGTATGTAATAGTGTAGGCAATTAAATCTACTCGCTGATATGGAGTGTCGAGGGTGTGGTAGAGGTTCCACTTTCGGTAGGACAATCCCGCTTTCGGATTATATGTCGCATATTCTTCAGAAATGAGGAAGTACAAAAAACGTACCGCCTACGTCTTATCGTACAGTTATAAAATCGCTGGTGAAGAAATCAGTATGGAAGTTTTTGACGAGTATTTTTTATAAAGAACTTTACCGTAGATTATATAGGAAATTGGTACAAAGTTTTAAAACATATAGAAGATATATGGTTTGACGTATACCGTCGCCATAGCTGTTGTCGCATAACATATAAACATAGCTGTTGTTGCATAACATATAAACATAGTAAAAGGTGTATAAACATAGCTGTTATCGCATAACATATAAACATTGTAAAAGGTGTATAAACATTGTTTATATTAAATAGCTGTTGTCGCATAACATATAAACATAGCTGTTGTCGCATAACATATAAACATTGTAAAAGGTGTTTAAGTTTTGTTTATATTAAAATACTATTTAATTTGTTCAAATTTTTTTTATTATTGATATAATTGTTAGTTTCACTATTTTAATGTATTTATGACAACTAATATTGACTGGGTTTTCATTTAATGTCCAACGGTCAAATCCACATAATCATAAACACTGATGAAAAATGCCAAATTAGTATTGCTTGGTAACATTACTTGCTAGAGTGAATTAGTCGTGGAAAAATAATTATTTGCAAACGATAATGGACACATTTGTATGGACGCTGGCGCCTCTGTGTATACAATACCATTTGAAAGGTTTCTATTTAAGATTTGATTTTCACTATGGGGCCTAGCTCTTCACATGCCGGAGAAATGGGGTATTAGCATCGTTAGGTACCCTAAAAATGCATATATTTGTTATTGACTACGTATTTAAAAATAGTGATGAAGATCTCTATTCATTGCATTTTTTTACATACCTGAAGGTTACTAATGAATAATTATATATCCGTATACACGGTATACCTATCTAATTACAATAAAAACATTATTTTCAGACTCGACGTAAAAATGTATGGGACATCTTAATTACTTATATTTTGCGTGTTAATTGTGTAAATAAAAATGAATCCTCCCGTGGTACTGGACTGTTGTACCTATTTGAAAGAAACGTGGTAAATGACATTTTTTTTAAGAATTTATTTTAAAAGAAACATGGTAATTAACATTTATTTTTAGGTTAATTAAAACATTCGTTTATAGAAAATAAAACGTTTAAACAAGTTCATAATTAATACAGATAATAACCTATCTACATAAAGCTATGATATTATTTGAAATTTGTTTTTTTATTTGCCTGTTTTCGGGATGTTTACTACGTGAACTAGAAAAGCTGCAAATATTATGCCTAAATTTCGCAAAATTAAGGAGATTGTTTTCTTCTTAATTTTCTTTGCTTTGTAGGTGTGAGATCACCAACAAAAAGCGCAAGAACGGTAGAAGAACGACATAGATGAAGAACATCTAAGGAGTGCCGATTAAAGAGAGGTAGAATGGGCTCAGTGAGGCGACTCACTTAGAATAGGACACTATGGGGTCAACTGGCCTTTATACCCGCTAGAGATATAAGTGGCACAGATTAAGTAAGGATTTAGATTTTTATTTATATGTTAAAAATGTTAGATATAGAGGGACAAGAACTCAAATATCTGATTTTTTTCCATGTTCGTCACTTTTAATTGCCCGATTACGGCAGAGGAAAGTTTATGAATTCCACAGGTAATACATATATGTATGTACATGGGTAAGTACATTTCCTCATATAGACTGAACTACTAAAGTTATTTCAACAAATGTAGTGTCCTTAGATTTGTAATTGCAATTGTTATGTCCTACGATATATGCTAACACATGAATTAACTTTCTAATTTTTCAACCAACGCCTTTATGGAATTCACATCTTGCTCATATACTTTCCAGTACTACTCAAGGACTTCCTTCAAAATAAAAAAAAAACTTATTAAATGAATAAAAGGATTATTTTTTAAAAATATTTCTATGTACACGAAATTAAAACTTTCAATAACTTAACGTATGCCAGTATACTGTTATAGAGATGTCAATTAATTTCCAGCAAAGTAAAAGGAAAAGTTTATTAGATATCCGTCTAAGTCAGTTTCTTTTTGTCAATTTATTTAGGTAGCTACATTGGACTGATTACGAAAAGTTATGATAACAAAAAGAGGATATGCAACATAATCGCAGTGTACTTCTTATCAGTACTGCAATGCACAAAAATTCGACTTTTACGACTCGACTACGAGACGTCTGATACAGCTTTTGGTATTATAGAATGACATATTTGTTATCTATCACGTGCATAAGATTATGTCGAGAGTTTTACGTTTACCATTATACTCTATTAAAAAAAAACAATGCTTTTGTCTAAGGCTACTATTGTTCAGCCAACAGATCATATCATACTTACATGATTTTGACTTCGTCAAGTTCGTTTTAAGAGATTATTTCGGAGTTTGATAATAAGATAAATTTTTGGTAAGTGTTCCAACAAACGGAGTGTTGATGGTGAATTTGAAAATAAAGAAGTAGTGGTAAATCCACTAAATTTTAACAATTTTTAACAATAAATTAAAAAAACCGATCACAATAAAATAAAATTTACTTTTTCTTGCAGAAATATTTGTTTTATTGACGTTTTCCTTCTTCCAAGGACGATCAAAAGTACCCTTTTTAGGATTTTATATTGTCGCTAAATTATTTTTCCCTGTTAATCGTCTTTTCCATTTATTTTTGGAGCGATTTAAAAACAAAAGCAATTTTTATGTATTCTCATCATTGTTTCTCAGGATTACGTCTTAAAATATATTTTTATGTACTGGATGACATTTTGATGAGTGACCAAATTTCAAGGAGCAATTAAGAAACAGTAACTGAATTATACAATGGTAAAAAAACATATTTTTTTCATTATATGATTTAGTTACTTTCCTTTATGATTGATGAGGACCAAATTTCAAGGGGGATCCCTTGAAACTTGGTCCCTCATCAACATCTAATCTCACAATTAAATGAAACTACGTGATGTAGTATTATTTCTACTTTCTTTAAGCTCTGTACCACGACCTAGGTTTCGTTGTATTACAACATCTTTAGGTGGGCTATTAGCAAAGATGTTGTAATACACGAAATGTTGTAATACAACGAAAATGTTGTAATACATGAAGATGTTGTAATACAACGAAACCTAGGTCGTAGTAAAGAACTTAAAGAAAGTAGAAATAATACAACATCACGTAGTTTCATTTAATTGTGAATAATGAATTTCTACAAAATTAACGCCAAATATATTCAAAATGTAATCTAGTATATTAAGGTATAAAATTAAATTTTTGTGGGACTTAAAAAAGGTAAATATTATGAAATAGACCTGGATTTTTAGATAGCATTTCATTGATTACTCTGAAGTGGTATAAGTTTAAACTAGCTTTTTTCCTTGATGACTAACTTTTATAACTAAAGAATTTGACTTGAAGTTTTATTTGTTACCGTAAAATAATCTTTTGGGAGATTGGCGTTGTTCAATAGGCGCTTTAACTTTTCGATCAGTTCCATTTCGTTCAGGTATTTATGGTGTAGTTGTCTGATGTATAATTGGAACCCTTTACTGGAACTCTGAAGAACTCTACGTATTATTTGAAGATATTGTTTGTATAGAGACATTTAATTTTACTATTAAATTGTTTTTTGATTCGGTTTTTAAAATCTATGAATTTTTTTAAATATTTGCGACTTCCTTCACAGGAAGTAAACAAAAACCTTCTTTGAACAGTCATTTGTAAATATCAACAAGTATCACACTCTACCGAGCGATGTAATTTCTATTGGATCATAAATATTCGATTGCACCAAGTTAGCAATTGTTTTGATTTTAGAACGAGAGGCCTGTCGCGTTAGCCTGTACTTGCCAATTAGTTAGACTTCTTGGATAATTGCACACCTTCTGTTTTTCTACTGATTTTCCACACTTTGTATGACTGAGATACTAACCTAACAGAAAAACGTCAGATTTATCAACAATCCGATGTGTATGCTACTATATGTATCCAATATGTACATGTTGTTTACGAGACTAGTAGTAGCCACAGTTTCATTGTTTTTATGTACTGTGAAGCAGTCCTTACTGAAGAATTTTACTTGACTACCATTTTTAATGAATTTACTGACTATAGATTTGTTGCTACAACATATACATATAATACATCATTTCACATAATTTTGTAGTACTCGTCTTTATCGTCATAGACATCAAGGATCACCTGACTGGTACCCTTCACTAAAGTGACACCCTTCACTCCACATGCAAAAATATTTCGCGTTAGAAGGTGACTAATTAACAAGCTTGAATAAAATATAATCTATGAGTTAGTAATGCCATATTTCTTGGCATACCTCCAAAATATATTAAAATATTATAAAATATACTGAATCTGTTATCATGTCGCTCAGTAGACTTGTTATGCAAACGATTAACAGCCGAGTCTATGCTAACACTCTACAGGCGATTCGTCAGCCAATCAGGAAAGGGAACATATCTCGTTTATTATGGACAAGATTCGCGCGTCTCTTGAGAAGAAAATTTTGCATTCTTCTTCTTTGTACACTATTTGCAGAGCGATCGTGGTCGTCACGTCGACATTAGTGACCTGTTACACAATGCGATGCCAACGTTCACGAACTCTCGCTCTCCTTGTACATTCGTGTAGTGGTCCGTTGAAGGTCTTTTTTATTTGATCTGTCCACCTCATTGGTAATCTGCCGCGTGGTCTGATGCCTTCGAATTTGCCCTTCACTACTAGGCCCTCTATGGAGTCGCATCCCCGCCATATTATGTCCTAAGAAAGTGAGGATACGAGCTTGTACTGTGCTTGATAGTCTTTGTTGCCCAGCTCTTCACAGAAGAAGAATGAAATCATTTGTTCGGAATTCTGTCCACGATATACCGAGCATTCTTCTCCAGTACCTTCATACTTTAATAACACAATATTTCTTATGAATTGAAGTAAGAATTGTCTTATATTTTTTACGTAAAATTTTTTTGTTTTTTTAATGAGTTTGTTTTTAAATAAATGTTGTATTACATGTACATAATATGTTAATATTGAAGGATTAATCTGATTTAACCCGTTTTTAAGATCTTATATATTTAGAGAACGTTCCCAACTCTATTTACTGTAATGTAATTTTGTAAATATTTTTGAAAATTTTCCTAATGGCGGTTACCTGTTTTGGCTTAAAACCTTTAATAGTGTTCAAGATTAATTGGTTTGAATATATTCTTTATTCGTTTGCCTAAAATGTATAACATTTTACGCAATTTGGTTATCTTTGATATTTTACTTTGAACAAACCTGCGCGGCGTATCACATGGTTTGCTATTGTATTAATTTTGGTCATATAATCATATACGCGATGATGTAATCAGATATGGAGTACAATTTCGGGTTGATATTTTTGCTAAATTTTACTAAGTCTATTGCTAGGCTAAATCGTACCTACGTAAATTCGAGCCAATTTAGAATGGCCAATTTGTTTATATATAGCCAATATGTTTACTGAGAAAAATAAATCAAAATTGTTACGCTAGAAATTGTATATTTAAAACAATATACCGTTTTACAGTATAGTAAATGTAACATAGTCTATGTTACCTATATAACACATATTTGTTTGTTAATCTGAATGAATCGCTAATTACTGAAGTATTCCAAGACGCTTTAGACAAGTCAATTGATAATCTACTAAGAAAAAATGTAAGGTATAATACGTAGGATTATGACTCAAAAGTCCCAAGCAGTTTAAGAAGACGCAGAATGCAAGTTTTTCTCATTATACCTGTACCATAACTAGATAAATCATAATTATAAGTAATTAAGAAAAATGTAATCATTAATATCTGATTTCAATTCGTGTTTTGAAACCAGTTTAAACCGGCGTTTACGTAGTAGAGGCAACTAATTTGGAGGTAATAACTCCAAATAACTTTGTGGTTGGATTTGTATCGATTTTAATAAGTATTCGAGAGTTTTCTACACAAGTCTTGTGAAGTATAATTTACTAATACACAGCTATTTTAGATTGCACATGAAACTTTTATGTTACACTTTAAAGTGTATTGCTTAGATATTAGTTATGTCACTAATTTATTTTATCGAACCCGTTTATATTTAAAAATAAAGCTTTCATATTATTATTTGAGTACATGTAGAATGTATTTCCTACGTTATGGGAAGATTATAAAAATCATGACAGCAATAACAATTTTACATTTCTACTAGATCTTTGCTAATAGCCCACGTGAAGATGTTGTAATACAACGAAACCTAGGTCGTGGTAAAGAAATTAAAGAAAGTAGAAATAATACTACATCACGTAGTTTCATTTAATTGTGAATAATGAATTTCTACAAAATTAACGCCAAATATATTCAATATTTCTACTAGAGTCTAAAGACAATTTTCTAAGTTCGCCCATCGGTCATTGGTAAAGTCGATCATGAATTGATGTTTTGCTCATTATATACCAGAAACATCTAACATGTTTTCAATAATTTTGGATCATAATAATTACAGCTGTGAATATAAACCATAGTACTTACAGCTGTGAATTATTTTATTTCCGCGTATAACTTATTCGCGGATATGGATTTCGAAATTATAACGGAAACGTGTCAGAAGCTAAGTCAAAGGGCGTATTCTTGATTGAACTCAAACGTATTTATTATAAGTTGGATCTAGGTTTCGCTAATAATCCGTAACACCTTTCTCATAATTTCGTCGTATGCTTTTTCCTTATTCTATCGAGAAAAAACACTTTATTTTATTGTCTTCGGTTAGGCGTTTATCAATAACCGCTTTCAATAAAAAAACGAACCCCAAAGCCGGTATCTAACATTCGCGTGTATGTTTCAAGGTATTTTAATATATTATATTGTTTTACATCAGATGTAATAATTTTTCATTATGTTTTCATTGATAATTCGGGATATTTAAAAAAAAATGAGATATCAGTATATAGGGAGAGACCTTTATAATTTATTTTAGCATGGAATCCTAATGCCAAAAGCACCGTGCATTGACGTCAATGTAACATCAATGGGGGACTGGTGGGATGTGCGTTAAGCAATAACCTGTGTATAACATAATTTCTTTCACTTCAGCGAAGAAATTATAAATCTGCCGGTCGAAAATGTCAATAAAAAATGGAGGTTATGTACATTATGTTATGTATAAATGTCTACACAGTATACAGTTTATTTAAAACTACATAACGCGAGTACATTTATTCATTTATGTCATTTCGAAATATGGAGGATTAAATACGTCACTTGATAATTCGGCTCACGCGAAAACCATTTCAAGTGTTAATTTGTAGAGCAAACGTCGCGTTCGCTATGACGGTTTGGTGCATGTGACATTCAGCATCATAATATTGCTTGACATTATTGCTGATAACGAAATGTTATCACTTTTAAGAAATTGCACGAAAATTGTTGAACTTTACAAGCTGTTTTTGGCAGTTTATTTAATCACAAATTTTTATGAATGCAAAGGTGACCGGTCGGATTATCTTCAATCTTTAATTTCACTTTGATTCGCAGTCCAAACTATATGTAGTAATAGTGTTATATATGTTCATACGGGATAGAAGTTAAAGTGTATATAGATTAAGTAAAATTTAATTTTCGATAGAATGGTAGATGCTATATTTTAGTACTGTAGTACTTATATTTGTCATATATAACCAATTCGAAAATAATTTTCAATTTTTTCTTCCGACTCTACATGACAATCTGCAAAGATATTTATAAAAGTATGCCATTTGCATTACACCTAATTCCAATTGACAATTCATCAATATTTAGATTGGCATCATTGAGACTAACTGGGTACTTACATTTCTCGAAAGTAGCAACTTTTATACTTCCCGACAACATGTGACATTCTGCAGACATATTTATAAAAGAATGCAATTTGTATTACACCTAATTTCAATTACAAATTCTTATTTCTCTCCAAAGATGTAGTATTTAGATGTTATATTAGATGTAGTAGCAGATGTACTTATTTCTTTCCAAAGTAGCAATCTCCTGACGACCACATGACATTCCCCCAGGGGCAAAAACGGCACTGTCTGTATTAAAACACTGAGGCACTACCTTCTACATCATTACAACTACTGACTGATTACTACATAGAAAATTTGAAAGTGGAGCATGTTAACTATAATTAAAAACTTTAGAAATTATAAAACAATTAATTGTGAAATTTTTAAACCTGTATATAAGGTAACGTACCATTTTTAAGAACGAACTTAATAGAAAATTATTGATCAATTGTCAAGTAGCAATGCTCAATAAACATTCCCGTTTCAAGAGACATAGCATGAAGGCGTTAATAATAGGAATATTTGGGACTTGTTTAATTCGTTTTCTTATATAGTACCATCTAGCCAAATGTTTTGTCGGGAATTATATCTCATTCTAAAGAAAATTTTCTAACTATAGTACCCACTAACATAAATTATAGCATGTTATTATAGCCTAAAATTTATGAGGAAATGTGTTTCTGTATTTATACATTTATTAAAGGTAATTATTATTTGGTGTAAAGACTGGAATTTACTAATTGTATACAATATCAAGCTAATATACTCGTTAAGTATATGAAATAATTTTAAACCATTAGGGACAATCCCACTCCATAGTACTGGCACCATCGATGACTGGCATTGACTTTGTTAATTTGCAGTTAATTGTGAATGAAAATTGCAAAAAAATCATTAAAACATAATTTTTGCGCATTTTTTAAATTCATCTATTTAAAAATATTCATTTATGTTCTTTTCTCTAATTTTTTTTGTTAACCTTATTAAAAATATGTTATATGCTTATATTATTTAGTTTCTGGATAATTATATATTTTATAATTTTTCAGAAACTATTGAAAGAAAGCTGTATAAAAATCACAAATAGTACATTTTAGTTTGGGTACAAATCTAAGGATTGAATATTTTTTTTAAAATAAACATTATTTTTTTCTAATTTCTTATTCATCATATATTTGTTTAGAAAAAACTGAAAAATATTATCCAAAATAATTAATTTCTAAAATTATTAGTACATAGATATTGCAGGTTTCCTCTATTACAATAATGATATTCAAATTATTTTAATGTTGTCTATCAAATAGAAAACAGTAATTAGAAAAATTATGTTACAGCATATTAATAATTATTTTATTAATTCAATATTTGAAATTTTGTATTAATCTATATACTTTTAACTGTTTAACTACAAACAGTTAAAAGTATATAGATTAATACAAAATTTTAAAAGTATATAGTTTAATATATATACTTTAAACAGTTAAAAGTATATAGTTTAATGACAAAATGTTGAACCACTTTATTCCTGACTTTTCTGATGTAAGCTGATTTCTCTCTATAATTTTACTTTACTTATTCTTTTAGTTTACATTACAGAAATTTGTTTCTGTGAAATATAATAAAACTTGTCTTATTGTGTTAATATGTCTGACTCTCTTATAGTATACATTGAGTAAAATTACTAGACTGACAATGAGACTATCCTTTGTCCCTTCGAAACCAGATGCTATAAAATAGTAGTATTTAAATCCATTTTTACAATTAAATATAATTTTTATTTAGTTTGTGATGAATATATTATGCGGTTTATAAGTATATGCTGTTTGTTATAATGAATATATTATGCGGTTTATAAGTATATGCTGGTGTAAATTGAATGCATAATTAATTGTAAATAATTGTGAGAAATGTGAGGAAGTTCGGAATATGTTGGATTTTATCTGGCCTATTAAGTGTCGTTTTCTTCCTGTCACCGTTATCTTTTCATCATCTTTCTTTTTTTAGATGTTGATGCAATGATTTAACCTGCTACAGTATTGGATTTATTTTGCAAAGTCAGCATGAAAGCCGACAAAATATAACAAATAGTTTTCAGTCCCTCCTAAAACATATCCATGAATGTTTGTTTAATTTTGAAGTTTTCCAATGAAGGGCGGAATATAGAATTTCTCTGAATTTTTAAGTTCATTTTCTTTCCTCAGAGTATTCCTTAATGTGGGTTTTTACACAGGATACTGGGATATTACACAGCCCCTGCTTTTTATGAGAACACCGTTTTTACAAAAATAAGATAGAAACAAAATATAAGCAATCTACAATGTTCCCCACATTGCTTAGATGTAACATTTCACAGAACTATAAAATAAACAATAAATAAATGGCACAGCAATGTCAAGTTGCTTTATACTAATGAATGAAATAACACTTTTATCCAAGTTATATTATTTAACCCAAGTTATATTTGGACACAGAGTTAAGAAATTAATATTTATTAAATATTTTCTTTTTGTGGGAAAACGGAAAATATGTTTAGAAATTTATATTTATGAAGTTATTATTAGAAATGAAAGTGTAGAAAGTAGATCTTCTGTATTTAATGGAAGGAGTAAACTCTCAGTTTATATAATACATTCATATAATACTAATTATTAACCCATTATAATATGAAAAATTATAAATTTAAAATTATGCAGAAATCTTATTAAATCTTTACATATAAATATATAACCAAACTAATCCATATAACTTTATCTCCAATTACAAGATTATAATACCATTTATCTAATCAATTATAACCTACGTGATTTTTTCAAAGTTTCACCGTTATATGTTACTAATTACATATACGTTTTATCAGATGTAGTGTGCTGCTACCACGAGGTGTACTGTCAATTATGTGATTTTCAACCGTGTCACTTGGCGGAGACAAGGCTACAATGAAGCAGGAAGCGAAGAAGCGTAATCTGGTGCCTCCAGATGGCGGTTGGGGATGGATTGTTTGTATAGCCTATGCCTTGAATAATGTAAGTTTTTTATTTATATTTGGTTAAACAAAAAATAAACAATCATCCATACAATAGTCTTATAACTTTACTAGTGTTTTTATTATTTTTCCTACATTTTCAGGAAAAACGGAAAACTATTTCTCATTTTTCATATTAACCACATTTTTTTTTTTAAATTTTAAACATTGCCATTATGCCAATTTTTTTGTGGAACCCATTAGGTACCATAGATTTAGCATTAAATGAGGTGCTCAGGGACAATGGTATCATTGTTAAACGCTGTTAGTTTTAACAGTTCAAGAAGGCTTCTGTGCTGCTGTCTGACAAATAATGATGTGTTTAATTTGTATGAAAATGGGACCAACTGAAAATAAATTATAAAGTATTAAAAGTTTTACATTTAAGGAGTGGTTATAACATATTATTATATAAAATCGTTCAGAGGATGAGTTTAGGATTCTAGAAAAATTACTGGAAATTTGAATGTTTTCAAATGGAAATTTGTTTGGAGTTCAGTTTAAAATCTGGACTATCTTATGTGCCGATCAAATATTCCCTTTGAGAAATGAAATTTAATTATTAGTGTTTACTCAGTAGCAACTAAGTGCAAAGGTTTAAAAACTGATGTGTATAGCGATTTATATAGTTTAATGTTAAACGAAGTTACAAACAAAAGCGAAGAACATTAATAAAATATACAGTAAAGAGCAGAGTCATTATAATCGTAATATCAAGATTTTGTACGTATATCCCATATTTGTGACAAATTTTATTATTGACAGGGGTCAAAACTCGATTTTGCAAATTTCATGTCATTCTACGGATAATATGACTGTAATCATATTGTAAATTATTTTTTATATATGTATTATATTTGCCTGGAAGTTTAAGTGTCTGTCTGTCCTTCTGTCACATCTAATTTTCTCAGAAACTATTCTATGTAGAAGCTTGAAATTTGGGATTGCAATACATCTTATTAACCCACATAATATTTAGCATTAGTTAACTTTTTAAAATTTCCATTTAAGAGTTAAAGAGGGGGTAAATACCAGTATTCAATAATTTTTTCTTTTAATTTTATGTTATTTGAAAAGCTTGTTATGACAATTACAATGATAATTTTTCCATAATTTTAAACTGCATATTTAAAAAGATATTTAAAAAAATATGTATTAAATATAAAAGACATCCTTATTTCCAAAAGTACTGAACCAAAAATGGTGAAAAAAAATAGGTATAATCTGACTAGAAGACTATACGAACACTACAGCTATTATAATAGATCTTAAAATTTTTTAAATATGTACCATGTTGTTAAGTCTTCGAAAGATATTGTAGGCTATATATTTATGTTGTGAAAAATTAATATTCGGTAAGGGCAAAATGTGTACGGACTACTCTTAGTGCGAGCTCTACTTATGCTTAATAAATTTTTATATTACCTTTTCTCAAAATTTCTACAATTTGGTTTAAAGTACATTTTTTACGCTTCTTATGTATCACTTTTGTCATTATTTCAGTAAAATACATATCCTAAAAATATATGTATCACTTTTGTCATTATTTCCTTATGTATCATTCTTATGTATCACTTTTGTCATTATTTCAGTAAAATACATATCCTTATGTATCATTCTTATGTATCACTTTTGTCATTATTTCAGTAAAATACATATCTTCCTTATTTTAAAATACATATCTTCCTTCTTTCATTCTTATGTATCACTTTTGTCATTATTTCAGTAAAATACATATCTTCCTTATGTATCACTTTTGTCATTATTTCAGTAAAATACATATCCTAAGTGGCCAAACATTCCAGATTTCTTCCACAATAAAGATGCATAAAAGACAATAGATTTTCATAGTTTGGTGTTATTACTTTTAAGACATGGTTCATGCATCCATTTTGTTATCTAAAGCCCACTTACATATGCAATTATATTATCAGTTTTTCATTCACTCGGTCATTTGATAACTTTTGACCATCGCTGGGTATTCATTATTAAACTTATGGGTCTGTAATTCTTCTAGTTTCTGAGTCACAAGCCCTTTATACAGTGGTACAGTAAAGTACAGCAGCTAATCTCTCGGTAAAGTACTGATCTATCAGCACTCGTATATATGAAACAAATTAAAGTTAACGAGTGCTCTAAACAGGTAGGAAATTATATGGATACTTATCTACATGTTCAGTTAGCAACATAAAATAACTCTAAGAACTAACTTGAAATAATTCAACCTATTATAATTTATATATAAGACACGTTTAAACAACACATACTGCTTTCGACGTGATATAATCTGGTGTTCACTTATTTAGTAAATTAATGAAATGTGTAGAAAGAAACCTGTTTATTATCATCTCATTATTTGCGAATAATAAGATAACATAGCGGTGTCCATTTTTATGACTAGGCAAATACTGTTATATAATAATTATTTAACAAGTTATTATATTAATTGAAGTTGTCGTATTTTCTAGAAATTATTTTGAAGTTAAATGCGTATTAAATAAATAGTTAATATAAAAATGTTTTGTGCACTGCACTTATTTAATTAGTCTGAATTTAGCGACTAATTAATTCTTGCACTCGGACATAGGTGTCATAACTTGACATTGAGACATATTTAAGGGGAATAAATTGTGTAGATAAGTCATTCTTATACTTTTAGAAAGTACAACTGCTTACAGAGTAATTTTCAAGAGCACAACTAGAGTATTTGCGATTAGGTAATCCTAAGTAATGTTTTAAATGTTAATTGTTTGTTTATTTATCCTGCTTTCACTGTGTCGTAGAGATGAACATACGATAACATATTTATCCCATAACATATTTATTATTTTTTTTTTTGTTAATCAAAAAATATAAAGTTATTGATAAGAGTGCGAAAATAAGTAAGAAAGGGTTTGAAGATAAGTAAGAATGTAAACGATAAGTACACAATAACACCACTAAAACCTGCCAGCATATGGCTACCTTCTACAGATCACGGGCTTTCTACTTTTATACCATTTTCCTGATTTTATACCATTTTCCTGCTAATATCAAATTTTTCATCAGAACGTTCTTTCACATTCACCACAATTTTTATAATTTTTTATGCAAGGGAAACTGCGGGCTAAAGGTGGTTGTTTGTAAGTTAAAGGCTGGATTGGAAAACATTTTGAGAGACAATATTTAAGCAGGTTACCTGAGAACTTCCATTACCAAACAGGCATGTCTTTAAAATTGATATCAGGGCTGTTCTACTTTTTCATGACTAGTTTTGCAGTAAAACTTATCAAATAAAAAAAAAATAAAATTTTAAATTTATAATATTTTGGCTAACATAGACTAATTATTTTATAAAAAATTTTGAACATTAAGTAGAAACGAAATTTTAGTAAACCTTTGGATTAATTTAAAATATTGTGTGGGACTATACGAAAATTGAAACAACTGCGTTAATTTTAGCATATTTTTTTATTAGAATCTTTTGTACTTATCAGTAAAAATTGCTGACATTTTAGAAATCTTGACAAAAAGAAATGAGCTTATGCTAAAACACTAAGAAACATATTATTTATTAATATATTTTGATGTGTTTATTACCATTGACGTTGATGTGTTTATAAAGATTTGCTCCATGTTCTACAGTGGAAACAGTAGGCTACCATGGTAGGTTGATTATGCAATGAGGCCGCATTACTTATGAAGCACGCCCAAAGTTATTGATTTTCGAGAGGTGACGAATTAATGTACAAAGGTACTTGAATGCATTTTGTGCCATTTTACAGTAATAATTTTCTTTTAATGCATGATAATGCCCATTCACATGTCGCAAGAAGCTTGACTGAATACCTGGATGCCGTTAGTACAAGAAGATTATTATGGCCAGCCCGCAGTCTTGACCCTATCGAGCATATATGAGGCAATTTAAAAAAGTATGCCTGAAATGAGAAGGGTAACCTCCCATCGCTACCAGACTGCATGAATTGAAACTTGTGGTTGTGGAAGAATGGCGATGCATCCCACAGTCAGACATTCAGGACATCATGGATAGCATCCCCAACCACTCAAGAAGTAATCAGAGCTAAGGGAAGCAACACATAATATTAAAATTACATTGGAAGTGTTAATCGTAGCGTTTTTGGGGGTGTCATTTTCGTAACTGACTATTTCAAGTAAGAAACGTATAATGAAAACTAATTTTTCATTCTTTGATAGTGGTAATGAAAACTAGCTTTTCATTCTTTGATAGTGGTAATGAATGGTAATGAAAAATAGTTTTTCAGTCTTTGATAGTGGTAATGAATGGTAATAAAAATAGTTTTTCATTCTTTGGACGAAACTGGGACCAAAGTGTGACGTTCCTTTTATTTTTATAAATTGTGTTAAAAAGTTACTTTTAACAGTATAGCTATGCTGCACATATGTATTTTCTTGTAACATGCAAGTCAGTATTTCTGTTTTTTTAATTTTGCAATAAGATTTTATTTCATTTATTTTTTTTTTCGGGCTCATAAAGCACTTATAATGCTTTCCCAAATACATCACATCACACTGTATGAACTGCGCAGTTTACTTCTGTTATGAGAAGAACCTTAATTAGATTTTTTCTGGGAGAACTAATTATGGCATATTATTTGACTTATAAAGTAGTAACAATGCAAAGGTTATTGGATGTTTTCTAGAGAAAAATTGAATTTTCAAATTTGTTTCTATGTAAGGTGCATAAATTTTGAGATTTGGTTAAGTTAATTGATATATTGCATTTGAGCATATACATAAATGATTGTCAATGTTAAAAGTTAAAAGAAAATGTTTTTACTTGATTTGAAGAAAATCTAATTTTGACTCTAAATTTATTTGTATTCTAAATTTTTATGTTGAAAAAATGGTTGGAGATATTTATAAAACACCGTCAAATACCATTTTAGATGTTAACCCACAATAATACGAATACACATTCATTCTTAAGTTCCTATTTTTACCCTTTTTTAAGGCAATATATTTTGTGATTTGTTTAGTACATTCTTCATTCATACCATTGCCAATACTCGTTATGTCGCCTAAAAGTAAAAACATGTCTCGTTTTTAAGCAAGAAAACTTTCCATTTAATTATGACTATGGCTTAAATTAAAGCTAATAAAAATATTCTTGCTTATATAAGTGTTCCGAAAATGTTGTTGAGAAAATTTTTCCATAATTAAGTAATCTACAACAGAACATGCGATGTGCGACAACTCTTATATATATTTCGCCAACCTGCCTGCTGTCATTGTTATCTCCAGTCAAGTGACATGTTTTTTATTTACATTTTAACTTACTTTGTTTGTTATTGTACATATTATAATGTTTCACAAGCACAGAATTGTTTTGAACCTGTTATTATTCACACATATCATTGTCATAGTCACTGAAAACAAAGAGAAGTTAATGAACTTTCCTGACCTAAATGTGACGACAAGTGTTCTATTGTGTTTACTTTAATACTCTGCTGTAGGTTTTTATTATTTATTGTATTTGTCTATAATGACATATCTTTAATAAGTAACATAGGTGTGGAGTTACCAAGTTTTGCATTTGAAATTGTCTTGTCTATATTTGTCCAGACACAGAAATTGCACCCATAAAAGTAAGATGGTTTTTAACTCAGTTTATTTTATGATATTACTCATAATCGAATTCTGTCTACAATTCTTTGTTTAAAGAAATTTTGACTGTCTTAATAAAATATGTTTCTTTTCATTTTTTTGTTTTTAGTAATTTTTGTGTATAACTTTTTAGTTTGGTTATTTCTTCAAAAACCTATAAAGTCCTTTCAAGGACTATATACTTTGTATACTATTGGGCTTCACATAGAGTGTCAAGCACTGTATTCCAGTATGCTTTCAAGCCTTATCTTTCTGTCCTTAACAGTTATATATAAAATAGAACATATTAAATACAGTTCAATTATTTGTTTAGAACTTCTTATGATTTTAATTACGGCATGTAATGAGTTTAAAATAATATTCTTAGTAGACATATTAGAGAAAAAGTTGACGAAGATCAAAATTAAATTATGTTACTTCTTATGATTCATAATTTTTGTGATACAATACAGGGGTTCGGGAATAAATGTCGAACAAAGAAAGATGCTATTTGTTGGCTACAAAGGAATAAATTGTCGTTGAAATAAAATGTAAAACATGCTCTTTTTCTAATTGTGTGAAAAAAAAATATCACACATAACTCTCTTTAACACCCCCAATACTTGCCCGAAGTGCCGTGTTTACCCACAGTGGAGATGTCTTCGCAGCTGTTCGCGGGTTATTTCCCGAAGTGGCGCTGAACAATGGGGTACTAGAGAAAAAGTTGACGAAGATCTAAATTAAATTTTGTCACTTCTTGTGATTCGTCATTTTGGTGATAGCTATACACGGTGTCTGGGAATATATGTCGGAATATATGTATGTCATGTAACATGATATGGAATTTGACCCTTTGATTATTTTAGGTAATAAGATTTCAAATGACTTGAGTACATAATTCAGAGCTACCTTTGTGTATATGTATTTATATTTAGTTGATTTCAAAATTTTATACAACCTTTCCATATTTCATGGCTATTGGTTAATATGTTTTGCATGATTGAGCAACAAAAAAAAATGAGGAGAAATATTCTCGTAGTAAGAAACTGATCTGGAGTAAACAGCCTGTAAAACGAAAAAAAAACCTGTTTACTTGTAGCTTGTCCGTATGCAATAAAGTCTAAAAGGTCTTTAAATGTTTTAAGTTCATTTTTACATGTGGAAATTTGATAATTAAAATTCTTGCACAACAATAACCAAAATTATAAACAACAAAACCATTTGATTTGCACATAAGGATATACCTTTTCATTATTGCTAACATAAAATCATTGGCAGAACTTGCCACTTATTTTAAGTAGAATTACATCTATTTTTTACTACTGGTAATACCAAGTTTTTACCTTTTTGCAGATAATTGTTCTACCTCTGATATCGGGTTTTGGCCTTATCTTTCAAGAGTCTTTCGTCACATATGGTATCAGTGCAACCGAGGGCTCTACCATCATCAATCTCAACCATGGTTTTGGCATGCTGCTCTCCTTCTTCAACGGGCCTTTGCTGCATCGGTTGGGATATCGGAAAGTCGCAATAGCTGGAGCGCTTTTTGTAGCAATCGGTGTGATGTTGACATCATGGGCTCGTACCTTTTGGCAGTTTATTCTGTGGTACAGTCTTTTTACATGTAAGTTGACCAAATTTATTGTATTATGTTTCGTTATCTCATGTCCTATTAGCTTTTATATTTGCTTCTACCTATTTATTCATTCTCTATTTTACATGTGTCCTCTAGTTCATAATATTTTTTTTTATTTAAAATACTGTTTGTAACGAATTTTTGTTTCTTTCGTACGCATCTAAACTAATATTCTATATATATTATACGTTTATCTATGTAAAATTGCTCTTGTGACCATATGTCTTTTTTGTGATTTGTATGAAATATGCTTATTGTTCTAAGTAAACAGTAAACTTTAATCAAAACAATAAATATTTTTCTTTCATTTAAATTTTCAATAAAGAATGATGGTACTTGATTTAGTACAATTTTCAATTAAGTTCCCACTATTGCTTATGAAACAGTCTAAATTCATTAATATGAAGGTAAACTATAAAACGTATTGCAAATATAAAAGCATTTGGTTTTACTTATTTGGGTTCTGGGCTCAAAGGGAAAAATGGAATTCTTATAAGTACTTCTATGTGGACCTGTCTAGCGTTCACAGCCATTTTTCTCAGGAATTAATTTATTTAGAAACTTTTGGTAAAAGTTGGTTTTTTTGGCAGTCGTGATGTATTGAAATGTGTGTTCATGATATTGTAAATGTGTGTTCATCATATTCCTGCAAAAATGTATAAAAACATTTTGCTTTTCATTTGTGGATCCGTAATGAAGTCATCAATGCAACTTTTGCAACACTGAATTATATGGAACTTTTTCACTTTGTGATGTACCATGTTTCTAATCGATATTTATCAAAAGTATACATTGACTGTTTAAATCCAAGGCACTGTTACATCTATTGGTCATAAATATTCTTTAATCAGCAAAATAATATTGGATAAGATCTTGAATTATGGCATAATACGAATTAATGCCTTCTGTGTTTGATAACCCAATTTTAATTCATTAAATTGTACTGTATTTGATCACTATAAATTGCAACTTTGCCTCACTTCACACGTGTATGAAAAATGTTTTACAAAGTATATTTCGTTCAATCAGTAATTATAATTTAGCTCATATCAATTTTGGGATCATATCAATTTTTATGGCTTAAGATTTAACATTTTTCCGCATTTGACTGAAATATTTTATCTCATAATGTAGATTTAGATAAGTACGTGACCAAACGAGAAATTGTTTTCTAGTTTATATCTAATCACTCAACTTATACTGACTTAAATATAGTGTACAATAAAATTATTACTTTTCTCTTTGAAAGATAACAATGTTTCCTATGAACAACTCCGCTACTTATTTGATTGATACTAAGAGATGTTACGAGTAAATTAAGTCATTATCATCCAATATACCTTATATCCTCCATACAATTATCATCCAATATATCTTATTTAAGATTTCATTACCGTTACAAATAATGAGATTTAATAAAAAAATGCCTAGATACATACTGGGTTCTTTCTGCTGTATGTCATTTTTATTTTGATAGAAGTGTATATTATGTTTAACATTTAAACTTAAATGTCACTACAGACATATTAAAACACTGTCGTAACTCATTACAGCTTATTTGATAAGGTAATTATTTAATAAGTTTCACTTGGTGTACTAGTACTTGTTTCATCATGTCAAAATATATTTCTCAAGCATTTAGTTAATTGTTATTAGAGTTTCATACTTCAAAAGGAAAGATGGAACCCTTATAAGACAACACAAGTGTCAGTCAGTTTGTCTGTTATGGCTGTTTTTCTCGGAAATCTTTTAACATAGAAACTTGAAATTGGACATAGTAATAAAACATATTAACTTGTATATGTATATCTCACTAGGTAACCCTCAAAAATATTTGTGTCAAAATATTATGGGGGCCAAATAAATTACTCGATAAAATTTTTTTTTAATTCCATGTATAGTGCAGGAAAACGTTTGAAAGGGGTAGTTAATTCTCACACAAAAACATTTTTTCATAATTTTTAATAGTATATTTTCAGTTCAGTGATATGCTGAAAAAGACTCAAAAAAAATATACCCCCATCTCCTTATTTCTGAAACTACTCAACTTAAAATTATGAAAAAATAGGTTTTTAATTGTCTAAATTTTGTTTTTACGCCTGTAAAATATAATATAGTAGGTACTTATAGCTAGGGAAAAATGAACATTTCTAAATACTTTAGAAATACTATGTATTCTTAAATGTTTGTAAGAGAAACATAAATTATTTTCCAAGACAGAGAAATTTTAGAATATTTTTCATTAGTATAATCATTTTCCTGTCCAAAATGATATGATTACATATAATTTAACTGAACGAGACTATTCCTTTCCAATCTTACTAGTTTAGGGAGTAGAGTTATTCTAAAAACTAAGAATAACAATAGTAATATTAAAATGTAACTTATCAATGGAAATAATAAAGAAAGACAGATGATTCAGCTTTCGTGTCTTAATATAATATTTTTACGAAAGCACAAATCATCTGTAATTTTTCATTATGTTATAATATTATGTTCGTTATGTTATAATATTACGTGGTGTTATAATATTTTTAAAAGAAAATATACTCCAACCTGGATGATACAATGTTATTTAATAACTTATCATCAAAATTAATCAGTATTACATTCAAATATTTATATACGAGTATAAAAGTAATTAATTTTGATTTATATATACCCGTCCGATAGACATGAAAAGGTTGGAGCGCCATGATTGAAAAATAGTCTGATAGACATTTGCTTTATAATCGAAAACCAAGAGAAAAATAAAGTGGAAAACTACTTGTTTGTTAGACTAAGATAATTAATAGTATTTTTTTAAACACAAATATTTGACGCTATCTTATTATACAATATAGTCACAACTGCACAAGGTCCAACTGTATTCGAATGTTTTTTAATTTTTTTAATCCTTTGTGACGAAATGTTTTTTTAGCAAAGTTCTTTAAATTAGATTTAATTTGAAGAGATTAGCAAAGATGTTGTAGTACAACGAAACCTAGGTCGTGGTAAAGAACTTAAAGAAAGTAGAAATAATACTACATCACATGGTTTCATTTAGTTGTCAAGAATTTTTAAATTAAAAATAAATATGTAAATCATGTAACCTAATAATACTGCAGTGCAGTGTCTAATATTTTATCATTTTTTAATTATGTAAGGATCCGTAATCTGCTTGTAAAAAGCTACAAGTTTATCCAGCTAGTTTTTTTATTCCGACAATGCAAGATAGAAAAAGCAATATATGTCTAAAAGTTTGTTGTTATTGTTTTCCCTTTATAAAATATGTTAATACTAACTAAACCTTTAGCGACAGCAATTACGCTTGCAGTGTGCTATAAATGAATGCAAACTTTCCGTAAACAACAGCTGGCAATAATATTCATAACACAGAAATTAAAATACAGTAAGTAGTTCTTGTATACAAATTTACGGTATAAAACACAGTTTTTTGTTAAGATACTGTATTTTAAATATTAAAATATAACTTCTTTTAACGTAATGTGGATGAACTATTGCGCAACAAAATATTATCTACTCCATTATATTTGAAAATATATTAGCAAATAATAACTCTACAGAACTACTTAATCTGCAGCATAACTAATGTTATGTTACTACAGAAAGAATCTGAAAATGTGGTATAAGTCGTGGAATTCAAATTATCAAAAACTCTATAATTTGAAGTGAGGTCTGTTCCCAGAGGAATCAAAAAACTGGTTAAATTATACGAGCTTGTTAAAACACCATTAACGTCCAAAACCAGACTTAAATTTTTGGAAGAAAATTGGTATATCTAATGAGGATGACACAAAAACATTAAATTATTGAATCTGAAAATTAATTTAAATAAATATTGTGATACAATATTTATTTAAATTTGGAAATAATGAATTGAACCTTACTATTTATAAATACTACAAAATTAATAGTTTGTTCAAACACGTACTATTTGTTATTTGTTTAAAGTACTGGTTTTTTCATAGGTTTTTTTTATTTATTTACATAATTATACTGCAATCTACCTCAAAGACATTTCGCAATAGGTCAAGAAAGGGTAGGTAAAGACTTACACAGTATGTATCTTGTGACATATCTGTATTCATAATGTTAATTAATGATTACAGTAGATCTTGTAGAGCCTTTGTTTTCGGCTTGATGAAAGTAGATTTAGTGTCCATAAGATGGCAAGCGGTTTAGGGTGTTTAAGAAGTCTGGTCTTATATTTGGCAGTTTGAACTTTTATTTCTTCCTTTATTCCTAGTTCATGGTGATATTTATTATTGATGATATACCAAGCAATATCAACAATAATGCGTAACGTTTTGGACTGAAATCTTTAGGGAATTTCTATGTTTAAATTAGCTACTGTTCCTCGAAGTTGTATGCCATAGGTCCACATCAGCTTCAGTATAGGTTTATAAATTATCAATTTATTTTCCATTGATAGCTGAGATATTCTGTTTATTAACCAGGATAATTTGTGAAATTGTTGACATTGTGCTAGCCACAATTAAATGAAACTATGTGATGTAGTATTATATCTACTTTCTTTAAGTTCTTTACCACGACCCAGGTTTCGCTAATTGCCCACTTGAAGATGTTGTAATATGACAAAACCTAGATCGTAGTAAAGAATTTAAATAAAGCAGAAATAATACTACATCACGTAGTTTTATTTAATTGTAAATAATGAATTTATACAAAATTAACACCAAATATATTCAATACTAGTGTTAGACATTTTATTGATATATGCTTCTTTCCTGTTAGTCTCTGATCTAGATATATTCCTAAATACTTGGCTTCATTTGTCTGTGTAATTCTGACTTCATTTAGTCAACAGGTGGACATGTGTCTTGGCTCTTGGTAAAGGTAACTTGCACGGATTTTGTTTCATTGGCCTTAATGCGCTGGGCTTTTAACCAGTTTGAAATGTTGTCAAGGCTAATTTGTAGTTTCCAGGAAGTTTCATATGGGTTTTTATCAATTGCTACAACTGTTGGATCATTAACGAATGTTTCTAAAACCACATTTTATGCCGTTGGAGAATGTATGTGTACAAGAGATAAAAAAATCGGTTCCAAGGCGCTGCCCTGAGAGACTCTAACTTTAATTTTATGTAGGTTGGTCAATTACTTGTCGCACTAAAAAGTGTCTGCCACTAAGATAAGAAAGGCTGTTATGACGCTCTCATACCGTACTCGATCGAGAGCCTGTGAGATGTCAAAGAATGCTGCATTATAACACACGATTTGACTTCATTACTCATAAACTTTTGGTCGGAACATCGTATGGTTGAGTTTGGTTTAAAAATTTCAGTACTTGGATTTTATTATAGCCCATATCCTTGTCCCACAAAAAACATCTTCTAGATGCAGTGAAGTACTGAGTTTTGTTATTCATAGACCTTATATTTTCCAATTTTTTTTATCGGTGCTTTATGTGGAATTGAACTCGCTTTACTTATTTTTAGTATGTAAACAAAATCATAGGTTCGTACTTGTCTGCCATTTTATTTAACAATCTTATTAAATATTTAAAGTTTTAGTTTGTTATTTATTATTAGTTTATGAATAGAAATGTCTGGCAAAAATTACCTTGGTTTATGCTATGGTGGTGCCAACAGTTTGCATAAAAAAATTTATAGATGAAAAATTAAAAAATATAATATTTATTGCTTAGAAATGGACAATTTGATAGAATGACATGAAGCAGTTCTAACATTTTTAGATGTTTTGCCGTGTCTGTAATTTTGCAAAAAAATGGCCGATAAAGGGGATAAATATGTAAATGTGTTTTGGTTGCTGCAAGCCATAATCTCGAGGAAATTCCTGGTAAGCTCGGTCATGCTGGCTGATATTTTAGGAATCACTCTCTCTTTATCTCAGTCATTACAAGCCATCGAAATTGATATATTTTCAGCTATGAAACTTGACTGCAGCCAGCAACAAAAAGTAACACTTTACGACGACTCAAAACATACCTTTATAGCAGGATGACAGAAGGTCGTTTGAATGGACTGTATATTATGCGGATAAACAATAAAATTAATGCGGATAAACAATAAAATTTATATTATTTCGAATATGTCTTTATTCACAATTAATATCAAAGAACCTATGAGGACTGCAAACTTGGTTGTGCCCCCCAGAAAAAAATTCTGTATCCGCCCTTGGTTGTAGTTATGTTTTATTTTTCATTTTAGATAGTGACTGAAGTTAGTTATCACCTATTTCTTTTGATAAAATGTAGTCATGTAATTAAAGTATTTCATTTTAGTTAGTAATTAATGCCAAAAGCCTTTGCAGTATCCAGTTTCTGTACTTGTAATTTGTTCTTAAGCAATATTATACAAAATAGAAAGTCTTAAATACTTATTTAAATACTTTTTTTTATAATAAGTTTTAAATATCCTAAGCCATGCCTAGTTAGCATATGGCTCGAAATGTAACAAAAAATGTAATGTAAAGAAAACAGAAAGAAAATGTTTGCACTTCATAAGGTTTTTCAACAACATATAATCAGATAAGTGGTTAAATATATTTGCTTATAAGGCACTTTATTTTTACTGTTGGGACCTTTAAAAAACAATGCTTTGCATATTAGAATGTACAAAGTAGGAGAAAACATCATAACTTGAATATTGAATATATTTGGCGTTAATTTTGTAGAAATTCATTATTCCCAATTAAATGAAACTACGTGATGTAGTATTATTTCTACTATACTATTTCTACTATATATAAATATAGTAGAAATAATACTACATCACGTAGTTTCATTTAATTGTGGATCATAACTTGAGTTGAAATTACACAATGCAATATGGCTATGATATTTTTGACATAATTATTAAAAAGAATTTTCAACACATATACAGGAGATGAAAAATTATGTTTTTTAGTAAATAATATGTAAAATTCATATTCATAGAATTTTCAAACTTCATTGCATTTGACACTTCTGCACAGGGTTGTGAAAAGGGTTGTGAAAGGCATACAGAGATTTTAGATTCCATACAATGTATATTATTACAGAGCAGTACCACATAATAAATTAGGAGGCACAAAAGCTAAAAACAATGGCTTCAGCTAATATATACTTTCATAGCATTCCTCACTGAAGTTATTTTCAAAAGACATTGACAAAAATACTTGTTATGTTATGTGATACAAACCGCTTTATTATTAACGAGTTATCTAATCACTTCCATTAATCAAAAATTGCATCTCTAAAGCTTACTTTCTACTAATTTTATTGCATAATCTGGGGACAAAGTCCTCCATGTACGCCAATTTGTTGAATCAACTGCATACTGTTCCAGATCTTTTTCCTTTGCAGTATTAATTTCATGAATGCTAAACAATTTGTATCTGGCGACTGCTGTGTCCAATTAAGAAAATAATGTCACCTGATTTTCTTGCTTCCAGTTTTGTGACAATATTCTGGGCTATTTTTATCTTGTAGTATCTCAGCTTCCTCATGTATTTTGCCCTTTTAAGCAGTGGTCAAAGTATTTGTAATGATGTGCAAACGGCTAAATCCTTGTTTTTAGAAACAGCCCCATAACTGCACCTTTATCAAGTTTTTAACGGTTTGGTGCATACGTCTAGTGGTGTTTTAGATATGATTAGTAGAACACAATGCCCAAGAAGAGACTTCGTATAGAAAATTACATTGTTCCAATCTATATCCAATCCTCGATTGCCTATGTGATTCTTGTGTAATTAGTGTGTGATGTATTTTTCGGGCAGTAGCGGTCACTTCACTGTGCTTGTAATTTTCTTTTCATGAACCATAAATAATTGTTTTTATAGGGTTATTTTTGTATATTTAGCCCCTTTTTCATGAAATCTTCCGCCCGTCATCTCATTTTCCTACGTTTTTTTACTCAGGTCATTTGGCAGGTTATTGACGTTTTTTATTATTTCATAATATTATATCACTTACTTATTTAGAAATGTCTTTGATATTTTCATGTATATAGCAGCAGCTTAGTACGACATTTACAATTCTTTTTAATGCAAACACAGAAACATGACTTCGTAACAATTTACATATGCCGTATGGTGAAATATACCCTTTTGTAACTGAAGTCGAATGGGGCAAGTGAGACCTTCAATACAAAGCAGTAAATTTTGGAGGCAAAGTTTCAGCAAAATTTAGCCGCACACACTTTTGTCAAATGTAAAGGAGTATTAATATTTAAAATGCACTGTTATTATTTATCTTTACAGCAATCGGCGTAGCGCTTGTAATGGCAGCCTTCACCCTTGCTATCAATTCATTCTTCAAAGAGAAGCGTGGCCGTGCAGTAGGGATTGGGATGTCAATAACGGGCCTCGGGCCAATGCTGATGCCGCAGCTTGTTAAGTTGCTCATAACGAGCTATGGAGTACAAGGAGCAGTTCTTATTCTCGGCGGTTTGTGTCTGCATTCGCTAGTGGCCGCTTTGTTGCTGCGGCCTGCTAAATGGTATTTGAAGGAGGCTCCTAAGCCTGATGAAGAAATGGTATTGATCGTTAATCCACCAGTTGAAGGTACGAAAAAGGAAGTTACCAAGGTTATTGAAGCAACAGATGTGGAGTCAAAATATGATGAGGATATTGGCACTAAGGATAAAGTTATTACTCAAAATGGTGAGTTATCTCGTTATCTGTATACATATTTTTGCCCATTTTCTGTGCCATAATTGCATCTTATGTTATACCAACTGTGCTATTATGAGGTTTCCAATTGATATACTGATAGTATTAGTGTCATGCAATTGCAAATTGTATTCAAGCAATTGTATATTGTGAAAGATTAGAATTGGAATCTAAAATTTAATAGAGGAAGAAATATCATTTTTTTTCTACAAAAATATAATTTTTGAAATAACAAGTCAATAACAAGTCAGTAAACTAGTTTTGTATATTGTCATTTATAAGTTTATTTTAGACTGCTGACATGTGCGGTATAGACTGCTGACATGTGCGGTGCATGACACGCTTAACAGCTTAGGTAAAGTGGCTTAGAAAGAAATAATAAATTTAGTACTAATTGAACCCCCTTGTCTAATTAAAAGGTTAAAAAATTTTTATCGTCATACAGTACATATTATGAACTACTGATGTAAATGAATAAGTTCACATTTTAAAATCTATCGGCAGTATAATTAAAGTATTCCTTATGACAAGATCTTATAATACTTGTAAAACTCTACTTCGCAGTGAACAATTTTTCCCAGTGCGAAAACCACAGTGAGTTGAGTTTCGTACAGACTTAGATACATATAAATACTTAAGCGTACATAGCATTCCTTGTAAACTAGTTTACAAATATTAATTTACATAATTATTGCTTTTGATAATAAATTTTATTATCAAAAGCAATAATTCTCATGGAAATAATCTCTACACCAGTGTATGGAGTATTACATGAAAGTGGTTGTGTATCATATCTCTTTATGATTGGACACAATTTTCTCAATAGTTTTTCTTTTTAGAGTTTATATGAGGGAGTTTTTCCTTAATTTTTAGATATTATTTCCACAATTAAATGAAACTACGTGATGTAGTATTATTTCTACTATCTTTAATTTCTGTACCACGACCTAGGTTTCGTTGTATTACAACATCTTCAGGTGGGATATTAGCAAAGATGCTATATATCTTTGCTAATATCCCACCTGAAGATGTTGTAATACAACGAAACCTAGGTCGTGGTAAAGAAATTAAAGATAGTAGAAATAATACTACATCACGTAGTTTCATTTAATTGCGAATAATGAATTTCTACAAAATTAACGCCAAATATATTCAAGATATTATTTCATTAATAGTTATAAATTAGCTGCATCTATCGTTGACAATACAAGTTATTAATCAATGTCGTATTGAAATTAGGAGTTAATTGTGTGAATAATTAGCACATGAAATCACCACACCAATTATACGGTGTGATACTATTAGCAGTATGGGTAACAAAGCCGGGAAAGTGTCAAGTTTTATTTTTAAAGCAGCATAATTTAATTATTTTTGAAGATGTAATTTTTTATTACCAGTTTAATACAGACTGCATTCAAAAAATAGAAACTTCTCCAATTACTGGACTAATTTAAATTAAACTTTTATGACTCTCGATATCAAGATTTTCATCACTCTGAATCTTGCTGATGCCGTTCATTTCTGTCAGTACAGTTCGCTGTCATCTTCATACGCCCATGTTTCCTCACCAAAAGTTGATGAGAACTTAGAGTCGCCAAGTAGTGCCTTTCCTTACCATCCTGGCTTTACACCTGTATAGCAGCACTTTTAACATTGAACCACAATATCTTGAGTTACACTCTCTGCATTAGTTTTTGGTACTTACCCACAGGGCACGTTTGCGTAGAGGCCGCTTTAGCCTTGGCTAACAGTAAACCAATGCCCTTCTTTAGTTCATCTTGTCTCTGATACAACACTTTTGAAATACTTAAATTGGTAGAAGCCACTTGCTCTGTGCTTGGCAGTGATGATGGTGTATTTATTAAAACAGATCTCATCTCTTGGGTTGATTTTATTCTTAGGCTGTCAATTAACAATTCTATGTAAGGTACTTAATAGACTAAAGTACAAATCAAGATATGTTCATTTAGTTCACTTAATACTTCATTATAGAGCGATGATACAGCTTAAATGCGTAAACTAATTTTCAAAGAACCCCTCACGAGGTAATAGGCGGCAACTGACATGCCAATTGAACCTTAAATAATTCAAATATGTTAAGAAAATATAAACACATATTAAAAACAATTTGCAAAGGTGGTCTCATCACTGCATTTTCCAGTTTTAAACCACAATTAATTTGTTCTCAAAATGCATAGAAAACCGAAAAGAGTAGTTGCATGAATGAATTATAAAAAATTTAAAAAGGAATTAAGAAAAATAAGGGTATTTAAAAAGAAATTTTGCTTTTCAGGCAAACCATTAAGAACAGCCTCAGCAGAAAACTTTAGTGAAGACGAGGATGATTATTTAGAGAGTTCAGTTCGTTACAACCAGTCGATGACTTCGTTGGGTGCCAGCGTTGGAAATCTAAGTAATGAACGCATGGCCATCTCCCATCCAGATTTTCGCAGATTGAAAGCCGAGCCAGTGCCAATAGCTGACTCCAACTACAAGTGGTGGGAGTCGCAAGAAATTAATTTAGGCAGTTCGATAAATATTTTCAACGAGCGACAAAAGGAAACGCCTGAACTCCAGAAATCGCAAGCAAACATAAGTCACAAATTAGAATATATGGAACCACCTAGAACATTCTTTCAAAAATTCGTTGAATTTTTCGATTTAACACTTCTAAACGACCCAATATTTGTTAATATTCTGGTCGGCATTTCAATTGCTGCGTGTGCCGAGATAAATTTTTCACTGCTCACTCCATTTATTCTTAATGAGTTCAAATTTGATACGGACCAGATAGCAGACATTATGTCGGTGATTGGATTCTCAGATGTTCTGTTCCGGTTTGTGTCACCATTTGTTGGGGAGCGGTTCAAGAAATCTCCCAGGATCATGTACTTGGGTAGTCTTGTGATGATCATTTTGACAAGGTTCAGTAAGTATTTTTATTAATTAATTTCTGAGTGTTAATTTAGTTTTCTTATTGTGTTTTTTTACAAGTTTCTATTTTTGTTTTCTTATTGTGTTTTTTTTTACAAGTTTCCATTTTTAGTTTTCTTATTGTGTTTTTTTACAAGTTTCCATTTTTAGTTTTCTTATTGTGTTTTTTACAAGTTTCCATTTTTAGTTTTCTTATTGTGTTTTTTTACAAGTTTACATACAATTTTTTCTATTATTTTACTGAGTTGGTTGATAATAATTAATACCTTCATTATATCACCCCTATAAATGGTATAAATATTCTCAGAGTAAGAGCATTTTTTATTAGTGACTGTGTTAGTATAAAAACTTCAATATGTTATCTAAACAATAAAATGTGTAATATAATAATATGTAGAGGGAGTAATATAGTTTTAGAAAATAATATGTCTTACATATAGATAAATAAGTACATATAGATAAATAAGTTTCACAGTATATAAGGCACGTATCATTTACCACAATAATGCCTTTCAGACCACGTATCAAACATTTATAGTTTAACAGCATTACTGTGTAAAGTTCTATGTTACTATAAATTTTCTACGCTATTCTAAGTTAAGTTAAAAACCAGGCAAGCGTGAATCTGGATTCCATACGTTGTGTGAAGTAAAATTACTTTATTATAAGTCGGCACTAAATATTTTGTCCTTTCACAATAAATAAGTAGTAATAATACGTAATGTAAGTAAGAGGGCGATACACAGTGGCGTGCAGTGCTTTTTGAGAAGGGCAACCTGTGAAGGGACGGACATATAAAAAATTATATAGATATAGACAAACATGCGCAAGTGTCCGCGGACCGCCCTTGATAGTGCTGAAAATGGCATTGAAAGTGTAATAGATTGAAAGTGTGTGACAATAATTGAATCGTAGGCACTCAAAAAAATAAACTCTCAATGTAATTACCCGGTCTTATCGAACTAGTACTTCGTGACCATGAAAAGGTAATTTTTGCGTACCTAAAAATACAAAGTATCTATTAATCTTTTTAAATTATTTGTATTTCTTTGTCATTATATTCCCGATTCGCAATAGCTAGTTGACCCTCAGTACAAATTTGTATATGCTAAGAACTAATATTTTGTAGTTTCACTGTACACGATAAATATTTTTCAAATTATCTAGATTACAAAACCACTTTTATTCATTAAAATGCCGTACACTAGATTTATTTAGAATGTATAATATAAAAATTGGCTTTGATCTACCATTCTCAATAATACTATTTTTTCACTAAAAGAAAAATTTAAAGATCTTATCTTAATCACGTATAAACAGCATCATTTGATAGTTGCTATTGTTTACTTTCACGATGAAAATGCACGTCAAAAAATAATCTAATAAAATATTACGAAGGTTTAAGAAAACTTCACTGCCGAAATATGTTTCATTGATGACATATAATATGTATATTTGAAAACCGAACAACTATTCAAATTATTTATAAAATTATTTTCGTAAGAAGACGATAAACTGATAGTGAGCTCGTTATAACAACACAATGATTCATTGTTTATATACAAATGTCATAATTACAGCATTGTTTCAGTCTGAAATAGCCAATAATCTAACAAACTTCTGCTTGCTTCGAGACTATAAACTGACGTTTTGAAGTGAAGTAATCAATTTTAATTTCGTATGGACCATTTCTAATTAGAGAAGTTTTTGTAATTTCTTACAATAATATAGGAAGGAAGTTTGTACTTTTTATCTAAAGTTCCAGCAACTGGAAACGTTCGCTTTATGTGTGCAAGCTACAAACCATATATCGAAGTGTGGGTTTTGCTTGAATACCACAAATTAAATATGTTTAAATTTTCATAAATATGTTATGTATATATATTAAACGTTCAGGGCAAGCTACATGTAATTGCTTATAAGGCACTGCACCCCACTGGGGATACATATATTACCGAGAATATATCGATAAAAAATAATGAAAATAATATAGTATAGGTACAGTCGAAAAACATCAAAATTTACCCTTGAACTATAAATCTCATCTCTATGCTGGAGATAACGTCACATCAAATTCCAAAATCTAAAATGCTGTCGACTGTACCCTGTTTATATAACATACAAATTTACTCTTATTTTTTTCTTTACTTTATGCGTATATACGCACTTAACATAATGTGTTGTACCCTGTCTTCTTTAGGTTAAAAGATATATATATATATATATATATATATATATTTTAAAATATTGAGTTATTTTATCATTTAACTCCTTTGTATGGAGTTTCTATGAACTTTTTGTAGATCCTACTATATAACTACTAAGTTGGTCGATTATTACTACTAGCAGAGCCCATTTAGCTGCGATAATTTTCCCTTAATTTCCTTATATATATTACCATATATGCTCTGTGACTATTGACCATTCCATAGACCATTCTTTTTAGATATTTAAAAATAGCTGTTTAGGAGGTAGGGGTAGGAAACATGTAACTCTATCAAAAAATGATCACTTTAAAGCTTAATGTTTCGAAAACAGACCCTTGTATCGGAAATAGATTCATAATATGTCCCCAATATTTTTAGTGTATAGATCTAAAATATCCCCAAATTTGGGATACACCAATAAAAAAGATCACCACCAATTTACATGTAAAGAAGGTACTTTGTAGGCATTACAAATTCGTATAACCATGCCAAATTTCAGGTTTATAGCATTAATAGTTTGTGAGTAAAACAGCTGTGATATACAGATGGACATGGTGAAACTATTATGCCTCACTCATGAGACATGAGACGAGCCACGAGCCCATTGTTTACACAGGCGTCTTGTGGATCGAGTAAATGAGGGGTTAGGATTCCCAGTATAGATACGGAATTCTAGACTATTGAAAAACATCACGTAGTTATTGCTTATATGAAATGTATAACGATTCATAAATAACTTCTAAATAATTTCTCTTATTAACATTGCTTTACCCTTCCCGTAGCGCTATTCTTCACTACAACCTATTGGGGTATGCTTTGCGTAGCTCTGGCTATAGGCATTGCGAAAGGTGTGCGAACAGTCTACATGAACCTGGTGATTCCCACTTATGTGCCCATAGAGAGGCTCGCATTTGCCTCCAGTATTCAGATGCTGGTCAATGGTGTTATCCTCATGATTCTAGGTCCTATATTAGGTGAGTTTTGGCTTAATATAATAATTGTAATAATCTTGAAATGTTAAGTTGTGGTTAATAACATATGTGCTTAAAAAAATGTTTTACTTTATACAATACATGCTAATTTAACTTTACCTATTTCAAACAAAATAAAATATAGACTTTCTACATGATTATTAAGTTGATATTATGTACAAATTATTACTAAACCATTGTTTTGTTTGAGCTATGGTATAGCTTGGTCTGACTTGCCAAGATTCATGAGAACAAGGACATCCTCCTGAAATAAATATTAATCTATCAAAGCGTGATGTTCCATATATGTTTTTTTTTGTTATCCTAAGACCTGTAAGGTCAATACCAGTTTAAATCAACTGTCAACAAAACTCTGTTTACATTTAATCTGTAGATTACATCTAATATTATAATAATCTCCGTTTAGCTAAATTTAATTAACTTTATTTGTAACTGAAAGTGTCTTTTTTTAAATGTATAATATCAGGATTAGAGAATAACCTAGTTTCTTCATCAGAAAGACCATTTTATTTTGATTAAGGAATAATGTAAACCTACTAACTAATAATGTAACTATTGATATTATAACTCATTAATGATGTAAACTAACTCTACTGTGATATTTAGACTACTTAATGACAGTTTGGTATAATAACAGAAATGTAAACAGCTGATAGCCGGGCGGCCATATTCCCATAAACCATTTAATCAAGGCCTATTGAACATGAATATAAGGCAAATCTAGTCCCTGCGGGAGGTTGGAGACCTCTTGTTTTGGGTGATTCATACCTTATAATTATAATACTATGTTATAAATCCAAGAGCATTGGTGAAAGTGTTTGTCCTAAGAAAGAATGGAAAATATCGATAGATATTCATGATAGTCTAATCAAGTCAATCTAATAGGCGTTAATTTATTGTTTTCTTCTCACATAACCTCTTTAAATAAAATTTTTTTAACAAGTTAAATGAAACAATTTTTTTATCTGTAGCATTGAATAAGCAGTTGCTAAATCAAGGAGGTAATAATTTACCTTTAGTATAAATATGGTCTACCTTGAAATAGAGCACTATTGTATACATATACAATATAATGCAGTCAATATGGTCTATCTTGAAATAGAGCACTATTGTATACTTGAATAGAGCACTATGGTCTATCTTAAAATAGAGCACTATTGTATTATACAATAAATATGGTCTATCTTGAAATAGAGCACTATTGTATACATATACAATATAATACAGTCAATATACAATCAGTCTGTCAATATCAACGGAGAGATATACACAATATACAATCAGTCTGTCAATGTCAACGGAGATATATGCACACTTGAATAGAGTACTATGGTCTATCTTGAAATAGAGCACAATTGTATTATACAATAAATATGGTCTATCTTGAAATAGAGTACTATTGTATACATATACAATATAATACACTCAATATACAATCAGTCTGTCAATGTCAACGGAGAGATATAAGCAGTGTTTCACAAAAGTATCAGTAATGTTAGTAAGTGTTACATAATCCATCGTTCTTCCTTTTCAGGTTTCATCAAGGACAGATCTGGTTCCTACACCATACCGATAATCATTATCAACTTCGTAACTTTCATAACAATAGTCCTATGGACGGTAGAGTTTGTGTTTTTCAAAAACAGATTAAAATCTACCATGGATGAACGGACCTGAGCTACTTCCATGTAAACTATTGTTTGTGTGTATGTGTTTAGCGTATAAACAAGTTCAGTTTAGACTAACTGGCTTTCCAGTGATTCCTGTGTTCATATGTTGTTATTTTTTTAGAGAGCAGGGCATAATAAATAGTAAGCGACTTCCTTTTATACTAAAACACATTACATTGACAGTATTCAAATGCTGTTTTGTATTTTGTTATAAAACATCTCAATTCCATAGTTTCAGTATAATTATTCCTTGAGTGCAAGGTTACAATTTACGTTCAAAAAAGTTTTGTTGAACTTTTTCAGAATATTCTTTTCATCACGTAAATATAGATTTTAAGATGGTGTGACTCACTCTGTTTCAAATGTCACTCGCCATAAAATACAAAATGTTGTCTGCTTCTAAATAATCTTTTATAATTAATTTAAAATAAGCTATAGTGAATCAGATGATTTTTCTAAATATGATTTTGAAATAAAATCTTCTTACAAAGCATTACTTATATAATTTTTCTTATAATTCGTCAGGCTTGTTTTGTGTTTGCTTAAATTATCTAAGATTTTTTTCTAAGCTACAATGCTATGTCCACTAGTTACTATATATTTGATATGAACCACCTTTATTGCTCAACCACAATAAATTTTGAAATGTAACTAGTTCTTATATTAATCGCAGAACTTGTTATTAAAATTGTATAATCCTGAATCAAGGGTCAAAAGTCAACTCCTGATTTATGGTGCCACATTACCACACACTAGTACAAATACATTATTTAGCTTTGATAAATGTATGTCAGTATAATTTTTTACTAAGAAGAGTATAAAGGAGATTATTAATTTTATATAAACTATTTGTTTGCGGAAAATGTTATAGAGTAATGAGATGTATGTAATCGTCAATATGAAATTATATTGTCAATTTTAGGCTTTTAATACGTGTTTGAATATTTACAAAAAAACCACGATTTTTCATCACTTGTTATGTGATGAATAGTTGGAGAAATAGACATATGTAAAGTTGCAGACAGGAAAATGCATGTAATAGGCAAGAATTAATTAAATGCGATTATGTATGAAGTTTTATATATAAGTGACGAAAGCCACTGTTATATTGCAAAGTGGCAGTCCACTGTAGATTTTTACCACAGATGAGCAATAGTTTTACATGTTTTAGTAATATGTAATGTACCTACCTCTTATGATTTAAAAATAAAAAGGAAGTCATTAAATGTTAATTACATGGTAACTTAACAAGACATCTTTAGTCATGAATTATTATGAAAGTAATTGAAAATATCTAATTGCAAAATTGTAATGATTTTTATTGTTCTTTGATTTGTTTTTAATGATTATTGATTAATAAACATTTTTTAATAGGCGAAGGAAAAGTTTGATTATACCACTGTATATGGTAATCAGACGCTACACAGTTTATGTGGGGTGAAAAATGAAACAAACAAAATTTGGTGCTTTTAAGTCTGATTGTAACATGTTACAATATTGTTTGTAACATAGTACATTAAATCTACTGATATTCGGGAAGTTTGTATGAATGGGTTACGAAAGATTTAGTCAAAGAAAGATTGACAAAAGTGTAAAAAAACACTGGCTGTAATTATTATAAAATTTGTTTAATAAGGGATAATAGACCAGAAAGGAAATGTGTGTGAGAAAAATAAAGTTTATATGTTGAACAAAAACAATCTCAGCAGGAAAATATATATATATATATATATAAACTATAGTACAAAAACCAGAACTGGTAATAAGTTTTACAGTAAGTCTTCCTGTCAAATTTTAAGCTATGTACCAATATATTAAAATTTAGGTGTAAACTTTTGAAATTGAATTATGTTTTGGATGTGTATTTCGTTAAAAATCCAGGCTAAATTTTCATATTCTTAGGCATATATATTAAGTTTTAGAAGATGTAGTGGTTTATATCATAACTAATGACTCAAAAGTAGTTTTTTGCACTTCTGTACTGGACTGTCTAATGGTTGAATTAACAATTCGGAATACTTATGGGACTCTCCTAATTTTAGTCAATTTTAATCAAATAATTTTAACCATTAAATGGAAGAAAAGTTCATTCAAACGACCCAACAGTTTGCTAAACCCAAAGTTGTAAGGCGGCTACAAAAATGTAAAGCAGCTTTTAAACTGCTTTATTGAAGTAATTTTTCCATATCAAGATATTTTGTTTTAGTATTTAATTACGTTTTTTATTTTTTTTTTTCTTATTCAATATACTCTTTCGTTTAAACAATATTTACAGCTAGATATGATGTATACGTAAAAGATGTAATATTTACTTTTGTCATTTTTATTATCAAGCCACTCTGCAGAAACGTGCAAGTGTGACTGAGTTGGTCGACTTGAGTTGAGTGTTTCCAGTAAGTGATAAATATTATTTAATCTGTAGATTAATGAAAGAGTAACTCGAAATTTGCATTATCAAGTTATTACCACGTCAATGATTCACATTTTATTTTAGTAGGTGACATAATACTGCCATATTTAATCAATTAAAATATTATACTTGTCATCGCCATAGTATTCAGGTTTTGTAACGCTGACTGACTGCATAAAGATATAAGTTTAAGGGCTGCATAAATTATTTGTATTAGTTTGAAAGTGCCAGAATATTGTGATTTTTTTAACGTTGTATTAACTTGTTATTGTTATAAAGTATTGTATACATGTTCAATAAAAATTGAAATAACTATATCTTGGAATATTTATTTCTTTTTAAATATTTTCAGTATAATTTTGATTTCTTAGCAGACCACAAAATTGACCATTAAATTATATATATAAGACTATCGTGGTTTTAATTAGAAGACTAGTTGCATAAATTTTAATTTATTTAATGTAAATATTCATGTATATTTTATTGACAATATTTTAAATTTATTTTTTAATAATAAATGTTTCTGATACTTATACTTAAATGCAGTATTATCATTACTAAAATTATTTATTTCTAAAAATATTGACAAATCTAATGCGCAAAATTGGCTCCACGCAGAGGCACTTCGCCCTTTCTTTTCCTGCTCTGTTCACCAGCACATCCCTATTCTTACGAGTAAAGTTCAAGAAACAGAATTACTATCCGGCAATTATTTGTTTTGTTTCCGTTTCTATAAAATGACTAAAGTATTGTTGTAGAATTAAAGTAGTCTGCAGTATTGTATAGTAGTAAAGTAGTCTGCAGTTAACATTATGCTAGAACATAGTCTAGTTAGAATGTGCATTTATCATGTTCTACATTGTACATTGTACACTTTTAACCTTTCTTTGGTCACATTATTGCATCGAAAGTAGAAGTCATGCACCGTGTGTTAGACCACAAATTTATGTGCTCATTTTGAGACAACAAATGAGTAATTTACTTCATCTGTAACGTTTGATAAAAAGAGTCTTTATATGTATAAATAATAACAGAAAATTAAAAATGTTTATTTGTTTATTAATTGGTATTAAATAGCCAGAGGGTTACAAAAAACTTAAAAATTCACCTTTGATATAAAAAACAGCATTATAATCAATACAATTACTTGAAAATATCTTTTTTCTAATTTTAAACCCTATTACGTTTAATAATATTATCTTAGTAATTAATCAACATTTTCGTGACATGCACCAAGTTGTAGGAACTGTAAAATTATATTAGTTTTTTAACGTTTTTGTTCAACTCATTTTTGTCATTTAGGTAAATATAATACAAAAACAAAATGAAGAACTTTTGGCAACTCTTATATAAATATTGTATCAGCCCACTCGTCATCTGAATCCGTGTCTGGTGCTGCTGGAGATGCATATTGTTTGCATGTAACAGTTACATGGTCCAGATACATGTGTTTCCACATTTGATACAACGGTATTTTGTCTTGCGGTTTTTCTTTCTATCCCAGTAGTAATAGCGGCCTAATACAAATAGAACTCGATTTAAAGACGATGCTTCTTGTTCACTTTCAGAAATGTTCAAGATTTCTTTGATTCTTAGTTTAATTGTTTGAGAAATAGTGCAGGACTAATATCTGTTTTTCAATGGACTTTCTATGAATAAATAAGACATTTTTTCAATTAAGTTTCATCTTAAAGCAATAGTTTTTTTATTAAATTAAAAAATTACTTAGTTCAATGTCTGATTGAATGTACTCTTCTTGTGCTGCCATGGAAGTTGAGTATTCCTCTTCTTCTGAAACATTATCTAACTCTTCAGAAACAAATAGAGCAATAAAGACTTTTTATAATGTAATTTAAAGTTTTGATGATTTTCAGAACATGGAATTGCCTCAATTTGACTTAATCTTAAATTTCCACATGCACCGCATTTGGGTACTAACAAAATCTATACTAATTACCCAATAAGCTTTAAATGAAAGGAAACAATTATTATAAAAGAAACTTATTAATTATGAGGAGAACTCGGCCCAGACACCTTTAGGTCTATCTAAAAATTTAATCATTTAAGCATACATAGTGTTTTTATTAAGGTAGCAACAGTATTATTTGTCATAATGTAAATATATTGCTAAGTATGCCTTTCATAAGTATCAAGCTATTGTGAATACTATTGTTTTATTTCTCATAAGGTTATTATTTTATATTTAGCTCTTGCTAGTATTTGTAAAAATATTAAATCCTAATTACAGCTACCTACGTATAGCTGTTTAAGAGACTGTCCACCAAACTATGGCTCTCAATGAAAAAAAAATTAAAAAATCAGATTTGTATTCAACTCAACGATACTTCATATGACTATGCAAATTTTTTTCAACCGCCCTAACCTCCCTTTAGTTATGTTCGAAAATCCCTTTGAAATATAATTTTAATTCATTTTAAATACCTACTATTTTTAGTTTTGGGTAAAAGAACTACATATTGTGTAAGAATTCGAAATCTCTATCTTATTTTGTTTAGAAGTTAAAAACCTCTGGAAGACATATAAATGGACAGACGACGTTGCCACCACAATAGATTGCGTTCAGATCCTTTCGGTACAAAATATATAGCCCAATGGTAAGAATCTGGGGCTGGTGGCTGTGGTAATGGCCAGATCAAGACATTAAACGAAAAAAACATTTTATAGCAAGATTATAACAGCCAATTCAGATGTTAATAATAATTAACTTATTTTTAAAAAGGAAAACTTATATAATCAAATTTTAAAAAATCTAGGTTGAAATTACACATCACAAAATACTGATAAATTAACATGTTACTAAATATTCATCACATATCGGCCTGTTTTATGTATATTATATTCAGTTGATATAGGACCCTAACTGGGGTCTTGATCATTGTTTGTTACTTAGGAGAATGGCTAATTGAAATAGTGAATTTTTGGTTTTATTTAAGTATTTGTTTATAAATGTTATGTAGTACTAACAATAATATTTATTAATTAAATAAACTTCGTTTTTTGCCATTAAGTATTTCAAAGCATTTATTTTGTTGTGATTGGTTGAAGGAAAAACAAAATTTGTTGTTTATCCAGTGTTCGGCCGTCAGTACCTTCCAATTGATCGATCGGTTCATTATATTTTAATAAAATTTATTAGAAAAAAATTTTATTATATTTTCCATTAGACATTAGAGAGCTAAGGCATAAAAAATAATTGGGACATGTCATTGCCACACAAGAAAAAAGATAGTTTTACTTGGACATGCATCGGTCCATTTATCAGCCATCAATAATTCTATAACCAGTTGGTTTATTAGGTTATTTTAAATCTCAAAAATTCATATTTACATGAATTTAAAAATCATTATTACATATGAAACTAATGGTCCTTTATCATATTTGTAACAATTATACTCTGCATATTTTCCCTAATGAATGTTTTTTTTAAACGGACAAATAGGTAAGTTTTTCTGTAGTAGGGATCCCAATCGTTTTCAACAGCGATTCCTTTGTCGTCTTACATAAATCAAAATAAAGGCAAAAATCTCAGGAGGAATCATTAAAAGAAAAAAGAAAAAAAAGAGTTCTGTTAAATAACACTTCATAGAGAACGTGATAGCAGTCTCAAAGCCGATGTGAAGGTAAGGAATGCTTGCAGCTTATATGATATGCCAAAGTGTACAGTGCAAAATCATTTTGCTGTAAGACAACCAGAAGGGTCAAAATTAGATTAGTTTCTATTACTGTACAGAAAAGGAAAAGTGGCAAACATTTATCGATTAGATTCTTTATTTAGGGACAATATCTTTGTTTTATATATTATCAAAAAATTATTTAATCGTTTTTCAATTACGACTACATCAGTTGTGGGTTTTTCAAAATTTTTAATTTTGCTTTTTATATCTTATACCTTTGGGGCATAAACAAATTTACTGCACCATATTGGCTAATTATTTAAAAAATATATATTTTCATAGAAATTGGTCAATGGTATAAATTAATTGTTAGACCAAAATAAATTACAGGATTAGTAGAAATTGTTTGTTGTAATGAGGCTATAGAGTACTTTTATTGTTTGATTTAAAAAGAAAGTGAGATTATATAATTAAATGATGTACTAAAATAATTGTCAGAATTGAATAAATTTTTATTAACAACAGCCATTAATTTTACCAAGTGGTACTCAATAAGATGTTTGGTATAACTTTTGGTCTTTGTTTTTTTTTCTTGAATTTGCAAAGGTAAGTGAAGAGATATTTAAAAAACATGTTTCTACCTACATTTCACGATTCGATCAGTATAAATTTTTATGCAACTGGGTTTCATTAAATATTTTAAAAAACAAGATTTTTCATATCAAAACAACTACTTGACATTTTTTAATAATGGCGTAATATTGACGAATTTAACCAACCTATGTATTATGCATAAAACAGGCTGATGAATATTTAGTAACATGTTATTTTATCTATATTTTGTTACATGTAATTTCAAGTTGTAAATTCTCCTTAGGAATAAGTAAATTATTATTTAAATCTGAATTGGCTGTCATAATCTTATTACAAAGCAGTTTTTTCATTTAATGTCTCGGTCTGGCTATTATCACAGCTGCTGGCCACAGGCTCTCACCATCTGGGCTATATCAAAGTGACCTGAGTTCTTGACGAAATACCACTAAGAAAAGTGCTCAGGAGTTGTACTATTTTATGGCACTGTTCACACATTTGACTCATGAATATATGTGAAAAATGCCAGTAAAATATGTGAACATTCAGAACGAAGGATGTGCAATTCAGACAAATTGATTTTGAAATATCCTTCCTTTTTCAAGTAGATATATACATATAAAGAAACTATAAAGTTGTCATGTCTGCATATTGAAGATATATGTCTAGAAACATTTTTGGGCTACTGGGTTTTGGGAGAGCATAGTTTTGGAATTGTGTCTATGAGTCTATTCCCTTCTTCGCGCCTCACGCAAGAACCACTGAAGGGATTCAATGACGTTTTCAATGGTGAGTTTTGGAAGAGCCTGAGGTAATATATATGTTTAATTGCAGTTGAGCTACTAAAAAAGAAGGTACGATAATTTTGAATTACAATACAACGAGCAATTAAAAGAGTTTATTTTTTAATATTTATGTATGACTCACGTGTATTTTGACCTTGAATAATTAGTTAATATATAATATTTTCCAGTGGTCCACGTGAACGAACTCATGGGCACAATTAGTTTTGAAATAAAAGATAACAAAATAATTTTTAGATAACAAAAGAATTTTTAAAATTACACGAAAAGAGTGAACTGTATTTTTTTATCTATTTAATAACACTATAGTTTTGCTTCCGTAACGTAAGTACTTGTTAAACATTGTTGTTTCTCAGAATGGGGGAAAAACATTGTTAAATGTTTTTCAAAATGGGCGAAATTGACAAAACACCTCTTTCATGTATATAAGTACCTATATGTTTATTCGGGGGAAGGCGTGCGTTTTGACCATGAATATATTTGAAAAATGTTGTAGTATGAGGGTGTTCCGGATCAGGTAGAAGACAAAAAATTTTTTTTAGGATTTTTGTACATTTCTTGGTGTGTCTACTTGTTGAGCACCAGGAAAAACTATTCGGCCAATTTGAATATGACTGGGATAGAGACACGGTATCATATCAAAAATGTTGATACTGTATTTGTCGGTGCTTTTATAATTGGTCTATTTTCCTTACCGACTCAATCTTGATAATTTAAAATTTAAGCACCTGACATTCCTGGTCAGTATTGCAAATGTCTTATATTTAAAGAAAATAGATTTTGAAGATTATGTTAAGCATAAACTGTTTGCGAGTAACTAATAAAATCTAGGATTTTTACTACCATTTAATTTGAGATGTAATCTAAATAAGTTAATCATGTACATAAGTACACGATCGGGGTCTTTAAATCTATACTAATAAAGTGGAAAGTTATGTTAGTTTATTTGTTTGTTCACACCTGGAAATATATGTCCAAGTTTAAAAATTGTTTGTGTTAAAAAACCATGCTTTGAAAAAGTTTACAAAGATTATCACGTTATGATTTAGAGGGGGTTGGTTTCAAAGTCCAAGCAACGCTAAAATTCTGTTTTAGTGATTTGAAAAATGACATATTTTATGACTGCAATTTGTGTGTGGCTGTGCTGGAAGAAAGAACATGATTATTTCATATTCCCTTGAAAGATAAATTGCATCGATGTTTTTCGTATGCGTCAAATGACCATCTAAGATGGGAAGAACTAGACTTTCTTGTGATCTTTGTAAAATGTTCAAGTCAACTGATAAATAATGTACTCAAAATACACCCACTTTCTGAATGTTGGTACAACATATTCAGTGGCTCTCTTTGTTCCAAGAATTATTTTTTTTGGCATGATATTCTAAAATTAAAAACAATTAAGTTTTAATTTGTTTCAAACCTTTGTGGCTATTTTTCAAATCAAAAGTTTAATAAAAAAACAACTCTTATTGAGAAATTCATAAAATGTTTTTCTTAATTGTACCAGTACGTTTTAAGGATTTGTCTTGAGTAGTCGAGAGTTGAATAAATTTTAAATTTACCGCCAAAAAAGTTGACAACAAACGCGTCTATGTCACCACGTCAATTGAAATCACAAAAATACGCATTAATACATAATAAATAGTTAAATATTGAATATATTTGGCGTTAATTTTGTAGAAATTCATTATTCACAATTAAATGAAACTACGTGATGTAGTATTATTTCTACTTTCTTTAATTTCTTTACCACGACTTAGGTTTCGTTGTATTACAAAATCTTCAGGTGGGATATTAGCAAAGATCTTAGCCTATTACCGAAGCCGAGATATAAACGAAGTACGAATTAAGCAAGTTTACCATAAGTAACACGAGCTAGACTCGTATTCGACTGGATTTGAAGTTTTTGAAACTCCATCTTCTAATTTCATCCTGTCTTGATTATTTTTAGACTAATCAAAGATGCAAAAGGATAGAAGTGTGTCAGTCGTGCAGGGGTGGAAGAAACGAAGTATTGTCTTTATTACTTCTTATAAATTTGCGAAACGGTTCGGATAATATAACCTTTTTTGTGGTACTAAACGATGATGAAAGTGAGCAAAACTTTTTGAAGCTAATCTTTTTTAGCGATGTCTGAGTCATTCTGTCACGTTAAAATTGTGTAACGTTTAAGAAAACAAAGGCCGAGAGCATACGATTACCGGTGGAATCGGCCGAGCGTTAAAACACGATGGTCGAGAATGTCAAAAAGTTAAAGCCGGGAACAAATTATCAGACGCGACTTAGTCGTGATTAACAGTTGCGACCTACACAGTCTGCACAACCGCGTCCTGACAACATATTCAGCAGAAACATTCAACAGAGTTGGAACATTCTTGTAAAATTTCGATTTATTGTTATATAAACATTCGTATTCGCGACCTGTATCAATTGAATTTTCGTCGCCTGTCGTTGAATGTGAACAGCTGCTATAAAACAGCTATACTGCAACGCAGTTAGCAACTGACAGCTACGTGTCGCGTCTGACGCTGTGCACACACGACCGATACATCCGCGACTGATAGAAACATCCGTCGAGCCAGATTTTTGTCGGACGTTTGAGCGTTCAAGTTCACGTCTGCAACTTATTGCTGATAGTTTTCACATTTAGGTGTAATAATTCCAATTATAGTATTTCCGAAAATATCTTTCCAGCTTTATTCAAAGGCTTTGTGCCTTTAGTCGTGCATTTAGTGTTGTGTACGGTACAATACAAAAATTAAATAAGTATGATATTATCATTTATTAAATAGCTACAAGAGAATTTTTTTTATAAATTAATAAACAACATGAACCGTTCAGAAGTTTCACTCTATCCGTTAGTTTCTATGAGTGCGGGTCATAACTTTTTCAGTTTTTAATCTCTATCTCAAAATTCACAAATAAAAATAAATGTTAAGTACGTTATGGATCTATATCCATAAATTCGTTTTCGTAATATCGACGATACTAAGTAATTAAATCTATAATTGCATTAAGGGTTTTAACTTATGGAGCGTATTATTTAATACTGAACTTCAAAATGCATAAAAAAACTGCCAATTGTGTGTCGTAACATGTTGCTTCTATATATCTTAAAATTGCTGATGCAAGTTAACCAGAATAAATCTAATACGAAGTTCTAATCAAATGTGACTACCTAATGTGACTACTCAGAGTTTCTAAATCTTTGGTTGAACATTTTGACGTTTGTGGATGGGTATTGCATATTTATCTAAAACCCATATATCGAAAATGGGGTTTATAAATGAATAGCGGCCATTGTGCTTTGGATCATGCATTAATTGGAGTTCCGTAGTTATTTCAAAAGATATTAAGCTAATATGTAATTTATAATTTCTTATGTTGAACTCATACTAGAGGTGGGGCGTATATACTATAGTACACTAGTAAGTTTAGATGCCCAGTAATTTCTTTCTACGTCATTTCCACAAACCTAAGAATTTCATTTAGAAGTAGAGTATCAAAACACTTTTTCCGATTTTTTCCAGATGTTTACATAGTCTTGTCTGGAAATGTGAGGGAAGGGGACAGATTGATCGCCATTTTGAAGCTTACTATTCCTAAATGAGGCTGAAAAATGAAAAGCGGAAAATGGGACCCAAACTTCATTTTAAACGTTTTCTAACGATACCCAGCATGGTGTTACAACATGGTATGCAATACAAATGTGTTTCTTCATTTTCACTTTTTAATAAGAAGAGCTGCCTTTAAAAAGAGGATTTTTTGGATTTTTATTAACTGGAATCTTCACCTGAAGTATACACTTGCAAAATTTCATATACATATATCTAAAGATGTAGAAATAACGAGGGTGTAACAGATGGACGGACACGCTTCACAGCCAATGAAATATTTCTTCGCAATTTTCTTTAAACATACTAAATGATATTATACATATCTAGGAAAAATGTGGACTTAATTTCCAGATAAGTAAAACATCTATATACAAATGCGATCATACTGGATATCAGAACTTCGTCCGCTATTTTACTAATGGTATTTCGATGTTACTGCCGTAGAGATGGAGGATTGATTCTTATATCGCGTCGTTACAACTCTGGTAAACAGTTGCTATTGGCTTATAACTGGTCTTGAGAAGGAAAAGGACGTGAAACAGAATGCCGCAGTATATCAAATTGGGCGTCTTCAGTAAGCTGTCCCAAATCCTCAAGAATAAAAATATGCCAATCAACCTCGAGCAGCGAGCCTAAGAATAATGCATCCAACTTTTCATGACCTGAGAAGTGGAGATCTGACCCACAAGAATATTAACCAACTGCAAGTCATCCAAAGGAAAGTGGAGCGTACCATTTTAGACTCATTCTTTGCGACAGAAAACAGAATATTGAAATTCAGACAAGTATTCATATACTTGTTCGGTCATGTGAGCCATAAAATTGATGGCAGATGAAGCAGAAAGGTTTTGGAGTGAAGATCGCGGACCGGAATCAGAGACCTTAGTTATCAGAATTGGTTGCAGAAAATAACGCACACAGCAGTGAATGGAATATTGTTGAAAAAGGAAATGAATCGAAATGTGATTTTCATAAAACTTAAATATTTCTAAACTACTTCATTTGACTAATATGACAGATATTTAATTTCGGATTCAGGAGATTTTTCGAAAGGCAAAATAATATTTTCTTTTTTAAGACGAATCTTTTAGGTGTACTTTTTTGAAGTTGATTTTCAGAATAATCCCAAGATAATATTAAATCACAATTAAATGAAACTACGTGATGTAGTATTATTTCTACTTTCTTTAATTTCTTTACCACGACTTTCTATTACCACTGTTTGAAATTGGGTTAAGGTATATAAAAATAAAACATTCAAGGTGAACCTCCCCTATCACTCCACAGAAATATGCGAAAACGTAAAAGTTACTAGGAAATCTAATTATGGCAGACAGAAGATAGACATTTTCTGTGCTAACTCAGATAATGGGCCTTCTTAAATAAACCACTCACACGATGTTCACTAAAGATTGATGACGAGAAAAGTATCTGCCAGTTGGGTGTCAAAGTTGTTCACACTAAACCAACAACGATATTGTGTTAATATTTCACGCAAAAATTGAAAACTAATAGGAAGCAGAAAAAACCTTTTGTTGCTATAGATGAGACTTGGGTTTCCTTATTACCACTCAGAGGCTTGAATAACGTAAATGCAAGAGATGCGCAAAGATTCTCCTCCTCTAAAGAAAGAAAAAGCTCTGAAATCGACAAGTAAGATTTTGTTGACTGTTTTCTGGGACTGCAAAGGTTCACAGCTTTTCAAGGTTCAGCTCAAAAATGCCTCGATTAATGGTGCATTCTATGTAGAAACTTTGGTGGAACTGCAAGCCATTCGATAAAAAAGGGGTGTTAAATATAAGTAATGGGTGAATGCACTACTAGCCTATGCAGCCTTGAAGCTTCTTAGGTTACTGAAACTGTTGCAAACGAATAAAATTTCAGAATCGCTGGAAGAATGATGAAAATTTCGTATTCGCTGTCAACTCCTTCTTTTAGCCCCAAAAAATATATTGTAGGGATTATGAGTTTGGAAACAAAATTGCAAATGTTATACACATTTGCAATTTTGTTGAAATTATAAAATTATAAAGAAAAATAAATATCGAATTTTTCGGTTACTTTTTTATAAATTCGCCTTGATACCCTTGGTGCCTAGTACATGTTTCACATGCGTTAGGATAAATAACGTGTCTACCTATATCTCTTTAATTTTTTTATTGCAAGTTTACCAAAACATTTTCTATCGCAGTGTTTATTAAATACCGCTGCCGTATTTTTTCCGATTTTTCACATGCTTTGTTAAACATTTAAGGGTGGGAGGGATGGAGAGGAACCCTTTTCAGTGATTCAAATTTTGGGAAAGAGGCGCCGTAACAGAAAATACACAAAACATATTGGATTGCATTTTGATCAACTTGTATATGACACCCCATTAGCTAGTATCTACGAAAAATATATTTTCATCCCCAAGTTTTATTTAAGGTGATGTCCATAAAAAATAAATGTTCAGTTTTTTTTATGTTGATGGATTCAGAAAATTTAATTTCGGTCGTCTTTAAATTGAAAAAGTAACGATACCACCATATTCGGACGATACCACCTAGACATATTCACCTGGACATATTCACAGATAGACAGACATGAAGAAAACACTTATATGTTTAGTTTTTCGTTATTCAACTACGGAATCCTATAAATACAATAAAGCGGAGTGCCCTTAAGTATTGAAAAAAAACCTGACAAGCATGAGTGGGACTCGCACCATAAGGGTTTCGTACACATTTAGGTATTCATAACCATTTTATAGTACATAATGTTCCTATTAAACTATTTACAAAATTGTAATTTTTAGAAGGAAAATATATTGCCTACTATACCTTTCAAAGGCGCATATTTAAACAAAAATGTAAGATATAACTACAAATTAACGATTTTTTTCTTTATTTGTGCTGTGAGGCCTTCCTTGTTGCCAAATTTCATTATTCTAAGACAACGGGAAGTGCCCTATAAGTTTTGATTTATTTGCGTTTGTCAAAATATGCGGCATAAATGGTCGTATTTTTAGGGTTCTACTTGATTAAATTGACTTAGAAGCTTGATTTTTATCACTCCAAGAGACCGTAGATCTAAATATATGATAATAATTTCAAATTGATACCTCCACGCGTGACTAAGAAAAAGAGCCTTAACAGACCGGCAGAGGGACAACGAAGTGATCCTATAAGAGTTCTTTTTCCCCTTTTTAGGTACGGAGTCCTAAAAATAAAAAAACAGGGGAAGTTTTGATTGTGGACTATTCGTGCATCACAAATTTAATTAAAATTATCAGCACACACGTATAATCAATCTGCTTCAATAATTTTCGGAATATTTGCGTGGATTTGCAGTTGGCCACGGTCGATAAATGTACTTCACTACACGTCTCATCTGTGTCTGATCAATGCCTACTGCCAAAGTTGAATGTTGATCTGATCTAGTTGTCGTTATGAAAAAAAACAAGGTATTTCTCTTATTTGTCAATAAACATATTTATTTAAAAATATTTTTCCTAAACACACAGTGTTGTTGTTTACACTACATACTACGTACACAATATAAACTATATTTATCTAACTTATAAATTTGTGTTCAAAAATTTACATAACACATCGATTAATTCAATGAACGTTAAATATAGTTAATTTGTTTCTTTACAGTCTCACAATTACTTTATTTCACATTATAAAAAATTGTGTAAAAAAAAACTTATTTTCTACTCATCCATCAATGTAACAAATATTACACGATTTATAATTTGAAACATACGTTGCATCCAGCGATACTGTCTGCAGACAGCATGGGAAACGATCACTTTAACCATTTAATTGTTTTTATCTAATAGCAATAATTGTTTTTACACCAGTAATTATACATTCACGTCACAGTATTGTGTTTTTTTTTTAAATTTTCACTAAGTACTTTTGCACATATTTTAAGTTAAGTTTTCAGTTTTTATTTCGTGGGTTAGGTACAAAGTTAAATATTAACTTTGGTCAATGACTTAACTCTCGGTGGAATTTCTTCTTTCAGTTTCTTTAAACGTTTGAACACTTGCTTGGGTAGTAACGAGAGGGTCCTGAAAAAAATAAATCAGAATTATTTTATTTTATACTCAATTTTATGTGTTGTTTCTACTGCAATATTAACCAAAAGGATATTAGCTTGAGAGTAATAGATAATTTGAACAGATAAATAATATTCAAAGGTTTTTTTCTACATATAATTACATTTTTATTTTTGTTTATTGAGCAACATTATCGTTAGTATAAAAACTATATACAGGTAGAATTGTTTTTTTGTGTAGTTTCTATTAGCGAAATAAAATATTTTAATAAGTTATAAGATCTAAACGAAAGTATTTAAATTTACAGTGCAAACGCTATTATCCGGTCTAATTACGTTTGACGTTCACTCGTATGTTAAAAATCTGTATAACCGAATTTGTAATTGATAGGTATAGAATGTTAAATATTATTCTTACAGAACCAAACATAAAAAAGTTTTTTCCGCAGTGAAACTGCCTGAATCGTTTATTGTTATTTTTATCAAAGTTTGTTTAGTGTTCTATTATTGTTATTATTATTTTTACCCAAGTTTGTTTAGTGTTATTTTTATCCATGTTTGTTTAGTGTTATGTTCTACTCTAAGTCCAGAACCAAACATAAAAAAGTTTCTTCTGAAGTGAAACTGTCTAGCATCGTTTATTGTTATTTTTATCCAAGTTTGTTTAGTGTTCTATTATTGTTATTATTATTTTTATCCAAGTTTGTTTAGTGTTATTTTTATCCAAGTTTGTTTAGTGCTATGTTCTACTCTAAGTCCAGAACCAAACATAAAAAAGTTTCTTCCGAAGTGAAACTGCCTGGCATCGTTTATTGTTATTTTTATCCAAGTTTGTTTAGTGTTCTATTATTGTTATTATTATTTTTATCCAAGTTTGTTTAGTGTTCTGTTCTACTGTAAGTCTAGAACCAAAGATAAAAAAAATCCTCTGAAGTGAAACTGCTTGCATCGTTTATTGTTATTTTTATCCAAGTTTGTTTAAGGTTCTAATACTTTATTCTAAGTTTTTTCCTTCATTTCTTAACATAAAATGTCGTACAACGGTTCACTACATAATTTTTTTCCGAACAAATTGCCTTTTTTTAGATTCCATAATGTTTATCTAATTTATATGCTTTTAAGTCATGAAACTACTCTTATGTTTCGAACTTTTTAGAATCAACGCACATCGTGACGTCGTAAATACTCATAACTGACTAAAAAATGAAGCGGTTGTGATTGCAATTAAAGGGAGGATATGGAAAGTCAAAGGAGGTGATGGAGCCTAATGGAGTGGATCTTGTGTGATGCATGGGTCAGCACGTTGTTTTTCTCGATAAATAGTTATTGGCGTGTGTCTTTTGTTTTTATTCCTAAAGACATGCGTAGTTCACGATCACAATTCATATCGACATGCACGGTTGTCGATTCAGACAGTCGCAAAACCGAATATCCAAAACTCGAATAATCAAGTTTCCACTGCTTTTAATTTTATGTTTTCAAAAGAAATAATTTTAGGTGTAAACTTAGTGTGCTTAAGAGAACAGCTAAATAGGGTGCATTTTATTGAAAATAAATTTACTATAGAGAATGAAAACTGATGGAAAGGAAGAAAAAGTGGAAACCTCGTTAGTGGAAGATTGTAAATGTTGGCTAGCACCTTCCGTCGAGGCGGCGCTGTACTGGGTACGACTGGAGTCTATGGTCGAGCTCGTCTCTTCCAGGTCGTTTACTGGAATAATAAAAACTTATTAATTTATTACGCTGTATCAACATCTTTATAAGAAACATTTCAAAATATCACAAGAGCGGAATTTTTGAGAAATTCAAGATTTTTGAATTAGGACGTTATCATTAAATTTAAGTATTCATAGATTTAATTTTACTCATTGTTTTAAGAGGCTGAGTAACAAAGGTAAACCTTGCGGTCTAAAAATAAGTTGCAATTAGATTTTTTTACATAATCAGTTACCGTTCTGCTTGTGCCCCATATTTTGTTTTAATCTATTTTTATATATAATTATTTACGTTTAATTTTTAATGGTAGTCTCAACATTGGTTATTTACTCTATTTTTTAGTCGCGTACACGTACGGCCCAACCTTGGAATATGAAATAATTATTATAAACAATCTATAATAAAATAGCCATATTGACAGGAAGATGACCTAGAAGCGTGTTGCGTAACTAACATATGACGGATTATCGAATGTTTATAACACTATCTCTTTGTACAACCAAGTGTTTTGTCTTAATTCAGGCATTAAGTGTGTTACTGTAGACTCAAACAGAAACAAAAAGTAGCAAAATCTTCTGCGGCGTTCCCATTGCAGTAATTTTGAGGAAACCAATATTACACTTTGTGTGCGTGTTTGGAGTATTTTACTGAATCAGATTCTTTACCGGGTATCATCAATTCATTGAAATCTTATTCACAAGACTTCACAAAAAATTTACTAGGTTTAACTTGCCATTTCACATAGGTACTGACAAAGTTAGACTACATACGAAAAAAAAATTGTTTCCCAAGTAATGCGCTCCTTATTTAGCAGAATGATAATACGAACTCCTAAGCAAAAGTCAGATATAAACAGATGTTTTAAGTGTGAATGGTAAAGACTTTTTCAGCCTTATTAGGATTACTTACGGCTACATTATTTTTTAGACATGTTCAAAATAATTAATACTATTTATAGTAGCATTGTAGACGTCTAATATTAAAATTAGACCGTAATTTGTTTAAAACATAGCGAATATCTTAACATTTGAAGTCAACTGTTTAAAAATTATTTGTCATACGTTACTTCCCCGTGTAGCCGCTAGGGAAATCGGCGGAAGAGCCGATTTGTATAAATTTAATCGTCGTGTATCGTGTATTATTCTTCCAAAAATTATTTTGATGTAATTATTTATTTATTTATTTATTTATCTACTTTAATGTATCTAATTGATACATATGGCGGACTTATCGCTACAAGAGCAATCTCTTACAGCCAACCACAACACCATTCCAGCCCCGTTCGACGAACGGCCGGGAATCGAACCCGGGTCGCCGCGGTGCGTCGCATCGTCAAAGGCCGTATGCCTTGTGATCAACCCAACACACCACGGCGACGACAGTTTCTTAAATGACGATTAGTTTCTTAAATTTAAACATAATTCTATGGGTCGATTTTGTAATAGAAAAGGGATCATAGTAGATAATTTGTAATAATAAATATCAATAAAAACCGTAGAGCATTTTTAAAGTTTTCATGTTATCTAAAGTATTATCTTGTACATTATTTTATTGTAGTTTAGAAATTTTGCCCAAAAATTCAACCAGCACAATTCGACTCCCTTCACTAAAATCATTATTGTTTATTATCCAAATGTTCTAAAAAGATTATATATACTTTATTTTCATCTAGAAATAATATTGGCTATTCTATTGTGAAAATTTTATGTAAATCGAACAATGGCCATAAACACAAATAAACAAAACACTCTTGTTTATTAATTTTACGTTTCGGCCAATTTTACACTAGCATCAAACAACTTTTTTTACATTAGTAATACTGAAATGTTATCTAAAAATAAGTTTTTTGGTACTCAATATATCGTAATAAAAAACAAAGGTCCTGAACTAAGTCAGGTAATAAAAATATATACTTCTTATTTATCAAGATTAATACAATTTAATGATTGAGGAAAAATTGTTCATCTAGACTGAAAGAGAGAAAATTAAGTTAGTCTAGATTAAATAAATGTATTAAATGAATGTACACTCTTTTGATTTTAGAAACGCGATCATATCATATTCAAATTATGTTAAATTGAAAGACTACATTCGGTTTTATTGCCCCTAATCATTGCTTACATTTTATTCTGAACTAAACAAATACAAATCAGACGTCCCTACTGTAAAACAATGATTGGAGCTATAAAATCGTTTCTTGGTGACGTTTGTCATTATTAAATCTTGTTTACAAACGACAGTAAAGTTTATTGAATAATTTAAAATTAATTTTGATTACATTCTTAAAATTTTTTATTTATTACTCCTATTTCTTACGAGATTATAAATGTACTTAAAATAATGTGACTACGATTGTTTAGATTCAAACCAACTTATATACAAATTTTAATACGGTTTCGGATACCTACTATGTATAATTCATAAATAACATAATTTTTCGTTTTCCAAGTCTTAAGATCAATGAAAGATATTTGGCATACTTTAATACACAAAATTTTAAAGGAATCTGCAATTGACAACATTGTATATTGTTACGACCTTTATAAGTTTTCTAAGGATACATATTAATAGCCGCATAATTAAGTGCATAATTCGGTATCTGGTACTCACTGTTGATGTGCCACTTGTATCCAAATTTATCATCGAAATTTTCTTCAGAAGAAGCGGAATTAGTTATTGGTGCTGGGCTGGGTCTCACCGCAAACCTAGGCGACTTGAAGATAGCGTTGACGTTGGAATCTGAAGCACTAGTATCATTTCCGTTTAGCTCATCTACTTTATTATTTGTCGGTACAGAGTCGACACCATCTAGCGAGGAGATATTAGTCTCCCGCCAAGGCTGGGCAGTGACAACATAAACTTTTTCTTTAGTTAACGGTGATATTGACGTTTGAATTTGTTCCCAGGGTGCAACCGTAGTTGACAAACTCCGGAAGCTCGAAGCAGCTGTATAAATGAAAGGTTTGTGGTTTTCTTCTTTCCTAGACTTTGATGTTCGATCAGTTGATGGTACAATAAGATTTGACTCGTACAAAGTGTTACCAATATTCGCAATAACAGTCACGTTGTGCAAATTTTGTTCATTGGAATGACGAATGCTGCTCGCAAATTCGTGATCAAAGAAAGGCGTATTTATATCATTGATCGTTGAAGGATAGCTTTGCAAGGGGAGAGGAGTTGTAAAATATTCGTCTGGTATTTTTTTGGCTTTTGCAAATTTGCCATTAACGTTTACTTTTTGTGGAGCTTGATAGTGTTTAGCGAATTCTTGTTCTGTCCATCCGTCTATGTTATGTTGCAGCGTCAGTATATCGAATGGCGGTTCCTTCACATCATATATGTCGCTATTTTGATTTGAGTTTATTCGGAAGGATTCGTAGAACTCTGTCGTCGGTTCAACACTTTCAGTTGTCGGTAGTGTTGTACTGATGTAAGAATCCTCTTTTTTTATTGTACTTTGTGAAGTTATTTCGTAGGGTTTATTAATAGGTGGAACTCTTCTACCAACATGTTCAGCGTCTTCAAAATTAGTCGAAGTCCATGTGTCTATTGGTACTGGTAATTTAAAAGGACTCGGGTTAACGTTGGATGTATATGGAATAATTATTTGTAACACTTTAGGCTTTTTTGTACTGGCTTCCTGAGATTCAGCAGGAACTGGAATCGTAGGAAGTGGATTCAGTGCATCTGAAAAATCTGTGTATCTAACAGTAGCCCAATTATCTGTAGCCGTAGGCAACGGTGGTCTTATTGAAGTGGGTACTTCATCATATGTGGGATAATCTTCAGCAATAGTAGTTGGCAAAGTAGAAGAGGAGAACTTTTCAAATTCTTTGTGTGGAGTGTTCGGTTTTAAATACAATATGGGCGAATCGATTGCCTGCAAATTTTGTTCCGATCCGAAAGCATCATCGATGCCTGTTGATAGAATGCCTCTCAAATCAGCAAATGATGGTCTGTGATTTGAAGGGACAACAGGACTTTGTACTGGACTGCTTGTAGTACTCGTATGATAAACATTTGCTATATATTGATTATAATTACTGACGAACTGTCCGTGTGGTTTGTTCTGACTCCCTGTCGGTCCTATTGAACTGGCTGATGCTGTATGTGACTCAGAAGCTTGTGATGTCGCGTCTTTTGCAGTCTGCTCCAAATTAATATTGCTTGGAACATAGTTGTTGGTTTGGTTTGCCTTATCTATATCCACTACTGGTGATTGAATAATAGTTATAGGATAGTCCACAGAAGAGGTGAATTCGGCAAGAGGTATGCTTGGTATTATTTGAATGTTATTATTGGAATTATGGGGGAATGAATCGTCAACAATAATGGGTATAGGATCTTGAGGTGGATATACTTGGTCTACGTAGGGAACACTTGATGTGAACGGTTTGGCATTGAAAATAGGAGGGAGAGGTGAAACACTTAAGTTCGGCAAGGGCACGGGTTGAAGCGTATGTATGCCTCGACCTCGGTGATTTGAATGGTGATTTATGTTAGCATTATTGTTAGTAATGTTGGTATAATATGGGTTATTTTGTAGGTTATATTGAGTCAACCCGGGTGAACTAATCGAATTGCTAACTAACTGTTGATTATGTTTATGGATACTTTGAGATATGAACGTACCACTCGATTGCTGTTGATTTACATTGTTAACTGTGGACTGGGAATGAACATTGCTTTCCTGTTGTGATGTTTGGAAATTGGTGTTGGTTGATGTATACGAGCTGCTAGCGGAATGTTTATTATTAGTATTTGGGGTATTTGAATCACCTGTTATGGGCTGGTTATTATTATTTTTGTCTACAGAGTTGAAAGAACTTTCTTGGTGTTGAGTTTGAATATTAGAATTTGGCGAACTGAATGAACTAACATGATATTTGATTTGAGAGCTCGGATTTGGGGTATTAGCCAAACTTTCCTTGTCTTTTGTAGGACTAGCTTGGCTTAGATTATTTGAGTTCGAAGCAGTAAACGTATTATCAGTTAGTTTCTGATCTCCCTTTAATGTATTTAGAGGTGTCAGTAAAGAACTTATTGAGTGTTGGTTTTTATAATTTGAGTTTAAACTAGTAAAAGGAGCACCTCCTAAAATGTTATTACCAAAAGATGCGAATTGTGGAAAATTGTTATTCGTATTAATAGGTTTGTAAATACTCGGGCGGTATTCGGAGGCGTCTGGAAGAGCGTTGAATTTACTCGTTTCAGCACCGGAACTGGAAACTTGATAGGCGGGATATTTAGAAGTAATAGGTTCACCATAAGAATTTTTGAAACCTGTCGGATAAGAAAGCTTTGGAAAGTTCAAATTCTGACTTGGGCCTGATATTATATTATAATTTTGATTTGGTGGCGGTACGAAAGAAGATCCTATATTTGGCTGATTTGGTTGCGGTGGACCATATGTGGGATGCCCTGGACCAGAATTACCTAAAAGGTTTTGAACAGGACCTAAATTCGAGGGCGGGGGAACTTGGTAACGTAAAACTGGTAACCAGGGAACTAAGTTGCATGGATTGCAATCTTTCTTATTTGTCTTTAAAGATGATCCATCGTTAGCTATCTGAGACGGGGATATAGGATTTGCAGTATGTGCGCCTGGAGGGAACAGCCATTTGGAGACTTTTTGGAAGAAGGAGGGAGGCGATTGTGTTGTGAAAAAAGGCATAGGAGCGGGTGGGCCATATCTGAACTGATTATGATTAGGAAAAGGTGGACCATAGTTGCTAGGTCTGCTGAAGGGGGCAGGCATCTGAAAGTTGGTTGGCAGGTGTGCGAAGTTATTATGCCGTTGGTGCCGTTGACCTCCGAGCCAGGTCGACAATGGAGGCGGTGGAGGCTTCAGGATCTCGTCAAAACTAGTTTTCCTGCTCGCTTCTTGCCCGTCATTTCCAGTTACCGCATGTGCTGGCAGTGTGTTGAGAAGAAGTAGAAAGGGGAATATCTGGAAAAAGCAAATAAAAATGAATCGTTTATTGTATCTTTTCTTTGAAATCTAGTTTAATATTATTTTGGACAAATTTATAAAATTAAGTGTAGGTTTAAAAGATTATTTCAATTTTTATTTTGTGAACGAATCCGCCACTACTTGAATTCAATGTTCAAAATATTTTTTTCTAGAATTCACATTTTAATATCAAAGCCTTGTAATTTCTGTTCTGACGTATTATTGGGATTAAAAAAATATATTCCATATCATATTTACTCGCTGTTATTAACACTATAATAAAACCCCCTAATATATATATATATATATATATATATATATATATATATATATATATACCTATATATATACCTATATATATATATATACCTGAAACAGGAAGTTCAATATGACTTCACTGAACGTCTATAAAATAAAATCGCCAATGACAAGCACCACTTGGGGAGTCAAATTTCGTAGATTTTTTGATTATACACATTGTTTTTATTGTTAATGAAAACTTAATAATGGGACACGTATACGAGACGAATACAACAATGATTGCATTTAAGTTACAAAAACAAAAACTCATTATTCACTTTGATTTGCGAAAACAATTTCATGAAAATATTTTTCCTATTTTTGCGAACTAACATACGAGTAGTGCCTAGATAATTGAGTTAAGGTAGGTATATAATGATGTTTTTAATAAAATTTAAAACATGATTTAATATACAAATAACAGCGCCCTCTTTAATATTAGTTTTGTATAATGATTAATCACCAAACTGGAAAAAAATAAATAATCATTAAGTCATCATCGTCATATATATTAATACGCTAAGGTTAAGATGTTACTCTCCCTTTTTAGAAAAAACGTCACAACTAATCCACATAAATTATATTTCATTTTATAGATAATTGCTTTCTCTACCGGCATCCACAACTAAAAAATTATTTATTGCTATTGTTTTTGCAAATTAATTAATTATTAAAATTATATACACAAAACAGCAATGCTGCCATCTAACGGCTCAACGTCAATATGATTGACGGTCGGTAAAATTTTTGTTTAATTTCAAATCCACTCACGTATAAATAAAGTGGCGCTTTAGCTCAATGCTTTTGATACTTGCGCCTCTATATGTCAATTTTAGTAAAATATTTGTTTGATCTGTCATCTGAGCTTCATAATGGAATAAAAACGTAATAAGCAGTGTGCAAAATTAGAAATGAATTTAATACCTGCAATCAATTTTGATTTATTAAATTGACTCTAAACACTCTGTTGTAACTAATATGACAGCTGTGAGTTCATTTTCTCATGTGTAAATATTTATAATCTACCACGCAAATTGATATAATGCGAAGACTTCGCACGGGTCACGCTAGTTAGTGATATTTTGGTAATGAATGCTCTAAAACACAGAATAAAATGTATCATTAAAACAAGTTATGAAAATGAAATGACGTTGTGTGAAGATATCATGGGCATGCATATTGAAGTATAACTTAGGGTATTTTTCTTTTTTTGCTGTAAGTGTGGGATAAATATATTTAGATGAAAGTTTTAAAAAATCCTAAAATACTACCACTTACATTTGCGCCATGTACATACCGTTGTGTACTTTTGTCATACGATGAATTTTAGCGAATTTTTGCGTTTTAGACTGCAGACATTTCAAAGCTATTAGACGAATTTTATCTATCTATATAAAAGAAGCAAACCATTTCATAAGTTATATAATTAGTTCAAATTTAAAAAAAAACATGATAGAATACGTAACTTTTCAATAACTAAAAAGATAATAGAAATGACAGTAAAAATTCAAAATTTTTTTCTAAGGAAGTTTTAGATATATTTAAGGAAATATTAAAACATTTTTTTCATCCTTTTTTATCACTGTACTTTAAAAGACTAAGATTTTTACAAAATGTTTCATTTATATCTTAGCAAATGGCTAACTGCTATTTTTCGTTATTTCGTTATTTTGACGTTTATGTGTCTGTAAAAAAATCTATCAATCTGTAATAAAAAGTGTTATATTTATGTTACCGAACACTACTCACAAAAGTTCTACTTTCACTCTACAGCTTTCTTATTTTTCAGGGACGTAAGAAGAGAATAAAATAATTGTATGCATTCGTTCACAAATCGCAATTGACATTTTGATCAACTCTAGAGCACTTAAATGGCGCATAAAAAACTCGAAATTAAGAACTGTCTGCAAACGTGGGTGCATGCACACGCAACATCTAGAGCCTCAACCATTGCGCGAATTTGTATTTGTTTCCGCTGTTATTCTTCATTTTATTTCTAACCTCAAAATTAAAGACTTTTTAAAACTGATTTAATAATTTTCTTCAATATTATTAGTATTTTGTAATTAAAATAATGTGCCACAACTCGTTTTTTTTCTGAGAAAATTTTGATTTATATAAGTTTAGTTAAGTTTTTATTAAAGTTTTTTATCTCATAGAAAACTAAATTATACGCATTCCTACCCGTTCAGCGGGTCGTTGCCAGAGTTAGGGGCACTGCAAAACACTACAACAAGGATGCAAAAAGTTCAAGAATAAAATAAAACAATAAAATTTTTATTGCGGCATTACAAAAATGTGAACAAATAGTCTTGTGTCGAGAAAAATTTTTGTAAATAACATTTTCCTAAATAGTAAAACGTAAATATTTTTGTAAATTGTAATTTGCGACAACCAAAAATTAAATTTGGTTTTAAACTTTTACTTAATATCTTATTACAGATTTAATTTTTTATTTATAGAAAAGCTCACAAAATAAGTTACAGTCACGTAGATGTATAATAAAAAGAACAGAGTATTAAACTATACTATAACTCTAATTATGTGTGCACCAAATGGTTAGAGTATAACTCTAATTATGTGTGCAACAAATGGTTAGAGTATAACTCTAATTATGTGTGCACCAAATGGTTAGAGTATTTATGTATACATTTTCAAGGGTTACTTGTGTTATTATATAAATTACAAAAGGTATCTATCAATTATTAGAGTTAGTATTAACTTAGAATTATATTATTTTCTAAATACTGAATAAGACATTAATTCTATTGTAACTGGTTTTAATTTATAAATAATATATTTTGTATTTCCTTTTTAATTATAATGACGATAAATTAAATCTCTGTACTTGGATTTTATAGGATCTATACTCTCGTCCAAGATGAAGTCTTTAGTAAAGAATATTCAAGAACTTCTTTTGTAATTTTTCAATTCTATCACAATACGATTTGTAGTATGGAGACCAAAGAATTGACCCATTTTCGAGGATACTTCTGATTAGTGAACAATGTAAATATGTAAGTGTATGGTTTTTAAATTCTTTAGGGGAACGAGAGACGAATTCTAGAAGTTATATTTTTGAACAATATGATCCTAATGAAAACGGACTGTCAGTTTTTCATAAAAAAAACTCCGAGATCTCTAACGACAGACTTACGTTGTAGGGTCGAACTGTCAAACATATAAATAAAAAAATATTTTTAAAGATAATAAAGCATTTGTCGACATTCAGAAACATCCTTTTAGAGGCACACCACTCGGTTATTACAGATTCTAAGCGTTTCTATTAAGAAATTGAATGTCATTGTTTGTGACGTCATTATTTTTATCACATAGTTTATTAAATCATCTAACATCAAAATGAAGCCTTATAAAAGCATTATTATTAAATAAAGAATTTAAATATCTTGGTGGGACAGGTGCATCCCGCAACAGGTGTCATATTCCATAAAAGATGTAGAGATCATTACATGCAGAAAATACTCGAACAATTTACCTTATGCACACATTGAATAGAAATGGACTTGTTCTGCAATACTTCTTCGCTATTTGGCATTCGCGATTTTAGAATTTTTTTCTACTAAAAGTCTACTATGGCGCTAACCCGCATACCGAGAGAGCGAGTATGAGAAATATTTAAACATATCTAAAATACATAAAGAAAGCTACCAAAGAATTAAAGCTCTCGAGGATTAAAGTATGTTAAAAAATTAGTAACAAGGAATATTATTATTTTGTTGGCATTATGGTTTATTTTAGATCTTATGCCAAAAACGGTAGAAAATTAAACCATTTAATGTACTATAACCATGGATCTCCTTATTGTTTGAAAGTTCACCGAATTTTTCTATTGGTTGGGAGTCTTGTTTTTCGTGGTTTTGCCATTAGGGTCATTTAAGGAAGCTAATAGCGAGAGATTCCTGTAATGTAAAAGTGAACTTTATAAAGCTTAAATATGAATGAACGAAATTAATACTAAGTTTTAGTTTACTTTTAGAGTTTGAGAGAAAAGGTGTGTAAATTTTTAATGATTTTTTTTCATTGACATGAGAATTTAGTGGCATCTTTAGTTATTTACATCGGTCACTTATTATTTCCTTTTGAATCGGACTGGGCACAATATAAAAATAGTTATAAAAACAGAATTTTGAAATACTATGTTGGAAATTTTCATTAAAGTTTTACTTAAAATTTAAGCTTCATGAGTTGGAAATTTTTATTAAAATTTTGCTTAAAATTAATTATTAATGAGTTGGAATTTGCATTAAAGTTTTACTTAAAATTAATGCTTAATGAGTTGCAAAATTTTCATTAAAGTTTCACTTAAAATTAACGCTTAATGGGTTGGAAAGTTTCATCAAAGTTTTACTTAAAATTAATGCTTAATGAGTTGGAATTGGCATTAAAGTTTCACTTAAAATTAATGCCTAATGAGATGGAAATTTTCATTAAAGTTTCACTTAAAATTAACGCTTAATGCGTTGGAAAGTTTCATTAAAGTTTTACATAAAATTTACGCTTAATGAGTTGGAAATTTTCATTAAAGTTTTGCTTAAAATTAATGATTAATGAGTTGGAATTGGCATTAAAGTTTCATTTAAAATTAATGCCTAATGAGATGGAAATTTTCATTAAAGTTTCACTTAAAATTAACGCTTAATGCGTTGGAAAGTTTCATTAAAGTTTCACTTAAAATTAATGCCTAATGCGTTGGAAATTTTCGTTTTTTTTATTTTGTGCGCTTTATGTTTTTTTTATATTTTGTAAATCTGAATGCAAATATGTCCGTAAATTTTAGTGGTAAGTGGAAATATGTAAAATGAATCATGAACAATGGGCGATTTTGGGACGATGGATTTAGATTAAAAATATCTAAATTTTCATATTTATTCCTGAATTTTTGTTGATTTTATTAATTGAAAATACACTAATCAATCAACATCGAAATATTAAGAATGTATAAACAAGAGAAGGCGAGATTAAAGATTCCATATTATGTTACATCGTAATGAAACTTCGCATATCAAGATCAAGTAACACACGATATGGTACATGGGACTTATGGGCACACATGGACACACACCTGTTGCTAAAATGCAGATGTGCTCAAGTATTGCTTGTCTTAAAGAATTAATTTCTAATATCAAGTTAAGAAGTGATAAATATACTTCCATATAAACGAAATAATGTATTTTTGAGTTATACGCAAACATACACGAGAAACAAACAAACAAACAAACAAACGCTGTGTTTATACGTAAGGAAGAAATGGCATTCGGTGTAAAATATCTGAAGGTAATAAGTCTACTTATTATCATTTCATTCGATTTCTGATAATAGTTAGAGTTAAGTAGAATATTATGTACGTCGGAAAAAAAATTGTTTCGGGAAATAAACCGAGGTAATGTTCATTAGAGAGAAAAAATATTTTTTAAACATGAAAGAAAAAAAACATTATAAAAAGATATTACTGTTAATTTCATGCAAGAATGCATACTTACAGAGTTTTCTAATTGTAAGGAAAAATATTAAATATTTTATTCATATATTTGTTTACGTAAATAACATTAAACTCATTAAAGGTAATTGGACTAGCAAACCGAGGTTTCCATTTCACTAAAAGAATCGTTTCAAATAGTTATCATACAGAATATAATTAACTCACATTGTCAAGGCATATCAAGATTAAGGATTTTATGAAATAAACTTTCAGCATAAATTTGTTAGGGAAATCATTTCGGCGAGTATTAGTACGTTATTAATACGTACGTAAATATTTATTTTGCACGTACTTATTTCTTTCTTTGTACATAGTTACTTTGTTCGAGGCGAAACTCTTTTAAACTTTTACGTAGTGTATCACGAATTTGAAATATACATCCTATGGTGATAGCATCACATCGCATTTATCTTCCAAAGCAAAACTCCGCTACCTAGCAAAGTTCCTGCTTTTGTGCAATGTAGATTAGCAGGATTTAGTAGTAGTAATTAATTTTCCATTTCACTTATCAATCAACAATAAGATTAGCAGGATTTACCAGTACTGATTTAATTCTATTCAGCTTATCGATCATACTGAGATGAAAAAACTTGTACTAAGACAATGCGTTCTTTCTCTAACGATATAAAATTAGAATCGTGTGATCGTATCTAAGAAAATTCTTAACATTTTCCTTGATTTAGCCTTAATTTATAATTAATTTCCGTCTTGCATGATTATGGAGATGCATGAACATAGACACGTTATTTAAAATTGCTTAAAAGGCCATTTGGAAAACAATTCATTTCTGTCATTTATCGGTAAGTCGTTAATTATTTTAATCTTATGTAATTGACAATATACCTCGCTAATAGATTCGTTTCAGTAAAGGGATGATAATATTTACAGTGCCACAGCACACGTATTATGTTCCCCTATTTCTACTATATTATAATTCCAATATCACTTCAGTCATTCATCATACAAATAATATTCAATATTCATTATTGTTTGTCTGTAACATTTTAACAATGTTTGATTTTATCGAACCTTTAAATTAACCCTATATTGTAAACACGTCAAAATTATCTACGTAAGAATACAATAAGTAAAATTCATTACGAAAGTTTACTCATTAAAATTATTTATTTCTCCGTATCGAAATGTGTTTGGATCCCGTAGTTGAACTGCCCTAGTCACCTAAGACTCCATTGTTCTAATAAATTGTATGCGATTGAAGTTTTCACTGACATAAATATGCCGTAATTACGGGTCACGTCCGCGACCACCGCTTGAGCATCGCTTGCTAACGTATAATTGCACTCATTAATAATGTAAGACTTATGTTTATTTACGTTTTGCCTGAGGTTGTTCACAGCGGGGGTCAGTGTCAAGAGTACGTATGCCGCGGTTATTAAAGAACGCGTTTTCGCTGGCGCTTATAGTTATGTACCACTATGTGTAGCATACATGAGTAGTCTAAATATGGAGTACAGCATAAATGAGTACTAGTCTAAATATCGCGAATTTGTAGTGTCACCATAAATATAACAAATGCATTGCTTTAATACACTGGTATACTCGAGCTGTGTTAAAATATTTTCTAAAGTAACTGACAAAATGAAATGTGTGAGACCTGTGAGATTACTGCGATTGGCTAATAGTGAGTGCATTATTCTGTGACAAGGCTTCGTGTCAGCTGGAGATCAGACGAAGCCAGATGTCTTGTGCTATGAAACTATAGGCGTTCTTTTAACTTATATCACGACTCAATTTTACTCCTTTTGGTTCTAACACTGGTTACAATTCTTAGTTTTACGATAAACCTACTTATTATTTGATAGATAATCGTCACAAAATTATAATTATCAAAAAAAGAACGTATATTAATCAAAAATCTTGCACGTATACGTCCATAAGGTTTGGTAAATTGTTGTATAATATCAGAAATTTTCACTTTGACAACAATCTATCGGCGTTGCAGATCGGGAAATCAAAGTAACATCACTTTTCTGAGCAGTACTGTTGACAGCAGTCTGTAAGTTTATGCAAATTTTTGTCTCCATTTAAAGTTTCGTACCTTATAAGTAAAAACTAAACTCTTATAAGATCATTAACTTATCCATTCGTCTGTCTGCTAGACCCGTTTTTCTCAAAGTTGAAAATTAGGACAGAAATAAAATATTCAATAACTGACACTCGAATTTTTTTTAATTCCGTGTGGAGTGTGACATATAGTTTGAAGTTTAAAGCTCTAGATACAACGGACTCATAAATACGTTTTTCATAATTTCAGCTAGTATATCTTCAGAGATATATTGAGAAATAACGCTAAAAAATGTTCCACCTGTTATTTTAAAAAACTAATCAACCTATAAGTAAAAAATGGAGTATTTAAAAGCTTACCCAAAGATTGTAGGAAAACTATAAAGACGATGCTAGATTTCACTGGTTTTGAGATATGTACCTCTGCTTTACGCTTTGAAAACATTAATATTTGCATATAGTTTAATCGAAATATACGTACCTACTCTTAAATAATTTAATCGAAATATAGTACTCTTAAGTGCCTATATATATATGTACAAACCCTCGTCGATCCATTTGTGCTTGACAGACTTTTAAATTAAAAATCATTAATTTTATATGAAAATTTGAAATTTTCGTCTTAGTCTCTTGATAATGAGCGGGTAGTGAAATTTTCACTGAAATAAAATTAAATTTAAAGTCCAACTTTGACTGGTTAAAATAAAAATGTTCAAAGTACATTGTATTTGGTATCTTTATGATAGCATTCGAACTCTTGAAACAGAATTGTCACTACCAACAAACTGAAAAAAATATTGTTACGAACATTAGTACGATCTCTTTCACGTAATTGTCCAAAATTGCTTTCGCGGGAAGAAAGTAATTTAGAAACGCTGAAAGTTCGAAGAAAGAAAAAAGTACTGTAATAACTACACGTAACTTCCCAAAGCCATTACTTTATAATCAACGCGATAGACTCTTCAGAATTCGTAAGTCGGTAATCGATCTTATGAAATTTGATGTATTATATGTAATTCTATCCGCCTAAAGTAAATGACCTATCTGATGTAGGAAAAACGTAACTTTCCCATTTCTCGTAGCGTTGACCTCTACACAATTACGATTGTAGATGTTGAGTAACATGTTTCACTTAATAATAAATCCGGTCACATGTTGGCTTGTGATGAATGTGACATGAGTCGAGGAACGGAAAGCAGAAGGCATTTCCTGAAATGAACTAAGTCTAAGTCTATTACATATACATCACACGCATGATTATCGCATTGTGTAATCACGTTGACGTTTTGTAGGAAATGTCAAATTTTTTTTTGACGTGAGGCAACAATTGCTTTGCATAAACGGAAGGCATCAAGCCGCGGCCCCGTTTTAGCAATAAAATTATGATGTCGTGAAGTAACAAATTATTTACAAAAATTTTATTTTTGTTCTGTCACAATCCCGGTTTATTTCGTATAACGGACATAATGACAGTGTGACAACTGACGAAATGTTTGCAAATAATTATTAGTTTTTGTTTAAAAATACGCCAGTGTTGCCATAACGGACAGCTGTCAAAAGCATCACGGTTTTGACGTTTTTTTTTCTCAATTGTCCAATTTAACGTTAAACGTAAACTCAAAGTGGAACGTGCAAGAAACATAGATGTCGCTAAAAAAACTTCCAATGCATTACAACAAATTTTGATTACGTGCGTGTCAATGTCAGAGTATTATTGTTCTTGTCAATTGGATAGAATTATAATACACGGCTTTCAGCCAATAAATGTTAACTGTAATACAAAAAAGTACGTCTGACAAAAAGGAGAAATTATTTAAGGCAGGGTACATCATAAATGTGACATAATTTATTTTTTAATTAGAGATTAAAATTACACGTCGAGTAGTTGGACAAACAAGAACCGCCGTCAAGTACGATGTAAATTTGTTAGTAAGTAATGTTCAACCGTAACTATTACTTGATAACATATTAAATAAATACAATAAGAAAAGGAACAATATTATTAACGTTTTAATTTAGATACAATATTTACGCTATCGTGGCTATAAGCGCTATAATACTGTTACACGATAACCATAAATAAATTATGATTAACGGTTTACAGCCTTATGGCGCTTATATCGCTATAAGTTTGTAACACGACAATCATAAATGAATGATGGTTGACGTGTTATAGTCTCCATTTTTTACTATAGCGTTTGTATCTTTATAAGAATATAATGCGTCAATCATTCATAAATAATTTTGGAACAACATTATATGTCTACTACGCAGAAATTATTAAGCCAATACCCTAAGTACTTTTCATTTGTTAATGTACTTATTGTGGACCATATTTCTCCCATTTTCGACAAAATTATTGAAACACTTTTTTTAGTGTAGCCTAGCATCAATTGAAAAAAAAATCTTTTATTTAGACACAGATTCATTTTTAATTAAACTGCTAAGTCGACGTTTTATTATTGTATTTACGTTTAAACATAAACTTTTTTTAATAGTGTAAAGAACTCACTGTATTTGATACCCAAAGTTGAATTTGACAAAGGTTTGTCTATTTATTTATATCTGCCGTCACTTTATTTCTAACTAAGATCCTTCTGTAATGATGTTGAGACAATGAGACAAATATGTCATTCTCAACGCCCATAGTGTTCTTTTTCACGTTCTCAGAGACATGATACGGATGTGGCTAGCGTCACAATTGACTTACTACTACTACACAATTTACATAACATTTATTGTGTATCCGACTGCAGTAAAAACTACAATATATATATATATATATATATATATATATATATATATATATATATATATATATATACAAATTACAGTTATGCGTTACCAAAGAAATGTTGAATGCAGCCAGATTTAAATGACAAAAATGACGTTACCATTGAATGAAGTTCGAATACCTTTACGAAAATTCTATGGAACCTAAATTTATAACTTCAAAGCGTCTTTCTAAAATAAAAAGTACCAAATATGCATAAAATATCTCACGATTTGTTAAATATGACTCTTTTTCTAAAACCATTAAACTCTTATTGTGTACAGTAGAACAATATTACGCTACCGATATAAAACAATATGAGATGCACCCGCAGGAGATTAGTTGTTTAAAGCTTTAAGCTTCTGAAATTTGTAAAGCTTATAGCTTGCGACGTTAGAAATTTTTAACGTCAAGAAAACTTTAATCGTTAGGTAACTTCCCGAATTTAAATATTGAGAAAAAATTTAGACAAGTAATAAAAATAATAATGAAAGAATGTCATCATGTCATGTGACAGCCTATCTGTCACATGACATGAAGAAAATATTAAAGGTGTGGGAAATTGTATTATTTTCCGATCTGTGAATGCGTGAGGGGAGGTAACGACAGGTGGTCATTGCAACGTGTGATTATTTAGTTTCCTCAGATAGCAAGTGAAGTGACTACTTGCCATCTCTACGAGCCAATTAATTTGATTCATCTGCAGAAGGGGGAAGGTATTGAGCTTTTGTAGGCTCATTGTTTTCACTGAAGTAAAATGAAAAAACAACTCGGTTTTTCTAGCAATGCAATCTCAGGAAGTGATTTATTTATAGATGCGTGCACACCACAACAGTGTTCACAACAAAAGTTGCCGCTTTCAAATAAAATCACTAACTTTGATCGATTAATTAATTAATAAACAAATTAAGCAAATGAAAAAGTATTTAAAAACTGTATCAGTTTAAAACTTAAAAAAATTAACACGGAATTCATACATTTATATAAATTTATATATTCTCTTTTTGAAAAATTTTATTTATTTATTTATTTATCTACTTTAATGTATCTAATTGATACATATGGCAGACTTATTGCTACGTGAGCAATCTCTTACAGCCAACCATAACACCCGTCCAGCCCCGCTCGACGAACGGCCGGGAATCGTACCCGGGTATCCGCGGTGCGCCACGTCGTCACAGGCCGTATGCCTTGTGATCAACCCAACACACCACGGATTTAATATTTGGTGAGAGAAAATTTAAAATTTTTACAGTATGTCTATTCTAGTATTTAACTTTGAAATACCTATAAACTAAAAGCTTAACAGCTTGCATCAAAATTAATTAAAAGATTTTAATTAATTTTGATGTACGCTCTTCTTAAATTTCTGTTAAGGCTTCCTACTGTTTTCCTAACTTTTCAGGTTTTTTTTGCATGTCTTTCTTCTATATTCATGTTTTTGTCAGTAGTTTTGCACACATATTTATAATATAGACAAATAAATTTATACAATATAGATATTTCAAAAGTATTTAGTTTACGTTTATGTACTAGAACTGATTATAATTATTAGCACAAACATCAAAGACGTATCAGCGCATCGTACCGACCTTTATAGCTGTTATTGACTAGCATACTTTCACCGCTAGAACCAATCTCGTTAGCGTTGTAGGGTAACCTAGTGACTATATCTATCTAGATTAGTACTGACAGGTAAGCTAAGAAAAATAATATTTTGTGTTTCTAAATTAGATCTCAATACCATCAAGTAGCTGTTTTTTCTACAAAGCCTAATTAGGTACGTAAATGACTGAAAAATTAAATTCATTTAAATCACAGTACATGTATTATGTATTCATCAAAAACCAATAGAAATTAAAAATCTCACTGAAGTTTCAATATATTTCTTAAATTGCAGATCGAATTATTTCTTTCCTTATTATTTTTCTGCAAACTTAGAAAACTAAGGATGCAGTGGCAGATTTATTGGTACAAGAACAATCTCTTACAGCCAACCACGATGAATTAGATGAGAACATTAAGTGCTATGGCAGACTGTAAGTGATTTGAAATTTGGCATAGTTATAACGAAAATTGACTCGCATGTATTCCAATAGTTGACACTCAAAAATATGTAAAACAAAAATTAAAGAGGCGAATAAAGTAAACGATTTTTTTTTAATTTCATATATTGTTTGAGGTATAATAGAAAGAAAAAGCTTATAAGAATTGCAATACCATTTATCCAAGAATATCTTGTAAGACTTTTCTAGAGATTCTTCTGAAAATCTCTAAGAAAACATGTAAAATTTTGATGTAGAAACTTGACTAAGCATATTAACTGTCCTATATCGGAGTATTACTAACACTCAAAAATGTTCATTATCAATTTTTAAATTGGCAATTTAAATATATAAACATTATTTTTATACCCGTGAAGGAAATGAAGTAATATATTTATATAGTGTAAAATAAAATTAATATTTTTAAATAATTCCATAGAAAATACGATACCTATATCCCTTAATTGCTTATATTTGCCTAAGCATATCGGAACCAACGTAATGCGAGTTCCACTAGTACTTAATATAATTATAAGTTTAAGTTCAGCAACTCGTAAAACTAATTTATCTAGTGAACCGTCATTGCTATAACGAAATAAAATACCTTTTCTATAGAATATAAAATATTCTATAGTTTTATTGCTAGAATCATTTTCTGACCACCTACGTTTCATTAATTTAATTTATTTTGCAAACTAGTAATCATACTTTAAAATATTAGGCTTGTAGAGCAATAAATTATTTATGTATAATATTTGTCGTAAATAATATTTATTAAAATTAATAATTTACGAGTTTCATCATGTCAAAGATGGCATAAAATAGTTTTCACCAAAAAAGTTGTTTTTTAATGTCTTATAAATGAGTAATGAGATATTTAGTAAAAATTAGTTTTTGTAATATTTGACGCAATAAACCTGGCTAACTACTATTTTTTATATAATGATGTCTGTACACAAAAATTATAGAAAGTTTAGTACTCTATCAGATTGTTGTTGTAACGTCAAAATTATTTTTTGTATATTTTAACACACTATATTTCGTAAACGCTATGTTCAACGTGTTAACGGTTGTGTAAAAATAATTTTAAAAAAAATTGCAAATTTTCGCTGTCTTAACTGTTCACGAGATGTTTAGTTTACAATCCTTCGATCATCGATCAAAGATGGTGAATAACTACACCGACTTGGAAAATCCATCAATACTTAACCTTTAACTTAATTTTTATATACATCTAAATGAAACTACGTATTATATCTACTTTATTTAAATACTTTACTATGACAATATATGTATATATATATATATATATATATATATATATATATATATATATATATATATATATATATATATATATATAACAACATCTTCAGGTGGGCAAATTCGTAATCCTTAACAAAATTGCCAAAAAAACTAATTTAGTGTAACTATGTAAAGAAGTACAATTTCACTCGGCTATCTAAAACAAACGTGCTTTGCTTGAGTCGCAGTAAACATACAGTAACTACATTCTGAACAAAAAAGTGTTTATTCCTCAATACAAAGTATAAAATTATATCAATTGCAGATTCTCAAGGCACGTATCCATTTCGAACAGTGAATAAATACTAAATAAGATCAATAGTAAAGCGTCTCATTGTTATTCTGACTGTATCTGCAGTACGACCTGCTCGATGACAGGTATTGAATGACAATACGTACGCAGTCAAATTGACCGCTTAGTATGAATGCTGCACGCTGTCATGGCAATAAGTTTCGAAGTGCGTTAGTTACTCGACGACGCTCTTGAGCAAGGAGATGCTATTCTATCGAGTAGGGATGTTTGTAGTGTGCAAATATCGATATTTTGTGTTTTTGATCATACGGGAAAACTTAATATCCTTAGTATACATGCATATACATGAGTACATGTCAATATATAACAAATTTAAACAAATGAATATAAAATAAGAATCTATCGGTATGTGCGGCAAAGGAACCCGGAGAACAGACATAATTAATTAGGCCCACTTACAAATATTGATGGAACACAATTAAAATGCAGACTATAAAAACATACTTAAATGAGCTTGTTGAGTATGGGCTCAAAATATAATAATATGCAATAATTTGGAAGTTAGAAATGCATATTGTAAAAAAAATTTTATTTTAATGAAAATAAAAGTAGTCATATTACAATGGGTTTTAATGGGGTTTTATAAAGAATTAATTTGTTTTATCCCTTATAAGTATAAACGCTAAATTATTAAGTATTAACGCTATTAAGTATAAACGCTATTTATCAATCATGAAATGTAAAAGAAACCTTGTTTGAAGAAAACAGTTATTGCGCGAAAAATCACATTTTGAAGAAATTATTTTTCCAAATATTATCAGTATACAATGGTTTTCAGATAAACCGCAAGTATTACTAATATGATCAAAAATTGGTATACTATTGATATAAAACTCAATTTTGTCTGCTCTGGTAAAAAAAGTGGGTCTTCCTCAGCGGTGTCTTTTAGAAATTGATTTACGTATCCGCGACTTTATGTGTGTATACATAATACAAATGTATATATTTTAATTCGAAATATGACTGGAAATATATGGTATTGGATTTTGTGAAATATTTTTATCGATATGGAATTTATTAAATGTCTGCAGTTTCGAACTACAGTATTATTAACTTTAATTTAAAATGTTAACACATCGACTTTTAAAAAGAAAATATACATATGCCAATTGTCGTTATCTCTTCTATTTTTCTTAATGTCGTCTCTTTTGTGTCTCGTCATGTTTCATTCATTTCCCGACATTTTTTTTGACATGTTCTTCAAAGTATAAAGGAGAAACTACGTGATGTAGTATTATTCCTACTTTCTTTAATTTCTTTACCACGACCTAGGTTTCGTTGTATTACATCTTCAGGTGGGATATTAGCAAAGATCTTTTTTTACTTTTTTATTTTGATTAAACTTTTTTTTGTTACAATGCAGTCATGTTTATCGGCGTAGGGCTAAATTTCTCTAAGTTTTTAGTATTTTTCTACAAATTACGTTGCTTTATAACCCGTTAATGGAATGTTTACGCCTAGTATATATATATATATATATATATATATATATATATATATATGTATATATATATATATATATATATACACATATATATACATATATATAAATATATTTAACTATTAAAATGTATTTATATATTAAATTAAAAAAGATAATTTAAATTTATAGGAAAAATCCAGATAACAATTAGTTAAGACCAAATTAAGTAGTACAAAATTCTAAACAATATTTACTGAAAATACACAGAAGTTTTAGTAATAAGACATATTGTAAACATCAGTTTAGTACTTGTTTATTTTATAAATAATTTTATATATATCGATACTATTTAAAATAAATATATAATACAACCCTAGTTGTCCTCCACAATTACGTGAACGAAAGGGACATGCGGAAAGTAATCGTTCCGGCCGAAACGAACTCACATTAATCGATGGCGAGGATTGGACAATTACACAATTCGGTCAAATGTGGATAACGAGTGTGCTTGATGCAACGGCAGAGTCCTGTGTTACGAAATGGTTGGCATTGTGACAACTACGTAAAGAATTTGTTAAGCAAATTCGGTTATTTTGAAAGCGTATTTATTGCCAAATTCGCAGTTAATACAGAATACTAATTTGCCAACATAACAAATCTTTATCATTATTACATACTAGATAGATGATAAGTTTGCGGAACAAACGAAAAAGACATTTATATTTAAAAAATCATGATATTCCATTTTAGATATTACTATGCCGGGAAAACATAATTGGTGCGTAAAAGTTTTGGAACCAAGTTTTTTATAAATATTTTGTGTTTGAGTAACTTGAACAAAAAATAAAAAATATACATTTTTGTATTTTTATAGCTTTGTTTACTATACCTACAGCGATCGTAATAAATAGCATTTATTGTTAATGTATATACTATGTATTTACTTATGGTATTTACCTTAATTTGAAAATAATCTTACATTTAATAAAACATATCACTATTGACATAGAAGAAACAAATTGGAATAACCTTAAAATTACGTGCATTTAACAAGGTTTTTGTCTTTTAACAATGTTTGTATTTAACAAATTTTTGTTATTGATTTTTTTATATTTTGTAAAAATTTTAAAGAAATAATTTATTTTCTTTTTTATAGCCTAAAATTTAGATAGTTAAAAAAATAACAAAAATATTGAATTAGGCGAACGCGCGCAAAGACGTATTGGGTAACAAGGTATAGAATCAAAAGAATAATAGTATACTTATGAGTAGTATCGAAAAAAGTATCGCAGATATATAAATATGAAAAAGAAAATATCGACATCTCAAGGTATCGATAATTTCCTGAATGTTATATTATGTGTATTTTTCCAAGTTACGCCTCAAAAGCCATGATAGCATCAAAAAATTTACAAACTACACATAACTTAGCATAAGCTATGTAAATAAGAAATTTATAGTAAATCACATAAACCTTTTTGGCTGTAAAAAAATAAAACCAGAATTTAATTAATCAAAGTGTTTAATTAAAGCAAAATAAAAACCAATGTAGGCAAACCAAAAAGGAGAAGCAGATAAACAAAATATTTAGAGAGGGGAGCGAACATGACTAAATTTTCAAACTTCCCACATTTTCTCTGTGCAATCAACACTGAAAAATGAGATAAAATATCATTTTTATTGTCGTTTCCAATCCACTCCGTCGTTTTCAATACAATTGTTGAATTTTTTCAGATTTTTCAAACCTGTACTTGAAAAATTTGAAGGTAATCGTATCGTCGATTAATTTGAAGCTTAATATATCACAAAAGACGTATAAAAATGAAATTTGGAAAATGGAGCTATCTATATATTTTCTATGTAAAAAAATATACAGGAATTTCCCACTTTAAAAATTTTAAACGCCATTTTTTGTACGCAAATTGATAATAGTTTGATCATTTTTCTTAACAGCTAATAATCACTTTCGCTCAAAGGCGTTTTTGGTCAAAATTGTTTGCTAAAATTTATGTAAACAATTAAAGAACAAATATGACTTTATTGGAAAGAAAATTATCTTATTTGTTGCTTTGTTATGATTTATAAATCATATATACGATATTTTCTTACTTACGAAAAAATAATTAATTAATATTCCAAATATTTTTCGCAAGCCGAAGGTATGTTGCGACTCTATCTTAAGTCGTGACTCAAGTCTTTAACAGATGCGATAAATATATATGTACAATAAATTATAGAAACATACATTTTATTCTAATTTTAAATCACAATCGTTCAGCAATCTACATCATATGAATATTGTGATTAGCTCAAAAAGTTATTTAATTTACTTTGTAACAAAGTTTTCATTAATTAACTACTTAAAATTAATGAACTTAAATAGTAAACCGTACAAAGTACTTTATATTAATCGGAATACAAGCGCATAGGAGAAAACACAAGACATGTGCATAGCATCGCAATGAACGAGTCACTTTCCTGCTGAGCTCGCCCTGAGCTGACCTGAGGATTGAACTCGTGATGAAAGTGGGCTCCAACTAGCTCCTCTAACTATGAAGCGTAGAACGCTGTGATATCCTACATAGATATTGTTAACGAGGAAAGTTATATAAAAATATTATTATTAGAACGTTGATGATAGCCGATGTTCTGTTTGTAGTGAAAGATTTGGAAAGGGTTTTTAAAACATTTTTTAATGTTATAACTATGAATGTTAATTTATTGGGAATGTAAATTAAAGTACCTGCGGTAAATAATAAAAGGCGTGTGATAATGTATAGGAGAGAGAAATCACATTTAAAATAATTTGATTTGATGTAATACTTTTTACTTCTATAGGATGGGACAATATTATGGTAGCAAAGCTGTTTCTTGTAGCTCGTTCTACCATCTTATTTATTTATAATCTTTTATGTATAGTACATATGACGGACTTATTGTCACATGAGAAATCTCTTACAGTCAACCATAATCACCATCTTGCCGGTGATGCTGCGTTCAAAATCGGTGCCTCTTTGCGGCAAAAATGTTTTTAATAACTTGATTTTGATGTAGTTCGTAAATTTTACTTAAGTTATTGCCTTCTTTGTACTACTTGCTTCATTTAATTTTATTCGAGACTTATTTTTGAATAAGCAAGATATATTTAACCATTGTATAGATATTTATTTAGTAAAATTAACACCTAACGCTTAATGACGTCCAATGAATTTATTACTGCAAGTTTTCTTTGTTGTAATCCTAACTTGTTTGCATTCGAGTATTAAGGAAATGCCTATTTTTAACATAATAATTTTACGTAATGATTTAATTTAAATGACTAAACAAAAATATTATTACATTAAACATAATTATATTTCATTTTCTAAATGACTGAATTTAAATTATGTTAAATATTAATCTCAATTTATTTTTAACCTAATTTATATGTGTTGTTTTATTTTTCTAAAAATGTTTCATTTTGGTGATGGCCATTATTAGACTATCACACTTTAATAAGGCACGAGAACATGTGTTTCTTAAAAATCTATTTCAATTCTGGGATTGCTTATAAAGATTTAGATTTTTAATTATTTACTTTCTGAATGTGAAGGTTATCTTCAATCAATCATGTAACCGATTAAATGGAAGTGGGTGTTTATTTTATTTAACAAAACGCAGTAATACTACTTTAACAAACAATTAACTACTTAATGATTATGTAAGACTTTCCCAGCAATAAGTTAAATATTTTCTGAAATATTTTGTCATTACGTTTCATTGTGAGCAACTAATTAAAATTATTTCGGTCAACACCTTAACTTATCTGGAAATATTGTTCGCTTGGAAACTGGCAATTCTCGTGTGTTATATTTAATTAAATCCTGTGTTTACTTCTTCGTCTTCTTTTTTTCTGTTTTTGGACTTAAAACCAGGAAAACCACATGTTTTTCCTTTGTTGTGTTCAATGCAGATAATGAATATTTTTGTACCCATCAAAATTAAAATTTATTTTTAATAAATAACAATTAAATTTAGAAATTTCAACAGATTTATAATATTTTACTGCTTTAGCTCTATCGCGGTGAGCGGCGAATAAATGTGTGAACAGCACCTTATATTTAATATGGGTTTTCTAAATTGAAAATTACATTCACGTAAAGGACTTGAATTTAAAATTAGGTGCGCTTCTTTTGTCATGAATACCTTATTCGTTAAGAAAGAATGATGTTATTCGCAATGAAAATTCTATTTGGATAAGATATTATATTCAGCAAAACAATTTTCCTATATTTAGCAAAAGAGTTTCCCTTAAAAAAAGACAAAAATGTATATCAGTTTTGGATAAAGAAATTTCTCCGGCCTAAATTCAACAAAATAGTTTACCTATAGAACAGCAAAACAATTTCTCTATATTTAGCAAACCAGTTTTTCTAAAAGAAAAGATAGCAATGCGTGTCAGACTTGGGTAAGGAAAATTGTTTCCCAAACAGCAAAATATTTTCCCTAAATTCAATAAAACAATTTTCCTATATTTAGCAGAACAGTTTATCTAAATAATAAACATAAATACTTGTCAAACTTGGATAAGGAAAGTCGCCCGACATAAATTGAACAAAGAGATTTCTATATATTCAACAAAACAATTTTCCTATATTTAGCAAAACCAATTCTATAAAAATGATGGAAGTGCATGTCACACTTGGGTAAAGAAAATACCCAACCTAAAGCCAGCAAAACAGTTTCCCTATCTTTAGTAAAACAGTTTTCTGAAGAATATTTTGCTCCTTACCATTCGTCTGTGAATTGTAATGTGTATTTACTTTTGAAAATTTAATTATTAATTTACTCTCAGTTTTAAAAATATTTTTTTTACTCTGTTTTTTTTCCTTTTCATTATTAATTTCCTCTCGGTTTTAAAAATATTTTATTTTACTCCGTCTTTTTTCCTTTTTATTATTAATTTCATCTCGGTTTAAAAAATATCTTATTTTACTCCGTTTTTTTTTCCTTTTCATCTACTCGTTCACTCTTAGATAGTTTAAAAAATACGAGTCTGTGAAAACGCAGCTTCCCCGCAAGCTTTGACTTGGGTTTCTTCGCCATCTATTTTTTGATTTCTTTAAATTTGTTTATCGTTTTAGGCTTACGCTTGATTCATCGCAATTAAATATTTCGAAAATGATTTAATCTAGTGACATAAAATATTGAAACAATATATAAAAATTCGCTTCAATTGGTCAGTAGGCTCATGAAATGAGTCTTTTGGTTTATCCAAGCCAGTCTCAAGCTATCATCATTGGTAGTCAAAGACTGATTTTTAATGTTAAATTACCTAGTTTACCGAAATTAGTACTAAATAATACAATAATACCAAATACGTCAACTGTTAAAAACCTGGGCCTACTGATCGATCAAAATCTCAGTTGGCGTCCCCAAGTAAATTATGTTAGTGTCGTGTTTCAACAGTACACACTTTTTGAAACGTCTTCAAAATTTTCTACCATCTAAAACGAAAATCTACCTTTTTCAAACACTTCTATTACCACTAACTGATTATGGAGATTTGTGCTATCCTGATCTTAATGAAGAATATTTGTACAAGTTGGAACGTCTTCACAATTTATGCCTCTGTTATGTTTTCGGCCTCACGCCTCATGATCATATTTCTGAATACAGGTCTCTTCTCAAATGGCTGAAGAAGTATGTGAAGTTGGCGGATCACGGCCAACTTCACATACTTACACTTCTTTTTAAAATATTAAAAAATCCACAGAGCACAAATTATCTTTGTGGCAAATTTAAAGATTTGTCTACTCACGGCCTTGGGCTACGGTTTGAAAGTTCACTCACTCTACTTATTCCTAAACATACCTCTACCTCTTACAAAAAATCCTTCACTGTCCAAGCAGCAAAAATTTGGAATCACCCTGGATCCTAACAAAAGGAAATTCACGTCCTTTTTCCTTTGTGCCCATGTCGTTTTCTTTCTTTCCCATCCCAAATCATAACCTTAATCTTTGCTAATATTAGCAAAGATTAAGAGGTCTTTGCTAAAAGCCCACCTGAAGATAATGTAATATAACGAAACCTAGGACGTGGTAAACAACATAAAGAAAGTAGAAATAATACTACATCACGTAGTTTCATTTAATTGTGAATAATGAATTTCTACAAAATTAACTCCAAATATATTCAATGTTTGAATAAGATTTAAATCCATATTATTTTAATCGTAATAGTGTTCAAAATTTTAGTACCAGATAATAATTTGTAGGCAGAACCTTACAGAATTTAATACAGCTTCGTGTAGTTTAATAAACCTGTTAAATTTTAACTTTAACGCTGAACAATTCTACTGATGGATAAAGTTGCGATATTAAGAGAAATTAATATGGTAAGGAAATTATATGTTTAGAACCTTAAAATACAACTATTTCTTACCTGTTGACGTAAAATACCCAAAATCACATCCAAACATTCATTATCACAATTTAAAATTTTTATTTCCGTAAATGTACGATTTCCACGAAATGCGATATTAAAGTCTAAAATGTGTAATGTTTTTCTTTCACAATAAAAAATGCTGCATTCAAAATTCCGTACGAGTAGGGCACTCGATTTGACAATGCGCAACGGAATTTCTACACTCCTAAATGTGAAACTCGCACCACTGCTTGGCAAGGTTCCAGAGTACCTTCTCTTTACAGCTAAGCATTGCACGCAAAGGCAATGACAATCAATAATTATTAGGCAATGGAATTACACAAAGTTGCATTGCAGGACTAAACACGCGCTCGATTCAATGACATTAGAGTTAAGAAAGTTAAAAAAAGGGACACTGACATTTGGGTCGTCAAATGTTATTGACCTACAATGGTTTTGTATAAGGATTTTTTAACTTCTGATCGAAACAGTATCTATATATAGATGATATTAATATATGCAAAATTTAATTCAAATCCATTAGGCCGTTTCAGCCTGAAAACAACACAATCAAAACACAATCAAATAAACATACATTTAATTTTTGTTATATTAGGTTGCACTTTAATTATATTAGTAGGGATACACATAATACCATCTATTTATATGTTTTTATACTTTGTTTGCTCGTCTCTCATAGACTAACATAATTATAATCAAATTTGTCAACTTTTATAAAGAAATGACAGAAATAGAATGAAAGATATGTGATTTTAAAACCATTTTCATTTTGATGTTCTCTATTCAAAGCAAAGTGTTTTTACCGATCAATTTAAATTAGGAAACATAGGTGGTAAGGTTTATAATACATTAACAATTCTGCAATAGCGTGACCTCGATGCAAGTTCGGATTGCATATTTGGTAATTAAAAATCACCATGTTAACGTGGATGCATTTTAGTGCAAGGTTTTATGTTTAGCACACGCTCAGGGCCGTTTAGCCAAATCGAGCATTGCCTAACTGAAAATCAAAATCCACTTTCATAATACGATTTACCATTATTTCATTTTATTCATAGATATGAAGTAAAATTATGGAAATTTCAATTTTTAAAGTGCTTTTTCTTGTTTTTAGGTAGCCGTTGCTCGCGTGGACTGCACTATCTTGTGCACATTAGGCGTATTTTGATTTGTTTTAAAATTAATTAGATGAATTATTTTTCGTCTCGCATAGGAATTTGTGGATGCCTTTTTTGAATTGTTTGTCTGTTTATCTTTATATCTATTCTAAAATATATTAGCCTGATTTGGGAGAGGGTTTCACTATTGATTTTCTTAGAGATCGTGGATGAAGATGATATATTGAGAGTTTTTGTTCGGCTGTGTGCTAGTTTGTTTTCTTTGTTTGTTTATATTAATAGCACTTAAGTCGCCACCGTTGTATGTTGTGTTGATCGCAAGACATACGGCTGTTGAGTGCGCGGCACACCGCGAGGACTGGAGAAGTCCAAGCTTTCGAGGCTCTGGCAACCATTTTCCATATGAGATCTTCTCATGTTGACACGATAACAACAACAATAGCACGTAAAAATATCGTGATATAGTAATTTATATGTCTTGAAATTAAATTTATTTTGATGCATTTATATTTTTCTACTTAATTAATAAAACTGTTTGCAAATGCAATTGATAAAAATGAATAACATTACGATTAGAAAAAGGATTAGACAAGAGGGCAGAAGAACTAGAGATAAATAATATGTAGGGCAGTACAACGTTATCGATTATAAGGTTTTATTATCAATTTGCAGTTCAATTCTTTGAATACAATTACAGGCTATATTAATTTCCGAAATATAAACATGGATATAAAATTGTAGAAATTCACGTGTTACAGACATGTTGAGGATGTTGATGTCCGTTGAGGATGATAATGAAAAAAATTATTTCGGGATGGAAGGATTGAAATTTTTGCCTCTTTATGAGTAAGTTTATTTGTTTGCACACCCTGCATGGTGTTTGCACACTCTGCATGGTGTATTATTGTCTTCATTCAAACACTTTGCGTAGCATATCTTGCACAGGCATAAAAATATAGTGCATTTCTCAAAAACTATCATAATTGCTATAGTTCAAAAACTATTATAATTTATATAATTCAAAAACTATTTCAATTGCTATAGTTAAAAACTATTATAATTGCTATAGTTTAAAAACTATTATAATTGTTATAGTTCAAAAACTATTATAATTGCTCTAGTTCAAAAACGATTATAATTGCTATAGTTAAAAAACTATTATAATTGCTATAGCTAAAGACTATTATAATTGTTATAGTTCTAAAACTATTATAATCACTGTAGTTCAAAAACTATTATAATTGTTATAGTTAAAAAACTATTATAATTGGTATAGTTCTAAAACTATTATAATTACTACAGTTCAAAAACTATTATAATTGCTATAGTTAAAAACTATTATAATTGCTATTGTTCAAAAACTGTTATAATTATTATAGAATAATTGCTATAGTTTTCTTGTGATCTTTTAGTTGGTTTCACTGAAAAATGTGTTTTCATGATTTTTGGTTAAATACTTTCAGAAATAATGTATGGGAGGGGGCAGTGCACTTTTTTGCTCATCTCGGTGCACATGTCTGAGAATATGTTATTCACAATTCTGAGAAATTGTTTCCCAGCTCTAAAGCATGGGGGTGAGAGGAGCAGAGAAGGTGGGGCATTGCACTTGTTGCTATATGGTGCGTATCTCTGTGAAGTGTTTCACTTAAAGAAATGAAAAAATTAGTAAAAATATAGATACAGAAAATAAGTCGTTTGCCCGTTATTTTTTCATGCATCTTTTACTTTTATCGATCGCCTTCATATACAATATATAAAATTAATATAGCTATTATACAATATATACAAATTTCGTCTTCTAAATTTAATATAAAAAAATTCGCCTTAATTGGGGTGGAAAGAACAGAGAAAGAGAGGTATTGCACTTGGAATATTTTGGTGCATAACTATGTGAAATGTGTCACTTAAAGAACTGAAAAAAATAGTAAAAAAATAGATAAAATTTTCATGTTTCTTTTCGCCTTCACACACAATATATAAAATTAATATAGCTATTATAAAATTTCGTTTTCTAAATTTAATTAAAAAAAATTCTCCGTATTAATTGGGTCGGGTAGAGCAGAGAAGGCGTATCAGTTAATTTTAATGCGTATTTTACTTTGTCGATCGCCTTCAAATATAATTAATATAACTAATATAAAATATAAAAAAAATCCTGTTGTTAATTTCCCTTAAAAATTACCATAAAATATGTTGAAATGTTGCTTCGAAATATGCAGTATAATATAATCTATTACTGTCCCAAATTTGAAGTTTATGCGTCAAATCGTTTGTGAGAAAATCGGCTGGGACAAACGGATAGAGACTAAGTAATCTTCTGAGGGTCCGGTTTTTCCTTTTGAGGCACTGAATCCCAGATATATCAATTTGAATAGAACATAAATACATAAATTATGATATTTCTTAATTCTTTAAAGAAAAGCTAGAGATTTTCTTCCTTTGAAGTTAACTGCAATTCTAGTAAAGCTATAAATATGCTTATTATTTTTTTATTTCTTTATAAATTACAGCATTTCATCAATCAGTTATAGATTTCACGACTATGTATTATTTTTTGGGGTAAAATCGACATAAATATATTGTAAAATAATATCCTTATACCAAATTCACATTTCGGAAAATAAAATTAAGAAAAAATGCCTCCTTAAATTTGTTTGCCCCTAAATGTATGGATACGATCCTTTTTTCTTTTTTCCGACGGCTCTCATTTTACGGCGTGACCAAATCTAGTACATTTTTATTAATTTCATATTTTTATTAATCTTAATAATCTTAAAGATTAATAAATCTCGTTGTACAGAAATAAGTAGATTTTTTAATTCTCAACTGTAGTGTTACTCGTAACGCATAAGACCGACTATCGTATGTAGTTAGTGGGCGGTCGAAAACTCTCGACTTTTGTAGAAGGTTAATCATCATATTTGCTCCTGGTGTTCGGGTCGGCGGGAGTCGCCTGAGACGCCGCAATTTTTTTTAGATCGATTTTTGTATTATAATCGCGTAGTAGCAAAAATATTTTACTTTTATCGGTCGCCTTCGCCTACGAATGTCGACCTGTTGTTGTCAATTGTAAGTTCAATTTGTTTTTTTTCAATATAGTTCATTTCATTATAATAGTTAAGAAGTTCCCATTATAAGTATTTGTGTACATGTATACACACACACACACACACGCGCGCGCGCGCACACACACACATACATATATATATATATATATATATATATATATATATATATATTAGGTTAGCAACTTACAAACTCGCCATCTCGTGTATATATAAGCACCGTCGGTATCTAACACTTGTCGCCAACGTGTAGACAGAACTAAAGATCCGTATCCGTCTTTGTAGAAACCATGGTTCTTTGACTAAAAAACCAGTGGAGTTCCATTTTAATATGCCTTTTAATCATGTTTACATTTTTTATCACGTAAATTAATAGACGGAGAGCGAAATAGATGGTAAATAGACGGCGAAAGATTTGGAGGCTACGGTGAGTGAAGTAGCATACTCCATCCAAGTGAAAGTAGTTTTTCAGGCGTTACTTTTTCTACGCGGGTTCGAGCATAGTTATGTAAAAAATAAACTTTTCTTTGATTTGAAAGAAGTTTTTAGACTTTGCTCAATTGTTCACAATAAATCTTAGCTGTAATCGTCTGTTAGCTTGAAAGAGTTCCCAATGAATAACTCCATTTATACCCCTCCATACACTCAAAAGTATCTTTTGTCCAATATTATATTTTCTTCTAGGTACACCTTTTTCTCCAGCACCACTGGCGTTTACACTAAAAATTGACATAAGCCACCCACTTTTCATCTCCTGTAAACGGACACTTTAGCCTCTCGTTGGTACGATGGAAACTCAGTAGGTCCAGGTAGCCAAACGGAATATTTTCACTTCTTTCTCAAAACATGAAGTTGTTTTTCCACTGCAGTTTAGACCATGAAAATAGCTCTGCCAAATAACGCGAACTTAATCTGGGATCTGTTTTAGCAAGGCTTTTACATTTTTGTAAATCAATTGTAGGAGGTCGATGAGGTTTATCGGACAGGTCAAAACTTTCTTCTTTGATTCTTTGGAACCAGTGCTTGTCTGTGTCGTAAAAGGGCATACCTTTACCCATCGTTGTGTATATATGGCGTGATGCTCCGTTGGTTTTTTGTCCTAAACGACATTCATGAAGAAAGAGTCCTCTAAGTTCACTTCGAAATACTTTTATTTTTAATTTATTCTTTACTCGCGGATTACTTAATTGAAAACTGCAGAAGTTCGAATCCCGCACTCTTTTATACCCTGCAAGAAATATTCTAGAAGCTTCTATAATATTCCACAATCGGAAATAGTGGCGGGTTTATACGTTGCCAACCTACTATATATATATATATATATATATATATATATATATATATATATATAGTTTTTTTAAATAAATAGTAATAAATAAATAAAATGAACTGCGGAGTCAACATTTTCGGCATCAGGTAACATTAACTGAAAACAAACGTTACGAAAGTATCTACAAATAATATTTACCAAATTATATAATTCATAGTGAATATTTAACATTAAACCACGTACTAGTTTATACATATAATAACTTGTTGTTTTCATATAGAGACTTTAAACAGCATTACATCTTGAACATTTTGATTATAATAAACAGTTAAGACCGCAGGCCCGAAAATAAGTGGAGACATGCCTTTATGTTCTTATATCGACACAGACCGTATAATTGTATAATTGACATTTTCGAGCGTACCTTGAAGGCATTGAGTTCATCATAACATATTCATAACTCATACGTTCTACTCACTTTCTACTCTAATAATTAAATTTCGTTCAAATGTTACTTTCGTTCCGTATTGACGACCGCGTAAGAGGAAAAATATTTGAGAAAATTTTCCCTCTTTCTTCGTTTTCTCTACGACTAGTGAGTGTTCCGATTTGAGCGAGTTTCTGTTTATAGTTTGCTACGATCTTGTGGTAAAATTTCTACGTAGAATATAATTGTAATATTTTTAAAAGAAAATGAATTCTGGGGTAAATATTATAAGACAGATTTAGACGCACTTTTCAGGGTGCCTGAGAGAGAATATGAGTTATTGGTCTTTTTAAAAATTTCTTCCACTGGTCTGTCTATATGTTTTTACTGCTCATTATGTAAAATTACTTTGCAAATTTAAATAAAACTTTCAATGTTTTATGGAAATGTAACAGGTAAACGAATTATATAATTTAAAAGAAACATACGTTTTTTCGTATATCTGTGAAATGAACAAGCGAGACAGGTACAACTAACGGATAAGCAAGTTGATATATATTAACATATATTTTGTGTACACAGACATATATATATATATATATATATATATATATATATATATATATATATATATAAGATAATTAAAATAGAACTGCTTACAAATATAGATAATACTTGAAAAAGAAAAACACGCTGGTGAAATCGCCAGCTGCCTCTACATTGACAACAAAAACACTTATTTGAAATAAAGAATTATTAAACTTGTTGCTAAATATTTACTTTTGTTTTGTTAATGTATATAAATGTCCAGACAAACTATTTTATAGCAAAACATTGCAGTACCAATTAAACTATCGAAACATTTGAAAAACATTCAAGGTAACATAGTCAAATACTCTAAAGTAAATTAACCCAAGAAGAAAGTTATTGAACCCGAGTTGCAATAGTTAATCGACAACTTATAGTCATCGCACAGTACACAGTAATTACAACGTTCGAACCGTGCTCGCGTGGCCGATACTTATTAACTACCATCTTTACTCAACGTCAATTTGAAAGAAACATATTTTTTGTTATCAGAGAAACGATTTCCCGTGTGAAATGGCACTAGCGTGCCTTACTGCCGGCTTCCAACTTCGTGATGACGCCAGATTTCTATTTTGCAGCATCCACAGAGCGCTTACGACAGGCCATGGAGGCTATGACGACGCATGTTCATCGAGTACGTGCTAACTCGCCATTTCGAGTGCATATTGAACGTGTCACTGGGCAAAGAGATTGATAAATAATCATGACCACTTTCGCTGCGGTTTTGTGTTCTTGTTTCTCTTTGTTTGGTTTTTTAATCGTATGTACGTTGTGTGATAATCAAATTTTATGTATATTTGTGAAATGAACAAGCGAGACTGGTACAGCTAATGGATAGGCAAGTTGATATGTAATGTGTAAATTGAAAGCTTAACATTTAATTTTTGCGTCTTCTTTCTGTGATTGTTTCATGAGTTCAAATACGAATATGAACAAATTAATAACATAAAACCGTAGGGATTTGTCCTTTTTTTCTTGCTTTGGTTTTTTAATCGTAAATACGTGGTGCGATAATAAAATTTTATGTATATTTGTGAAATTAATAAGCGAGGCTGGTACAACTAACGGATAAGCAAGTTGATATATAATATGTAAATTGAAAGCTTAACGTTTAATTTTTGCGTCTTATTATGAACAAATTAATATCTTAATATGAACAAATTAATAACGTAAAACCGCAGGGATTTGTGCTTTTGTTTCTCTTTGTTTGGTTTCTTAATTGTATGTATCTTGTACGATAATTAAATTTTATGTATATCTGTGAAATGAACAAGCGAGACAGGTACAACTAACGGATAAGCAAGTTGATATGTAATGTGTAAATTGAAAGCGTGACATTTAATTTCTGCGTCTTTTTTCTGTAATTGTTTCATGAGTAAAATGCGAATATGAACAAATTAATTTTTGTCTTGACACAGATTTAAAAGGCGAAATGATTTTCTACTTTATTATTAGATTGAACACAATTAAATGAAACTACGTGATGTAATATTATTCCTACTTTCTTTGAGTTCTTTACTACGACCTAGATTTCGTTGTATTACAACATCTTTAGGTGGGCTATTAGCAAAGATAATATTAGCAAAGATAATAGCCCACCTGAAGAAGTTGTGATACAACGAAACCTAGGTCGTGGTAGAGAACTTAAAGTAGAAATAATACATCACGTAGTTTCATTTAATTGTCAATAACGAATTTCTACAAAATTAACGCCAAATATATTCAATATTAGATTGAATTTGTTATTCGATTTTCTACATTATTATTAGATTGAATGATGTAAATTTATCAACAAGATTGTGTAAAATTATTGTGATTATAGGAAAATGGCTTAAACCATATTTCTAATTATAAACACCATTTTAGTTTTTACTGTATAGTTTCACTGACATATCACGCTATCCTAACGCGTTTAATTTTTTGTTATTCGTCAATTTATATAAGTATTTTTTATGTTATCTGCGTTATCACAAGTAACATTGTTCATTTGTATAACTGTAATATATATAAATTTTATGTTTACTTATATATAAGACTGTGTTCGTAAAGTTTACATCGTAATTTATTAATAACTATTTTTATTTTATATAGTCTTTAAAACATATATACCATTATTATAATTAATTATTATATAAACATTGTAAATCATATACAATAAAATAGTTTCACTTCAGATCCATGGCTGTTCACGTACGCTTTTTTTCGTTACCAATTATTGAACTTCAGGTATTACTTTCTTAACTTTCATGATTACAATATCCAATCTGGAACAAATGACAAAAACTTTCAAGAATATTCTTTTTTTTTTCCAAAAATCATTTTTTAACGTATATTCGTTTCTTAGGTCCTTATTATTTAGTGCATCTTCCGAAGTATTAGTTAGATTTAGAGTTACTGCGTATCTTTTACCGATATCTAATCAGGCTGGAGTGCCTTTTTAGCCGAAGTGCTAATTATTAAAACGATCTTCACAATTCATAGCGGAAACCAGATTCTTCTGCTCTAGATTTCTTATGAGGACTTTTATGTAATGACAACCTCCCTTCCTTAGCATGAAGGAATTTATAAGGTTGTTATTAAGATGTATGATTGATGGTTGACCATTCATGGTGCATGAGTTGCATAACCTCATTGATCGAGTGAAATCAACGTGTGGGTACAACTAGGCTATGAGCCCCTCATATCTTTTAAAAAATTATCTTTTAAATTTCTACCTTAATCTGAATAACGCTAAATTAATTACTTTTACCATCTTAATAGCATTTTGATTATTAATTGAACTCAGAAATTTTGATTATTAATTGGGATGTTAAACAAACATTTCGTAATGTGTGTATTTTTTGTGTATTTGGAAACTTCTCGTTGCTTCTCATTTAACACGTATTTAATACGTTTTCACCACGTGAATATATTTCTCAAAAACTATGATATTGAAATACGTCACTAGAGTTTTCCCGTAAACTTTAGCTAAATCTATAATGATGCTTTTGTTTCATAATTTTGAGTTTAGCAGTTTCAGACATGGGGAGGAGCGGACTTGTGTTTTCATCAAATTTTGTGCAATATCTCTAAAATTATCTTACAAAAGTTCGGAAAAACAATTTTGTCCTCCTTATAACTGGGTTTCCAAACGATACATGACATTGAAAAACAGCTGCGGTGGGCAGGCCGACGGGCTCGCGAGTGAACTTATAAGGGTTCTTTTTCATTCCTTTGAGATATAGAACCCTAAAAAATATAGTTTTCCTAAGGAAATTATAGTATTTATGAATAACTCGGATAAAAGTCAGCAATCTTTACTTTCTTGGCTGAAAAAAAACATTTAAAACACAATGATTGTATTTGTTTGTATACCTCAAAACATATAAAAAAAATTAATACGATATATCTGTAGACTTACGGTAGCATGTAATGACTAAAAATCAATACGTTATATCTTACGGGAGTATGTATATTTCTAATGTACTATTTCTTTTTATAACACATAAAGCGTCTACGTATTAGTCAGGATACTAATTTGCCTTTATTGCTATTTTAAACCTATTTGTTATTAGCATTAATAATGATTATATATTTTTTATTTTAAGCCTATTTGTTATTAGCATTAATAATGATTATATATTTGCCTTTATTGCTATTTTAAACCTATTTGTTATTAGCATTAATAATGATTATATATTTTTATTATAATGATTATATATTTTTATTATAATGATTATATATTTTTTATTTTAAATAATTTTATATATTTTTTATTATATTGATTATATATTTTTTATTATATTGATTATATATTTTATATTATAATTATTATATATTTTTTATTATACGAACCTATATTCCTAAAAGAAATTTCAAATTATGTAATTTGTAAATTGATAAAATGATATACACAGTATTTGAAACGCCCATGGTTGGAAATATACTTGAATATTTCTCAATTGCTGGAAATTTATTAAATTTAGAGCCATTTACAATTAATTAATAAGAAGTATAAAGGTAGACAGAGACCTACGTGCAAAAATAAATAAATTTCAATCCGAACACATAAGCGCAAAAAACAATTCGTCTATGAGTAATAATCCTCTAATAGGTGTACATACGCATCAGCGGTATTGCCGCATCGGAGAGACTCCATTGGACTTGTATAAAACTTGGTCACAGTCGAAAAACCTAGGTACAACTGAATAACCTAGGCACAGCCAGATAACCTGGATACAGCCGTGGGCGTATTGTAGTTATTTACTTATTTTTTTGCCCTACGTGTTAATACTATTAATAATTTCTTCAATTAATTTTGACACCTTTTAGACGGAGATTAAGCTTAAATTAAATGAAACCGCTGTCAAATTTAGGTCATTTATCTTAATAATCTATATTTAATGGCATTCCTCTGAGTCATTATCCGGGGCGGTATACCACCAGTGTCACACATTAGCGGTCACGCATCGAGGTCACGCAGTCGCCCGCGTTTGTTTACGTTGTTTGTGTTTTTTACGTAAACAGTGCCAAAGTCAGCTGAGTTACAGTTCTCACGCGTCACACAGAAGCGTCTTCTCCTTTTAGTCGTACAGAGAAAGATGAAAGTGGACCTGCCGATGTAATTTCACTGTGCGAGTAGGTAATTTTATTTTGCGTGTAAGAACATCATTTGCTTACGTGCTTGTACTAAAGTGAGTGAGTCATTAGGTATTTTGACCTATGTCGTTATAAAGTTGAAACTGGAGTCGACGATGTTTGACCTTCTTCGATAATTGAGGGTCTTGCAGTTTCGTTATATAGCGATGGTTGGTTTTGAAAGCTTGTTAAAATTTGAAATGATGTGTGATGTGTTTTGAAGTCCAAGTTTTAACATTTTGACGACTTAATGTTTGAGTGTAAGTTTAATATCTTTGTCAGTATTGTAATAACGTAATAACTTTAAAAAATAAGACAAACATTTCGTTTAGACAACTTTCAAGAACAAAGTTATAGACACAAGTTCACGGGGCGTCTTTACTTTTCCATTCTTTTTTCTATTTGCACAGAGTGAATTTCCCTTTCATGAAATATTTCTTTCTTTCTTATTTTTTTCGTGTGTGTCCCTCAAAATCGTTTCCAGTCTTATTTCGGAAATGAGACTGGTAAAAGTAAAAGGAGTATATGTAGTGTTGGGCTCAGGTGTTACAAGAATAAAAACGACATTATTATATAGACAAAATTAAAAAAGTAATCTAAAGTTTTATCTAAATCGTCAATCAGACAAAAGAGAAATCTGTATTTTTTTATGAATAGTTAGGTTATTTTTCATAATAGATTGTAAATGTAATTTCTACAGAATCCTTTGGACTAGCGAGATAAAACAAAGTGCAGATTGTATCTCGTTATATCATCCATCCACAGATGTACCATAATAAACCATGATCGATCGACAGGGTTGTCGAAAAAAGTTACGTAAACCTTGATAAGAGGGAAAAACAATAAAACCATTGTCAATGTTTGTTAATAGTTTACATTTAATTAATTAAGGCAATGGCTACACATTAAAGAAAGCAAGAGGCATTGACTAGTTTTTGTAATCATTTCGGAAAAATAATTATTATGCCATTAATTTTTTTTTCTTATTTTTATTTTTAATTAACAATTCTTAATATTATATTAATATAATATACGCGCATTTATTAAAAAAAGCTTTTTTGTTTCGTATTATGGTCGCGAATTGTAATTTTATTTTTTCCTCTTTCCTGACAGTGAATTAATGAATTGTTTGGTTTTTTATATTCTAAAAAATACCAGCTTTTTTAAAAATTGTGTTTTATCTCTATAACGTCTGGACCCTTTTTTGCCGGTCTCCTTTATTTTTATATACATTTATATCAAAAAATGTCTAATGAACTATCTACACCAAATCATCCACTATCTCATATAACGTGGGATGGAGCTAATTGTTATGAAAATTTAATCTTAAAATACCCTTAAGTGTAGTTAACACTAATTTGTAAATTGAAATATTTCACGTAAAAGTAAAATAGATATAAATATTTCGGAAAGAAGATGAACTGAATGGTTACCTCCTAATATTGATCGGTTAAACCTGGTTAAGTAAAACTGTTTATCAGAATACGTAAAGAAATTGAAAGACGAGGGTAATAGAATGAGGCTTATAAACATGTGGATAATGCTTAAATATACTTGAGCACGGACATGTTAATTTCTCAAGCGGAATCCTTGCGCTATATAAAGTTACTCTACAACTGATTCACGTAAAAATAGTTATCCATGCTTAGGGTTTAATAAATTACAATTTCTATGCAAAAAAAGACAAATATCTAACTCTTATGACTTCGCACGCGTATGGTTAATGACTCGTGACTGACGTAACCTCCATTTTCTGTTTTTTATATAATATCCCCAATAATCACGTTACAACCTTCACACCGCAGATCCAGATTCCAATAACCGTTACCATACTAACTACCTTCTAAAGACAAAAACACCCAAGTACACCATCATAATTCCTCAACTCTCTGTTGAGGAATTATGATGGTCAACGGATGTCAACTGACTTTTATGGAGAATTCTTTAACGTATACACCATATGTTTATGGAATCAACTGAACACAAATGTATAAATTGCGCCCTCGCTATCTGTGTGCAAAAGTCGTCTGAAATTACATTACCTGTCATAATCTGCACATCGAAATCCCATCAATGCTCTGTCCTTATCCCGTTCCTACCCCTAACGTGTAATTTTGCTTTTATTTTACTCAGCCGTATTTTAATTCTGTAAGTTTAATATCTTTAACACGTAAATTTATTTGTAAATGTGATTAATTAGCATTCAAAAATCAATTACAATTTACCACAGTACTTATCTTTCTCGCTAACTGTGCTCTGGTAGCAATAAGTCCAGTCTGTAAACTTTTTTTTAATAAGGAAATAAATAAATATTATTTATTTAATTCATCTACTTTTGTAAACAGTTCTATTTTAACTAGTGATTAATGCGCATAACATATTTGTATCAAAATGATGTAAAAGTATTGGAGTATGTGAATTTCCTATTGACAACAGTCGTTCACCCAGATGTCAGAATAGTTAGGTATTTATTCGATGATTTATCAAGTTGTGAGTAGAACGATACTTTTTATTTTTAAATTTTTACGCCATATTAAGGAATACTATTTTCTTTTTCAGATGGCAGTTTATAGAAAAATATAAAGTTTGTTTAAATTTGTTTATAAAATTATAAATTCGATAAGCGCAAATGAACAAACTACTGCCAAATAGGCTGAAAGACGAACATTCCAAAAGCACTTAGCCCCTCGCATCGTTCATCAGACTTTTAAAAATACAGCAATAAATCACCATTTAATACGTGGTCAAATGGATAGACAGCAAGATAGGCAAAAGTATAGATATTTTATTTATAGCTCATGACATCATTTTCTCCAAAAAACATAATTAAATCATTTATATGCTTGCCTTTGCTATGTTATTATACCCGTTTTGGTTATATTTTATTGTTCTGTAATAAAATATTTTCATTTTCAACAATTTCTGAATCTTAATTAATTTGAACGTCTAATTATGAGAAACATAACTTTCGTGTAAAAGAGAAAAATACTGAATTATTCAATAATAAATAATACTCGTATCGCTCACTCTTCAAAACCTAATAGGAGGTTTGCCGCGTTGCGTCGTATCGCATTGATGATGCTGTGGTGCCCAGTATGCGAATACTGCACGATGCTTAACCCTTGCATTAATGTTGAAATAGTGTATCGCGAATTTTAATAATGTATCCCGTTCAGATACAAAAAATATTGTTTACAATCGTCTTTTTCAGGAACTAATCTTTACTCAGGAATCCATAGAAACGCGTACGCTACATCAATATCATAAATGACAAAATCAAGTCCATAAAAAAACGAAAGAACATAATGAAAATATAAAATCTGTGCTTTCAGTATCACCAGGTATAATTTCTATATAACTGATGCTATTGAGAGCGTCGATTTTGTATAATTAAATCAGTTTATACAGATTCTATATAAAGAATTGATTTTTTCTTCAAAAATTCTTTTGTGTCATAATTATAAATAATTGCTTCCATATCCGCGTTCAAGTGTACTCGAAATATTTATGACTTTGACGAGAAGAGTGGAGATGATCGCAAACACGAGAAACATTAAAACGAATGTAGATCAGTTTGTCGTTCTCATCGGGCGCGTGAACATTAGATCGCAGTCAGAGAGGTAGACTGAATAACCATGAAAAAGAATATTAATCTTTAAGGCGCGTGAGAAAATCTTTTCTAACAATGGCGGCTCGTAGCCCTGGTTATGGGCCCGTTTTGTCATATTTTGCTGACAGCTAGTGAGCTGATCGTTTATCACTGGAAGCAATTGGAGCTGCCGGGTTGCTAATGAACGTTTCGAGATGATGTAGTTATATTAATAAATTTATAAATTGTGGGTCGAGAGAAAAAAAACAACAATTAAAACAAAATAAACTTATCAGATAGCTATATTTTTCATCAATTATTTTGGAAGACAAGGGTGAAAAATACTTATTCGCTTTAATATTTCTTGTTTTAAAATAATTGATTAATTGTAAAAATATTTTTCTGAATTTAACACATTATGAAAAACGGTTTTGTTACTGTTTTGATTTTTGAAGCATTATTTTTTTTTTCAAAAACTAAGGAAAACATTTTTTTTAATTTGATACATTTTCCATTACATAAGGCTAGCTGCTCAAAATTTGTGTAAACGGACATACGAAGTGAAGGATATACAGGAAGTTATTAGCATGAGCTGTGATGAAACCTAAACTATCAACCTAATCTTATGATTACGGATGCAGTGTTATATATTATATTTTAAATATGTTTCTTTTAAAAGTAATCCTGGATAAGAATACTTTTGTCAATGGTCTAAATATTTATACTTATCGTCTGTATACTTATTGTGATATAATATTTCCATTAACATTATTTTCGTGAACCGGTTTAATTTTAATAAAATATTTTTTTGATATTCAATCAAATTATTTTTTTTCTACTACTTTATTACGTTTTATGTTTAGGCGACAGAGTTTTTTGTGTAGCAATAAAACTGATCAATTTTAAAGCGTAGCTATAAATAAAGAATAATGTTGCCGAATAAACCATTAAGAATAAAAACTAGCAGGTTTCAAATTATCACATTGTAATTTTTTATAAACGAGAAACTCGCAATAATAATATTGAAAGCTTCAAATGAATAAAAATAAAGGTGAAAATTCAGTCTGCAACCGATTCCTACAACATAGAACGCCCAAACACCTGAAAAAGTTGTAAAATAACAAAATAATTCTTAATAAATATTCTAATTATAATAAAGAATTATAATAATTCTTAATTTGAATATAAAAACTAAGGACAAAAAACAACCTAACGAGTTATTGACATAATTATTAAAATATTTATCAAAACTATATGATTTGGAATAATTTATATTAAATAATGAAAAACCTAAAAACAATCGTATCCATAATAACTTAGTGAACAATCTTCGGGTACATGTTGACATATAAAAAAATATTAAATCCTTATAAATAATGATTCGTATAAGAAGACCAGAAAGACACTATGCATAAAGAGCGCAGATAAACTCTCTCCATAAAGAGCCTAGAAATACGCTATGCATAAGGAGCCTAGAAAAACTCTCTGCATAAGGATCCCAGAAAGACGTTGTGCATAAGGAGCCTAGAAAGACGCTATGCATAAGGATTTCAGAAAGACGCTATGCATAAAAACTCTAGGTGCAAGGAAGCAAAAAGAAAACTTAACTGTCTGTCAGATTGGTCTATGATACATTCAAATGCTTTTATTTCCCACGGGCGCATATTAATGACTTAATAACTGTTATTCAAAGTCTTGTACTACTCAATACTTTCTATTTTATTTATATCTTCGGAAAAGTACTTGTTTATGTATGGTTATTATCATTCTCTCAAATTGTAACTAATTATATCTGCGTTTGTGTGGTTATATCAGTTTTTTATTGCTTTTATTTAGATCAACTTCTTAATTAAAAAATAATTTATAAATTAGTTATATAATATGTACTTATTACTGAAGAATGGTGTTAGTTGTCGAATTTACTAAGTTTAATGATTTATTTAATGTTTAATGATAGTTTAATGATTTTATAACACTCAAGCACAATTAATTTGTATCTAGCTGCAATAAAACTATAAATTACATAAAATCTTGTCAAGTGTTTCGCTTTCTGTTCACTTGTCGAAGGCCTTGTATCTGAACCAGACCATCTCGCGGTTAACACAGTGGAGAGCGGAAGTGAAAATAACATAATGACGTTGTTTTGATCAATTAAAAATTAGTTTGAAAGTATTCAGTAATAGAAATATATTGAGCGGCAATGACGTATGTGATCGTAATTTAGGGTCGAATACTTTTCACTTATTTCCGGCGTGTGATATTACTTGATCATCGTAATTATACTTGTTACGGAATTTATTAATTAATTCGTACGATTTTAGAGGCACTACTCGTGTGGGCACAGTGATAGTCGCTATGCGCTTCTTACGATGATGAGAGTACAGTATAAAAAAATGTTAGATTTTGGGAGGTTGTATCTCAAATATTTTTAATGATAGAAAAATCAAAATATGTCGAATAACTTGTATAATTAAATTTAAATAAAAAAGTTTAACTCCTCGTTTTAACTATTAAATACATAGCATTACAAAGGCTAGTAAGTAACTTTACTTAATTTGATATGCTCTGTTCTCCAGTAAAAGAAACAAAGGAGCTGATACCATTACAATTATTTATTTATTTTATTTCTGTAAGTGATTTAAGAATTTTGAATGTTACACTTTTAACAAAATAATTTAAATAGTGTCAGTTTCTACATTTCTCTTATTGGATAATGTAGAACATATAAAATAAATGCCATTTTAAAAAGAATTTCAAAAATAATGAATATCGATTTTTTGTAATTGTAGCCATTGCCTAAATTAATTAAAAATAAACTGTTATTTGAAATTCACGAACGTTCAGTGTTGTCCAAATGAGTCTTATTCACTTTTTCTTTAGTTTTACATGGCTTTTTTCGACGGCTCTATCCGGCCTGCAGGTTTTATGGGTTAGTACTTGTATATTACATTTATATATAAAGAATGCAGCATAAAAGGGTATGATTAAATTTTGTTACTACTAAAATTGAATAAGATAATAACAATAACATTAAAAACGGTTAAAATAAACATATCGTACCGAGAACTTTTCGTTACAAAGTTATAACGATTTAAAAAACTGACGAACGACGATTCCCGCGAAAACGCCCCATTCAAAACACAACTGGCTTATGACGTCACTGGCCCGTATTTAATATTTATTATGCGGGCGTTTTTTAAATATATTTAGTATTTCGTTAAATATTTCGCTTAAGTTATATATTGCATATCATAATTTTCTCATTTTTTGTGTGGGGGAACTAAATTCATAATAACTTTTCCTATTTAATGAAAAAAATGACACTTTCTTATTTAGAAGTTTCGATTGATTGTTTGTTATATGCATTATTTTTTCATCTTTTACAAAAAATATCGATATAAGTCAAATACTATTATGAAAAATAAAATTCTATGCAATATTATGAAAATAAATGCCTTTTCATAAAAAATACGGGGTTCCTTGTTTATTTGATTAACTTTTTAAATAAAACCTTTAATGGGCTTACTATTATCATTTTATTTGTTTTAGAGTATCATTTTCCTATAATACCCGGGCTTAACCTTACATAAACTTTTGTCAGTCTCCTTTGCCGATGTTAGACCTGGTTGCAATATTTTAGTATACATTACAAATCAATATTAAGACTAGTTATTTTATTTTTTTATTATCTGAATAGCTTAAAAATACCGAAAATTGCCAAAGATTCTCAAATTGAATAGTACACGCACTTATGCGTCATTAAAGAATCGGTTGAGAGAGACCTTCATCTAGAAAGCTATTCGTGAGAATCGGCAGAGGCAGTCGCATCGCTCAGCGAAGCGATTAATATTCATCCAAGCGACAATGTGACTCCGTCGTGCTGACGAGAGGGGAGCGGGTCGTGAGCCAAATCAATTATAGCAATTGTGATCACAATAAGGCGATGGAAAGTCCTTTACAAACAGCCGCTCTCAATGGACGGTGCTATTCACAGGTTGAGTCAATTTCAATTGTTGGCTCCGTGTTGTGTTTTGGTATAGTGATACGCATTTTAGAGAGACGATCAATCAGAAGATGAATTCAACTTGTGGCAAGCCATTAGAGGTTTATTTAATTGATTGCATCATTGTGGTGTTGCTAAAAGATTTATTTAATGAGTGCACTATGCGATGATCTCGTACAGAAAAGTGATTATCGCAAAGATTTAGTTAAAGAATTAATTTTAGTTATTAGGTCCGTAACAAATTGTATTAATTTATTATAAAGTTAAAGTGGTTTTACGAATTTATGTGCTGCTTTGATGCACTGGAAGGAATATATTAAATTTTTATCCGTTTGTTTCGTGCAGAATTCTAGATAAAATGATTTTATTGAAATTATAATATCCATATACATATTTATTATTTATTTGAAGTAATACTTTTTCTCATTTATTATATATATATATATATATATATATATATATATATATATAAATATATATATATATATATATATATGTGTATATATATATATATATATATATATATATATATATATATATATATATATAGCGTTACACGCACTTAACGCGTTATAACGATATGATAAGGCCATCTAATGGCCATTTTACACAAGTATTTTCAAAAAGCGAATATTATCTATTATTAATGATAGAATTTCAATGTTATAGTTTTGTCTCCTTAACGGCGTGGTCTTTTAAATGGCAATGATGATTTGTAAATGTTTTTTAATTGCTAAGCAGAAGTAATATAAATATATTTAATAACCAGGTATATTTAAATAATTATGCGTGATGTTTTGACTGATTAATCCAACGATATTTTATGAATGATATTGTAATAAATGTCAGGCAAAAACGTGATCGTTATCGTTACGTATTGCTTCTATTGTTTTTAATCGTTTGATGAAGGAAATTCTAAACGTTGTATTGATATCGATTTGGGACTTGGCAAACTTGTGCAATTCTGATGAGAATACAATACCATCGAGCCTATATGATGATGGAGGTGGCAGAAGATTATGAGAGTATCTCAACGACTAACAGTAAACCCATCGAGTTTAGCTCATTTGACTTGTCTCAATGAATCCTTTGGTAAAAAAATGATATTTTATTTTTTTAATAACTACACATTTTCTTATACAATATATAATCAAATTAAAAATATTGACAAATAAAATTTTGATTATTAAATTTTTTTATTTACAGTCGCTTTTTTAGTCAAAATTAAATAAAAACGCGATTTTTCCATTTGCATTTATGAGTATTTCATCGTTTACAGTATCAGTAAACAGCTGAACGTAGGCATCTCCCAAGGCGCTCCATTGAGTCCGATATTTTAACTAGCTGGAAGGCCTCTTACACTGGGTTTGTCTAAACGTGTTCTCAACTCTAGAGCTGATCTACTTCATCTATTACTGGTTCTACAACAAATGTTTTCATTGCCACTCCAGCTTGCTTATTTTTGATCTATGTCGATGAATTTAGTGCTTTGTCGGATTGCATCATTTCGGATACGATCCTCCACCATAGCTCGCTGTGCGCTTACTGACTAGTTTCACTGATATTGGCTAGGTTTCGGCTCTGTAAATAACGTTATGTAAATATTTAGGTCGTAAATATTTACTTTGTATAAATTAATTGTCATCTCATTTGAAAGCTACAGAGTACATTGTATTAACTTATAACATATATAATTTTTTTGAGTCCGAAAGAAACCCCTACTTGTGTTAATGCCGTCCGTCCATCTTCCTATTTGTCTGTCATGGATTTCTAACTTATAAACGAAATAGTTGCAATACTAGTAAATCGATGCAACCTCGTTTATGAAACTGGCCACATACCTGAGGACAAGCTTTTTTTTACTTTTGTCACATTTAAAAAAAACAGGAAACATAAAGAATTTCGAACAATTTTCTTTATGAGTCAAGTTCTGAAGCTTTTCCTCTTTTTTCATAAGCTTTTCTTCATAATTCATGAACGCGTAAGAATAAAGTTCGATGAACAGTTAAGTAATATTCAATTTGAATTCCGAATTGGAGCATGCACGAGAGAAGCTTTGTTCATACTGCGGTTCTGGGGCAAAAATATAGAGACATGCAGCAAGACGTCTTTATAAGTTTCATAGGTTATGAGAAAGCGTTCGACAAAGTACAATATAATAATTTAACTGAGCTCCTCAGCAATATCGGATCAGGTAAGGAATACATCCGTATTATATAGAACCTGTACTGGTACCAACGCCAAAATACCAGGATTGAAGGGGAGAATCTGAAGATAATGATATTAAAAGACGACTACGACAAGATTGAATTTTATCACCAATTATTTTTAAAATGTACTCGGAGGCGATCATGATGGTAGCTGTTGAAAACCTGGCCACTTGAATTCCTTATCTTATACTTTAGGTATGCTGATGACACAGTTCTCGTAGCATCTTTGGAAGTGGAGTTGTAGAAGATTGCCGATTGGGTTAACGAGTGAAGTGTTAAAGCTGGCCTCAGAATGAATGCCAACAAGACAAAGCTCATGGTTATCTCTAACAAACCCAATTTCCAGCCATGAATGTTTGTGGCGAGTTAAAAACTAGAACAGATGAATAAATGTAAATATCTCGGAACGTGGCTTGCTCAAGACTGGGATAGTAAGGTAGATATCAAAATTCGCATTACAATTATCCACAATGCCTTTGGAAAAATGAAAAAGTTACTCTTTAATTGTTGCCTCAAAATCCCACTTCGAATTCGTCTTCTCCAGTCTTACATCTGGTCAATACTTCTATACGGATGCGAAGCCTGGAGTATTAAGGAAGATCTCAGAAAACTTATAGGAACATTTCAAATGTGAGCTTACAGACCATGACGTCTACACCTTGGACTCAGAAAGTTACCAATGCGGGAGTCTGCGACGGTTTAGTCACAAACGCAAGCTTTTAAAAACATAAAATAAAGCATTAAACAAACTAAAGTTGCATATCTGGGGCATGTGTCCAAGTCACATCTCTCTGACATATAGGGCTCTTGTAATTAATAATTATAGGAAAAGTTGGTGGGAGAAGGAAAACCGTAGTATCGTAGGAGAAGTTCATGGTTGCGTAATATCCGAGAATGAACAGGGATTACGCGTGTCGCCGAATTCTTTTGCCTTGCAAGGACGAGACCAAATACGCAGAGCTGACAGCCAATCTTCATTAGTTAGAGAAGCACCCTTAGAAGAAGAACAAACCAAATAAAATAGGGCCTTAAAACTCACACAGAATATGTAGGTAGTCGACCGGAAACCAGAAATGGCATTTAAAATAACTTATAATAGATTTCGATGGATTCTCGTACCTATTATTCTAGGCTAAAAAAATTCTGTGGAATCATGTAGGATATCATTGGAAAGAGATCATTTCAAAATCAACGGTTTGGTGGACCATCAAAGTTGTAATTTTAGACCCATTTTGTTACCAGGTCTGTCTCAAAAACACCATTACGTAGAAAACTATAATTTGATTTTAACATTTCAAATATCACAGAATAATTAAACCACAAATACTAAAATGAGAACAAAAAGACGAAATATTAAAAAAGTTATGAGAGAAAAAAATCATAGCTTTTTCCACAAATTCATGGTATTTTTACTGCTATGAAAAATAATGGTTATGTTCAAGCAAAGAGTTTAATAGAAATTATATGTACTTTTAAATGTTTAAATTTGTATATGCACTTAAGTGTGTAGGATATACATGTAGTGCGAGTTCAGTTCGTATTTAACCGGTGTATTATATTTCAAATGAGTAAGTAGAGACTCGTTAACTAAAAAAATTATTACGACTTGGCTTTAAAATTTGTTAAAATACTATTCGATTCCTGTATTACTAATTAAAATTGATTTATTCGTGGTTGTTAAACGGCGCTAAGCAATAATAAAAGTTAACGATAGTAAATTGTTTCATTAATCTTATTATAAAAAAAACACTGCAATGATGTTCGATTGAAAAATCACAATAACTCTGTGAAACAACCTTGAATTGATAAGGAAATGAAATTAATTAAACCATTGATTAATTGCAATGTTGAGTTCGAAACAATTACCACACATTACGCTCGGAAGCCAAGTAGTTGCTATTGAAGTAAATTGATTTTGTCAAGTAAGCGTTAGCCAATAACCTTAACAACTGCGTTTCATGCAAAAACAATTTAAAGAAATAGGCCTGCAGGGCGAGAGACTTTTAAAAACAAAGATTGCAAGACACTGTAAATCTACTCCAGCATTGGTTTCGAAATTAATTACTTATTACACGAATACTTTGTTTTTGATGTTGAAGAGATATTTATACTTTTTATAATAATAATAGGTTTGTCGGCGGCGTTTCTTGTAAAAACAATTTAAGGAAATAGGCCTGCAGGGCGAGAGACATTTTAAAAGCAACGATTGCACTGTACATCTACTCCAGCATTGGTTTCGAAATTAATTACTTATTACACCAATACTTTTTTTATGTTGAAGAGATATTTATACTTTTTATAATAGTATCTTTGTCCACGGCGTTTCATGTAAGAACAGTTTTAGGAAATAGGCCTGCACGGCGAGAGACTTTTTAAAAACAAAGATTGCAAGACACTGTACATCTACTCCAGCATTGGTTTCGAAATTAATTACTTATTACACCAATACTTTTTTTATGTTGAAGAGATATTTATACTTTTTATAATAATAGTATCTTTGTCCGCGGCGTTTCATGTAAGAACAGTTTTAGGAAATAGGCCTGCACGGCGAGAGACTTTTTAAAAACAAAGATTGCAAGACACTGTACATTTACTCCAGCACCCGTTTCGAAATTAATTACTTATTACACGAATACTTTGTTTTTTATATTGAAGAGATATTTATGCTTTTTATAATAATAATAGGTTTGTCCGCGGCGTTTTATACAAAAACAGTTTAAGGAAATAGGTCTGTAAGACGCAAGTCGTTTTAAAAGCAAAGTTGCAAAATATTATAAAGATATATCAATATTGAAGTATATATATATATATATATATATATATATATATATATATATATAATATATATATATATATATATATACTTCAATATTGATTTCGATATTAATCACATATTACACGAATACTTTTTTTTTTAAATCGAAGAGATATTTATGGCTTTATAATAATACTAAGATTTAACCGCGACGTTTAATGAAAAAAATTAAGGAAATAGGCCCGTAAGACGAGTATCATTTTAAAAGCGAAGGTTGCAAGGCACTGTACAGCTACTTCAATATTGATATCGAAATTATTCATTTATTATATCGATAGGGTGTTTGTGACGTTGAAGAGATATTTATGGATTTAAAATATTAATAGTTTTTGTCCGCAGTTGCAATAATATTTTGCCTTTTCTATTGAGACACTGCAGTGCTAAATTTTTAATATTATTTAAAAATATTGAGTTTTATCCTACTAGTATTATGCTACTTCTCGAATCAAAGGGTAGCTTATATATTAATCAAAATCATGAGTCATATTTATTTTTTGTTTATGCCAGGTTTTAGGAAAATCTGTCTGATCATTTAGGTATGATTCAAGAACAAACGTCCAAACATAATTTCCCTACCATTAGTATTCCACGCATGTGAATCCGCGAGTCAATAAAACCCCCTAAATGAAATACACAAAAAAACGTCCCCACTGCACACTGATGGGGGTATGAAAAGTCATTAATTTGTTGGGTGAAAACATTTTAAAAGCCCAAAAAATAGACAGAAAATACGGCAAAAGGAATCATCATATTTGAATTATGGGAAAGCTTTATTACAATGAGGTGGAAATGTAAAATTAAAGTAGAGAATAGTTAAAGAATAATTCAAATTCTCTTTAAATTATTATAGGAGGAAAAATATAAATAGAAAATATATAATAGATATAAATAATAATATAAATAGAGTGAAAATAAATATAAATAGAGTAAAAATTTATAGGAGGAAAAATATAAATAGAAAATATATAATAGATATAAATAATAATATAAATAGAGTGAAAATAAATATAAATAGAGTGAAAATTTATAGGAGGAAAAATATAAATAAATTAATTATTTAACAATATAAATTGATAAAATTCGACCTTTTAATATTAATAGACACAGCATTTTTTACTTTTCTTTAGTGTAGGAAAATTTCTTCAACTGAGATTCTTTTGTAAAACTTAATTCTGTTCTGGATTTGATAAATTGTTGTTTCCAAATTGATAAGTCTCCACATACATTTACATTATATAAAATAAATTATCATAAATTTAAACTATTTCGAACTAAAAAGTTTTTCGTGCTCAGCTTTCGTCAGTAATATGAAAGAACAGTGTTCTTGTTCTTCCACCAGATCATGATTATTATAGTTAATAGTACGTAGTAGACACCGTTACAATGTTTACAAAAACCTGTCCACAGGGTTTATAAAATAAGATAATTGTGAACAGACTAGAACATTCTTTCAATCCTGCTTACTCTTTGCATGGTACAAGTTATGCTGTTATATATTTTTAGATCACCATCTGAGTATCAAGAAGATCAACTCTCTGGGCTTCAAGAAGAACCGTGATGGTTATATAATTACTAATACATAAATTAATTTTTAAATTAAAACTATGTATTAAAAATAAAATAAATACCGCCATCTAGTGGAGAATTATGAAAGCATATTTTATCGTACTAAGCTTACGATGGTTTCTTATGAAAGAAACAGATGGCATTATTAACTAATTTTGTAATTTCATATATATATATATATATATATATATATATATATATATATATATATATACTTCACAGACGTAGACAAGAATATATATGCCAAGCTGAAGGTTTTATATACATTATTATTAATATTTCTCAATTTTTGGGTAATGTAACTTATTAAAGCAAAAAGTTTGAAAAATTTTATATTAACTAAAATTTAGTACACGCACTGAACCGCGTTGTCATTAGCGTTTCTTTTACTTTTTGTACTTATTAAATCGACAAAATTAAGGTATCATTTTTTATACCGCAAAATCTTGTCCACGTGCAAACATCTAACTTTCATTTGCTTACATAACGTGACCAATAAAAGGGACGCGGAAAGCAAGTTCGGAACGTCGAAGCGCCATCAAAGCGCACTTAACGCGCGGTCAAGACCACGAGGCGGACGCTCGCGGTGAAACTGTATTGATTTTCGTGGTCAAACACTTTCAAGCAAAATTGCGTTCTCGTCCGTCACGTAGCGGCAAGCTGCCGTCGAACTTGCAGCGTAGCCGTCACGGGTGTCTCGATATTCGCAATGTGGCGTCTCATTAACGTTTCTCACGTATTGACGCGAAATTACGTGAACTTTCACGTATATTTGCTGCTTACATACCAATCTCTACATATTGACTTGCGATTGTTTTATTAGTAAATAAAATGCGTGGTTTGCGCGTCTGATTTACGTCGAAATGTTTATTTATAAGCGGCCACCGGAACCAGACAGCTTTTGTTTCGTAAGGTCACGTTTTAGTGAATTATATTACATTATAAGTGGGAAAGAAAAAAATGCATCTTAAAAATATGCATCGTTTAATAAAAGTCTACAAAACTAGAATAAAATAGATCAGCTTTAGTTTTCATGATATCCAAGATGTAGATAAACAAATTTTTAATAATTTTATGTTTTAGGCTAAATTATTATACAATATAATTGCATTTAACGCTTTTTTAGGGTTCCGTACATCTGTATGTAGAGAAGAAACAGCGTTTAGAAAATGTTCGTAGAAACTCTTTTAAAAACTGTTACGAAAAATAACCTCCTGACTTTTCATAAAAAAAATACAAAATTTGTCATTTGTTTAATTGACGATTTGAAAACTTTTAAAGGATTAATTTTTTCCTTTTCTTTATGTATTATTCTTGTAACACCTGGACCCAATTCTATATGAACTTTTTCCTTTACATTTATAACTGCAGCACCAAGGTACTTGGAATTTATTAAAATAGATAAAGTAGATATAGTTTTTTAGATATCGCAATCCTTTACCTTGATAACTGTAGCACCTGGTACTCGGAATTTTGTCAATACTGAAAATAGGTTGCACGATAATTTAGACAGCAAATATTAATATTCCATTTAACTACAATAGTTTTTAAGTTTTAAGTAGGGCAGAGAGTTATAATAGATAAAGTGGATATAGTTTTTTATATATCGCAATCCTTTACCTTGATAACTGTAGCACCTGGTACTCGGAATTTTGTCAATACTGAAAATAGGTTGCACGATAATTTAGACAGCAAATATTAATATTCCATTTAACTACAATAGTTTTTAAGTTTTAAGTAGGGCAGAGAGTTATAATAGATAAAGTGGATATAGTTTTTTATATATCGCAATCCTTTACCTTGATAACTGTAGCACCTGGTACTCGGAATTTTGTCAATACTGAAAATAGGTTGCACGATAATTTAGACAGCAAATATTAATATTCCATTTAACTACAATAGTTTTTAAGTTTTAAGTAGGGCAGAGAGTTATAATTGATAAAGTAGATATAGTTTTTTAGATATCGCAATCCTTTACGTTGATAACTGTAGCACCTGGTACTCGGAATTTTGTCAATACTGAAAATAGGTTGCAGAATTATTTAGACAGCAAATATTAATATTCCATTTAACTACAGTAGTTTTTAAATTTTAAGTAGGGCAGAGAGTTAAAATAGATAAAGTAGATATAGTTTTTTAAACATCACGATCCTCTATGCAATCACTTTAAAATATAGCGTAAATATTGGTTGGCTGGAAGAGATTGCTCTCGTAGCAATAAGTCCGCCATATGTATCAATTACATACATTAAAGGAGATAAATAAAATAAAAAAGTAATAAGGTTTATCCATATTGCGCTCTTTATATTGGTACACATACACACAAAATGTTTGACGAAATAAAGCAGTGAGCGAGGGGTAGCGAGATACGATAAGTCGAGTGTCAATGCGAAAATTTTTCGAGTGGCGGCTAGTACTAGTACTATTCGCGGGGATTAGGTTCCTTAAAATTACCGCGAATAATGGGACTCCCAGTGAATAGAAAAGTAGTTTATGTGAATATAAAATTATTAGAAGAGACTTGATTGTTCTACATCACAATTGATTAAAACTAGTTTGTTTTTATAGTTTTTTGAGTTTTTTGGTAACAAATAAACTTTAGTTAAGTAAAACTACAATTAATGTATGCGATTTATAAAAGATACAACATTACTTTGAGGAGCAGATTCTTTCTGGTAAGAAAAAAAAATTATCTCCAGGTTGATTTTTGTTTTTCTCTAATTTCTTTTTATTTTCTTTTTTATGCGAAATCAATTGTTATAGCTCTCTTTTTAACTTTAAACTTCTTTCCAGGAACAAAGTTTCGCGGGAACAAAGTTTTCTATCCATAATTTTTTGCAGCATTCTATAATTATCGACGGCTTTATTTTTTCACTGATGTCTTTAGGTTAGGAAAGCGGTCCATATTGTATTTTTTTTCAACATGGACTTTTCAATAGACCATATTTTTTAGATATTTCTTTCAAAAGAACTAATGTAAGTGTACGCCTACACGCTCGTATTCGTTCGAATATTTTTGTTCCATTAAGGTCTACTTTTAATAAATACGTTTTCTAAAATCACAAACAGCAAATAGCAAATTCGCGAATAGCAAGTATTAACACAAACGAGTAAATATCAAATAGCGATTGATCACTTTTTTGTGTCTAAAATATATATATGAATGGCTATGGGTCGAAATGTACCATAACGCGTTTTTTCCACACAAATCTTATTAGGGTATGTCTTATAAAACCTTGAGTAAATTGCGGGTATTCGTTAAACGAGGGTGAAACGTAGGTCGGAGTGTGTAGCTTTGCAAATATTTTTTATATTTTATGGACTCAACAATAGGGGTACTTTATAAGCCAAGCAATAAAATAAGGGACACACAATATAATTGGGACATTACAAAAAATATGTTTTCCGAAAAATATTTATAACGTGGGTCTGCCGTTTATTTTTTTTTAATAAATTATTTTTTCCATTTCTTTATGCCGTTCTAGATTGAGATTTAACAAACCTTGCCACAGACTCTCTTCTATGGAATTTAATTTAAATATAAAAATATTACATTCATTAAAAAAATACACCGATCAGGTAATATGTGGCTCAAAAAATCACAAAAATACACCGGTCAGGTAATATGTGGCTCAAAAAATCACAAAAATACACCGGTCAGGTAATATGTGGCTCAAAAAATCACACAAATACACCGGTCAAGTAATATGTGGCTCAAAAAATCACAAAAAATACACCGGTAAAAAAGGAATATTATGTACATATTCGTTTATTTACGTTATATTTAAATCAGTTTAATACTATTATTAAAGGATATTATAATGAAATATAATCTTGACTTTTAATTGAAATTGTAATAATAACCATACGAATTATTTAAGAATATATAGAAGGAAATTTCGAATGATATAAATTTTCCGAATTAGTTTTTGATAAGATTTTTTAAATCGTGAATATACGTAAAATTTATGTTCTTGCACATAAAAGAAATAAAAGATATGAGTCTAACATTTTTGCGGATATGATAGAAAAAACGTTTATTTACATATTTTCACATTTATACAAATAAATGAGATAAAACATTCGTATTCAACTATTAAGATATGTCATTTAAATTTGCTGCAAGTGAAAACGAGATTGTTAACTAATAAAACTATATATATATATATATATATATATATATATATATATATATATATATATATATATATATATATGTATATGTATATGTATGTATGTATATACCCACATTTGCACAAATAAATGAGATAAATCATTAATTCGTATTCAACTATTAAGATATGTCATTTAATTTTGCTGCAAGTGAAAACGAGAATATTAACTAATAAAAATAACAAGCAATTTAAGCAATCCCTAATGTCTAACACCTAATACACCATGAAATTTTACATAATTTTATAGAAACCGTTGTCGCACATAATTACAGGTATAAAGTTAACCGCTTTCTCAAATGACCACACATAATGATAGAAAATATTGAATCAACGCAGCCAGTTATGCAATCTCTTACTAGCAACTAATGTAATTGAGAACAAAAACAAAACACTTTCATTTTCTAATCCGACCACCTCATTTTACAGTGGATAATCATTTGACATTTTGAATTGAAAGTAAATATAAAAATTTCTCCACTCCGAGGTGTATAAACAAAATTGTAGATGCTCGTATGTATATTATAGTGCTAATGACATTTTAAATCGGCGACAGACCGCCATTGAAACCATAAATATTTCCTTTTTCTTTTTTTAATAGATGGCGGTCGTTCTTTTTTAAGTAGAGAACCATTGCCAATGTCAAGTGATTTGCACCCTACTTTGATTATTGTCTATGAATAATTTGTTTTTATACTTAAAATTTTATAGCATCACCATTTAAGTAATGACATTAATGTTCGGAAATAACAAAATAACGCGTATGTTGAATATCCTTTAAATATAATAAAAATGTCATAAGAACGTGTTGACATTGTGAATTAGGACAATTAGAAATACGTGAATATTTACATTTAGATGGATAATCAAATTGTCAATATCTCCATGAAATTTGTATGTCTATTTTGTGAACGTTAAATGTCACAGCTACGGTAACGTCTCACATGTTTTGTTATCATTTACGATCTTGAATTTACAGTCTCGATAATAATAACATCAAATTAAGCTATAGCTTAACGTAAACGTTACACCCGCATTATATTGCGTTTGATAGAGTTAAGCCGAGCGGGATTTTACTTTACTTTCTCAAGAATATTGTTGAGTAATATTTTACTTCACTCGTTATAAATATCGTAAGAATAAATTTCCATGCATGGCGCCGTTCGGAGGCGTACGTATAATCCTAATCACACGTGAGGTGTACTAATGAACTGGGGAGCTTTCTTTTTTAGATTTGTAATAAGTAAGCTCGTGAAAGCTTTCTGGATTTATGTGCAGTAGTGGTTTGCTTTGATTATGGTAAGAAAAAAAATCATATATTTCTATAAACAAACTGAAAAATTAAGGAATAAATTAATTTCATAAAAAGGCTTATAAAAATGAATTCAAAGATGACCATAAAGTTACGAACAACAACAAAAAAAGTGTGGGCAGGACATTACGAAGTGACTCGCTTTATTATATTAATTACAATGTTAATAATATCTTATATTAGTATTTTTTTTTGAATAAAATATGTGTATTTTTATTCATTGACTAAAAAAACAATCAAAAACATTTTGAAAAGTATAAAAAAATACTCTGCTACAATCCATATTCATACAGGTGGCTGTAAAACAGGAAGGAAATTCACAGATATTTCTAGTATAATTACGTAAATTCAAGATAAATTTCTCCGTATTTTATATATTCGTCAATACACTCAATAGCATACAGTCAGTTATTCAGGGACCATAAATAAGACATGATGGGACAAATTCTTTTGCACTAAATAGTCACAATTTTTTTTGTTTCAAATATGTTTTTAATAAACTAGATTAATCGAAATGTTACCTTAATTTTCTATTATTTGTAGTAAGATTTAAATGAAGTTTTTCCGCCCCAAAAATAGAACTATGAGTGGCGAACTAGCACACCCACTGCTAGCTCTCATTTCTGTCAACTTCATCTTTGAATTGGACCCACCATTTCATTAGGTAATACTATTCTTTGCGGTTTATATTTGTCAACAGATTTTTTTATTTGTCGGTTTTTTATTTGTCGATAGAATAATAATAATTAAAATTCACATCGATTGACAAATAATTCGAACGTCGGCTTTCAACCGTGACATCGGATATTCGATTCAGTTTCGACGTAACTGCTCAACGTTTTTTCATCAACAATAATCGTGTCCTTGACCTGCTGTTATTCTTGAAGTCATTGACTTCAAGTCATTACTCGATTTTTTTTTTAAATATTTTCCTAGTTTGGTACATCCATTTTGTTTTGCTACTATACTACACGACTAGTCCCCGTGATAACTTGTTCCGTATATTCCATAATGTACAATGCTTAATTCGCCAGTTTCATTGACAAATTTAAATAGTTGGGTAGAAACCAGAGCGACATTTAATTATATTCGTTATTTATGTTGATTGTAGTAAATCTTGTAGTTACTTTAATTCTTTGAATATCGCTCGTTTTATTGACGTCTTCACATGCTCATCTTTGTTATGATGATTACTGACAATTCAATAACTCCCGAATCAGTTTGAAACTTTTAATGTCCTATATAATAGACGTATATTTATCAATTACTTTAGTTGTCATTCAATACCCATTTTCCATCAAATATCATTTTTCATTCACTAACCATTTTCCATTAAATACCATTTTTCATTTACTACCAATTTTCTAACAAATTCAAAAACTCTAATACATAAACTATGTGCTTTCTGTACTTGTAGTTTCTATTTCTTTTTAAACTCTTTTTTTGAATTATTGTAATACGTTGAATGAAACTGTATGTTAAGAGTGAATCTTTAATGAAATAAATAAATTTAAAATCACTTATGTATTATTGTTTTATGAATATGTTTATCAACGTATCTTTCAAAACCATAGGGAACAAATATTTATGACGTTGTCCAAATATTTTCAACAATGTCACATGGTGTAGAGGAGACGGATGAGTCCGTACAATATATGCGTGTCTTATTACGATTTCACAGTGCCGACTTGCACTTGTCTAGTGATGGCACCGTCACACAAATTTCTATTTGTCATATTTAACTCTTTAGTCCGTAGTATACTTTAAACGAATGCAGTCATTTGGTCTGCATATGAAGGTACTTATATCCTCGGGATGGAGAAAATATTAAAAAAGTTTGATAGGATTTGGTGTTATAAAATGCATGGGTATTATCCTTAATTATTTCCCGCAGATTTTATAATGGACATGGTTGGATGTAATTCACTTCAACTCCGAAGGGAATTGCTTTAATCATGCACTTTTTTAAATTATTAAACCATTATGTTGATAACCCCTCGATCCTGAGTTTAGTAGGCCTTTATGCTCCTGGCTGCTACATGAGGGGACGATTTCATTGTTTATTTTACCTCCCTAGAGCTCGTACAAATATTCTACAGCGTTCGCTTGTGTTTCGAGCACTCACATTGCTCAACGCAGTGTTGCGAGTGCAACCAGTCTATATATTTTTTCTGCACCATTGACCGATTCAGAAATGGGGCTATAGAGTAGCTTAGTAGTTCACGACTGATTTCTAAATGATATTTATCCAAGTTACTCTGTTTTTGTTTTTCAATTGTATGGAATTGCTCTGTGAGCGTATTGTCCTATTCGTCATTGTTATATAAGTCTTTGTTACATATTCTTCCACATGCCCAGCGATTTGGGTAATACTGTAAGTTGGGCATGGGGTTTTCAAGAAATAAATAAATTTAATCAAATAACCTTTCTTTTTTAATAAATGTATCTTCTTCTTACATGTTACTTCGGTTACCTCTTATAACAAATCTTATTAAAGCTTCCGAGTAGTACCTCTTATGATAAGTCTAGTTAAAGCGTCGATTAGAAGTTTCAATGCTTTGAAAAAATTTTCTTTTCTGGAAAAGGCAGTTCTCTTTACTATGTAACTATTTTTTTCGTTATGTATACGATAAAAATTGTTCTATAATTTTTAAAATATTATGCAATGATTTTCATGTCTATCATGTTCTTTTGGTTAAGCTTTGATGCTTCTTAAGTAATAACATCTACACTGCAAGATTTATTTTTCCGAAAAAGTTTCTAATTGTTGTAATTTCAAAAGAAATATGTATATTTCTTTCGAATGTGTTGAGTTTTAAATTTGTAGACTTGTTAAATTTGACAAATTTAAAACTAAACATATTCAAGCAAGGATAAAAAAAGAAGCTTGGGGCAACCTTGTTTTTTTTTCTACATTAAACTAGTTTTTGGAGAAATCCCAAGACCATAAGTTTGTACAAATTTCAATTTAAATTTATTTCATTTATATTTTTTATATAATCGAAGTAAATAGTAAAAGTGAGATTTATGATATTAATAAAATTATGATTCAAAACATTAAAAACACGCTTTTGTAGCAATATTAATTAAAAAATAAAGAAGACATTCCTTAGATTTTGATCAAGTGTAAAATGATATCTCACAACTGGATGTAACTTAATTTTTTGAATAAACTTAAAATTAGGATAATGTCAATCAACAAAACTAACTTTAATACGAAAAAGCTTTATAAGGTTTACAATTAAATGAAACAACGTGATGTAGTATTATTTCTACTTTATTTAAATTCTTTACCACGACCTAAGTTTCGTTGTATTACAATATATTAAGGTGGACAATTAGCAAAGATGCTTAGCAAACATGTTCTTTGTTAATTTAATTTAATTTTTTTAATTATATTGTCATCGGTTCTTGATACGTGTGCAATATTTTAAATAATTCTAACGTTTGGATGTTGGTGAAAATTTAATTGAAAATTTCCTTTACATTCATACATACATACATATAAACAAATGAAGCCAAAAAAGCATGTTAAAAATTTAAGGATATAAACTTCTTCCTTTTTCGTGGTAAATGGCGTACGGGTGGATTACCATTTATAATTCTAGCTTATTTTAAACATCACGTGACAAAATTAAAATCTATTAACATTTCTTCTTTTCTTTTTTTAAATAATTTATTTCGTTTTATCTCGCAACGTAAATTTATGCACAATTTATTTTATTGATAACACCAATACATTTGGCGTTAATTTTGTTGAAATTCATTATTCACGATTAAATGAAACTACGTGATGTAGTATTATTTCTACTTTCTTTATGTTCATTACCACGACCTAGGTTTCGGTGTATAACAACATCTTATGGTGGACAATTAGCAAAGATGCTTAGCAAAGATGATCTTTGTTAATTGTTCACCTATAGATGTTGTAATACAACGAAACCTAGGTCATGGTAAAGAATTTAAATGAAGTTTAATTTAATTATGAATAAATTTATATAAAGATATGAAGATCGATAGAATGTGTCGTTCCATCTCTAATATAGTATCACGGCGGATATCGATATAGGAGTACACACAAACGTACAACATGTTGAACGTCAGCTCGTCCGATTCCTTCCCGTTGTGTAAACAGCCGCGCTCCTGGACTTGCGGAGAAAGCGCCCTCTTCACGCGTGCTTCGGTTGAATTGTTAATTTGATTGTACTTGCGTATAGTTCTCGACGACTTACTTCAAATAACGACAAGTTTTGATATTACTTTTTGAGCAGACGTCGAAATAACGCATGTTTCAGAGATACTCGTTTTCTTCACGTTTGCGGATAGTTCTCGACGAATCACTTCAAATAACGACAAGTTTTAATATTATTTTTTGAGCGGACGTCGAAATAACGCACGTTTCAGAGATACTCGTTTTCTTCGCGTTTTCTTCACATCTATCGAAGCGATAATGGGATTTTTTCTTTTAAGTTGTTTTAAAATCTAAATGGAAATAGTAGTTTTTTTGCCTTTACTGAAAGTAAAGGCAAAAAAACTACTATTTCCAAAACTAATATTTCTCATTATTTGAAACTTTATAAATTTTGGTGGAAAATTCGAAAGTATTCAAACTAATTACTAAGTAACATATTCTTATAAGAGCAAGGATACTAATAACATAATTTTGTATCTTTGTATATTTACCATTGACATAATATCTCTATTTATATCTTGGTAACTATAGTTGTATACATTAAGAAGTAAAATGCTATTTGATTTGGTAATTGGCATTTAAATTTTATATATGTGACTAACGATATCTAGATAAAAACCTGTGTCATGTTAATGTCATATACAAGTGAAAGCAAAATATACGGTGCAAAAACAAATCTCGTCCAAATAAACAAAGATGCTCGGTAAAAAATCATTATTAAAATCAGGCCCACTTAAAAATATAAATGGACAACAATGCAAATGCAAATATTAAGTTTATAAAAATACATTTAAGCAATGAACACGTTAATGACCTTGTAGCGTGTAGGACAAGAACAATATTTAACAATATTGTGGCTAGGTATGGGTTTTATTTAACACAAGACGATGTAAAATGATATGTTGTAATGAAAATTTATATAATTAATTACGCTAAATATAAAGTACTTATTATTTTATGAACTACATATCTGATAGTTGTTTATTATTTTAACCAATATTTTACAAAAAATCGTTACTTAACTTTATATAAACAACCATAACATCATTTAACAATTGAATAACGATATTGGTATAGCATTAACTGAACCTAGATATTTGGCCACATCAATAATAAATTACGATATCAATACACGGAAAGGAAAATATTTATTAGGTAAATAAATTAATATTTTACAACATAGGTATTTCAAGTAATGTGTATTGTAAAGAAAGAAATATTTTTTAATCTATTAAAAATTAATTAACAAAAAATAGTCAATGTACTACAAAATTAACTTTAATTTACAACATGACAAAAACTGATAAGTGTACCCTTTAAAAATGTTACCTGAGGAAAAATCAAAATCTATACTATAATAAATGAAACGTGAAATTAATTTCGTTAATAAGAATTTTAAATATCTTATATTTTTGTGTTATATAAATTAGATTATAACTCCGTATATATTTTGTATGTTATACAAATTAGATTCACGCACGTTTATACAGTTTTCGAGTATGTTTTTTAGTGGAGTATAGTTTTTGGGTTCTTATTAATTTCTTTTCAGAACAGGACATTTAAGTAATTATTATTTCTTAGATCGTAATTTTAAGGTGCAAGCATCAGAGTTGAAAAAATGTTGCCAAATCTGAAAATTAACCGATTTATAAAGATTTGAAATTAACATTCTGACAAGAATGGCAATACTGAATTGTCATGTCATTTTGTTCCTAACCCTACCAATTTTAGAACCACATAAACTCATTTTTTAAAATTGTATCAATATTGGTTAGAAATTATTCTATATTTTTATGATATTTGAATAAAAACAGCAAAATTAGGAGAAGTCAACAACGTTATTATAAAATATTATATAACCTGGCGTTACGTGCGTAGATTTTTAATAAATTTTACTCACATGCAACATGTTTTAAAATATGCAAATGACGTTAGTTAAATTTTGTATTATTGAATTTTGTGTGACGTGAGTAAATATTGTAGTGCAGAAAAAACTATAAATAAATTCAGTGGAATGTTTATTTCGACGAAATTTATTTCTGCTTGTTGTTTAAATATTATTATTTAGTTTTTTTACCAAAAGTAACTATGCCATAAAATAACCACGTAATTGTAATTATTTCATAAATAAAAAAATGTTAAATACACGTTTTGTCCAGAAAATCGGACAGAACTTCTAATAAACTTATATAAACAAATAGAGACAGTTGAAGTTTTCATTTCATAAATATATACCATTATTTGTTACATATGTAGGTATGATATTATCCCAGATTAATTGTCTTGGGGAATGTTATATAGCATATTAGAATTTTCGAAACTAGGGAGGTCAGTACTATATTGTTATGAATAAAAAATATCTGAAAAAAAATTAAATTTTTTTTAAATATTTTATATTATCTTTGAGATAACATGAAAACATTATTCACGTACTAGCTTTAAATTCTTTTCAAATTAAAATCATATGAATGATTTTAATATTGGGAAAGGTTTACATGTATAATACTTGAATATACACTATCTAAACATCATATATGAAGTACTATTGAAATTAATAAACCTGAAATTACAACATGTCGTTTGCGCGATTTATTATATACATCGTGGTAGAGTTTTGAAATAATTATGTGTTGTACACATCACAATTTGCCAGAGGAAATATAAGACGTTAATCAGGTAAATGGTTGTTATTATTTTCAAACCAATGATTACATTTGATGTTTTATGATCGTTGCCGGCTATGGCATTAAAGTTACATTGCCTCTATAACACAATCTAACCTCCATGAAAAGCTGAACGCCAATGATGGATGCGTCTTTATGTTGCAAAATATCAAAATATTATTAATTCCATTTCGAAAACTTTATTGAAATTAAAGAGTATAGAAGGACTAATCCTTTAAAAATGCCCCTAGAGCTACGAAGTTAATGCTATGAATATGTATTTTACAAAGTCATAGTACAAAGATATACCAAATAATGTATTTTCCGAGGTCATGGAACAAAGGATGTTTTTTCGACTTTTTCCGACTTCTAAGTTATCGATTTGTCTCATACTTTGCACAAACGTTTTTACATTTAGCTTAATTGTCAAGAGCATGTTTTCACAAAAAAATCTTCTTTTACTCATTAAAATATAGCAGTCCTTCATGATCCCTTTTACGTCAAATATGTGTCGTGCAATGCAATGCAATGTAAGCATACAAAGCTTCACTCATTATACTGTGGTGCAACAGGGTAAAATAAGCACACAACAGTGCAAAATTTCAGAATTGGTAAATTGGAAGCCCAGAAAAGTCCCATAGGGTCCCTTTTAGGGATCGTAACTTTGTACTTGTTGTTAACTCTGTAAATCATTTAACGGTATTCTATATATTATTATTTTAGCTCTGAGGCATTTCTGAAGGAATCAGCTTACTATTTGTTATTAGTTGATTACCAGTATTACCACTTTTGATGCATACGTATTTATGGTACGCTGTTTACCTCTATTTTTCACACTTGTATGTCCTATAGTTATTCTAAATTCCAATTACTTACTAAAACCATTAGATAATATTTAAGTTAATTGAAAAAGTAAGTAGTAAAATAGATCAATTTTAAATTTACTACGTGGATAGGTTGTTATTCCAAAAAATGACGAACACTTTGAATATATCATAAGCTTGTTACACATTGTTCTTATCAACTACATCTACACATATTTTGTAGAAGTAAGAAGTGTCTAAGTGACTATTTAGTAGTATAAATATATAGTAGCTATTGAAAATAAATGTAGCGTCACTTCTAGACGTTTGCTAGTGCATAGAATTACGTTTTTCGTTTTTACGCATGTCCGTTTGCATAATGAAAGGAACCCCTTACAAGTTTGCTCAAAAAAAGGAATCCGTTATAAGTTTTCTCACATGGGCATCCGGCTATAGTATTTTTTCTCAGAAACAGATAAGACAACCATAAAAACTTAAAATTTTGCGTAGGATAAAACATATTAAGCAGCGTATATTTCAGTACTTAACGAACAACAATATTTACATTATAGGAAAGACTAATGAAAAATTAGATTTTTTTTTAATTTCATTTATCGTGCGGGGTATCAATTGTAAAAGCATGTTATAAAGTTTCCAAAACTATGTTCACGCTACATTTTTCAGAAATCATTTGATGGAAAAATCCGAAATTTCGCATAATGATAAGGTCGCTCATATGTGCGTCGGCCTATCCGTTTATCACAGTAGTTTTTCTCAGAAACCGATTGTACTGAAACTTGAAATTTGAGCAAATTGATAAAGCATATATTTTAATAGTTAAAACACAAAAGTTTTTACATGGAAGTTTTGGAAAAGGCAAATGAAGCAACGAATTTTTATTAAATATCATTATATTATGTGGAATACCGTAAAAAAACAAGATATAATGGCTCTAAAACTACATTTTTAGAATTTTTTTCTAAGATACTGTAAGAGACCTACCTATAGATCTCATATTGTTAAAATAGAAATCATGAAAAGAATGCGTTAGTAGAACTTTACATAAAGTTTATTGAAAAATGAAAGCAATAATTCTATATCCCACAATGTCTGAAAAATTCACTACGCACAAAATATTTATATGGTAGAAAATAATATTGATATTTTTATACAGTTAATAGAAATACTACACATCTTTAGATATTTATATCATTATTGAATATATTTGAATTAATTTTGTAGAAATTCATTATTCACAATTAAATGTGAATATTTACACCAAGCAAAGTGTGTAGGAAACCCGTTGTGGTGCAAATTTTAATCGTACTTAACAGGTTTATTTTTAGAATACCATAATCAGCACAATTCAGATCTACAGTCTAATCGTTCTAAACCGAAACACATAAGTAATTGAGACCTGAACGAAGTTTGATGGAATTTAAAGTTTTGTCGGATTATTGGATGTTCGATGAAAAAATGTGTAATGGTATGGCAAATTTTTTAGTAAAATAAATTATGCAATCTAGTTAATTACTATAATAGTGTAATAATTCGGTGCAAAGGGTGCATACGTAAAAAAAGCAACACTATTTGAGTTTTTCATTAGACGCGAAACACGCATTAAACTAAAAAATTAATTTACGTCTTTTACGTCAATATTTACACCATTATCTGTCTTATCTCTCTCTTTTTCTCTCTCGCTATCTCTCCTCCCCCCCCCTTTCCCTCCCCCTCACTCTCTCTATATTTCTTGATCTCTCTCTCTCTTACATGTGGGAAGGGGTAACACGAAAATTTCACATGGTTCGAAAAGTGACGGGTATATATATATATATATATATATATATATATAGTTAATTATAAATAGAATAATAAATCATGAAATTTTATGGGACATATTCCTTGACAGAGTTAAATATACCATAACTAGTTTATATAAGGTACTATCTACACCAAAATATACTGGAAAATTTTGCTTTAATTTTGATGCGTACATCTACAAATCAATGGATGTAAAAAGTTTATAGCAAGATACTGGATGCGTTGCTTTTCTCGGATAATTTTTCTGTTTAATTATTATATGTTGCTATTGGCTACCTTAACTTAAAGCAAGTGCTAAGATAACAAAGAAAGGGTTTGATTTGGTTAAAAATGAGCGTAATTAAATTATACACATCGATTCATAAATTAACTCTCTATTGTTATAAATTCAATTAACGTTATATGTTACGAAATAACTTCACTTTGCCCAAACAATAAAATATAATTTAAAGTTCAATAATTCATTAATCCCAGATAAGTTACCCAGCGGGATCACCGCCGTACATAACATTGGTTTAATTATACACTAATGACTCGATGAATTCCAAAGATCTAAACAAAATGACTCGATACACTCGTAGGTGTTCAAATTAATTCCCAAGAAAGATTGTACGCGTAAAATTAGTTAACTGAAATCTAATAATTAAATCTAAGTCATATGATTAATAATTAAGTGTAGTTCCTTGGATAGAATTATGAGCATTAAATGTCTGCGTATATTAATGATCTTATCGGTTACGAATTCGTAATAACACTATTGGATAATCACTGATATTAGTAAGGAAGATAATCCTATCATGATTCCTTGGAAAAGTTGTAAAATGACATTTTCATTTTTCAGTTAAGAGAAAATAATAATTTTCAGTTTTATTGTGTTTAAAGATTTTTTAAGAGTACAATACCTGTTTTAGGTAGCTTTCTTTCAGAAATCCCTAAAAGAAAGAAAGCCCTGGCTTTCTTTCAGAAATCCCTAGCTTCATGGGTAATTTCTCCAGAAGTGAGTCTAATTCAGTTCGTCAGTTCATCCATTCCCTTTATCCCTTGTTTATCCCTTGTATATTTCCTCTTGTATTATACTCAATTATCTTTCTTTGCAGTTGTGGAGTTTCATATTGTATTCCCTCAACTAAGTATCCACTGTACGATAATTTTCTTCTCCTTGTTACATAAATTAGTCCCACCTAATTCAAGATCGCTTAATTTGTCTTTTTACCTGTCTGTTTCTTTTTCATTAGGAACCACATCTCATAGGATTTGAAAAGTTTTTTTGTGTTAAAGATAAAAAAAACCGATGGAGGTCTCTTGAAATGTAAGTTATTTCTTGCAGTTAACGCCGGTATGTAAAGTATAAAATTTGTATCTTAAAAATTATTAATTGTTAATAAAAATTAAAGGAAATTGTAAAATAAGAATATTTTAAATTAAACCTAAAGAAACGTGAGACATATAAATGAAAGAAAAAACCGAAAAAAGGACAAAGAATTGTTAAGAAAGAATTATGAAGCGTAGTAGTCTCGTCGTATAGACAATACAGGATTAACTTAAAATCTTACGTTGAAATTAGTTAATCTACATTGAGGTATCGGGAGAATTGTCTAGTCTTTGGAACGCATTTTGAAAAGACTTTTTGAAAAAAAATGAGTTATGAATTGAGATATAATGAAGTAGCAGAATGATTAAGAATATTAATTGTAAGAGAGAAAGAGTTTTTAATTGTGAAAAGTGACCGACACTGACGACGTGGTCACAATTTTGAACTCAAAACTAAATCGAATACTTGAGTTTTGAAAAAGCAGTGTTTTGCGAGAATTTTTTCCCGTAGATGTAAATTTCACACATATTTCTAATCCAAAATTGACAGGAGCGTAGTTTGAAAAATATACTTTTTTATCAATGGGAGACGTTTTTTGATTCGTTCTCCAGTGTAATCTTAATTTTTCGTATATGAATGGACTTTTTTATTGACAATATGTTTTTGTCCTTTAAACTTACAAGATTAGATCGGTTGGATGTACAAAAACCATACGTGATAAAATTGTTACGTGTTTTTGTATAAGACTTTGATATTCCCTTTGTTTATTCATAGGTATTATGCCATAAATTGTATTTGTCGCCTGCATATATGATTATTAAACATTGGTATTTGTAACCTGTATATATGATTATTAAACATTGGTATTTGAAGTTTATAAATACTTGAAGCACGCATATCAGCTTGAAGGCAGCTGATTACGGCGCGTGCTTGATTAGAGATATTTGAACCGAGCGTGGACGCAAGTTGTGGAGATAATTCGACAAACATCACTCTAATGACGACTGTAGATAGTCGTTTTATGAAAATGTTGATTAGTGTGAACGCGTTATGAATGTTTTAAGAAAAACAATTTACGATAAACTACGTTTTGAATAAACGAATGAAAATATTTTTAGAGTAACTGTCAATAATATATCTGTACAGATAGATGTTTATGCGGAAATGTATCACATTAATATCTTGTTATTGTGGTAGATATGAGAATATATAATTTTTCTATTTCCGAATATTTACGGCTATAGTTATAAAATTATCAATAAATGATATATTGTTGTATTCTATACATACATACAATTTGTATTTACACACAATCATAAGTAACTTAAAAAGAGAGAAATACTTTTGTTTGGAAAATTTGAGGATGACGAAAAAGCAATTTTAAAACAGAAGACATTTACGTCAACCGAAATCCGTTTCAAATTATATAATTTTTCCTTAAACAAGCAAACCGGAGTCAATTTATCTACTCTGGGTTATCTATTCTTAATTCTATCTCAATATAGTCCACCCTGACACATTGATTCATATTATTGGGTAAAACCAATTTCCTCACTCCGTTTGTCTGTCAGCATGTGTGCGTTTTTTCAATAATTACTGAACGAATTTTATTTCCGTTTTCTTTAATGAATATATTGATTCATGAGAAATTATAAATATTTTATGAAAAATTACCCGATCTGCGATGATGCGAAAGCAGGAGCTATCATTCTTGTATTGAATATATTTGGTGTTAATTTTGTAGAAATTCATTATTCACAATTAAATGAAACTACGTGATGTAGTATTATTTCTACTTTCTTTAAGTTCTTTACTACGACCTAGTTTTTTACCATCACGTAGTTTCATTTAATTGTGGCTTTTATTCTCATTACGTATACTTCCTTTTGCAAATATGTTCTCTTATTCCTTTAAACCCCTACTTATTTTTTTATCAAAAGGTCCTTACGTAATGATCTCATTTCATTTCTTTAAATTTAACATTGATAAAAAAGTAGTTTTTTGTTTGTTACATTGTTTTATTTCAGCTTTCCTAAAGACTAAGTGAAACTAACAATAAATTTATATTCACGTTCTATAATTACTATTTTGCAAATATATTATTTTTATTTATCTTACCTCAATATATACATAATATAATTTTTTTTATTTCGAATTATGCACTCCCCGCGATAGCTATAGAAAAATATATTCTGTTCGATAATTTATTTTCATCGATATTAGTAACAAGCTTTATTTTTCAGATTTTTTTATTTGCAATAAAACGATTGATCTGAAAATACTATTTGTCACTGTTACCGCAATTTATTATATGCACATGAATCGATAAATTTAATTTGTATGAATAATATAATTTTTTTTGTGGAAGTTATTACATTAAATTTATTGGTTAAATTTGGGGCATTAACTAACACTGATAAGTAAATTATAACATAAGTAATTTAAAAATTATGTAACACTCGTTAAATATTTTATGTATGTAGAATCTCTCCGTGGATTTAAATATAAAGTTTAGAGGTTCCTATAAATTATATTACCTAACACTTTTGTTACATATAATGTTATCTATTTTATTTACAATTTATAGAAGTTAGTTTATTTTATGTCGATCACATCGTAAATTTACGTGTTATGGCTTCCGTAAAATTGCTTTCGGAATAAGCTTTCACGAGAGCTGACCGGCTCGACGAGCATACAAAAACATTGAACGCGCGGTCACGAACAAATCACGGCGTCTATCCAGTGGTATCTGTATAGATATATTGATGTAGAAAATACACTAGTAATTTACGTAAATGGATTTCTGAAACTGATTTGTAGATGACATATCACATTTTATTTCGCCTCATTCTAATGTTTCATTAAATTTAACCCAGCTATAAACAATTGTCCCTGCTATAATCCTGCCATAAACAAATTTATTTTCATTGTTTATCTAATTTTCCTAATTTTTATTCATAATAATAGTAGTTTCAACCTTCCACAAGACACGATGCATTTCAATAAATGCTACTTTGATATATTGTACAAGATAGCTCTTGTAGCAACATTCATTATACATTACTGTACTAAAGACATTCAATAAATAAATCAGTGTTTGCCATATTTATATTATATTGTTATAATTTAGCAGACGTGACATTAATTTATTCGTTTATTGCGATATAAGTTTAATAGCGACATTATTGAAAAAATCGTAATTTTCCTTTAACACCGATTACAGTTACTTCTCAAAGAGTTGCTTAATAATTATATATTATTATTAAGCAACTAATAATAAATATATATATATATATATATATATATATATATATATATATATATATATATATATATATATATTGAATTGGGATTATCCTTCAAACAAAAAATTTATTTTTAATTTAACATAGTTAAATAAATACAAGGCCTCTACTAAGCAATCCAAAATATATTTCGCAAAATATAATAAGTGGAATGATAAAATATGCAACGTCCATCAATATTAAGCAGATCCAGACAAATAATATCTATTGAACCGAACAAAGCTCGAATGCAGATACTATGATGGCATTCATCGTAGGCATACCTCGTTGTGCTCTCGCTTGAGTCGGCTATCACGGCGGTGGCGTCACGTTGCGTGTGAATCGTCTCGCGGCGAGCGCGCTGTTCTTAACATTGAACATCGAGACATTGACCCTCCGCGGGTGAGGTCCTCACTTTCGATCTCATTATTGCCGAAACGAAATATATTTTATGTTTTATTATACTAATGGCCTTAATATAAATAAATGTAAATGAATTCAAAGATCTATTAGTTATAAAACATTTAGAATATAATAATGTAATATCATTTGTTAAAATAATTATTTCGTTATGGCTATATCATTGGTCGAATTTGCAAGACATTAAAACACAAAAGTAATTAAGAATATTAAAAATAATGACAAAAAATCAATTAATTTATGTCTTCACCTAATGATGTAAAATTAAACGATGTGGTTTCTGCACCTAGGAACCGGGTCTCTTTATATTGATTCGCCAGTTTCTCCACTAATACTTTTTGTTAGTATTGTGTAGTCGCTGCGTAGTTCTATTTCGATTCTTTAGAATACAGCGCCGTGTAGCAATTTACAGCTTTATTATTAAAATTCAACAATTGCGATGTATCAAGCAATATAAAAAGCCAGAATCGTCTGGAAAAGCCACGTAAAACTCAAGAAAAGCAAAAACAACGGAAAGAATATCGGTCAAGTCAAAATTTGTTATTTTTATTTCTTGTAAATTTTTTTTTAAATACAATATATGATTTATGAAGATAGATTTCCGTTGTTTTGTATTATGATCATACATTTTATTTAATTTTTTGGCCTTTTGTCTTTGTAAAATTGAAAGACAAGACCATCTTTACACCTACGAATCTGGTCTCTCTGTATTAAATCGCCAATTCCTCTAGAAATGTTTTTTTCTTTGTATTGCGAAGTCGCTACGTACCAATCCTTAAGGATACTGTGACGCGTTCCATGTGTAGTGTGAAAACTCAATCATTGCGACATACCAAGTAATACAAAATATTACCTAGGCATATTATACCGTCTAGTTCACTAACTTTAGGGATTGAGTTTAATGCTGGGTTTAACTTTCTTTAAAGTTGTGTATAAGAGGAAGCTAGTAGTTTAATTCGAATCACCTTCAAATACAGAAGTTGATTACATTGTCTTCTAAGCATTTATCTACATCTACAAAAATGTAAATTTATAGAAACAGGTATATTATTCTTATTTATAATCATGGTGAAAGTAGATGTATCTGATCTGTTCGTAACCCACAAACATATGGATGGTGACTTCGTTTATAACGCGATAATGTTAAAAGTTGCCATAAGTGCAAGAGTGATCACTCTTGGCGGAAGAATGGCGTATTAATTAAAATAATGACGTTGGATCCACGATGAATGCATCTTCTTTCGTTATAACCGGTTGTGTCGTATGAAAGTGAATCTTTTAAAGGAATGCGGTATACTATAAGGAAATTGTGGACACCTATAATAATAAATTACATCAGTATGGGTGTAAAAGATTCGGCAGAATATATTCAAACTATATATTCGAAAAAAGTTAAAATATAACCTAAAATATAGTTAAACAATATATATTTGTCAGTAAAGCTAGCAGGTGTTTAAGGTTGGATAATACGAAAATAATGGTACACTTACATAAACGTAATAAAAGTAACAAGCCTTCAATTTTTTTACCGTAATCGCTAATCAGGCAAATGAGAAATAGCGCATTATTTATATTCAAAATATCTTTCACAACAGTTTGTAAATTATGTTTGACGGCACTCTGAGTCATTAAGATGAACTGAAATGCAAATTGTGTCTTTTCTACAAAGATGTTAAATAATTATCATTAAAAATCGCTCGAGTTGTCTGAAAAAGCCACATAAAATTAAAAAAGGACGGAAAATATGTTCACTGACACAAAAATGGAAAGAAAGTTACAATCAGGCAAAAATTTATCCTTATTGAGTTTGGCAAAGACAACCAACTTGAATAGTTAACAGTTCAAATGAAAACGTAGTAACATACTTAAAAGCTTTTATCTGAAATATCCGAAAGTAGAAAATAAAAAAGCTTATAGTGATATTCAACATTATTATTATCCAACTTAGGTTAGTTGGATAATAATAATTACAATGCTATCATGCACGTAGGGGTCTTATTCAAGAAATCGAAGGTTCTATCGTTTTGTGACTAAGCTCCCGTCTGAGGAAAGTCCACTTATGTAAGATGAAAGTTGGATATACAAACAGGAATACATATTCTAAGTGAAATTAAATCATGTATATTTAAACGGGATATTATACTTGTAGTTTTAAATATTATATTTTTAGTTTTAAATTATTATAATATACTCGTAATTTTTAATTTGTGGTATAAATGTTATGTCTATTCATGTACGGTGTTTCGCGAGGTGAGTCAATGGAATATGAGTTAAAAGAACGAATCAAAAGATGTGTTGTGATTATCAATCGCAAGTTTATTAGGACACTTATAATTTTTAGTCCATTTCCATAATTTCATTCTACGGCCAAATTCGTTATAACTATGGAGTTGTTTAATGGATATTCGATGTTCGTATTGGTGCCTCATCACCGGACATATATACTTAATCAATAAAAGAGCAGGTAGAGATGAGTGACTCTGGAAATGAATAAGACACTGCAATAAACATCAGCTTGTAAATACATATTTCTTTCCGAGTATTGAAAATAATTTTTTGAATCCACCGATATACGTACCTATGTGACTCCCTGCCGTATACTCACATACCAAGTTACAATCACAATTTTTTTTGAAATTAAAATTATTATCCTAAATGAAACTACAAACTTTTTCGTACTAATTTATTTAAATGTATTAGATTATTTTTTTAAACACCGACTTAATTTACAATTAAAATAAGTATGTTAAATAACTGATACTAAAATAATGAATTACAAATAATGTCTTGAAAAAATTATAGAATCAAAATTAAATGAAACTACGTGATGTAGTATTATTTCTACTATCTTTAATTTCTTTACCACGACCTAGGTTTCGTTGTATTACAACGAAAAAGAAATTAAAGATAGTAGAAATAATACTACATCACGTAGTTTCATTTAATTGTGAATAATGGATTTCTACAAAATTAACGCCAAATATATTCAATATAGAATCAAAAATAACCCACGAAGTCTAATACTCGAACTTCCAAACGCCACGCTAATGGCAACCTTTCTTATACATCCTTCGGCGTCAGAACAGCTAGTCATTTTAGTATGTTCTACGTATTCGTCATCCAATGGAAATATCGAAAAAAAATGTAGGAATGTTTCAAAATTCAGTTAAAATATCCTATGAAATCAATTGCGTTTTAGTCAAACTTAATTTATTAATTATTTGAACACACCAATATTAATAGATATCCTTGATCAATGCAGATTTACTGTCATTTCCGGGACTTATTCCCTATTTCAACCATCTAGCGGCATGTTTTTTTTAATATTTATTACGATTAGTTAATTACCGTGCGTTGAAGGCAGTGAATTTCTTGTGACGTGGATATAATTATTTAACACGTCCATGACAACTATTCAATTATATAAAAAATTATAAGTAATTTTTAATAATTTAATTAGGGTAACACATAATAAAAAAACTTCTCCTTACCATGAAAATAATAAACGATCAATTCCACCATTATATATTATATATTTAGTGCTCAGGAACTGACTTGTTAAAAGCTATTTAAATAAGTAGAAATCCAATCATTTTCCACATACTGGCATCATTGAAACACTAAGTAACCCGACCATCAATACATTATCTCAAACAAATGTAAAAGTTACTCATTTGAGTAATAAACTAGAACATAGGCCATTCATACGAGATAATATGCGCAGGCAAAGCCTGAGAAAGAGCATTATTGTTCTTGCATTGTTACGAACATCGCGCGCCCATGCCCGTAAATTTTACTCGTATCAGCCAGTCAATTGGAGGCTTTGTAGGATCATTCGTGCAGCAGATAGCTCGGAGTGAAAGTGAGGATGGCCGGTCGAAGTTTTGTCGGCGCAAACAAAGAAAGTGTAAGTTTGGTTGGTTCATCGTCACCGGACATATTTATGTCAATAAAGCGAGCAGGTAGAGACGAGAGACGCTGGGAATAAATAAGGTGGTGCAATGAACATCAGTTATTCTCGGGTTGAGCTGTTGATTTGGCTATGTGAATTGCTTAATGGTTGTTTTAATGAATTAAGCTCGTCTCTTACCTTTATTTATCGTTTAACGTCAATCATCTATTGAACTTAAGTTAAATGGCTTCAACTTGTGTAATAAACTTACATAAAACATTGTAAAATTTTAAGATGATATCGACATTCTTGTGACAAATTGAAAAATATAAATGTTTTATTCCTAATTTATTTTATTTACGCTTTTTTCTAATTAACAAAATCTTCGTGACATAAACTGACACCAAGGATTAATAATTATTTATCTTAGTGGTTTGTCGCACCAAAATGTCATTCATGTGAGCTATGCGCTCATATATATATATATATATATATATATATATATATATATATATATATATATATATATGCTTTTATATGTGTGAGCTTTTTATTAAGACTTTAAAAGTAAGTAAAATGGCTTCACGTAATACTTTAATCTAATGAAACCAAAGAATGCATCTTTGCCAATATATTTACGTGTCATTTTTGTTAGTTCATTAGAGTTAGATTTTTGTGTCAATTTCCCTATAATTTCTTTATATCTCTTAATTTTTTCGCCTAAAAAAAATGTTCATATATATTTTTCAAATTATCAGCAGTTTGCTGCAATATTAATTAAAATTCATATTGAATTCATCAGTTATCGTTATATTAATAGGTTGTGTAAACATGCATCGCTAACTCACGAATAACAAACTATTTTTCAAAAATAGTAAATCAATTTTTTTATATAAATTATTAATTAAAACCCTTTTTCAAAACATACATACAAATATATACAAATGTTTTTCTTTTTACAATATGTTGTAATGTTATTTTTAACTTTTCTCGAGAGGTGTTCCTTTGACGACGTAACTAAGTGATTAACTGGTCACAGCGACTACATATTTTTTCCATTTATATTGTTTACTAATTTCGATAGGTAAAAATAACAAACACGCATAATCGACTGTATGACACCTTCCCTATTTATTTTAACTGTATTTTGAAGTACCTTGTTATTTTGATCAAATCGATGTGATAATAGTAAAATAATAGAAGTAAATCTTGACATTTCACTGGCATCACTCTGTTATCTTATTACATTTTAATATTAAAAGCAATAAAACGTTAACGAAGCAAATGTTTCGTAACGTCGAAAGTTTCTAATGCGGTTTGATCACATTCTAGTTACACAAGACAAACTTATCGTGAAAAAATACAAGAGTAATAAAAACACGCACTTACTAGGAGCGATACATTTGATGACATAATATAGAGCAAAGCCAAATCTAAACACTAATTTGTTAAAGCCATATAGTCTTCTGCGAGATAAATCTAAAAGCTAACATTAACTCTTTGCGCTTGCATCTTATCATGTTTACTCGCCGACTAAAAGCATAATTTTAAGCTAGTAAATAATACTTAAGCAAATGGTTTAGAAAAAAAACCTTTTAGGTGCCTGATAACATCTCACCGTGCGGCTGCATGTGACACAACTAAATTTCCTACTTTAGTGTTGCATTGTTATCAAGTGTAAACATTATTTACATTAACATAGTCTCATTCATATACGTATTAAGTATGTTATTTTCAGATATACATATCTTGTACGTATTAAGTATTGTATTTTCAGATATACACATCTTGTTAATCGCTTAGACACTTCTCATGATTTTGATATTTTTGTTTGCATTTGAACATTTGATTTATCTAAAACAATGTTTATATATGATAAAATTTCATTTTAAATCAATGTTATTAGAACTACTAAAATTGTGTAGATAACAGGTAAATGAAGTAGCTTTGTTTTATGTATATTTCAAATAATGGGCGTTGCAAAAGAAATATTGCGACAGTTGTGAGATAGTTCTGTACATAGTTTTTGGAACGTAACTCATGAAAAGTTATAGATGATCTTCGTTTACAAGTTGTGATGCGAAAACTAGAAAAGAAGAAAGTAGTATGCTTAGAATAATTACAGGATGACAAAATTGCTGCATACATAACGCAGTAATTTTTCCGCGCTGTAGTTTCGAAAATGATAATTGCATGGAAAAAAGTTTTAACTAAAAGTTTTAGAGAATTAAGTTTTCTATTGTATATGTATTTAGTGTTTTGCATATATAAGGAAAGTTTCACGTTTTTCCGTTTTAGAAAAAGGGAAATTTAATAAGCCTCTACCAACTATTTTTCGAAAATTTTATACGCCCAAATAATGTTCCAAAAAATGTTTGCATTATTTATTTACGTCTCTATTACCAGTTATTAACTTTTAGAATTTCTGGCGTAGTTTAATATTCCGGTATGGCTTTTAAAGCTTTTGAAAAGAATTAGGAGATTTTTAACCGTGTTTCTATATTACCATTTTTTTATAATTTATGCTACAAACTTTTATGTTTTTTTTGTCTTTTTATATAATAGCCATTTTATTTTAGACAATAGTTAAATAGAAATTAAAAATTGGCTGGTAAAAGTATTGGCTGGCTATATTTTAGTAGTTTAATCTCTGTCTATACCACGGATATAGTCATTTTATTCACAAAGAGCTTTTTTTAATTTACACTGAACCGTAATATTTTTGCAGCAGTTATAAACAGCAAATTTGATCATTTGTGTTTTTAAATATCCAAGTGAAAAAGTTTTTCAAAAAACATTTGCAAATTGTCATTGTTGTGATGTGGGAAAAATATATGGCCCAAAATTTTATAAAAAACATCTAAAAAAATATAAAATATTCTGCTATATTACCTAAAACTGCCTACTTTATTTTATTTTCCAAAAAATTCTAATTCTTTGGTCTTTACGTGCGTGCGTCTTTTATCTCTCAAAGACGATCGTCACCAATATATCCAATATGCTTGCAATAAGTATCATTGTGCTATCAATTTTATCCAAGTGTAATACTTGTTATATTAAGAGGAAACCATCTTAGATATATACGACATACGTAAACGATGACAACCGCATTCTGATTGTATATGTATTTAGTGTTTTGCATATATAAGGAAAGTTTCACGTTTTTCCGTTTTAGAAAAAGGGAAATTTAATAAGCCTCTACCAACTATTTTTCGAAAATTTTATACGCCCAAATAATGTTCCAAAAAATGTTTGCATTATTTATTTACGTCTCTATTACCAGTTATTAACTTTTAGAATTTCTGGCGTAGTTTAATATTCCGGTATGGCTTTTAAAGCTTTTGAAAAGAATTAGGAGATTTTTAACCGTGTTTCTATATTACCATTTTTTTATAATTTATGCTACAAACTTTTATGTTTTTTTTGTCTTTTTATATAATAGCCATTTTATTTTAGACAATAGTTAAATAGAAATTAAAAATTGGCTGGTAAAAGTATTGGCTGGCTATATTTTAGTAGTTTAATCTCTGTCTATACCACGGATATAGTCATTTTATTCACAAAGAGCTTTTTTTAATTTACACTGAACCGTAATATTTTTGCAGCAGTTATAAACAGCAAATTTGATCATTTGTGTTTTTAAATATCCAAGTGAAAAAGTTTTTCAAAAAACATTTGCAAATTGTCATTGTTGTGATGTGGGAAAAATATATGGCCCAAAATTTTATAAAAAACATCTAAAAAAATATAAAATATTCTGCTATATTACCTAAAACTGCCTACTTTATTTTATTTTCCAAAAAATTCTAATTCTTTGGTCTTTACGTGCGTGCGTCTTTTATCTCTCAAAGACGATCGTCACCAATATATCCAATATGCTTGCAATAAGTATCATTGTGCTATCAATTTTATCCAAGTGTAATACTTGTTATATTAAGAGGAAACCATCTTAGATATATACGACATACGTAAACGATGACAACCGCATTCTGAGGCCAAAGGTTTGTAAGTGCATCGGTCTCCATTATATGTAAGTAGTATCTCTGAAAATTTTATGTGGCTTTTCTATTTTTTTAATCTTATTTTATCAAAGTGTCGTATAAAAATCTTTTTTATGTAGTAAGTACATTTTATTATTCCAAAAAATTCGGTAAATTTTCGATACCATTGTTATACAATAGATGTCATCACAAGCATGTTTGACTATTCAGCTTGATGTCGAAATAACAGAAATGAAATGCAATCGATTCATTGTATACTTTAGCTTCTATTTTTTTTATATTATTATCCTTTAACAGGAACTATATATTATTTTTACGTTATTTATTTTTTTTAATTTTTTTCACTTATACGTATTGTAATTTTGACAAAAACATTATAACACACTTTCGTTAATCTGTAAATAACACATGATTTTCATTCTATTCGTTACCATTTTTCTTATTAATTTCTTTATGATAATCATTTATTTTTGGTCCATAATTATTTGCATATTTTGTTTAGATAAACAAAAAATCCTACATACGCTGTAAGATTTACTACAAGACTATTTAAAACACTGTGACGGAAGTCAATGTTGAAATAACATGTCATATGACGTCACGTAAATACCCATCAAGCTTTCGAATTTAAAATAAAAACAAAATTATACCTACTATGCCGTCATCAACTCTCGATAGATATTAAAATGCCCGCGGTAAAACTTTGGCCGCTTTACGAAACGTCAAACACGAAAGTGTCAAAACATAAGACGGCGTTTTAATTAAAATAATGCCCGATAATAATTTAACATTCTTTCTTTAATAATATGTTTACCTGGACCCACTGAGTGTTCTGTCTAAGCTTCGTTAAGGTAAAGGCACGTCGCGAGCTTTTCGCTTTTAGGTTTTGCGTCGCTCTAACCCCACGACCTACGAGAAAACGGTTATTTGACATAATTTGAACTTTAGCCAAAACTTTATACCTGTTGACCTAAACTAGAAGGTGTGCTTATTTTGAAACTTATAAAAATATTATTTAGAAAAATCTACTTTAGAGTGCATATTTTCTTAACTGTTTAATAATTTCGTTTAGCGGAAATGCAAAATTATTTTGAACTGTCTGACCAGTGAGTGAATAATTTTATTTAAATTCATATTAATCAAAATTATACAGTACTATTATATTTAATTTGATTACAGTGTGTACAGGAAAATAATTAGTTTCTTTTTTTTATTAGCTTATATCTTTTTTCCAAAAATTGTTTTTTAACACGTTTACAAATTAAATATATTCCTTTCTGTTACAAATAGCAAGAGTATAGTGTTATGTTGATTTTTTCTAATATTTATTATATTTAATAATGTTAAATTATCAGATAAATTTTCTAACAAACGACAATAACCGGCTTCGTGTAGTTTTATAATTTTTTTGACCTACTTATTTTGCTTACAACAACTTTCCCAGAAAAAACCTCTAAGAAAAAAACTAAACTCTTATGGAACCACTTTATTGTCCATCTATTTGTCTGATGAAACCGTTTTTTTTTCATAAACGTCGAAATGTATTAAGCTAAAATTAATATCAATTATTAAAGTCCAGAACCATTTAGTTCTATAAAATATTCCAATCAGTTTCCACATTCCTTACCTTATTATCATTAAATAGTATACTTAAACGAAAAAAGACATTATGGTATTATAAAAATTATATTCGTTCTCACCTTACAAACAATAATTAAAAATTTCACAAGGCACTACACACAAATTACTAAAAACAGAAATATGATTATTGAAAAATATATCAATTGTTTTCAAGCTCCTTTGTAATGAATTCAACGCGTATTTACCCTTAGGAGCCACAGCCCGCAGACCCGGCTGGGAAGTAAAAAAAACTTCATTGTCTTCGCCGACATGTCGATACTAGGAAACATTTCTGAAATTCCTTCACGCGGCCATTATGTTTATTTATTGTTATTAGCTCTCAACAATAACACAGTCTTTACGCATTGACCTGGTCTATTTTTCGTGAGTTCCTTTAGTTCTGGTCCTTTTACTCTTGCTGTAGCGGGATTTCAACACCCTGTTTAAAACACTAGTTCGTAGTATTTTTTTTTAATTTAATAAAATTGTGTGACCGTATTTTATTTATTTATGGCAACGAAAAGTGAATCGATTATTATACGGAAAAAAAAATTTAATAATAAACCAAAATAATTCCACTAATTGGTTATATAATTACAAAAAATTATGGCAAACACATAAACAAAGTATCCATTTATAAATGTGTTTCTCCTATCTACAATATTCGAAAATATTAAGTTTGGAGCATTTGCTCTTAAATTTCACTATCCTGAAAAATTATTTAAAAAATCTATAAACATAAATGTTATAGCAACATCATTAAACTTATTTTATTGTAAATAATATAGAACAAAAAAATCAGAATCTTTCACGTAAACCCAAAAACATATTTATCAGTTTGAAATTAAAAAGTCTAAATAAGCTCAGTCTTTGAAAACCATAAAAACTTCCCAGCAAATACCATTTAATTAATTTTCCTTTGTTTTATTACATTAATTAATATTAAAAAGAAACGTACCTTTTTGAACACCACGCTTTTCCGGGCCATATTTTTACAGTTCATTACACAGTAATTATTTACACAAATAAATCTCATAATCTTATTATTAACAACTTTGGCACCGACTTTCATCTTTAATATACATCTTCAGCCCTCATAAATCATTCGTTATTTGGACTACATAATTCGAAAACACCGCTTCATAACATTTGTATATAAATATGGAAAACACTTTACATAAATATCCAAACTTTAGTCTTGCATCACTGGTTTAGTTATCTATAACCACCTTAAACTTTAACACTTGTTGTTCTGTGTAAATATTACAAATTAAAAATAATAAATTTGTAAATTATAATAAAAAATAAATGCGCTCGACCGGCGCGGCGCTATAACTTGAATGATTCGATACTTTACTAAGTCAAGTAAAACGGACGTCTCCGTGTAAAACGATCAGAAAAAACTTCAATATAGTAATTCCCACGCGATTAAAGTTGCACAATGAAATTGGTACGTGGTAGAGTCGTGTAGAAAATGGCGACAAAAAGCGTTGGGAGAGAGGCGCGGTGCTGTCGCGGCGGCCGTCGGAGGCGGTATAAGCGAGGAGGGTCGAACGCTTACACTTTATACCTGGTGACCTAGTTAGGGCGGTTGCTTCTCCCCCTAACGCATCGCGCGGAGCTCTAGTAAGGGTGGAGCGGAATGTACCGGACATTCCGCCTGTGATTGAAATGATCCATCTATTATGATTCATCTTCGAGATATATGCAATCAAGTGTTTAATAAATGATATACTAAAATATCGATATAGCTGAGAGTGTCTCATATATTTTATTTATAATAGATTTGCGTTCTGTATGTATACGACTTTTTACGATTTTTGTCAGAATAATTTAACACACATCGTTCATTTTATTAAAATAATACGAATAAAAATTTATATGATGACAGACTTCGACTGAATTAATTTTTAAGTTATAATAAGCAATAGGAAAGAGTACATAAGTTTTTCTGCATCTTTATGCGTCTAATACATGCACCGTTTAAATGATCTACAAATGATAGTACTATGAAAAGGTGAGAGAAAAATACAATTATATGAAAATACTGGTCAAGCTATTGAATTAATATCGATAATTGTAAAAAAATATTTACCATAATTTTGAAATGAGTACTCGATGTATTTATCGACACATTTCCTATTCGAATTTTTAAATTAAGAAACGTGTACATATTATTAAATAGTGCAAGTAGCTCTGATACTGATGAAGAAGTAGAGCTCTGATTTAAGAAGTACTTTAGAAATATTGATAAATGTGGTGGAAGAGAGCATGAAAAGCCACACTTGGTTTCAAAGGTAAATTTTTAAAGCATATTTTGCATATGGAGCATTTGATGCGCGTGAGATCGCAAAATTTTCGATATAAAAGGACGAGGAATTAATGCAATTTTTAAACCTCAATTACTACGATGATAATAGTTTAGGTTTCTATTAGCCAGTTTATTGTTCTGATGTAAGGTAGTGTGTAAATCGGTTCAAGTAGGATCACGGAAATAGGTGACGAAACTAACAAAGTGGGAGTGGGGATAGCGTGCTACGCTACATTCAAATATTAATGCCTAAATTTTTCAAGCGGTGTGTAAATATTAATATGTAATATGCCTATCCTTACACACCTCGTGTTAGGTAAACAGTGCATCCAGTATCCTGTTCGGAGAAATTATGAAGTTACGTTTTCTATGGGCTGAGTTTTTCATTTTGATGTTTAACATAAAAATAAATATTATTTGTAAATATAACATAACAAAGAAAAAAATATCTTTTAATTCACGTTACCCATGTAATAATGTTTGTGGGAGAAATAAGTTTAATAAAAATTCTTTCACATTATTTTAACTAATACATTTTCAGTTACATTACTGTATGTGAAGATATATGTATATATCTTATGACAAATATGATGAATACATTATATTCAAAAGTTTATTTGATTTATGGTAGAGCGCGAAGTGTGTCCTGGTATAAGCCAGTTCGCCATAAAAGGAAAAAAAATTGTTGAAGGATGACTTCTCTTAATAATAATTATATAAAATCTCAGAAAATGTTGAGTTTATACATTAAATAATGTTGGAAATTTAATATTATTTTGTTAACTCGATAAACAAAAGAATATTAAATCTTTTACCTAGCAAAACTCTTATAGGAATGAGCAAAATGGAATCTTCCCTAATAACACTGCGAACCACTTAAGTAATACTCTAGCCTCAACTAACTCAGTTAACAAAAGAACACTTAATCTTTTATCTCACAACATTCGTACTAGAATGGAATAAATAGAATCTTCGTTAACGACATTCGGGACAGTCGAGTAACTCCCTAGCCTCAAAAAGTCAATGAACAAAAGAAAATTTAATCTTTTATCTCGACAATCGGAAACGGGAAAAATAGAATATTTGATAATGACACTGCGAGGTACTCAAATAACACTCTATCCTCAAACAACTCAATAAACAAGACAAAATATGTAATCTCGCCAAATTCTTATGCAAACGGGTAAAAATGGTATCTTCGTTAAAGAAACTGCGGGGCACTCAAATAATAATCTAGCCTCAATCAACTCAATGGACAAAAGAATACCTAATCTTTTATCTCGCAAAATCCATGCGAGAAAGAAAAAAATTGTATTTTTTCTACAGACACTGCGGGGTACTCAAATAACACTCTATCCTCAAAACAAAATATTTTATCTCGCCAAATTCTCACGCGAATGTAAAAAATGGTATTTTCGCTAGAAACAATACGGGGCATTCAAATAACACTTTAGACTCAATCAACTCAATGGGCAAAAAATACTTAATCTTTTATCCCGCTAAATCCTTACGAGAAAGGGAAAAATTGTATTTTTCTAAAGACACTGTGGGATACTCAAATAACACTCTAGTCTCAACCAACTCAAAGAACAAAAGAAAACTTAATCTTTTACCTGGCCAAATTGTTAGGAGAATGAAAAATACGGGATCTTCGTTAAAGGCTCCGCAGGGTAGTCAAGTGGCACTCTAGTCTCAAACAACTCAGTAAACAAAAGAAAACTTAATATTTTATTTTATCAAATTCTTACGAAAACGGAAAAAAATGGAGTCTTTGCTAATGACACTACGGGGTAGTCAAGTAACACTCTAGCCTCAATCAACTCATTAAAGAAAAAAAAAATTCTATCTTCGCAAATTCTTACGGGAAAAATGGGATCTTCGCTAAGGACACTGCGAGGCACTTAAGGTACATCTAGCTTCAACCAACTTAAAAAATGAGAGAATATTTAATCTTTTATCTCGCTAATTACTTTAAAAAAAAATTGAATTTTCACTAAAGAGGTTACTGGACACTCAAGTAACACTCTAGCCGCAACAAAATCAAGAAACAAAATTATACATAATCTTTTATCTTGCGAAATTCTCTTGCAAACGGAAAAAGTAGGATCTCTGCTAAAGACAATGTGGGGCATCAAGTAGCACTTTAACTTCTACTAACTCAATAAACAAAAGAATACTTATCCTTTGTCTCGCTAATTCTTGGGACGAAGAAAATAGGATCTTCGCCGAAGAGATTATTGGGCACTCATGTAACACTATAACCTCAGCCAAATCAAGAACCAAAAGAATACCTAATCTTTTATCTCATAATATTTTTACAAAAATGGAACTTAGCTTCAAGCAACTAAATATAGACAATTATCTTTTATCTCACGAAATTCTTACAGGAATGGGAAAAGTGGGATCTTCTCCGAAAATGGGATTGTCGACATACGGAATATATTCTGATAATGTAGAACGAACAAAGGAAGCTGAAGAAAAAAAGTCATTTAACTCAGGGTTTATTCCCATTAGAGACGATGTCGTAGAAGTACGACCGCTCTTCTTTCTTATTCTATATTCTGTGTGATGTCGGTTGGACAATGTGGTCAATTCTAAAATCAATTGCCCGATCCGTTTGATTTGATGTGGTGAATGCTACGTTGACAATTTATACATTTTTGGATTGGAGACAATTTTGTTCCCGATCGCTACGTTATTTAATATGTTACCTTTATTTACAAATGCATTTATAAGTCTTCAATCCTGAATAGGAAGTGGCTGTCTTGTTACTTGTTTTTTTAGTTCAGTTCAATATTGCAAAATTAATTATAGTATTTTATATAATTTCCTATCCAATCTGAACCAACTAACAGTTCTTTATATTTGATATTTTTACTTTGTTTGCTTATTTTATTAAGAAGCCTCCATTTCCCTGTCCACTTATTCAAGCTTTGGATCGAGAGCTTTATGTCACTTAATTTGTGAATTATTAAAAAAAACTTTATCCAATTTTAGGGACATTATTTTGTTATGTGCCTTTATCTAGTTACTATTTTTCCAATTAGCGATCTACAATGAAAATACAAGAGAAATTGGCCCATTTAATTTTTTTTATTGGCAAATTATAATATAAATAGATAGAGTTTCATGATTCATAATTATATTCTCTAAAAACTAGGTGATGATCAAATATTAATTTTTTTTCAAAAATATCATTAACCTGTCTCTTAAACGTAATTAGATTACATGAATCCATACTTCATAACTTTCCTTTTATTAATGATACCTATTTCATTGCATGTGTACACCGAGTACACTGCTTGTATATGCCCGTCACCGCTTTCTTCCAGTTTTTGCCTCATCTGAATTAGCAAGAAACAATGGATGCTCATAAAACATTAAAGGAACGGCTTTATTTGTTAAGCATACGGAGCTTTTTTAGATTTAAAGTTAATAGTAAACAAAATAATATTTAATCTTTTATCTATAGAGCCTTTAATTTTTTCAAGGAAAGCTTGTATGATATGGTAGTAAGTAAGTCATAAATTCTATTTTTAAAACAGAGTAATTGTTACTAATTTTGCAGCTTGTATACTATTACGCATTGGTACCGAATCGAAATTCTCTTTTTTTAAATTTAGAAATAAAATATTACGTATTTACATTTTATTTCCATATTGAGTATTTTTAAATTAATTCAGATGTAATAATCATCTTTATTCTGTTTTGTTTTTCATTTAAGAGGAGGGGAGGGAGAGACAGACGGAGAGAATGAGATTTTCTATCAATTGAATTTTCTCGGCTTTATTACGCGATTCACTGAATAGTCATAATATATAAACAAGTTCCAAGTCTAGTGAAAATAAGAGGTACGCAACCTTTTTCAGTTTTCCGTAATCTAACACGGATCCTTTCTGTAATTCTGTAGTGTCTACATTTGAGATCTTCAAATGTAGAAATTACAGAACGGATGGCATTTTGCAAGTACGTGTTGCAGATAAAGATCTCAATTCAAATGTGGCAAACATTTTCTTTTCATTTTTAAAGTACTTCCTTTATTAAAAATGGGATGAAACAAACATTTTTAACATACTCCATGGGGTACTGCAAGAAAGGTTTTTTAAAATGAAGTTTAGGTCTCATTTATCACTTTTTATTTTTTAGCCCCGATTACGAAATATAAATTTTCAAAATCGTCTACAACGTGTATTCCCCCCTCCCCTTCCGTTTCGGAGTAATAGTGTGCACAAAAATGTAAAAAAACTCCAAAAATAGGTTTTGAAGAGAAAGCTCTCTTCAATGATATTATTTCGAGTAATAAAAAACTTGCGTATATAGAAATAACGCAGATGGAAATTACTGGATGATTGAACTTGCCAGTGTAATTAGAATAAATTAATATGAATTATTACATTAAATTTTGTATTTTTTCTTTAAAAAAACTACAAAGACGAATCGCAATAGCAAGTCGAACTATTGCAGTATTGGAGTCCTTATTCATCTATCATAGACATTTATGGCATGTATAAACACGACTTAAAAATTTATAAAATATATTTACTTTAATATATTGTGACATTATTAAGCAAACGTAATTTATACATGGTCCGACGCACACTTGACCACTTTTTTTAGATATACACGTTTTTTTCCCTCCCACTCTTTAGTTCATTCTGTTTTCCTTATTCAGAAGAATGCAGAGTAATACAGATTTTTGTATAGCCAGTGGTTGCTCTTAGTTGTTAAATTCAATGGGATTTCATTTCGCTGTGTTCATAAACCGTATTATAATTCTTCCCACATACCACTTTGCATATTCAATTTTTATTCGGGAAAATTGGCAAACAGGAAATTTCAGTAAGGTTATTAATTTAAATTTTGCTTTATTACACTATGCTTTAGGATACTTCAATAATATGAATATAACAGTGAAATGAATGCAAAGCATTTTAATTAAGCCTGCTAAGTGTGAATAACAGCACCCTGCACTTACTCACGTGTACATAAAATTTTAATGTACCTAGTATACAACTATTTGTATCGATTCCTTTGAAAAATCTTATACAGTTTATCAAATTATTAATAAAACTTTAAAATACATAACCCTGTAATACAAGGAAACAATAGAAAACAATAAAAAACACAATATTTACACCAACAAATGCAAGCATAACAAAGTAACTGAAATGGCGCTGTCATACGTCAGTGTACTAATCTTCAAATACCAGTAATCCATTATGATATATTTTTCTCGTATACATTGTTTGATGATACATTTTTATTACTAACTTTTTAATATACCTAGATCGATACAAAAAGTTGCATCTTCTTAACATAAGAATTAGTAGAAATATTTATTTCATTAGTAGAAATACAATACATGTCAAATACATTATGCAGCAACAAATGTATGCAATGCTTATTTATTTATGGCATTGAGAAAGTAATTTATGGCAGCTCACTGTATATACATATATATATATATATATATATATATATATATATATATATATATATATATATATATATTTATAGACTTTAATGCACATAATTGATGTGCATTGGTGCTACGAGTGCAATCTCTTACAGCCATCGAGAACATCAGTCCAGCCCCGCTAGACGGGCGGCCGGAAATCGAATCTGGGACCCCGCGGGTGGCCGTGTCCTCAAAGACTTTACGCCTGTGATCTACCCAAAACACCACATCAAAGACATACATGTTGCTTAGCATTTCTTCCATTGGTGTAAAATATTTTGATTTTATTAGGCGTAATTTTTTTTGTTACTTTATATTAAGCTCTTCTTGTCACTTTCGCTTAAATTCAGAATATGATAACCATTAAATCCAAATTACAGCTTCCAACGTAATGTTGTTTTTGGGATTGACGTGATAGCAAAACTGGTCTAAAAATGACCACTTGACCTTTCTCCATTAATTCGATTAGAATTTGCAAGTCTGTTACAGATAGACATGCGGGTAGATAGACGATGTTGTCACAACTAAAGGCTTTCGTTCGAACTCTTCGGGGAAAACCCCAAAAGGGAGAGAAAATTCTTTACACAATAAATAGTTCTAAGAATAAGTATGTGCTCGCGTACTACATAGAAGTAAAACGAAACATTTGAAATATTTGTTCAGAACAAAATGGATTTGCATAAAGCGTTGAGTGCATTAAAACTGCATTGTTTGGTTACAACAACGGCGGGATGCAAGTGAAATTAACGACGGGTGCGTGCGTCGACCCGGCAGGTGCGTGTCTCGTACAGCCGGTGGAAATATTGATTTCTTTTTTGAAAATTATTAATTTTTTTTCATTTCTAATGATTTATGATCCGAATTATATAAGCTTAATTAAAAAATGCCCAAAAGGCCGTAATTTAAAAGCGCTAAGTCTTTTAAAGCTTTGTTCGAATATTAATAAGTAAATAATGGTTTTCCCAAGCTACAAATTTCCAATATGTATTCGTCGGTTGTAATTTTCAAGAAAATTGTTTATCTAAAATATATAAAGAATGATCAATGTATGCAGCAAATGAAAGCTCAGTTCAATAGGAAAAATTTTGGTGAATATATCCGGTAGATAGATTAAAGATCAATTTTTTTTCGATTATCGTTACAAATACTTGAAGAAAACCATCTTATAGATTCATATAATACAAAAAAATTATGTTGGAACTAATTTTATATTTAAAGTTGCCCCTAATGTGATACAGTTCACCAGGTTTTTTAGGCCACTAATATTGTAATTGCGAAAGTTTTACTAATAATTTTACCATCAAACGACGATCTCTATTAACATAGGCTATATATTAATCGCGATTTCGCACACGTGGAATATTAAAATAACGTAAAGTATGTTTAGATGTTTGCCATGCAATCACACCTAAAGAGCACGACAGATTTTCATAAAAGTTTGCATCGACATAGTTCGTGTTTCAAACTAACATATCGGTCTCTGAGAAATAACATTGTTCCTGTAGGTTGAAATAAGTTGTCTTTATTTAGTAATAAAAATGTCTTTATTTCTTTATTCATCGTACTTATTGAAAGCTTAGACCTAACTTAGGTCTAAGCTACAGTGGCGGACTTATTGATAAAAAGCTTACGGTAACTAAGTTTACAGTGGCGGACTTATTGATCTTATAGGCAAGTGTATTAAATTGAGAGAGAAAGATTAGTACAGTGGTAGAGTGTAAATGATTTATGAATGCTAATTAATGATACTTTCAAAATAAATTTACATGGTATTAAACATACAAAATTAATATAAGGTTAAGTAAAATGAAAGTAAACCGACAAGTTTGGGGTTGGGACGGGATAACGGTTAATTAGGTTTTTCGATCTGCCATTTATGATAGTAATGTAGTTTAATTTAGTAGTGCAACATGTCAATAGATGGCGTTACGTGTACACATAAAGTATTTAGCTTTATTCATATATAGATGTAGCGATAGTGTCATTGTGTCAATCGAAAATCCTCGCGAACGATGCCGATACCAAAAAGTTGGTAATGTATATTTTTAAGCTACATTACATCGGGGGCAGATCTAAACATAAAGTGAGACCAAAACAGCCTTTATATTATTAAATGAGTTTGCAAGGCAGCTGTCTTCAAGTATTTTATCGTGACAATAAAAAAAAAATTTAGGTCACCCTAATTGTCAAAATTCAGCCCTATGTCGTATCTATTCACTTTACTTAACATATACATGTCAACGCACGACAATAAGGCTGGTCTTAAAGTTTCTTTTAAAAGTTTATATGCAGTATCGCACTGGTTTTATCTTAACCTTTGTTGTTCGTTAAAGTACCACTATTTTTTGTTGGACTTGAGAAAAAAGAATAGCATCATATAATTTTACGAGAAGAAAGGAAAAGACAGCTATTTGATCGACGATGACATTTCTGTACTTAATTTATGGATGAGACGCCTTTTTATAGGTTATTTTGTTTTGTTGCGTATCAAGTAATATTTATTCGTCGTATCGCTTTCAACATCGGTCTCAAATTGTCAATCATCAATTTTCATAATATATTTAAATATTTAAATAGCCTATAAAGTCAGCCGTAACGTCCATTGTTTTACGTAAAGTGAAACAAGGCGTGATTTTAACGTGCATAGCTCTCAAAATACAGATTTTACAATAATACAACATGCGGACGTCTCAATTAGTATTTCTTTAAAGAGCTTCATTCTATTATTTTTCTCTCAGTGTGAAAACGTGCGAATTTTCATATAAGAGGTACTCAACATTTTAAAGTATAAAAAAATAAGAATGCCTTTAGATTATGTATATACAAAAATTCGCAAATATAAACTACCTTGTACTCGTTTAATTAAATTTTTTCTTAGCACTAGATGACACACACACACGTGCACATGAATACGTGCGAATTTGCATATATTAGGTACTCAACATTGTAAATTTAAAAAACATAAGAATGTCTTTAGATTATGTATATGCAAAAACTCACAAATATAAACTAGTTTGTACTCGTTTAATTAAATTTTTTCTTAGCACTAGATGACACACACACATGTGGACATGAATACGTACGAATTTTCATATATTAGGTACTCAACATGGTAAATTTAAAAAAAATAAGAATGTCTTTAGATTATGTATATCCAAAAACTCACAAATATAAACTAGTTTGTATTCATTAAATTATTTTTTTTCTTAGCCTAGACGACACACACACGTGCACATGAATACGTGCGCATTTTCATATATGAGATACTCAACATGGTAAATTAAAAAAAAATAAGAATGTCTTTAGATTATGTATATCCAAAAATTCACAAATATAAACTAGCTTGTACTCATTTAATGAATATTTTTCTTAGCACTAGACGACACACATACGTGCACATAAATATGCACAGGTATACACACACTCACACACGAGTGAATGTGCGCACGCGCGCAAGGCGCATAACTTACATTTTCTAATGTTTGTACTAGGACTAGGGAAATAGGAAATATCTGAAAATATCGAAATTTATTCAGCATAAAAATATTAGGATTTTTTTCAGAAACTGATAATTTAGGGAATTTATAATTTCGCACTAAAAAGTTGAGTAAAATTGTTTAAAATACTCGAAGTAAACAACGCTCGGATGCTCTCATGTCAAAACGGATGGAGGAAGTACGTAGGCTGAAGATGCACTGAGGAGAGCTTTGACTACTGCTTATAAAATGTTGACGAATACTATTTCTAGTTATTTCTCTCAGCTTAATACAAAGATTAAAATCCTACTTCATGAAAAAGGAAGTGATCCAACTAAATATTGTTACAAGCTTATAACTAACTTCTAACAATTCTACAAACTAGTGTACAAGCGGAAGTAACATTTTCGTATGCAGGATATATCTGATCCTTTCAATATTTAGCTACTTATTTCAAAGAAAAAACGCTGTAAAACGCCAGACGACATAAAGGTTGTGTATATTCCAGGTAGACATAATAAATTTAAGATATTTTACATTTTATGTATTGTTGTTAAAGATCTTGAAAATATTTTGACTACATTTTCATCAAAAGTGTCAAGCGTTATTTGTTTGCTATGTATTTTGTCTCTGATGTTTACTTATGTTAAAGTTAATTGACTGATTGATAAGGTTGTTCTTTTAGACAAAGCAAAATATGAATATTACTTTGTTTTCTTACAAGCGCTCTGAAATGTTTCTTTTTAGAATTCTATTATATTCGTTTCATTTTCTTTAAAATTTGTTTTTGAATAAGTGCCGTTATAATAATAAAAGGCACTTTATCTCGTGAAAGTATGTTAGCTACGTACGGTTTTATTTTTTAAATTTTGATTACTCAGTAATTTTTGATTTCAGAATACCACTGAGGTTTGGATGTATTATCAATTATAACAAATAAAAAAATTGCACGTGTCAGTTCCGACGCGCGACTAGAGTTTACTCCTTAAGCACGATTGTCTTGGAATGTATAAAATAGGTAGCACTGTATATAAATATAAAAAAAGAAATTATTTTCGACTTTCATTTTCCAAGCGTTTTTTTCCTTCTTCACGTTTCCTCCGTCATTGCGTTTAGTTTTCAATTACATCTTTGTATCATCTTTGCCCAATATCTGCACCAATAGCCTTTTCCCTGTTTTCGTGTAGTTTATTTTGCTTGTGTTCATTTTATTACTTTGTTGTTAAACGCAATCCTTTCAGCCAAAAAGAAACGAAGGTTACAACGTTAGTATATGATCTGTGCTTATAACTGTTAATTAATAATTCTATATGTCAAGATGTGCCTGAAGTTAGCTAACGATGGATGCGCTGTACGTACTGGGTAGGCGAAATTATTGAATAAAAACGTAAATATCCGATCGACTAATCTTTGATTTTCCAAAATAGGTTTTTTAATATTAGTTTAATATGCCTCTATTTAACCGTCCGAGACATAATATGAGAACTCATTTTAACCTAGACTTACATAACCGCAATTTAATCTGGTTTTATGTTTTGTCCATTAATACGAACCTATGTATGTCAAACACCGTCACTTCGATTACGACATAAGAAAATACCAAATAAACATATCGATGTCTCACTCTAAAGATGCGTGGAAATGTTGCGCGGAGAGGCCGCCTAACGTTTACATTTTCTCTAACGCTCTGAACTTCGTACGCTCTGAACTTCTGATTTTACTCCTCATAAAACTGCATACCGGGCGCTATATAATTATATGTCTTCACAGTTTCATTAACTGTATAGAGTTTCAATACAACAGAATTATCAAGCGGAGCTCAGAGCCACCGTTATTACCACAACGAGTGTACGCTTGTTTGTAAGCACGAGCGCGACGCACCGAGACGAGAAAGTGTTGCCGACTTGCATAAAGTTTATTATTTTTTGTCGCGTTTAGAGAAAAAGGACATGTTTCGCTTTCCTACTTAGCACTATTTCGTATTCCGCTCGCTGTCCCATTATTTACTTAAAATGCGCGGCCGACGAGAACTGAGGAGACAGAATGTCTTAAGCGGTTTTGTAACAGACCACCTCTATGTGTTACAAATACATTTAAACTCGCCTGTGGAGCATTCATAAATCACCATATTTTATTCAGATGGTCATTAAGATACGAAAAATTAGAGATATTTGGCATAAGAAATGAGTAATAGTTTAAAAAATAAAATAAAAATTTCCAATTTTCAAAAAATTAAAGCAGCTTTTTAGCTTTTATCATTTTTAAAATAACTATTAATTACAATGACATGAGAGCATGATAACTCAATCATATTATAATTACGTTACCAATTGTTGTTGGTGTACATGAATGTTTAAAAAAAAAGTTAAATATAAAGTTAAAATCGTTTTTCATTAAAAAGCTTCATGAATATCGTATAAACGTATACACTTTGATATATGATGACATGAAATACAATAAAATAAATTAAATGCAATTAAGGTTTTATAAGCGCATATCTCACCAATTATAAGTTAATAAATATATAAGTTATTTTGGAACCTCTATATAATTTTTAAGACTTATCTAATGATACCCCACACGCGTATGTGCACTGGATTTTCGTCCCTTAGTTACATGTATGGAGTGCCAACATAATATGTTTTTTTCATAATTGCATTATTTCATTGCACAGCGGTTCATAGAAGACACCTACCATTTCATCTACGTAGTGATAGTCTTCGAGTAAAATGACTGTGGCATACGGTGGCTGTGGTGACTGTGGTTTCGTTTATGACAGGGTGAAATTATGAGGGTTTCGTCTTTACCATTTGGCGAATAAAAACCCTAAAAAGTGCATTCAACTTACGTAACAGTTTGTAATTTAATACATTTATGAATTATTTTTAAAGTCACAATTTAATCAATGAACTTAGTATATTCACAATTTTGAGCATTTCGTAGTCAAATAAAGAACCTTTATAAATTCGCCATTTTCATTTGTATTCGTCCTTCTGTCACACCCTCATAGTTTTTGTAGTTTTAGATCTCTTTAGATGAAATTTTGGTAAAAATATGCTTAAGAGGTCTCAATTAATATTTAGCAAATAATTTTTTTCCTATTTTTAAAGGTAATTCTATCTATTAAGGCCTGGAGATGAAAAAAACAATTTTAGGGGTTGTTTAGGATAAGAAGGGTTCCGAAAATAAAGCTTAGGTTTCATTTACCACTTTTAATTTCTTTACGCCGTTTACCAAATGTGTATCAACAACATTGTTTGCAATGTATGCTTCCTCTATCCTTTTCCAACAAGACTATGAAAATTTCTGGAGGAAACCAGAAAATTGATTCGTTATATCACCATGTCCCTCTGTCTTCCTCTATGTATGTCACAGTATATAATTCTTTCAATTTAAGTCCAATCGTAATGAAATTTTGCAGGAACACACAGATTTATTACGACAATACATAAAAATTAATTTTCAATTTCATTTCTTTCTTCGACCTCTTCTAATATTAAAATTTTAGAATTAAAAATATTTTTTCCTTCGAGTGGCGTGTCATGTAAAAAGTATTATAAAATAAAATCTATAATATTATATACTTTTTAATGCGGTGCCCGCTGTGCAATATGGGTCTCAGAATTGTCAAATAGTGTATCATTCCCCTCCCTTCCCCCTCGCCGCGCCCCTCCAACATTTCAATTGTGAATGTAAAAAAATCTTAAAAAAATAATTTAGTAAAGACCACAAACAAAGATTGTTTTGGGTAACTTGCATTAATAAATTAAAGATATATGGACAGTTAAGTTATTTCTTTGAGGACAATGACATTTGCACTGGGAAATATGTTAACATATTGAATATATTTGGCATTAATTTTGTAGAAATTCATTATTCACAATTAAATGAAACTATATGATGTAGTATTATTTCTACTTTCTTTAAGTTCTTTACCACGACCTAGGTTTTGTTGTATTACAACATCTTCAGGTGAGCTATTAGCAAAGATTAACTCTTAGGGACATCCAACAGCATTTATATGTTTCAAAAACAATGGCAGAAATCGGGTTTGTGTGGGTTTTCCCACTGCTTATGTTAGTGAGTTTATTGTAGAGGAGCGGTGTAGGTTTTATTATATTTCCGAGAGTTATACGATACTTTAAATAACTTGGGTAAAACCCTTATTAATAATAAAGAAAAAATAGATAAGCATAAAAGAGTGGTATCTATAAACTTAAATGTAACGACTGTAACAGTGTACACATAGGTCAAACAGGAAGAGATTTTACTACAAGATATAAAGAACACATTGCCAGTTGGCGAAATAATTAACCAGACACATCTCACTTTACTAAACACCTCATTGAAAATAACTATCACCCTCATACTTATAATGCCCCCTATATACTACAAATAAATACAAAAGGCAATAAACTTAATATCCTAGAAACATTAGAAATAAACAGATATAAAAAAGACACCAAGATTAATATATTAAATGAACAACTAAATATAATATCATCACCCATACTTAATATCTTCTAGATATAATATAGTTAGACAACATTGATACTACAGTACTCTTCAAATTGTTTCAGTCCAACTACACATCTAAATATAAATATGTAAAAAAATAAATAATGAAAAAAAATTAATAAATAAATGTATAAATAAAACGGGAGATGTGTAGAATTAGTGGTATAACCTTGTTCTAACTTGCAGATACCCTTGCTTTTGTATAAATATATTACTGAGAATAACTTCCTTTTAATTTTATTACATACACGGGAACATTCGCATTGTGTAACCTCATAGAATAACATCAATTTAATTCATTACCCTCACTAAAATACTTGTATATCGTATAACTCTCGGCAATATAATAAAACCTACACCGCTCCCCTATAATAAACTCACTAACATAAGCAGTAAGAAAACCCACACAAACCCGGCTTCCGCCAATGTTTTTAAAACATATAAATGCTGTTGGATGTTCCTAAGAGTTAATCTTTGCTAATAGTTCACCTGAAGATTTTGTAATACAACGAAACTTAAGTCATGGTAAAGAACTCAAAGAGAGTAGAAATAATACTACACCACGTAGTTTCATTTAATTAGGAGCACTCAATGTGTAAAATTATTAATTTCTGGTTATTTAGTAAAGAATCAAAATAAAATTATTGTATCCCATTACGATTAAGTCACATTACATTTTATTATCAAAAGAGTTCACAATTAATAAAAGTCAAAGTGGGAAACGAAAGTGTAAGTGAAGAAATAAAATGGCCGCCATAGTACAGGACATCCATCTTAATTCGTGCTACCTCATCTAAAATCTGAATAGACCGAAATAATTGATGACTTCTTCTTCTTCCGTGCCTCTTCCCTTTATTTGAGGTCGGCCCTCCTCGTATTCCGGTGCCAAGTTAGACGATCTTGGGTTGTCCCTATATCTAAGTTTGCCCGTGCCAGATTGCTTTGGCAACGGTTGTCCACCACGTGGCCTGTGGTCTTCCTTTACCCTTTTTTGTGTCCGGGATAGCCAGGGTAGTTTTTACGGCGTTACATTCGTCCCGTCTCATCACAAGCCCGTACCAACGCAAATTATTTTCCACCATTTTATCTACTATGGGTGCGATCTTGAAAGATCCTCTAATTTTCTCGTTCCGTACTTTATCAAGTCTTGTGACACCCGCTGCCCATCGTAGCATTTTCATTTCGTTTGTGTGCATTTTTTGTTCATGCTGTTTTTTGACGGCCCAATATCCTGCACCATACATCATAGCTGGTCTTACTGCTCTTTTGTTACGTTTTACTTTTTAGTTGTATTGGCATCATTGGGGCGCAGAGTACACCGGAGAGCATTCTCCATTTTTGCCAGGCAGCATTTACCCTACGGGTAACGTCCGAAATAATTAATAACAATAAATATAAAAAGAGGAAAATTTGAAATGATTATTTTTATACAGCAGGAGATTATGTGAAACAAATTTGATACTAAAATATTACTGTAAGTTCAGTAGAATAACTGAATTATAATGATAGACAAACATGGCAAAGCATCATATTACGTAATCGTTTCTAGCTACACCTCCCTTTTTCACTGAGACAACAATATATTGTCAGATATCGAATTTTTGTTTATTGTCGATTTCCCCCAACATTATAATATGTTTAAGTATCCTCAGAAGAAGGCCAGACTACCTAGACAAGTATCCCCAGAAGAAGGCCAGCCTACCTAGACTAAGTTTATTACACATTATTATAATAAGGATTATTATCTATGATCCCCTATAGATATCGCAAGAAATCTTCTTTGCACGAAAATCTTTTGACCATTTTTTTTGTTATAGCTAGTTACGTCTGTCTACAAGTAATCGAAAATAATCATAAAGTCATCATACTCGTCTACCCTAAGCCATGTCTTTAAATTGATTAATATTTTGAAATTAACTATTGTTTAATTATATACTTGTCCTTGTCTACTTATCTTTAAGTCCTTCATATTTATGTTTTATTTTCGTATATTCCTTCTGTATCAGACCAAGAATTCAATTACTATGCTTTTATTTTAATTTATTAATCGAATGATAGTTTAATTCTTAACAAAATAATTGAGTTGAATTATAAAGACATGTATATACATATATATATATATATATATATATATATATATATATATATATATATACATATAACAATGATTTGTTGACCGTATTAAGGTTATTTATTTATGTGTTCCCTCTACTCAGTTTCAATTAAATTTTGAATAGTTGCCACTGAAAATATTCAATGGTTTTGAGGAAAAACAAAGTATCTCACACACGTACAGTTACGCCATACATCGACGTTCTTATTTACAGTGAATATAATTGAGCTCAAAAACAACTTGTCGTGTAGCGTGACGCAACAACCGAAGCTCTGTCGTTAAGGGCATCCGCTCGAGCGCGACCACTTACTCAATACACTTCTCCTTTTTATTCTACCTCTGTTGAAGCGGAACATTGCAAACAAAACAAAGGTATGCGAAGTTTTAAAATGGGACGACACTTTGACGGATTGGGTCCGCAATACATGGACACACACAATACATAAACAATTCACACAAATTAAATTGATAACTCCATTTTGAAGAGTTGGCTAATTATAAATGTGGGCTAACTATATTTTATAGACAATTGGCCAAATAAAACATCCGGTAGCCACAAAATTAACAGCATAGGCTGATAGCTAAACGGCCCCATTTAATGATCGGAATTACATTCAGCCAGGCGTGTTTAACACAATATATAACAAACGGGTTGGTCAATATCGAGCCACTAGAAAGCAAAAATGTAATTAGGGTGTGCATAAGACAAAAAAAAAGATTAATTTAAAAAATCGTTACATATCTTTTTTAATTTTTACTTTGTTAAAATAATTCTTTTATACAATATGAAAACATAGTAACACATCTTCAAAATTTATGAAATTAAGATAGTTGCTTTCCAAAATATATTTTTCTTATAGAAAATTCAAAATACAAACTTATATAATTTACTTCTTTGTCTTCATAAAATATAATTGCATATATATGTCGTCGCCGTGGTGTGCAGAGTTGATCACACGGCCTTTGACGATGCGGCACCCCACAGAGACCTGGGTTCGATTCTCGGCCTTTCGTCGAACGGGGCTTGACTGGTGTTATGGTTGGCTGTAAGATATTGTTATCGTAGCAATAAGTCCGCCATATGTATCAAGTGGATAAATAAATAAATATATCTGAACACAGGTAGCAATTCTAATAAGATGACGTAATTTTTCTATTAAATATCTTAATTAAACTTACGCAATCTTCTACCATATTTCTTCTAAATATACCATTGCCTTTACGAAATATACATTTTTTTAAAACTGATGGTTATTCTATATTTAAAATCACGTTAAACAATTCTACGTTTTTTTCTGGTCCCTCTAGTGTACTCACGATCTTCCCTAGTGTCTTAAACACTTGGTTATCGTCTTATATTTTCTCTCTACTGTTGATTTGGAGATATTATTGTTACCTGCTGTTACCTGTTGCAGTAGGTATATGCATATTATTGAGCGATTTAAAGTAACTTTAAAAAGCCACTCTGCCCTTGCCTAAAATCTATTATGCATACTAAAGAATATCGCAACTGTATTTACCAAAACCCACAGCTGATGTGGAGACCTTGTGTATTAGATACACATTCATGAGTAATTAAAGTAATTTTAGAAATCCTTCCCTTGGCTAAAATTATTACACACACTTAAAAATATACCACTTTTTTCTTTTATAGTAAACCTGTGTTTTTATGAGTCATGCAATCTTAATGGTTCAAAATACAAAATATTATTCGAATTACAAATTGCCATTCCCTAATTATAGATACCTTTCACATTTTCTTGTTCTTTCCAATGGAACTAGCATGACCAGTTTGCGAATTTTTTAGCTTATTGTAACAACGTTTCTAAATATGTTTCACCTATGACGCTTTTTGCATTCCAATCCTTTTTAACTCAATAATTTTTACAATACACTATTCTTATCAAACATATAATCTTTCTAATATTCAAACTTTAAAATATACCCATTCTTTATGCATAAATATGCGCCCTCTTTTATATACATTTAATACATATGAAATATTATAAAGTTACTATGAAACTAAAATATGTAATAAAATAAAGATGTAATGAACAAAACATATTTTTATCTATAAACTTAATTAGACCATGAATTCACCAACAATTATTAATCCAGATCATGTTTAGGTTTTGTATTGTTATTGTATTTAGAATATTTTTGGTAATTATAATATGAAATGTTTTTGATGTACTGTTGAACGTATCGGTATGATTAAAGCAATGAAAAGTTTAGTTGCAAAATTTCAAAGACAATTTGTAGTGCAAAAATCTTTTCTGAAAACTTTCAGTTTCAAATTATTTTTTTACGTATACTATATCTAACGTTTTGAAACCGATATCACGCTTAATTCGAAGTGCCATAAAAACGTTAATCACGAAAATTTAAATACTTTGAAAACTATATAGATAAATAAACGATATTAAATTCAACAAATTATTAAATAAACCATGTTTTATTAAATTTATAGAACTTTATTGACATTGCGTTGACGTTATTGGCTCCTGAAATTTTAACCCTAGTCTATAAACATGTGTCATTAATTTAAGAAGCTAAATGGAGTTATCCAACTTTCGTAAAGCAAGCGCAACTTTTCGAGTTTTGTTTGTTTTGTCTTTTTGAGTTTTATCAAATTATATATAAAACCCCAATATCTAGCAAAAATTACAACGTACCCGAAATATGCATAATAAAAGTAGAATAATAGGAATCCAAAATAATACGCTAATTATTCACTTACTTTAAAATTTAGCTGTGCGTCACGATGGCAATGTAAACACGTACCCCATATGAGTCATGTCCCGGGAAAATCTTGTCTCATTTTCAAATTTATTTACGACCTTGATCATTTTATTCATTTACTTCTTTTACTATATCTGTTTTATTTTCTTTTTAAAATATTTACTATATCTGTTTTATTTTCTTTATCTGTTTTATTTTCTTTTACTATATCTGTTTTATTTTCTTTTTAAAATCTTTTCTTTTTAAAATTTAGCTGTGCGTCACGATGGCAATGTAAACACGTACCCAATATGAGTCATGTCCCGGGAAAATCTTGTCTCATTTTCAAATTTATTTACGACCTTGATCATTTTATTCATTTACTTCTTTTACTATATCTGTTTTATTTTCTCTGTGATTTCAAATTTAAATTTACCGTCTTTTCAGATACTCTAAAATGGATAAGATAAAAACTTGAGAGGTGTCAGGGGACACCCGGATGAAACGAAGTTCCTTTCGATTAATTAGTGAAGGAATTGTAATAAAATTGTAATAATTATTGTTATTATTTTTTATTATTTATTATGTACAAAAAACCTGTATACACTCAACAAAAATAATCGTCGCGACACCACACTGTTCAATGCGAAATAGAAAGACGAAACGAAAATAATTGGTTCGCTTTCTATGAGAGAGAGAGAGACAGACAGAGACACACGCGCACGCCGCACGGCTTGCAGCGCGCCCGCTAGCAACTATAGCAAAAAGTGTCGTTACAACTTTTGGTCTTAATTTTTTCCGTCTAGCCCCCTTTCGCAACGCGCTATAAGGAACTTCGTTCCAATAAACAGTAAACCGACTAAAATCTATTGTAGTTAGCCACGGATCAGATCCGGCAAATAATACCCTCTTTGTCAATGAACAAACGGCAACGTAAACTTAAAAAGACACTGCTTGTATTCGCAATACCGCTTTAAACGTTTAACGAACAACATTCCTATGGCAAGCCCTGACGATTCTTGTGTGAACAATTGTACGATTTTACCGTATTTGAGAGACTTTGTTTGTTTAGCGTTGAACAGCAGTATCTACTGTCAGTGTACGGAACCTCGTCTAAGCTTTGTCTTGCGTTGTAGTATTACGAAATGTTTTTGTTGTTACATATTTATTAGCCTAAGTAACAAATCTTCTTTTAAAACTGTATTCAAAGCTTACAAGGTGGTGTTCTTTCCCGACTTCTTTTTTTTATTTTTGTCGATCCCATGTCGATCTGATTAAATAACTGTCCTCTAATTATCATTTATATGCTGTTGAAATTCAAATATATTCTCACTGCAATGTCGACCAAATTTCTTCCTTTCCCAATGATATTCCGAAAGTAAACTAAGTATGATTATTCTTGAAAGTAAACTAAGTATGATTATTCTTGAAAGTAAACTAAGTATAAGTATAATTAACAGGGTCACCTGATTAATCCAATCAGATCACAGGCTATAATTATTGGTAGTTAGAAACTTCTGGCAAAATAGGTACAGCTGATTTACGACAGCTGTTCATTATCGGCTATGTTATCCCTTTTACTTCAACTGTAAAAGATCTTAGCCTATTTATTGACCGATTTCTACGTGAGAACATAGCATCCTCAATTAAATGACATTAGCTGTAAAATTTTATTCAAAACACAGGGTGTATATCAAACGGCTTCAAAATCGTCTTCCGCTTCAAACCAAAGCACACATTTGTCAAACTCTACTTCTGCCAATACTTCATTATAGAGACGTGTGTTATTCTAATCTTAAGAATTACTAAGTTCTTAAGAATTACTCAATAAATTGGAACGACTTCATAAACTGCGTATTCGATACTTTTTGACCTAACAAATTGAATATATAGCTGAGCGTTCGCCACGAATTAAATGGTTAAAGATCGCAGCGATCGGTCGCGACCGACGCTACCTTCGTTTTCCATTTTTTAAATATAATACCCTGAATAATCCCGTTATACCTTCATAGATCACATCTTGACTCCAACACCTATCATCCCACGACATTGAATTACGTTCTAAAAATAAGTACGCCCTCCTAACCTGTCAGCGTAAAACTGAATTCTATGGGGAATCTTTCACCGGAATTTCTGGAATCAATTGGACATCAATATACAAAGTGCACCCTCATTATATGTGTTAAAACGTTTTCTGAAATTATATTACTTATCATAATTAGCATATATTACTTATGATAATCAGCATCAAAATCCTTTTTACAACTCATTTTTATATCGTCCCTACACTTAACGTATCGTTTTGTTATACTCACTCAATCTTGTATTAATTCTGTAGATGAGTTTCATATTTGCACTGTGTAAATTAATTATTATATACTATATTTTGTAAATATAATTAATTAGCGTTTATAAATGATTTATGGTCTATCAAAGCTCTTAATTTTCACACTTAGTTCGTTGTAGTTGACTGTAAGAGATTATTCTTGTAGTAATAAGTCGGCCAGTGTAAACTTAATTTTTTAAACTTACAGTAAAGTTTGATACATAACAAATAACATTCAAAAAATAAAAACCTGTATAACATAAAAAAAACTCGCAAAATGCAATACTAAAAAATTTCTAAACACGTCAAATATCACAAATTTTTATATATCTTTAAAGTAAGCTGTGCCATTAATCTCACTAGATATTAATGTTAGATAAGTACATCTGTTGTACTAAATAAGGTTTAAAATTTTATTTCTAAACAATACATTTTCATTTCAGTAAAGGAAAGCGACGGATCCTCAATAGTTAGAAAGACGACTATGATAGTACTTAAATTAACACTCACGAAGTTGAAAACCAAATCAAGGAAGAAAAATTAAACCTTTTTTCGGATAGTTACAAAGACCGAAAGATGTTAATATTATAAATTGACGAAACAATATTTTTCATACAAATTCTCAAATTATTACAATTAAAAAAACTGTCAAGCACGAACTCATCTCGTAGTATGAGTTCGTGCTTGACAGTTTTTTCAATTGTAATAATTCCGTAAACATCTAGGCATTTATAAACATTTAAGGATTATAAACACGTAATATTCCTATCAAACTATTTACAAAATTTTAATTTTTTAGAATGAAAATATGTTGCCCACTATATCTTTCACAGCCGCATATTTAAAAAACATTTTTTTTTGTGTGAAGAACGATTTTCGAATTTTTTTCTTTACTTGTGCTGTAAAAGCTTCTTGCCCAATTTCATGATTCTAGGTCGACGGAAAGATCCCTATTGGTTTTTATTTATTTGCGATTGTCAAAATATGCGGCATTTTTAGTTTTTTTTTTGTTGCGTTATGTTTATTGCTTAGAAGTTTCATTTTTTTACAGTTCGAAGGGGCTGTAGATTTCAGTATTTGATATTAATTTCAACATGATACCTCCACGCGTTCTTCAGAAAAAGAGTCTTGACAGACGATCAACAAAGTGTCCGACAAAGGTCCCTTTTTCTCTTTTCAATTACGTAACCTTAAAAATTAATAAAACGTAAAAAAACAAAAAAATCACTTATATTGCGTGAAAGTATTTGGAATTTGATATTGTCAAATATCAAATTCCAAATACTTTCACGCAAGTGTTTATAAGTAATAAAATAGCTTTTTAAATCGTTTTTTTTTATTGATAATGAGCAGCCTTTATAACTGTTAAATATATTTCTTTTCATGAAATTTTAAATGTACGTGATCCGTTCATGCGCAGAGAGTTAATGCCCTTCGTCTACAAACTAATAAAATGCTTTTAATCCTTCAAGTTTCAGTATTTTCCAGTGCATCTGGGATAATGTATATATAGATAAATAAATATGATTTACACTTAGATGCAATTTTCAAATGCCAGGTGGAAAATCATAAGTTTCATGCGAATAGAAAGAACTGAACAGATTTCAAACATTTTTAAAAATTTTTCTTCTGTAACGGAAACTGAAATTTATAAAAATTCATTTAATATTTTGAACCATTACCGAGAGAACGCGAATTTAATTACCGTTTACGAGCAGAAAAATATTTTCCGTCTTACGTGCGATAGTTCCGGATTTCAAAGTGAAACGGGTTTAAGAAAATCGAATTACTATTCACATTAAAATTAAAACTATAAGTCTCCAAAAGTTCATTACAGGGTGTCCTTAAAGATATCGATTAGTAAAATTAATAAATATTAATTTTTTGGCAAAAATACGTCTTGCTATTGTTAGCTGATTAGGTTTGGATCTTAGCATATCCGTAAAACAAATATGCTCATTGCAGATTATAGGCCTAACAATATGGCCTATAATCTGCAATGTGCACACGTAACATTAGAAAATACATAAAACCCTTACTTGAGAAATCAGTTAAAATACGTATATTGATAAAATACTCGATCATACATAACGTATACTTTGCAGAATTATTGCTATATGACTTTTATACTACATCTATAATTAGCTCTAATGATAGGGCCAATTGAATCGTTAATAACCGGTCATTCAACCATCTGAACTATTAAGCACCACGTACTTCTCCGGTATCAAATTAATTTCTTACATTTAATTATGATATAAACTGAGTGGTTGTGATACGTACAGCTTCCCTCATTTCACTATCACATCTATAAAAATAGAAGTGTCTCCACCTCTGGTATCTCTGTAACTGTAATGAAAAAAAGGAAATTTTAAAAAGGAATTTCTCAATAAATGACGGCATAATCATTATATATAACCCTTTTCAAATTGAAAATGTTGCAAGTAATTATTATAAAAATAACTGAGTATGAACTGCTTTTTTTAAATGTTTTCTACATTGTTTATAATTTCAGTGAGCTAAAGAACTGCAGACTTATAGGCTCGAAATAGCAACAACCTAGAAACGCCACAACTGGCCCATACATGTATAAAATGAAATAAATTCCTTTTGCGTTTCACGTTACATGTTCTTCATCAAATACGAAATATTTCCTGTCATTCTCTGTCGACAAATCTTCAATTGGAATGGGCAGACAGGTTGCATTTCGATGCAAATAATCAACAACAGAAAGCCTACCGATGATCTCACGAAGCCCGTGTGCAAATAATGAGTAAGTAGGAAGTGTTTTTACATAATTCCTTCGCGTCGATCGAAGTTCGTTTGACAAGCGCGTCACGCACTAGCGCATATGTAGTTCGGATGTAAGCAGAATTGCAAACGAGTAAACTTTCAAGAGCATCAAATATGGGCGGCCGCACACGCGGCGTTGCATAAGATGTCTGTCGATTGCGAAGAGCAATCTAAGGATGCAGTTACAGTATATTTTAATGATTACATCAACAGTGGCGAAAGGATCCTGGAGTCGGCCTCATTCGAGACCACAAGATGTCGTGTGTATTCAAAACACATTAAATCGATTTTTATTGCCATCTTTGAACAATAATGCAACCAACCACAAGAACTCTTCATATTTTCTACATTTCCCAGAGAAACAATTGTTATTTTTGGGACATTTCACTTTCTTAATATCCTGACACATCTTTGAACCTTGTCTGACGTGGTATGTATCTGACGTGGCATACATATTCTCATATGTTTCAAATTAGATACAAGTTTAGTATTGACCGTACATTAAGATGTTTTCTTCTCAACTAATGAAGTATCGATGTAACCTATGATTTATTAAAATTACATCAATAATATTTATGTATTATATATCATAATGTTGATATATATCAACATACAGTTATATATCATAATGTTGATAAATATCAACATACAGTTAACCTTTTATGATCACGTCACTAAAATATCTAGCTCATCCTTCCGTACTCTCAGCTTTATCTACGACCTCCTCACATTACCCTCTATTTGCCTTCTATCTAAAACACTATTTCGCAAAAAGATGGAGTCATCGTGCATTATATGGAATTCTCTAAAAGATAAGTACTGCCTGTATAATATTACTATATAATGGAAGTATATAGAAATAATACTTCTATTGTTTCTTCTTAGTTTTTGATGTGGTAACTTTCCATTATCTCTAATTAAGAAGAAATGTAAAACTACACATGTCTATTTTTAAAGTGCCGCATGGAAAACAATTATGTTCCCTTACAAATGAATACATGATATCTCTTTAGTACAAATTACTAGTCTTATCTCCGTCCCGAAACTATTTATATCAAGACCATACAGTGTTATGGATCACGTAAACTATTCAAATGGCATATATTTTTAGTGAATGAAATATGTTCAATATTCAGTGTATTAAGTGTTTGTAATTCTGTTAGATATTTTTAATTATTTTTTGTTTTCTTTATTCTAAGTTTCATAAAAATTATTTTTAAAGACTATATATTATTATATTTTACTTAATAATGCCAGAATATAATTTTACATGGTAATGACAGGCATATTTTCCTAAATATTTACCTAAAACGAAAGGCATTAAAATACATATTTGACGTATTCGAGGCCATGAAGTAGATATGTTGAAATGTTTATGTATAAAATATATATTATTATAACAAGTATGTTTGTATTCAGAGATCATCAGCTTCATCACAAAAGGTAACATAAAACAAGATAGAAGCAGTATGATCAGGGACCTGTATGAAAACACGTATCGCCAATTTCAAAGAAATGAATTTTAAAAGCGCCAATTACATCTTGGTACATGCTCCCACCTCTAATCAAATCGTCATGGAGGTATTGAATGCTTTCCCGTTTCTGTACGCTTGTATCCACATATACTTATCTCGTTCCGAAAATTTAGTATTTTTAGGCATTTATCCATCGCTTACTACCATATCGAGCTAAAGCAGAGTAATAAAATATAGCAATTAATGTTTTTCAATTTAGTTCTTAATAAGAAAAAATAAATTTTAGATTCTAGTATTTGTTGGTACATAAGTATTTGCTATCTATATTTAATAGAAGAATTTCCTATTGACCGAATTAATTTTAGTTTTACTTTCTCACAATGGAATATATTCACAAAATATTTCAGGATACATTTAACTTATTGCCCGGAAATCACACATATTTATTAAGTAGTTTACGTTTTGTCAATTTAGTATTACGGTGTTTTTATAACCAAAATAATCGAACATTTCTGTACTTCTTCACTACCGTTTTCAATAAACCATTTCAAGGTTGCTTAAAACAAAATCAGAAACAATGCATACAATAAATACTGATAGAAAACAATGCTACCAAATATGTTCGTCATGTAACGTGATTTAAAGCCTTTATTATAATTTTTTTTCTTGTCCAACTTAAAACAATATTTAATGAGGAAACTAGGAATACAAGAACTAGGAATACAAGAGAACCTTCACCTTCTGCCAGATTATCATAACTTAGACCAATTCCTACATGTACGTAGTCATGAATATGTCATTTCATTAATGAAATGACTAGCAAACATTTGATAATACTTTTGGATACAAATTGAAACGACTTTTGGATATAAATATCTTCCACCGAACTATTTACATCAAAATCATGTTCTAAAAAGTGTACAAAACAAATTGTGCCTAACTCTGTCCTATATAGAAAACCAGTTCTTCCATCCACTGGCTTTTATTCAATTCTCCTTTATACAGGGGTCTTTATGGAATCTAGCAACACGTATTTCAATGAGACAACCAGTTCAGTTCAGACTTAAAATTAATGTAAGAGCCAAAATATTGAACGTTCAATATTTAAAAGTTTATTCCTTTCTCGAACTGCCATGAGTTGAAAAACAAACGATGTTCAACTAGATATGATGCGTGTACAATAATTTTTTTAAAGAACTTTTTCATTAGTCGAGTGTATTATTCAAACAATGCATACTTTAAAGTTTTACAATTAATTAATTTTTTTAATCTATCTTATAAAATAAGTGAAAATATATATTTTCTATCGTTTATTTTCATATCATTATTGTACTGTAAAATTATAATGAAAATTCAACTACTTTAAATTGTGAATCTGTTACCTCATTAAGACGAGAATCTACAAAGATATTTACCTTATCGATACATATGCGATATCGACATCAAGTGTGCTGCACAAGTGACGTTTGCAACGAAGGCGCCAATAACGATTTCATTCAAAATCTGACAAAATGTATTTAAATTCACTTATAGATTATACAAAATTTTGCAATACGTTCTTTTCCTGTCTAAATTTTTGCATGTAATTATGGCACAAAATGCTGTTTTAGGCCCTAATCAACAATGAACGATGGATCTCTGCCACTTATCACAATCTATATGCGACTAAAGTATATTTCATTGCGCAGAGAAAAATACCTACATGGTACGCGGCTCATATCCGTGGCGCATGTGCCACGCTTATTTACCATCTCTAGTTATATTTTATGGTCTGTGATCTTCATGAAGCCTATAAACATTATTATTTTATTATCTAAATGTGCTGTAGGTCCATAGGTATCTAAGAAAACCGCTGTACTTTCCATATTTAGGCAAGATATGCCTTTCGTCCCTGTAATGATGTATTGCAGTTTTTTAGATATTCTTTAAATGGGGTAACCGTCCATGAATAACACTATGAAATGTTGTAAATATATTGTAATAATAAGATTTAACGTTGTTTTTTTATAATTGCGAACGCAGTGCCATCCTCGTAAAATTTCGTGTAAACAACCTAAATGAATAAATAAATACATGCAGTTACAGGCAAATTGTTTGTTCTTGCTAGACGTAATCAGCAAATATCTCCTGAATAGCAAACTTCAACAACAACGTATTATGAAAAATTTTATAAATTATTATTTTAAACAAAAAAGGACACTATCTGAATGCACATTAAGATTAGCTTTGCACGCATAGTCATAAATTTAAAAAATAAAATGAATAATATCCATAATTTCCCTAAAATTAATTTTCGAAAAACCCAACTTTTTCGCAACTTGACAGCTGATCCGAGCATTGAAAAGTCTCATAACCAACTGCAGCAGGAATTATTTCTAAGTGATGGAGAAACTCATAATCTCAATATTATATATTTTATTACTTAATGCTTACTAACATTTCCTTACTTAATACTGACTGCTTAGTAACAGTTGCTTACTTTATTACTTAATGCTTACTAACATTTCCATACTTAATACTGACTGCTTAGTAACAGTTGCTTACTATATTACTTACTGCTTACTAATAGTTGCTTATTTTATTACTCACTGCTTACTAATATTATACGCACCATACTAATAAAAGTGACTGTAAATATTTCGATTTTTTGTTTTAAATGTTCAAGTCTCCCAGAAAAAAAAATTCGACAATAGGTGAATCTTTTACACACCTTTGATGCCAACTAACATTGTAAATTCTAAACGGCAAATGTTAGTACATTTGGTTGTTTACGCATCTTTTGTCAGTTACTCAATCACTTTCAACGATTCGACCGATTTTGACAAAATTTAGTACAGAAATTATAGACTAACTCTTCATGATTAAAGTTTTCTACGTCAATACGTGCTTGGACACCTGGTGGAAAATTTCTTACTACATTAGGTATAGGAATGGCTCTTACTAAATAAGTGGAAAGTTTTTTACTACATTAGGTATAGGTTTCGACTGATTCGAAAAGCTAACAAATAGTTCTTGATCTATTAAATTATAATTTCCTTAACCAGCCGTAGTACTCGAACCAGCCATTCGTCTTCACCTCTGTCTACTAAACACCACTTTACGACAATGGATACTTGCGAATCCGAAGTTAAAAGTAACCTTTTTACTACCTGCGCAACCCAAATATTTTCTATCGGTATCGATTCCAACGCTTTTAACCAAAGTCTTTGAACGTATTGGTCATGGTCGACTTCGATTCTTCAATGCTCATTATTTATATATAAACCTACGCTGGTTTTGGTTATTCCTAAACGTGACTCTACTTCAATCCAAGTAGTAAAATTTGGAACCGACTGGATTCTTATACTAGAAAAATATACTCTGTGAAGCCTTACTCCTAAATCCTGTCCATTTGCGTTTTGTCCTTTCTATCTTTATCCTTATTCATGTCAGTATTTGTGTTCCAAGTTTTTTGGCATTTTTAATTATAATTTTATTTTATCACCATTTATTAATTTTTTTTAATTTTTTAAATTTTTTACTTCTCTTATAGTCTACAAACAACCAAATCATTGTGGTAAAAGATTGCTTCCGTATCGTAGCCAATAAGTCCGCCATATGTATTATATATTTAAGCTGTTAAATAAATAAAATTTAGGTTACGTTCGGAAAAATTTACATAATTTTTAATTTTTTTTTTTAAATTTTAAGTATTTTCTCTGATTCAAAATTTTGTTGTTATATTCCTACATCAATTCCCGCTGCAAAAGCTAATTAATCTGCAATTCAAATGTCTCATAATAGATAAAATCGCGCAATGAGTTTAGTAAACTTTGTTTATATAACTAATACCTAATTATCGAAATTGATTAATTCTTGAGTTAACATGGTAAGCACAAATAATTTTTGTCAGCATCCTGACGGAAACAGTGACAAGATTGGATAATAAAAATTAGAATGTATTATATCAATTTACATTTAATAAAATCTATAATATGAGTCATATCTATTTCCGTATTATATTTATTTCACATAATTTATTTTTTATTTTGAAACATAAAATATTATATACATCGAATGTACCAAAAAATAAGAACGAAGAACTATATTTTAAAACAAATCCTTAAAACTAAAAAGTAACAGAACACAATAATCAAATATAATAACATTATAAAGTATATAGGTTAGGCTACGCACGTGTTTTAACTTTCCAATTAAGCTTTTATTATCGTTCGTTACAATCCATAATAGGAAACTTTAACGAAGCGCTTACAAAGTCTTTAACGATGGACTAATCAACATATTGTGTTCGTTTTATTCTACGAAGGTTTTTGTTAAGTAAATGTTGAATTAGTGTGTCATTGAACAGCCTTTTTTGTCTCATTTAATTGATTATGATTTTGTATTTATTTTTACTTGAACTTAAAACGTAAAACAGTGATAAACTGTTAAGTGATAATCCAGAGCTTCCCCGTGATGGAGCTTTCTTGTAGAAATATCGTATTTTATATAACCACAGCTCTCATACCATAGCAATGTATATTGACTAGACAGCTAGTAGGGGATTATAAACAGATAGCTCTAACTATCCGAGAAATTTTTCTTGCGTTCATTTCACACTTTCTATAACAAAGAAACAGTTTGGAATTTAATGCCAAGGTCACAAGGAGAGCAAGAGTCATTTAATCTACTTTCCTGATAACTTAAAAGCCTTAAGTATAATATTTCACCAAGATATAAAATAAATAGAACGTAATTACTAGGGTAAATAGAATTCAAGCAAGATAGCAGACTACTGCTGGATGCCGAAGCGTAATTATTCAAAAAAGGTACATAAATGATAATTGATCAACAGAACCTGCGACGAAAAAACGAAAAGGTTCAAGACGCTGTAATATTTTATAATCTTAATGACATGTTAGCATGCAAGAAATCCATGTAAATAATAAAATATAAACTACAAACCTATTTTTTTATTATGATTCTTGTTCACTTGAGTATGATTCTTGTTCAATTTTTGGAAATTTCCAGTTTCAGTATCGTCAAAAATTCCGATTCAATGGAAATATACGAAGTTTAGATTCATAATTAAGAGGTCCCAAAACCGTAATCACCTATAAAACCGAGAAAGGAAAAAAGTTGTTCATTAACAGGCCTGCGCTATTCAATAAAAGTCTGTCTCACAATGCGCTATACTGGAAAGAACGTTAGGACCAAACATACATAGTTTTTTTGCATATTATTTTTACATATGTTTCAGTATATCCCTGAAGACATAATATCTAAAATCTTGAAAAAAAAAACATTGTGCATATCAGCTTCTGCACGCCACTGGAGTTTACTCCTTAATTAGGTTTGTCTTGGAATGTATAAAATAGGTAACACTGTATATAAATATAAATATCAAAATCATCTGTCAATATATTTAATAAGAAACACATTCGCTCGACTGCTTTTTTGTTGACTTACGTTGCAAGTCTGGTCTCCGTGAAGTTTTTTTTAAAGGGATAATATACAACCTATATCCATCCTGAAGGTCTTTTCTAAATATTGATGACAGAATTGTTTAAATCGGATAAGATACATTTTTTACATTGAGTTTCTGTAACTTTTTGTGTTTCACATTGAGTTTTTGTAACTTTATAAAGGCGCTCTAATTTTGATTGATTGGAAGGGGTTAATCCTTCAACAAAATTTCGCTTGATGAATAAATAAATAAATAAATAAATAAACAAGTAATTGATATAAATTTCGTCTTTTTTCCAAGTTTTTCTTCAGGTATGTAAACTTATCAATTTTCTAATTGTATATTTCATGCTAACACTAAACATATCAATCGAATAACCGGATCCGCATCAAAGAACCAATCTCATTACACAACCGAGACGACCTCAATTAAACTCATAATTAAATAAAAATAAAGCAAAGCGAGTGCATAGAAACACTTCCGCCGAGCCGCCCCGTGCGCCATCCAATTGAGTCGATAGCGTGTTATCATTTAGGCAAGATCGCTCGCTCTCGGCGCGGGCGAGAACAATGTGCGCCGCGTGAGATCAAGGTCGCGGCGGCCGCCCTGGGAAGTGGTCCAGATATCGCGTCATTGTCCGTTAATTGCTTCTTCCGATTTAACCAACTGTATCAGTTGTGAGCGCCGACGAATGTCACCATTCAGTCTTAAAATATGCAGTGTAACCATTCAGTCTTAAAATAGGCAGTGTAACCCATGGAGCTACGAACACTTTTAACAGAGAAGCCAAAGTTGCTTTCAGGGTCGACCCCTCTAGATGGGTCCACTCTACATATCCTCTTTCTATTGGAGAAACCGTTCGGCGAATCGGCGAAATCGGGGAATCAGCGTTCAAAGCGGGTAGCGAAAGTGATACTTTTTATAACTTTTTTGTACGAAATAAAAATAATTCGAATTTCAAATAATTCTTGTGTGAGTTTTCCTCTTAATGTACACGCGTACGTGTACAAATAAAACGATAAAGAGAGAAACAGACAATCATCCTTTTCGCTCTCTTCTAAATTCACCTCTTCTTTAAGCTACTCTCGTGGTATCAATAAAATTATTGCCTATTCATGAAACTGTGCGCTGACGAGGTGGTCGTATCTCTATCACTCAACATTACTGTTATCTCGTTTCACATCATCATTAACCAATGCTAGACTGAATTACCACCGGCAGGTAATATTAACGTATTTAAATCTGTTGAATACCGTAAATAGTATCCAATATTAAATTACTCCAAAGTCAATTGTATGTACTAAAGGACTTTTTTTGAAAATATTTTGAAAAGTCATTATCTGAGAAATCATAAACATATCAACAAATCCCAAACTTTTAAAAATATCTGTTCACCACATGGTACACGTGAACGAAAGTAAGGCGATACAGTGCACTTAATCGCGTTGAAATATGTTGTTGGATGTATTCAAAGCATTTTTGAAGTAAGTGCGTTATTTTTTCTGTACATCAAAACAATTTTATCTGCTGATCAGTTAGCGAACTAAATCATTAATTTTACAGTTATGGCACCATATTCAGAAATAATCAACTATTGATGTCCAGTTGGCAAAAAGTTAGCTATAGTCCATTCCACTGATGAAATGAAAAAAAAAATTGTGCGTGTCATCTCAGACACGATCTAAAAATAAAAATAGTACAAAAGTACATAAATATAAAAAATGGAAATCATAAAAAAAAATAAGAAAAAAAAAATTTAAAAACACAAAATAGAATAAAAATGTATAAGTAAAAAAAAAATTTCCCGGTTAAGTCAAACCACAATAGTACACTGCAGCCAAGCATTATTAAATAAATGTATGACGAAATTTAATCCTAAAAAGACTTTGTTTGCTATCTTCTTCTGTACGTTTAAATACACGCCTCTTCTTAGAGATTTTTCCCATTTTCTATGTCATAAACCATTGATTCTTTTTTAGTATTATTTGGCGTGATCTACCATGTATTATTCATCAGTTATACCTTACTTATATATTCTATTAGCCAAGCGCTTGTTGTCCATTGATTTGAAATGACTTGACTTGAAATGTTTTTAGAATTCATTGGCTTTCTCACTAGGTTGTGTATTGAGAGACGTGTCATCCGGGTCGAGTACGTGTTTCCTGGTTCCGGAAGAGATTTTTCCAACTTGCGATGTTGGCTTAGGAATTTTCTATTTCCCCTCAAATGTATTAACGAAAACTTTATCTCTTTATACATTTTCTGCAATTGACTGTTGCTATATAGTGCGGAAAACACGAATTACTTCATTGTTGCTTCCTCGAACTTGTTTGCTAGATAGAAAAATTTACGTCGATATGTTTATTGTCACCTTATGGACAATTAAACTAAGTTTGATATAGTTTATTTTTGTGTCACAGTAATACTGTAGAATTGGCATATCGATATTTACAAAAAATGATTTAAGCGGATAAAAGTCATGGATTACAAAAATATTGTTTTTGGAATTTTATCTGTTTGTTTGTTAGTCAATTAATTTCTTCGCGCATCACGGAAGAACCACTAAAGAGAGCTTCATTTGGTTTAACAAGTGGATTCTGTAAGACCTGAGGTCGTCATCGTGGTGTGTTGGGTTGATCACAAGGCATACGGCCTTTGACGATGCGACGCACCGCGGCGACCCGGGTTCGATTTCCGGCCGTTCGTCGAACGGGGCTGGACTGGTGTTGTGATTGGCTGTAAGAGATTGCTCTTGTAGCAATAAGTCCGCCATATGTATCAATTAGATACGTTAAAGTAGATAAATATATGGTTGGCTGTAATAGACTTCTCTCGTCGCAATGAGTTCCCCATATGTTGATACAGATGATTAGATACATTAAATTAGATAAATAAATATATGGACTTTTTTATTACAATCAAATTAATAAAAAAGGAAATATGATAATTTAAAATTTCAATACAAAAGGCATTTAAATAAGTTTAGGTCGTTATGATTATAGTAATGATTAATTATTATCATTAACTTAATAATATTTTCCAAAAGTTTAAGTGGAAGATGTCACGAGCACAGATAATATAAGATATATAAAAAACTGTCAAATACGAATACACCTCTCACTACCAGGGTTCTGTACGCGAATATGTACTTTAAACTTTTAAGGGTACATTGCACTTCTATTAAATTATTTACAAATATTCATTTTTCACAACGTTAATATATCGCTTATTATAACTTTGACAATCATAAATAAATTGTGCATATATGAAAAAATTAAAGGATTTGAGGTAATCGTTAGTCAACAATTTTCAGTAATATTTTCTGTGATGTATAGAAGTATTGGCTAGATGTAATTGCATATACCGTTTAATGTATAATATTGATCACTTTAAAAGCATATTCAATGAATAAAAAAATATTACAAATGACAGAAACATACATTTATATATTACAAATGACAGAAACATACATTTATATATTACAAATGACAGAAACATACATTTATATATTACAAATGACAGAAACATACATTTATATATTAACAGATACTTATGCAAATTACCTTAATTAAAATTATTATTGAAGTTATACTTCTTTAGGTGCGTTATGAAAAAATGATGAGAGTGAAATTTTAAGATTCGTCACACAAAAGTTACAGTATGAAGTTGCAGCGGTTGCAGTCTCGAAATAAAAGCTATTGGCACCATCGTCGTCTCTGTTCACTGTTTTCATATTCATAGTATTTATCCACATGTTTCTAGTGTCTACATTCACACACGTGTTTTAGTTTCATATAAGTGCGATTTATATATGTGCTGATAAATTATATTCAGTAGTGATTTAAATTCAATATTTTGATTAATATATTTACTATTCGTAAATATTAGTGAAAAAATTGTGTTTATAGACTTTTTCAAGTGCCCCAATATAATTGAGGTTATCTATCCGTATGTATTATTTAATGATGCCAAAGAAGTATAACTTCTCACGCGCGTACATAAGTACACGCACCCTTTTTGTTTTTATATTCTATTACGAGAGCATACACGCACGCTAGTAACAACAAATTCCGTTAATGATCCTTCGACAAGTTCCCCTTCGGAAACCTTGTTACGACTTTTACTCCCTCTAAATGATCAAGTTTTATCCATTTCCCAGCAACATCACTAATCTGTGCCATCAGTAATAGCAACAGACGATGCATAAAAAGGAAAGGGATGTAACCAAGGCGAGCTTATAAGTCGTGATTACTAGCAATTCGCTTATGAGAGATAATTGCAAAACTCAAACCTGCGAGTACACCGAAGTTAGTGAAACTCCTGTCATTATTGCATAGGCAATATGAAAGCAAATCATCTCTACAACAGTCTACCATCTGTATTAATACTGTACTGAGATACATAAAATAATATATAGTAAGTGGAATATATAACAATGGCTTTTATATCTTTATTTATTTACTTTGATGAATAAGATGAATCTGGCGAACTTATTGTTATAGGAGCGGTCTCTTTCAATCAACAAAAATTGCAGTTCACTATTAAATGAAACTACGTGATGTAGTATTATCTCTACTTTCTTTAAGTTCTTTACCACGACCTAGGTTTCGTTGTATTACAACATCTTCAGGTAGGCTATTAGCAAAGATCTTTGCTTTGTAATACAACGAAACCTAGGTGGTGGTAAAGAACTTAAAGAAAGTAGAAATAATACAATAACGAAATACTACATCACGTAGTTTCATTTAATTGTGAATAATGAATTTCTACAAAATTAACGCCAAATATATTCAATATTCAATAAATTGCAGTATTTCAAAGTTACAACAGGTAGATAATGAAATATGGTCAATTCGTTTCTGAAAAAGAAAAAGAGATATAATCTAATATTGATATGTTGACGGAGGTTTAGAATAGGATTGAAGGATAGGAAAAGAAAGTATAAGGATTAAGTGAAAGAAATATGAAAGAAGATGAAATGTGGGGAGTAAAGTGGAGAAGGTATGATTTTCTTAGACGACTTTTGAATGTTTGAATGGGTGATGAAAATCTGGTGTCGAATTTGATTTATTTCATAACTTGGCAGTATGAACAGTGAAAGAATGGACATAGAAATAAGTACTATATTTGGGGATAGGGAGCGTGAAAAGATTCTTAGAGCGTAAATCCAGGCAATGCACAGAGAGAGCTGTCGATCTAACTGCAAGATAAAAGAGACTCTAAGCATTTTCGAAAGATAATGAAAATTGGGTTGATCATGAATCATTATACTACTGAGTCGCGACTTAAACTCGGAGATATCAAATATTCTGAGCCTGAAGCTATAGCGAATAAATAAATGTTGAAGGCGTTGAAGTTTGTTAAGCGATAATTAATTGTTCTTAAAGATCAAGATAGCATACGTCTCAATAGTCTAGCAGAGGCAATAAAAGAGTTAGACACGGGTGAATTTTAGTTTTAAGAAAAATTTATATATATATATATATATATATATATATATATATATATATATATACACATATACATATATATACAACGCAGGAAAATACAAAGACTGGAAAATACTTGATTTATACTTATTTTACATATAAAAAGACATCATTGTCATAATAGGTAAAAAAATATTATATTTTTCATTAGATGCTTACCTGCTATGTTTACATCATATACTTTTCATGTGTATTGTATTGTTTGTGTACATTATTCTATTTTAACTAAACAGTTCGATAGACGATCGATAGATATGATATTTATAAGATCAAATAGTTACTATTCGATTACATAGTTACCATTTGAATCGATTCAACAAATTAAAATATTGTACATCTCTATATGTTAGAGTGGGCTATGTCGCAATACTGACGTTGCATAAATTAATAATACATTCATCAACATCTCTTATCAGTTCTTGTGATTACACACGTAGATGACGTTGATTACTTGTAAACCATAATTATACATAATCGTAGAAAAAAAACAAAAGTTAATAAATTTATTAATTTAAACGGCATATTGTCTAAGTAATCGATTTCAAATAGATACAAAACTTATTAAAATTTCAGTGATAACATAGTTTAATTAATAAGACTTTCGATTGTTAATCTATACAACATTTTATTCAACCCTTGTCCCTTAATTATATCATTAATTCAATACAGATTAGGTTTTTTTTATATACAATACTACAAATTTATGTATTAAAATGTTCCGTTGATAAAATATGTTATTTGACTTTCAGATCTTAATATATTACTAATTCAATACACACTAGGTTTTATTTTTATATACAATATTATAAACAGGTGTATTAAAAGTTTTCATTGATCAAAACAGTTTATTTGCTTCTTGGTTCTTAATTATACAGACAATTCAATACACATTATGTTTTATTTTTTTAATACATACATCTAGTTTCAAAGCTGAACATGTATTTTTTAGATTTATATAATTTTACATTAATTGAAATTTCTAGTTGTAACTATGACTACTCTATTATTATATAACTAAAGTTTCTAATTATAACCATGACTACTCCATTATTATATAACTGTTACAAAATTAATTTCTTATTATTATCAAATTTCGTATATCTATGTTTAACCTCCCCAGATTTTTTACGTTTTCAAGAAATATGGTATATATACATATAGATATAGATATATATATATATATATATATATATATATATATATATATATATATATATATAGAGTTCTTCAAATGGGTAAACAAATTGAGAAATATTATATTATTAAAGAAATATTAAATTATTAATGTTACAGTATATATTAACTTAAATTTACTTACTACATATTCGTATCAATAGCTATAATTGCTTTAAATATCCTGCACGTATAATTATAATTAATTTAGATTACATTAATCTTGTATTGAATAACCACAGAAATAATTTTTAAACAAATTTTGATTATTCGCATCAATGTTTAAATGATACTTCTAATAATTATATACAAAATATATAGAAGCTTACTGATTTAACCGTAAGATATTTCCTAAATTCCACATTGAATTTTGTCTAAAATATGTAAAGCTATAATAAAATGTAAAGATACAATAGATAATTTATAAAAATATTTTTGAAGACCCAAATTGAATTTAAAAAAATCTTCTGCTAAGATTAGTAGTGCCAAAATTATTAAATTAGCAAGTTGAATATTTTATAAGATATATTAAAAATAACTCTTAGACACAACCCACAGTTACTAATATATACTAATATTTTATAAGATATATTAAAAATAACTCTTAGACACAACCCACAGTTACTAATATTTAAGTATGTAGGCACTGTCATAAATTGAAAACCTCATCTTAACCCGAGCGTCATGTAAAGACCTATAAAATATTTAAGAGTTAAATTTTAAACTAATTTATAACACTCGCTTACAATAACAAATACAAATTATGAATAAAGTCACTTTTGGGAACTTTCCAAACTTAAACTTAATATATTTTAACGCTATAAATTAACTTTATTTAAAAGACTTTAATTATATATAATAACTTTAATTAACGCTATAAATTAACTTTAACAAAACATACTTTTAAGGACAAGTACATTGATATTTTTGAGGCTCAACGCATATAGATTTAAGTGGATCATAAATATTTGGCGAAGGACATAACAATTTCAGTACATCAAAGCCAACGCTCGCCGAAATACAGAGCTTATAACCTCTACAACCAGACACTGAGTAATCAGCTAACCTACCAACTTTGGAACATGCTATTTCTGGACAAACATTTGGTGGCACGTTCGTGGTTGATACTATATCGGCATTATTCGTAGAATTTAACGTCGATGTAATAAATTCCAAAATGGATGGTTGCGTGGTAACGTCCAAAGTAAGGGTTGTTGTCATATTAAGTTCTATTCTATCAGTTATTAATCCGTGTGTTGTATTATTATTTGTACCATTGGAAGTATTATTTGCATCGATAATGGATATTTCTTTACAAGGACACCCGTAAGAGGAATTAACACACTGAGATATATTTGCATCAAAAAGATTGCCATCAGGGCATGTCATATTTAACTTGGAAAATGCACCATTGTTTAACTGAACGCAAAGAAAATATCTACTACAATCACCCGTTGTATAGTCAGCATATCTTCCAGGAGCTACACAAGTTGTAATATGTTCTGGACAGGAAACGGCATTTGTTACATTTTGCATAACGGTGGAAATCTCATAAATGCCAGTGTTTTGGGTAATGGCTATACTGGCTTCAGTTGAACTATTGATTCCAATAACTGAAGTTTCGGTGCTAATACTATTTGAGTTATTCACATTTACAACGTCACCTGTTCCATTGTTATTGGAACTATTTTGAGTAGTACTCGATCCATTTGTTGATGACACCACACAAGGACATTGATAAGACATCGATTCAACGCATATTGAAATATTTGTTTCAAATACTTGATTGACTGGACACGTTTTGCTGAGCATGGAAAAACTTCCATTGCTGGTTGAGGAACAGTGAAAATATCGCTTACAATTATTGGATGAATAATCAGGATAATAACCATTAGCTGGGCATGCTGTAATAGATTCGGGACATATAATATTAATGTCAGGATTGTAAATGACAGCGGAGGCATTCGTTGTTACTTCTATATTCACACCCAATCCTTCAGTGGATACTGAAGGATTGGTTACACTGGTTTTAGTTGTCACTATTAGTCCCGGACTAGTTATATTATTGTTACTTCCATGTGTAACAGTATCAGATTCTATAATTACTGAAGTAACACAAAGGCAATGATAGGCCATTCTGTTTACACATTGTGACAGGTTTGCATCATATATATTCGTACCGGGGCACGTCATATTAAGCTTAGAATATGTACCATCATTTAAAAGAACACAGAGAAAGAATTTACTACAGTCATTCGCCGAATAGTCGGGATACCTTCCAACGGATGTGCAAGTCTCAATTGATACTGGACACTTCACAACAATTACTTGGGTACCGGTAATTCCTGAAGAAGTGCTAGTTTCTACCGATAGTGTTGACAGCATAGGATCAACGAGTGTACTTTTATTATTAAGTAATTCTGTAGATGATATTATATATGATTCTGTAATTGTGCTATATGTATCATTGTTGCTTGAATTACTCGTTATGGTACTCGTTTCATTTAGTGTACTGACTTCAGTCATAGCTATTGATCCTGGATTAGTAGTATTGCTATTCACAGTGTCAATAATATTAATTGATTCCGTTTCAATTGAAGTAATGCAGGGGCATTCGTACGCCGTAGGTTTTACACATTGTGACAAATTTCTATCAAATATATTTGCACCAGGACATGTCATACTGAGCTTAGAATATGTTCCATCGTTTAATAGAACGCAGAGAAAGAATTTGCTACAGTCATTCGCCGAATAGTCGGCATGCCTTCCAACGGCGGTGCAAATCTTAATCGATGCTGGGCACTTCACGACAGTCACCTGGGTACCGGTAATTCCAGAAAAAGTGCTGGTTTCTACCATTACTGTTGACAGAATAGGATTAATGAGAGGGTTTCCATTGTTTGGTAATTCTGTAGAAGATATTATATTCGGTTCTGTGATAGTATTGTATATATCGTTATTGTTTGAATTATTTGTTATGGTATTCGTTTGGTTTAGGTTGCTAGCTTCGATTATCGTTGTTGGGCCAGGATTAGTGGAGTTATCATACACAGTGTCGGTAATATTAGCCGATTCTGTTTGAACTGAAGTAATGCATGGGCATTCATATGCCGTGGGTTTCACACATTGTGACAAATTTCTATCAAATATGTTGAGGTCGGGACATGTCATATTGAGCTGAGAGTATGTTCCGTCATTTAACAGAACACAGAGAAAAAATTTACTACAGTCATTCGCCGAATAGTCTGGATACCTTCCAACAGCTATGCAAGCCTCAATCGTTACTGGACACTGTACATTTTTAACTTGCGTATCAGTGATACCAGAATGTGTACTAGTTTCCAAATTAATTGTCGATAAATAAGAATTTGTTTGAGAACCAACATTAATTTCCGTGGAAATTGTTGGCGAGCTGATATTGAGATATGGTGTAGTCTCTATATTAATTACAGTAGTTTCTACTGCGTTTATGCATGGACATACATATTTCTGTGGTTCCACACAAATCGATTTCCTGATATCAAAAATACGAGGATGCGGACATTCAAGTCTTATTTCGTTAAAGGTGTTATTAGGAGCTCTCAAGCACAGTTTGTATCCTCTGCAGTTAGGAATAGCGTAATCAGGATGCCTGCCTGATGCTGGACATTCTTGCACTGTGCATGTTTTTGAAGATATTGATTCTATCAAATTACTTTCTGATGTATTACTAGATGTCGTATGATTGGCAGCTACAAATGTTGTGGTATTTTCTATTACGGTATTGTTTGTAGTTACTTCCACCGATGGTATTGCGATATCTATTATAAGACCACTCTCTGTAGATGTATAAGTAAAAACTGGTTCTGATGTCTGGTTCTGTGATGAAGTCGTATCAGTTGGCAATGTAGTTACATTAGGCACTGGAATATTTTCAAAACTATTATTGCAGGGGCAAATATAACTAGTGGATTCAACGCAAGTAGCTGTATTCTTATCAAATACTTTAAGAAATGGACACAAATAGCGCATAACTGTCAACACGTTTTCATTCAATTTCACACACAACTTGTAACCTCTACAATCTGGAATTAGATGTTCTGGTATTAAGCCCGCTGATAAGCAATCATAAACAGGACAAGATTTCTCATTGAGAATATTCTCATGCATATGTAAGTGTTCACTTGGTCCTATATTTGATGCTGTATCATCGTATGTTATTTTATATTCTTTACAAGCACATTTAAATGAATCTGATGGTAGGCACATATTATGCGAGGTATCAAACACAGAATTTTTAGGGCAGGTCAATTTATATTCAACAAATGATCCATTTTCAGAGCTCAAACACAACTTATATCCATTGCAATTGGTAACTGAAAAGTCAGGCATAAATCCTGTTTTTGTGCAAAAAGTATCATTGATCGATTTATGGCATACAGAATCTGTATAAATAATTGATGTATTTTCATATCCAGTAGTAGATGTGTAATTGTCTAACATACCCGTTGAAATAGATTCTGTCATATCGTAGATACTGGAATCCGGTTTTACTGTTGTATCTTTAGTTGTATGATCCTTTGTTTGACATAAACAGTTGAAACTATCGGCAGGTTTACATTGCAGATCATTTGCGTCAAATGCATAATTTGCGGGGCAGTATACGTCCAACATTGTAAAGTCAGTTTTATTTAATTTTGTGCACAAAATGAAATGTTTGCAACCCTGTACACGATAATTCGGGAACAACCCTTCTTCTGTACAGCGTTCTATTGTTTTAGGACATTTATTTATTTCGGATGTGTTAGTATTTGCATTATTATTTGGCGGTAACAAATTAACTTCCGTAGTTGCATCTGGGTTAGGGACATTTACATGGTGATCAATTTCAATAGTCGTATTTTCGGAGTCACATTGGATATTGCAGGGACAAGAAATACTATCATTCATTGTGCACATTGATTTGACGGCGTTAAAAACGTATCCCTGTGGGCAAATGTGTGATATGCTTTTATAAGAAAATTCGTTACTCTTTAAACACAGCTGAAAACCTCGGCATCCTGGTACGGAATAATCTGGAAAAATTCCAACGTTTTTACACCTTTGCCTTCTTCCGCACTTATGTTTTAGACTACGCCATTTCATATATTCAGCGTAACTTCCATAATATTCATGTAAATTTGCATCAGTTATGACCGTCACTTGACACTGAAAATATTTTTCTTCTACGCAAATTGAGAGGAAAGGATCAAAAATATATCGGTTTGGGCATATATCATATTGTTTAGTAAAATACCCAGTAGCGTTACGTTCACAAGACATATAATTTCGACAATCTGGTTTTTCAACGTTAAGGAATCGACCCGTATCTCGGCAATTTGATAAATTCTTGAGGGTGGTTACAGTGATATTAGTGTTGTGCACAAAATCTATATATTTGTACACAATTTTGTCTGGCGCACCCCAAGCTGACCTATGGCATTTAGATAAGGCAGAGTCCATACACATGTTGTTTTCGATATCGAATATCTGATTCGTCGGGCACGATTGTAGAACTTTGCGAATACTTCCGTTTCGATAAATGCACGCGAAATAGTCTGAGCAATTCATACTGGAGTAGTCGGGAAACTTGATTCCGGGCCAAATGCAAATAAAGTCTTCTAGTAAGTTCCTTTCAAGTGACACGCTATTTTGTGAAGCAGTGTTATGCAAGAGATCATCTTGCATGCAAATATAGTCTTTCCGAAGTACACATTTAGACAGTGCTGGATTGAACACTTCACTTGCATTACAACTTAATACGTTAGCTCTTAGTATTCCATTTGCATCCACTTCACATCTTATGAAATTACGACAATTTGTAACATCTGCAAAACTCCCAGGTACCTCGCACTCCAGAGAAACGCAACTTCCCGTTAAAGCTGCTATCTGTAAGGAGAAAGAAATAAAGAAAATTAATTGGCTTGACAATGGTCTCGTATAGAAAAACTATTTATCCAATGAAAAATTATATCTAATACTGCTAATAATTTTACCCATTTTATGTAAAGTTGACATCAATATAGATGTTCATATAAATTGATATTGCATAACAACATTTTCTATAAATGCACGCTTGGGATTTTTCCCAACTTGATAAAAATATGGTCTAAATTTTTCTATTTCTTTCACAGCTAAATGTTTTCAGTCTCAAAAAGTTTTCCATAATATATTGAATTTTTTCATAATATGTCTTTCTTATTTGATGACTTAATTTTAATTGGGCACATACATAATTTTTTAAGTATTTTGATATGATAAGAAATTATTAACTAGTATTGAGGGGATAATTTTGATCATAGTTTTATTACTTCCATTCTTTATATCATAAGATTATTTTTTTTCGACAAAATTTATGTAGTATTGAACCCAGGTTTTAATAATAAGAAAGCCATATAAGAGAAAGCTAATATCAGATAACAGTATATATTTAATTCATTTAGACAATAATTAGACACTCAACAAACACTATCGACATTGATGACATGATTTTTAGTAATCGTTTTTAAAAAATTATTATGTACTGTCGTTACATTTTTATTGTTATTTATATTTTTCATTAACAATTCTAGATATATTCAAAGTATAATATTTTTAAAAATTTTGTCTTATGTAAAAGAAAAATAAGACAAAGACACTATTACAATGTGCCATGGACTCTACACTAGATATTAGTTCGTGTTGCAATATTTCGGCCGAAGAAAAATAAATTAATTTGTAAGATATTCAGTCAAATGTTATCTCAGCTGTGTCAAATGAGACAGATAAGACAGCACAGCTAAAGTAGACATATTTTATTTGAAGTGCACATAAATTCAATATAAAAAATACGTGCAAATAACTGAACAATTAAATAAAGCTAGAATGCAAGGCGCTCTTGTTCAATAGCTTAAACCAAGAATAAATCAACCAAAATTAAAAGTTTAATAATTATTCCATCCGCTGTGTGCTTTTCGTGGAGTCACTTTTTCACACCTGATTTAAAATGGGTGCGCGAACTTGCAAAGACGTCGAGAGATAACATCCCTTTATAGTACAAGGTACACAACCGCCCGTAGGGGGTGCTCTATCACTAGCGTTTGTTAGTGTGTCATCGACGTGAAATAAGAGAGAGCTACGAATTGAACATTTAGGAGCTCGAATCTGTATCTGACTCAGCTAAGATAGCCATAATTACTTTGACTCAGTCATAATTATCAACTCATCGACTCTAATAACGGATGTGTATGATTGAGGCATCATATTTGTATTTGTTAATTAATAGTTTATAAGATAGTTCAGGGCCACCAAGACGATACTGCAGAGCTTTTAATTTTTTTTTCTGCGTGCTCCTAATACTGTCACAATACGTGGTGTATACCAAGACGATGACTGCTCATTCATGTTGCAAACTTACAAAAGCATTGTACAAGGTTAAGTATGTTTCAACTTTTCAAAAACAATAAATTCCTTAACCGATCTTAATACAAACTCAAGCATTCTACAGGCCTTAAATACAATCTGCTAAATATGTAAGCTAAAGTGCAGTTTACAAAAATAACCCTAAGGTCACGCATCTGGTCAACTTTTTCGAGTCATTTCTCCCCTATTACATATCTAAAGGTTGTTTCCTTTTCTTTGCGTAAATTATTTTCTTGCGTTTGGAATGATTTCAATGTAATTTTTCCTCTTCATAGTAAATATGCCGTCTGTTGAGATCAGTTTGCATTTTCAAACAGTCATGGGTGTTCTTCAAGCAAGTAACTAGTGTTAGATCGTTATAAATAGGTACTTAGTACCTATCATATCAGTCATTAAGAAATAAAATAAATTAGAAAGGGCCTGGTGTAAATCCCTGTGGTATACCAGAAGTTACCTGTACGTATGGTGAGAACTCATTTATTTTAACTGCTTGCTGCTTATTAATTAATTATGAACTATACCCGAAAGCAGGTTGCTCCTGATACCGTTTAATGCAACTAGCAACTTCACTTCAATATGAAATGGTCTACCAAATCAAATGGTTTATTAAAATCCATGTATATTACGTTAATTGTCTGTCCGGGATTAAAACACTCGAAATTGTGCGAATAATAAAGTAAGGAGTAGATCTACCACGAATAAAGCCACATTATTCTAGAATAATGAAGATATGAAGAATCGAATATCCGCCCTCATATACCAAGCTCTCTAAAACTTTGGAACGTATGAATTTGTTTGAGCCTCCATTTTGATGCATTGTAATTATGTATGTTTTTCTCAACAATTAAGAAAAGTTGTATACTGTATAAATACACTTATTAAATAAAAGACTCACGGAAATACGTATGAAACTTGCGGTATATTTGATGAAAGAAAATTCGATCCCATCTGGGCCTGGAACTTTGTTTAAATGACTTAAGTATTTTTAAAATTTCTGCAGCATGCTAATAATAGAGTATATAGCAGTAGAGCATATATTGCAATATAGGTACTCTACTATTAGCATTGCCAATAGTAGAGTATCTATATTTTTAACATTGTCGATCAAATTATCTAAGCTTATGAAACTGAAAAAACTCTGAAAGTTTAATAAATCTCGTTCGGTTTAGTGCTAGTACTTTCGTCGAATGACATACTTGAAATATATATATTTGTTCATGTAATACAGAGATGTATAACCAGAAACCGTGAATCCGGAGATCTGAAAAATTGTTATAGGCGGCGACATCACTTTTACATTTTGTTATGATTGTTCCTATATTTAAAAAGACTTGAATTTACGAGTAAACCAGACAGGATACTTAGTGTTAAGGATAGCGTTTTGTGGTACAGAAGCATCAATTGGAGTAAAGATTAGGTTGTAAAATCTGGTATCAGCATATTTCGTTGTGCTGTCCTTAATTCCTAATTCCAATCTATTGTACTTATAGTTTCATTTATTAGTTTATAGTAGCCCTTGCAGAAGTTACGTTTTTTACTTTTTATAACGGACAGCATTATTTCAGGATTACACGTAATAGTAAAAGTGAAAGCGAAGTAGTTAAGCAAGTGTAAAATGCATATTAGTGAGAACTTGGTCTAAGACTCTATCCTTATAATTTTGAATTTAATTACATTAGTTAAGATTTATGAAAGATATAATTATATTCGTGTTGACAGTATTTTTGTTTACATTACAAATTGTATTTAGGTTTTAGCTCTTTCCTGGTTGATAACTACTGAATTGTTTGGTTCTTTCTATTCCAAAAAACAATATTTTGAAAGAAAATATTCTTTTTTGTAATGCGAGTCCCATTTTCGCTGATTTCTTTTAATTCAGTACATCATTCATCTGACATGAGTATATATATATATATATATATATATATATATATATATATATATATATATATATATATATATATGTAGATATATATACATATAGATATATATATATATATATATATATATATATATATATATATATATATGCTCATTCACATTAAATTATGTTATCGCCTATTCTGCGATACAGTTTAGGTTAAGCCAACTATTTTTATTAATAATAACTTCTTTGAGGTTGTGAACTGATTTGAAAGTCAAACTTTCATGTTTGTGTGAGTTCTGACACTGCGTTTTGTGCTATGTGCCATATTTAAACACTTTAAAGTAATTAATAAAACATAATAGCAGTTTATTTTAATACGATCCGTAATTATTTATGGTCATTATGATTGTTTGCGATAATGTTTAATTATTGTATTATACTGTTTAATTATTGCATATAAATTGTTGGAAGATTTGTTATATAGCTTCTCTACCCCTACAAACTTAAATATTTCACAAAACCTACTCAGAATTAAACAATTATTAAATGCAAAAAAATTACTTACATATAATAATAATAAAAGCAGTCCAAACAGGACTGCTTTTATTATTCGGAATAAATTAACATAATTTATTTTTAGTATTTACGAGCAACAAAAAACCGTATTTACCTGGACCTACTCGTATTTTCTCAAAAAGACTGATATACCGAGATTTTGTGGAATAAATTTAAAATGTACTCATTTTTAATAATTCTCAAATTTTGAAGTTACCACAAGAGCTGTGAAGTTATTCATATTTACACTGGGCGCTTTAATTGTTATTGAATTTTAAATTAGAATATATTTTGCTTTTCAGTCTTTTACGCTTTTCAGTTTTTAAAATCAAGAGAAACCCGCGTCGACATCACTCTATTGTAGCGAAAGAAAAATTGACAGTTCCTGAACTTATTGTTTCTGGCAATGAAAAGTGGAATTGTACGATATCCGTAATAAAAAACAGTTCATTGTATTGAGACATCTAACCATTTCAAATTTTAGTCATCCACTGTATACGCCGGATCTTGTGTCGAGTGATTTACACTTTTTGGCATTTCGACAATTTATTCACAAGAAAAAAAATTCAACTTCCAAGAGATCGAATCCCGAGAGATCAAAGAAGAAGGATTTAAATTCCTTCAATGGATTATTTGATACTCATTTAATACATTTTAAAGTAACTGTATGAATCAATTGTCACCATGTCTAAATGTATCGACTATAGATTATTAATCGATTAACTAAATTCTTCTGTAAAAAGGGTCCGTACCTCGAAGTGAAATTATTCTATTAAATAATCGCTAATATGGACTTTCTAGGGCAAAAAAATTAATAATAACTGTTATAATTAATAGGCTATGATGTAATTAGCGTAATTAGGGTAACATCGTGGCCCATAATGGCCACGCTGGGTAGGCGGCTTGGCAATCGCAGTGCATAGCTTCTCGCATCAGTGGCGCTGCTATCAATCACTTTATTGTGGCATTTTACCTATGCGATTACAAATACCTCTCCAGCTCCGTTCAATAAGCTGCCATCAGTTGAAACCGGAATACCACCTTGCGCAGCTACCTCAGGAGACGCTAACTTTGTTATCATCGCAAGACAATACGACGCGAATTACAAGTATCTCTTCAACGGGTATCTGAGAAAAATGGCTATCACAGACAGACAGGACAGAGCAAAGACATCAGGTGCTAGTTTTATTTCAAATATCGAAGCTGTCACTCTGGACCTTTATCAAGAATTACCTACTCCACCTGTTCAATCACTCTTCGTTCATTGACCATTATAATATATTCTCACTCGAGTATACAAACCTGTTGTCTGTTCTCAACTAACATGTAAAAAAATAGCAAATAAATAAAAGAAACCAAATTACAAAAAAAGACAAAATTATTTTTGTGCACAGAAAGTATTATTTTCTAATCGAATGTTTAAGTTTTTTATAGTTTTTATAAATATTAATAAAACTTGTATATCATAAATATGTTTAAAACGGTTACAATTCATACAACACACATATGCAAGAACTATGGTAGACGATAATAGAATAAGATTCTATACCCGATAATTCAGCAACAGATGTACACTTCAAATGGTAATCCTGAACAAAAATATGTCCCAAATATTAATGTGTTCATTTTATTTTCATTGAAATAATGTTATTTCAGAATCTTAATGGGTAGATATACTCGAATCTATGATAAATTTTCCAGAAACTTTGACGTTAAAAAATTTATCTCCGGCCTGCCCTTCGGAATTACTATTTTATAAACTAACATTGTAGTTTAGATGTGGGTCTGAATACCAAAATTTTTTTTTACTTTTTCAATAATAAATTAGCAAATACTTGTGAAATAAAACTAATAAAACCGATTAAAAACACATTATTATATTTTTAAGACTTAATTCTGAATATAAATAAACTTAACATCGTAACAGTTAAACTTAACACTAAATTTCTTGATCCCAAAAATTTTATTTTTTTGGTATTTTGTTTTTTTTAGAGTCTATTGTCCAATATGCCAAACAATTTTTAACAGGCCTTTATAAGCTTCACTTGTATCTAACTATGTGTGTGAATAAACCTGTCACTTCTAATTGTCGTGTCGATTTAAAACTTTGTAAATTTACGCAATGCTGATGGCAATATACTAATATGGTTACCATAGAGTTGTTATGATGAGAGAAAACGTAGCTGGTCATATGAACTTCTCAATAGCTAACAGTAAACCCATCGTATTTGTGCTCATTTCATTTATGTCAATGAGTATTTTGGTTACATGTTGTAACCACGAGGGTCTGATAAAGAAGAAGGGATATGGTCATGGGAAATTCTCAATGATTAATAGTAAATCTATCGAGTTTCGATTGGTTTGATTTGTTTGACAAGTCCTTTGATTACAAAATCGTATTTTTTGGTTTTCTTTAAAACTATAAATTTTCCTATTACTTAGATACTTGCTGATTCACTATAAAATATAAATTTTGCCAAATGAAAAATAAAAATTTAATTATATTACATATTTTAATCTACGTGAAAATACCTATTTTAGTTTGTAATATAGAGCAAATTAATTACTAAAAATCTTTACCGTAATATATAGATTTCCAAATATCAAAATACCACATTTCCCTAATTGTATGTTAGAAAAAAAACACAAGTAACAACATACAGAACGACTGAGAGATGGCAAACTTTCATACTGTTCATTAATATTTTAAACTAAAGGGATGACAGCAAATGAAATCGTCCTTGCACAATAATGAAAGAGATAGAATAGAACACTATAATGCTAATTTAAATACAACATAACTTCTGTTAAATCTACAAGACAAAAGTAATTCATGGTCTTGATGTCATAAGATTTGAGAGACTATTAAAATTGAAAAAATAAAGCAATTAAAGAAAACAATAAAGCAATTAGAGATTTGCTATTTTGTCAGAAAAATATGCGCAATAATTCGTAAATACTACTAACAGTTGCAATCGTATTACATAGAATCAAGAAAACAGGAAGCGTAACCAGATTATATAACAACGCCTAAGTAAGTATCACGATATAGAGTAGATGTATAAATGTAGTTGACAACCGTTGATGAAACCAAATTTTGTCTACAAATTAATAGAAAGAAGAACAAAATAGATAATCAACAAATCCTCATTTTGATTTGCCTAATTACTTTTTAGTTACAATGGTGATGAAAGCAGAACAACACACCCATCTAACTCGTATCGCACGAAAAGTTTTACATCACATTTATTGAACATTCATTGCAAAATAATATCATGATATACGAAACATTTTTTGAAACTCTGTATAACACAATTTTCACAACTTTATTTAAAATGAAAGCGTTGTAATTCGAAATGAACTTACCGAAAATAAAACTAACAATCTCGGCAGTGGCACTTTATCCATTGTAACCAAAGGGAAAACACAATTAAAACTGATCACGACGCTTTCATAGTTGGCTTATAAAAGAAATGTCGTTAGGCATTGTTAAGCATATTGCTGCGTGTCAATCTCGAGCAAATAAGATACGGCGAAGCCAAACACGCCTTAAATTGTTTACTGAATGAGATATTACCCTTTAATTCATATTTATCGCTTAACGTTTTCGTGTAGCTGCTAAGTAGTTGTTTTGAATGATGAATAAAGTCAATCCTGCCGAATGAATGAAGCTCTTTAATGGTATTTTTTTATATACGACGCTCTTTGTTACTGTTAAAATGGCACATTTTGTGTCATATTTATCATTTTTCTCACTTCTTATTTGTAAGTTTTCTCATTTTGTGTCATATTTATCATTTTTCTCATTTTGTGTCATATTTATCATTTTTCTCATTTTGTGTCATATTTATCATTTTTCTCACTTCTTATTTATCATTTTTCTCATTTTGTGTCATATTTATCATTTTTCTCACTTCTTATTTGTAATTTTTCTCATTTTGTGTCATATTTATCATTTTTCTCATTTTGTGTCATATTTATCATTTTTCTCATTTTGTGTCATATTTATCATTTTTCTCACTTCTTATTTATCATTTTTCTCATTTTGTGTCATATTTATCATTTTTCTCATTTTGTGTCATATTTATCATTTGTCTCACTTCCACTAAAATGTAGATTACTTCATGTAAAATTGTATTGATATTTCTATTCACAATTACGTTTGACAGGTTTAACACCAAAAGACCATTTCGGTGTGATATTTTTTGTTCTCGTTACAAATTGGTAACGATAGTGTAACGGCGTTAGACAGATACTTCATATAACTTTTGCATGCCTTGATATGGTACATTACAGCTTTTAAGTCTCCGAATTGATTAATAAATTAAGCTGTTGTTTTTTTTAATTTGAAAGCCAATTGGGGATGAACAACTGAACTGGCTTTCAAATATTTATTTTGGAAAAAAAATACCCGTTAGACAGGTACTTAATATAACTTTTGCATACTTTGATATGGCACATTACAGCTTTTAAGTCTCCGAATCGATTAATAAATTGGTAAGCTGTTGTTTTTTTTATTTGAAAGCCAATTGGGAATGAACAACTGCACTGGCTTTCGTATATTTATTTTGGATATAAAGAATACCATAAAAAGGTTTTATCCGCTTAATCGATAGTATCCACTTAATCTGCCTTTGTACGTGAATATTTCGTCGTTGAATATATTCAATAAAGCACCACTCATTCTCCGCCGCTACAGGTTTAAAGTATTCTGATTTTCAATCAACAACAACTACTTAACAATTATAAATAAACTGCACAAATTATTTAGTAACGATAAATTAAATTTTGTTATTTTACAATATATTTAATCATCTCAATAAAATAAGAATATATGTTTTTATTTAATTCAGGTGAAATGTAACTATATTGCAAATAACCAAAAAAATCATCTAGTAAATAGTAAAGAAAATGAAGAAAAATATTTAATAGCACGACCGAAATTTATTAATAACCAAATTAAACTTATAAAAGGAAAGCACGTAATATCATTAACAAAACAAAAGTATGATCACATTTACTCAATTTTAAATAAAGGTACTTCACTTGACACAATTTTAGACCGGAAAATGCTTATTTTTAATTACAAGACGTAAAACTCAAAATCACTTCTAAATTAAAGGAAGAACAAAAAAAGAAAAATGTCGATTAATGTCGTAAGCAAGTTTAATACTAAGGAAAATTTATTTAATTTTAAACGAATTCTGGACTGGAAAATATTTTATGACCGATACAGCCTGTTTTTAATTATCACGAAATGTACTGACGAAAACGACGGCTGATATGATGGTTACATATTAATATTGTCCTTGTGACATTCAGCAAATCAACAGCAAAAATACAAGAGAAAGTAAATTCAACTCTAAAAATTATAATATTTAGGCACAATGGTGACACGCCGATGTTAAAATATCGGGAATTCAATCGTAGTTAAAACTCGTTAATCAAATTCATCATAATATACGACTAATTATGATATTATGCCTATTTTACTGTTAGTGCTATTCAGGAGTGGATTTGGTATTTGGTCCTGATTATGTTATTTCATTGTATTCACTTCATGGCAATAAAATATAAATTACTATTAAATTTCATATCTGTCATCAAATTTAATCTTTATCAAATTTAATTTTATATTGACTCTTCAATTCATATAGACGAAATTTTCCTTTTATAATGTAGTTTTCTAAAGAATAAATTAAAATTTGGTAATTATAAAAATGGTGTTTTTAAGTATGCAAAATTATACGCGCGAGTTTTCACGCGTTAACACAGAACATCTTTTCAAGCATTAACACAGAAGATCTCTCTGCTAACCTGTGTAAAAACTGGGACATTATTTTGTAAAAAACTGGGACAAAAACGGGCTATTATTTTTATAGAAGTCAAATTTAAGTCATTCAATATAGAAGCAAATAATTCATTTTAAAGGTCTTTGAAAAAATATCTGTTGAACTTTGGTTTATATTTTATTTTTCTTTAAGTAAATTAAAATATAAACCATACTTCAGAAAGTATTTTGTCTCGTAATACTCAGAAGACCTCCATAAATTTTATTTATTACGGACGAAGCCGTGGACAATAGCTAAAGTTTTTCTTTAACCTTTGCGTGAGCTTCTAAAAATCCATTTTTTCATAATTTTTGATTGAGTAATTTGGGAAGTAGTTGGGAGTTGAAAATGTTTTTTATGTATATTTTATGTCATATTACTGAAATTATAATATCTAAAATTACAAGTATATTTGCGACCATTGTGACTCTTTTTTAAAAACGGTGCCTCATATTATATTTGAAATTTAAAAAATATTTTCGGGCAATTAATTTAAACAGAGATTTCAAAATGATTCTTTTCGAGTTTTAGTTGATATATTATTTTATGATACATGTACCGGTTATATGTTTTATTACTATGCTAACAATCAAGCTTCTTACGTCAAACTTTTTTGAGAAAAACGGCTAGACGGGCGGACAGACACGTGAGGGATCTTATAAGGGTTCCGCTTGTCCTTTCTAAGGAACCCTAAAAAAATTATTACATAAAAATTTCATTCTTTTTTTTTAACAATTTGTTTTTTTACAATCACAAAATTTTAGTGTACACTTGAATCTGTCCCATCATGTGACACAAAATAACTGGTTACCCCAGCAACGGTATCACAGATGATGTATTTTTTGTTATCGTTGTTCTACAGGAGTCGATGTCACCGATAAAGATTTAATTACGTTTTAAATATACCTTTTATGTGATAAAGTAACAATTGTACTGACGTGAAGTATAATAAAGTGCATTCTACTGTCACGATAAAGATAAAAGTAAAGTTAAAATAGTCAAATATTATTATCTGACAGGATGTGACATATTTATACTACATGTAGCTACTGCACGTACATTGATAACTTCTCCTGTATCACTGAAAATATTTATATAACTTAAATTTTTTTATGTTTTTTTTAACGGGACCATTCTGAAATGTACCCATAGACATTGAAACCATTAAAATAATGACAAAAATTTCAAAAAATTACATTAAAGCAAACAATTTTCAATTATATAAATAGCTCGGATTGTGTATATGCATAGTGTTCAAAAATAATGTAATGGCATAAAGTGTTCTAATCGTTTATATAGATATTAATATAGCGAACAATTGCTAGTTATATAAAAATAAAACCTGTCAAGCATGAGTAGAACTCGCACTACGAGGCTTCCGTACATATTTAGGCATTTATAAATATTTAATTATACATAATATTCCTATTAAATTTTTATAAAATTTTAATTTTTTAGAACGAAAATATGTTACCTACTATGTCTTTCACAGACGCATATTTTGAAAAAATATTTTTTAAGTGATATAACTATAAATTAATCATTTTCGGATTTTGTCCTTTATTTTTACTGAGACATTGCTTCTTGCCAAATTTCATGATACTAGGTCAACGGGAAGTACACTACAGATTTTGATTTGTTTGCGAGTTTCAAAATATACGGCATTAATGGCCGTATTTTTAGGATCCTTCTTGATTGCATTGACTTAGAAGCTTAATTCTTTATAGCTTTAAGGGACAGTAGATCTAAGTATTTGATATTAATTTCAATTGGATACATCCACGCGTTCACAAACCGGCAGACAGACAGACGAACAACGAAGTGATCTTATAAGGGTTTTTTGCTTTAAAGTAATTTTTTGAAAATGATCTTATAAGGGTGGCGAATGACTCATATGCTAGGCAGACTTTGTTTGCTTGTCACTCTTAGTTCAAGTGTATATTTCAACAGATTTCCAAACGGTTTTGGTAGTTTAGTTGTGCATGATGACTGAACGTAAAATAATACTTCTCATGATGTAAAACGACTGAAATCTAAACCAGAATAAAAAAAACTCGGAGAATGAATTTATTGTGCCTGGTGTAGTGTATGCCTAGTTTACAAAAACTGCACAATTTAAGAAAAAAAAATCAATCTTCAAAATAAAGAAGAATATGAATATCATGCATTTTTGGAGTTTACTCCTTAATAATCGATTTTCATATAAAGCGCCCGGTATTAAGTTTTATGAATAGTAAAATCAGAAGTTCAGAGCGTTAAACAAAAGTGTAATCAGCTAATTTCAGGTACATCTTTAATTGGCATACAAATTATTTACTGACAGTTATAAGCGAAGTTTGTTCATCAACATCCGTCCACATTCGAATTATGGGGTTATAAAAAGAGGTGTTATTATTATAAACTTGTTGTACGAATAATCTCTGTATTGGTATACGGGATCTGAGTCGAGTGTTGATGTTGAGTAGAGAAAGGAGATAGGGACAATCAACATGCGAAAATATGATTTTATATAAATATAATAGATCAGCGCTTTTCTCCGTGCAGCTAGTGATGACAAATTAAATATCTGTAGTTGGATTTAATAGGATCTATACTCTCGTCTAAAACGAAGTCGAGATTAATTCGTTTGATGAATACAGAATTAATTTGATTGCACGAATGTAATTTCTTTTCCTTAAATAATGTGCTTAAGAAACGTTTATTTTGTTTGTTTCTTTAGGCGCAAAAGGAAGTCAACTCTGCGAACTTTGGCCTAATATAATAGCCAAGCGAGCAGAGTGTTGGCAAACGTGATTAGCGACATCCAATTGACACATTTAAAATCACAAATTGTAAAATTCATTTATGTTGGACCTTTCCATTGAATTTTTATTTTATTTTCTTTCTAGTGATATGCGAAAATGTGTTGAAATTAAAAATTTATAAATTTATGATTTTCATGAATTGAAATTAAACTAAATATAGTCAATTATCTACAGATCCATCTGACCAACATTCAACAAGTAAGAGAGAAGTTTTTACTAAAGCCGCGGAAACTTTGCCAACATCATCCGAGGTAACGGAAGATGTTTCTGCGGGTCAACCTAGGGGTGAGGTACAGGAAACCATATTGGACGTGGACAGGAATGAATCAATACGCAGGTGACAACAAGTAGCCAGCATTCGGATATCCGGTTCACTTTCAGCCAACGTCAGTCAGACGGAAAAATTGAAAAGAAATTGCATGAGGAATGAAGCAGAGACAACGAGGAGAAGCTCGTAGCTCTATGAAATCCGCAACAAAAATTTTGCTAAGTCAAGATCGAGAACTGAAGGCTCGGGCCGAAATTGCAGAAAGAGAATTGAAAAACAAATCAAATACGTTTTTAGTTTATTAATTTTCTTTATTTTTACATTTTTATTCCATTTTGTATTTTTAAGTATTGTTTTTCCGTTTTCATTTCTTATTTACCATATTTATATACTTTTTGTATTATTTTTATTTTTATTACTTTCATTTTTATAAATTTGTCTGCTCATGTTATGTTTTATTTTAATTTTTTTTAAATTTCACAACAGATAGTTAAATTTTTATAATAAATAATATTCATTGTTTTTATGTGTGTAGAAAGGCAGTGTAGCACGTTGTTTAAAACGTTTAAAAGCTTAAAAATGTTAATATTCATATTTTTGATCTGACACAAGAATGGTGGGAATTATTTACCAATTGTTAAAGTCCCATTTGTGTTGTCAAACTTTGTTAAAAACGTTCTAAAAGTATACATTACAATATGTTAAGACATTGGCAAAACAAATGTTCAATGAAATGGTGTATTAACCAATGAAATAAGATTTTCATATTGACACCCTATAAAAGAATGGTTTGTATTATCTAGTCCAAACTTATTTAATGCACGTTTTGTTTTAGTTATGAACAAATTGAACCATACATTGCATTTCAATAACAGAATTTTTACTTAATGTAACTTCTGTCATGATTTGTACTCGAATTCAATTTTCAGAATACAATATGTTTTTGTAAGTATTTGTTAAAAAAGGATTTATTACCAAATGTTAAGAATAAATATGTATTGATAATTTCCTGAATTAAAACAGTCACTAGCTCATATCATCTAGTCCAAACTAATTGAATGCACATTTTATCATTCTGGCTATAGGTAAAGTGAACCATCCAGTGGAAACTAATTTTAATGCACATTTTAATATTCTAGCTATATGTAAGACAGTAGACAGATTTAATTTCAGTAACAGAATTTTTGAATTGTAATAATTAAATGTCATTATGTGTGAATATTTGGTGTTTTCTTTCCTACAAAATTAAAACGTCTCTCAAATTTAACTTCTTAGTCTAACGTTACTAAATGTTTTTAATTTTGTTGTATAAATTTGATCTTGTTCATTTGTGTTTTACCCGAAAATAATTATATTGTCAGCATTTTTTTATTAAAGAATGTTTTATTTACATTTAATGATATTAATATTTATATTTATATACAGTGTTACCTGTTTTATATATTCCAAGACAATCGTACTTAAGAAGTAAACTCCAATCGCGCGTTGGGGCTGGCACGCACAATTTTTTTAAATATATTGATAAGTAGTTACACAACATATCTAGCCAATTACGTAGTACAGGCGGACGCGTAGTTTCGGCTGCCTTCTTCGGCCAATTACCAGTGTAAACAAAGGTGGTCGTCGGCCGAAGTCATTCATCAAAGGTCGTCCGCCGAATACGGCAGATGAAAATGGCCCTTAATCGTTCCTTGGTAGATTATCATTAGACCTATATTATCCAAAGTCGAACACGGCACTGTGCTGTTCAAAGTTTGGAGAAGTCTGTGGCGTACCTTCAATTCTACTGCTCAAAATAACTGTTAATTTTGATTATTTAAAAACCCTAACGTACTTATGTTCAAAACGTGTATTATAAAAAATGTAATTTTTTTCGATAATTCTTGTTAATTTCTTGAACTTCCATTTTTGTTCGATTCCATGATTCATTTACACAAATATAAAAATGTATCACCTTCACAGTAAACATAAAATCTTTTTATTTTTTGTTTTTCTCATATTTTAGTCAATACTCGGATATTAGAGAAATCCCATTTCTTTACTAAATATAATATGCATGGGGTTAATGAATTGGGACCTCTAACTGGATGACGAACTCTTGTAGAATTGATAAAGTATCAATTCGGTCCGGAAATCCCATTGTTCTCGTTGGATAGTCGAGGCGCGAAACATAAAAAAAACAATATAGGACGTTGTAGAACATTTTTAAACTGGACGGGCTGAACTAATCGCTGTCCGCGCCAGCGTGGTGGGCCTTGTTCACGATAGCGCAAACTTCCTTCGCCCCTAGCAGCACAGTAAGTAGAAGGCAAACCCGATTGAGGGTCCCTTGCTTGATATCGCTGCTATTCTTGAAATCAGCCAGTATGCAACCGTCTTACCTATTCTTCACTTAAGCGGAGGCACGTTATCCACTTTTAAGACAACCAGATCACCGACCTGTAATAAAAGCTGTCGACGACGACACTTGCTGCGATGTTGCAGTTTCGCCAGATACTCACTACTCCATCTGAACCAGAAATATCGTCTTAATTGTTCAATGCGCTGGTACCTGGTTGAATGCTTGAGAATTGGTGCCAACGGAAGTGAAGTGAGAGGTCGACCAATTAAGAAGTAACCCGGAGTTAAGGGAGACAGGTATTAGGATCGGTGGTTAAGGGAGTGAATGGACCGGAATTAAGAACAGCCTCTATCTACAGGAGAAATATTTCTAACTTCTTATCGTTTAAATTAGCATTGCTCATAATACGTTTTAAATAATATTTTGTTGACTTTACGCCCGCCTGTAATAAACTACCTATCGTAAGGGAATACGGAGGAATAAATTAAAAATTAAGGCCTTCTTCTAAAGTGAAATTGTTGCTAAGCTAGAGGACTTGATTATTCTAACCAACTCATGATTTGCCCCAACAAAATTACGTCCATTATCGCAATGGATAGTGTGAGGTTTACCTCGACATGATATGAATCTACGCAAACACAATATAAATGCATCCAAAGTAAGATCATTGACCAACTCCAAATGTATCGCCTTCGTTAAAAAGCATATAAATAAACTAAAGTAACACTTTTAACATTTTAATAATATTGCCTCATCCCTTTTTAATTGATATTTGAAAAGGGTTCACAAAGTCTACGAAGGGACCGCAAAGTAAGTACTTGGAATGGAAAACCTTGTCCAAACCTATCAGCTGGTAAGCTGCCCATTATCTGCTCCAAAATCTTACCACGTAAATGCGTATAAAGTGTCTTACTTCTTTGCGCTAGGATTCTACCCTTCAAAAGCCAATATTTCTCATGCGTGGAACTGAGAATCAATTGTGGACCGGCATGCTTCAGCCGTATGTGCTCGTGTCCTATCAAGAGCCGCCTAAATTGATGATTATTATCAATAAGGACTGGATGCCTTTTGTTGTATTCATAGTCTGCATTGATAAGACAACCGCCAACTCGGAGCAGGCTGTTCCCGTCAATAAACGGTGAGAACGGTAGTTAAGACGAATTTGAATTTAATTGTTCTTTACGTTCAAGTAACCTTAATTTATTTTAAAATAAGTCTCGTTGAACTATTTTAAATATTTCTATTTAAGCATATTATTAAGTTGAATAATAAAAGGAAAATGAAGGAAAAGTGTACTTCTCTTTTATTAGAATATGTCTAGTTGATGGAATCGGCTTCCAATCCAGAATTCCACGGTCGCCACTTACATATGTTAGCGTCGAATAGTGTGGGCGTGAAACATTAAAAAATCAAAGTTGTTTTATAGGTAATGTGTAAATTTCAAAGGTAAAGTATAATTTTAAACTACAAAGTATGAAGGTGCTAAGACCCGCCCAAGATGATGCTGCCTCGTCGAGAGCAGAAAGTGAAGTCGAGGCTGAAAGTCGTGACGTGCTCTGTGATTGGCTGAACTAATTGCTGTTCGCGCCTGCGTGATGGCTCATGGTGACGCGAACACCCTTTATTAGAGTAAGTAATAGTTCATTACCCATGAAGTTGCCTATTCTCATACTTTCCATTTCATAATATTTTTGTTTATAGCCAGAGACCATAGCTATGGGAATATACTATATTTGCCTATAACCTGTCGCAAACGTAAGGACGAAAATTAGTCACAATCTGTTTCATCTATCATTCATACCATCATTAAATATAGTAAAATTATATATTCCAAGATTAAGGTATGACTCAAAAATACATTAAGAAATAACGGAAATGAGTCATTGCATAGATGATGCTACTATAATATGCAACTTGCAATGAACTTCATTTTATCTCCACCTACCGTATATATTCAGTTTTCACGAAACGTATTGTACGTTTCATGAGACATTTTCAATTCATTTCTGGCTGTAATTCTATTTTCCAGGAAGACAATATTACGACATATGACACATGCTTTCCAAAATTTGCTTTGATAGCCTTCGAGGAAATTTACTTTAATGACTAAGAATTATTCACTATACCTCAATCTGTACCTAAATACGCTGATGATAACAAAATTGTAGCAGTTGATATATTTACATCAATATTTAAATTGCTTCGTATGAGTCTAATTATCCTGAGTTATATTTTCAAAACAGCCTCCCTAGCTCGTTTCAACTCGAAATAACAAGTTACGTCCGTTAACATTATATTCGTAAGACACAATTTTTAAAGGGACATAAAGTTGACATCCCGCACACAATTTTTCAAATTGAAATTTATTTTATAGCAAAACAATAGCCAATTGTAATTTGATATTTTATTTTTCATATAGACCCTACGATTATCCAGTTATTGGTAGAATTTAGAGACTTTTGAAAATATGTATCTTTGTCTAACACTTTTTGTATTAATACCGTTTGGGTTTTGTGTGATTTTTTTTTCAAAATATGCCCGTGCGTCTACGCGAGCGTACGCATGGATGCGCACGTGTTTGCTCGTTCGAGCGAGCGTATGTGGGCGCATGAAATTTAGATAAACATTATTGTAAATAATTCTATTTATTTATTTATTTCTGCAAGCTTAGAAAAATAAGTATACAGTGGCAGATTTATTCCTACAAGATCAACCACAATAAATTGGAAGAAAACATTAAGCGCTGTGGGAGACTGGAAGTGATTTTTAAGCATTAATTAATTCTAATTAAAAATAAAATATATAATATTATGTGGTAATCAATGTATCGAATACACTGGTTTTGAAGCCAATGATGAAATGTTCATTTAGAATAGAATAGCACACATCCCCATAATCAAGAATAGCCAGAAATAAAGTTTGACAAATTTGTATTTAAGTTCGCAGTGGAAGAAAATTTTGAAGCCGTTTGAGAGTGTATTTTGAAGAAAATCTTACGAATGACATCATTTACTTGAGAATGCTATGTGACATGTTTGTCAATTAGTAGGCCAAGATCTTTTACAGTTGAAGTAAAAGGAATAACATAATCGTTAATCAATAGCTGTGGTAAATCAGATATAGATATTTTTAATAAGTGTCTGACTACCGATGATTATAACCTGCGATTTAATTGGGTTAATCAAAAGACCCTGCCTACCAGCCCACTGACTGATCAAATGTAGGTCTGCATTTAATATATCAATACATAAAGACATTTTATCGACATTGCATTGAGAGTATATATGGAGATCATCAGCATATAAATGATAGTTGGAGAGCAGTTGCTTAACTACAGGATCAATGAAAACAGAAAAAAGAAGTGGAGTAATAACACCACCTTGAGGTACTCCGGCAATGAGACTGGTCCACTCCGAGTAGTTTTCAGAAATGTTGATTGCCTGTTTACGGCCACGAAGATAGGAATTGAACCAATCAACACATGGTTGCGATAGATTTAATGATTTTATTTATCAAAATGTCGATGTCCACAGAATTGAAAGCATTACTGAAGTCCAATAATATAAGAACAGATAGTTGGTTATTGTTCATGGCTAGGCACACTTCCAGCAATGCTGTTGACGTACTATGTCCTGACTTAAAGTCAGATTGCAGGGGATCAAGTAAATTTTGGGTATTTAAAAAACTAACGAGTTGAGAATGTACAATCCGCTCAAAGACTTTTGATAGTAGTGGTAAAATAGATATAGGTCGAAAATCTTTGGGCGGGTTAGGGGGTAGATGTTTTGGGTAACGGAATAATATGCGCCCTTTTCCATTCACAAGGGAATGTAGACTTTAATCTAGAAGTATTAAATATGGCAGTGATGGTGAGTACTACAATGTCAATGATAGGAGCAAGAGCATCCATACTTAGGCCGTCACAGCCACTGGCTGTGACGGATTTCAATTTAATTTCGAGAAGATTATTTTTGACTTCTGATTCTGAAATTTCCAAAATAGTAAAGGAATTATCACAGAGCGATACAGGCAATATGTTGTTCAGAGTTTCCAACTTCACTGCAGCATCTAAGATAACAGGTGGAGTTGCAAAGAAAATGTTGGGATCATTAATATTGACAGAATATTGCGTTGTCTCATATTGTTTGCCAATACCCAAAGTACCTAGAAATTTCCAAATATTGGAAGGTGAACAGTCGTTGATCTTTTGGCTGATATAATATTTTTTTGCATTTCTGCACATTTGTAATACCTTATTTCTCAGTAATCTATACACTTCCCAGCGAAGGGGTGTGGGATCCCTTTTATGTTTAGATTTGCCCTGTCCCGTTTCCGCATAAAGCACTTTATGGAATTATTGAACCAGGGAGCAACATTTTTTTAAATTTTATTCGCTTTAATGGTGAATGTTTATTTATTAGGCTAGTAATCTCAGTGGTGGAATTCTACACCACATCATCCATATTATTTAAACATGAGATCGCTCTCCAATTAACACACCGTGCATCCTCAAGCAAAGATGACCTCTGTATTCGGCTAAAATTGCGACGATAAATTACATTAGATGAAGGCTTTGGACTATATAGAGAGTGATATATAAATGAGGTCCTGATGAGAAAAGCCTGGAGCAATAAGTTTACCACAGGCAGAACAAACTTTAGGATTTGACATGATAATTAAGTCGAGGAGAGAATGTCAGAATGTGGAAAAGGAAGGAACTATAAAAAGGTTTGCAGATCTACACATGTCACGCAATTGGTTAACTCTTGAGCTATATTTATACAAACAAGTATTAAAATCTCCTAATAATAAACAATTAGGATAAGAGGGAATTAAGCTATCAATAATTTCTTCAATTCTAGTACAGTATCTTCGCAACGCGAACCTAACTCTCGTTTAACTGCTTTTATTAACTGTACTCGATAGTACTAACGATTATCAGCACACATTTGCTCTCGTCATATTCAATATTAATTAAAACTTTATACACGATTTTCCCACGAGAGACATATTTGCCTCCAGGAAAATAAATGACGATGAGTTCCTGCAACTGTACCTAACTTCTCGCGTTTGTCCTGTTACTACAAATCTGAGGACGATATAAAATTTTATACGAATCGAATTTACAGAAGTAACATTTTTGTGTTTAAAAAACAAACGCTAAAGTAGCGACGTTAAGGACATAACTATTCTTTTTTTTCTTAACCAAGGACATACATACTGAATGTTCACTAGATTATAGTAAAGATTTAAACATGAACATAATTAAAACAAAAAAAATATGAAATGCGTTATCCATACTAATATGTAGTTTGCGTGTTTATTTATTTTTTGCGCTACTCTCTGGGACCACACGGCCGTTTATAAAAAAATATTAGAAGTTTGTATTACAAAACCCAGAGTTAGAAGATAATTAAGGTTATATGTAATTATGATAATAAAGGGTATATGTAGTGAACATAGCATGATAAAAATGTTATAGAAGTCGTGGATTACTATTTAAACGGTACAAGGCGGAGTGGAAACGGCTTATGTATTGACCGATCATTCTGAGTGTACCCGCCGATATCATGGTACCGTTTAGCGTGAATTCTGAAAACTTATATTTTGCGTTTAGTTTTATTAAAAAACCAAGCATATCCCTCGATTTCAACCGTGTAGATTTATTATTTTGTTGCCTTCCGTAGTCACTAAATGCCTTCGTTCCGCTCGTCAAACGACATCGGGCGTCGCAGTCGAGTGTATATCGGACTATTTATACATAAAACGACTCAACCTTCTCGCTAACTCCTTTAAATTAATCAATAAACGTATACGAATAAGTTAAGTAGACTTTCGAAAAATAACAAACTCTGTTCACAAAAAATTTTCTAAAATTAATATGTATATTTTTTTGGATGGACAAATTATATAATGAAAATAAATGTAAAACTTTTATTAATTATATACATCTTTTCGTCTGTCACATTAAAAAAAAATTCGTAATAACCCTAATCAATATATCAACCCTAGCTCAAATGGGATACAATTCAAACACAACAAAAAATAAAGCAATTCAAATTCAGTTCGTACTTTTGTAAATGCACCTAAAGTTATATTTCTAGCCTCCTGTAGCTTAAGAAATATATGTTTATTGACTGAACACTAACCGAATTGGATAATGATAAAACTTTTCCATCTATTCGGTTTAGCAAAGTTAGCTATTGGCGTTATAAGAGTGTCAACGCCTTACTGCTCTTGCGTTCCCGCTATTTTATCGGGCATTCGATCTTTTAGAGCTCACGCAAAGACAAATAATAGATTACGAAACATAGCCTCTTAAACAAACGTCCTATTTGAAAACATGGTTATAAGTATATAAGCTATTTCACTTATGTATCTTTTTTTATTACATAAAATGAGGCTATGCTCTGTAATATCGCAATACTTTGAGAATAATTTAGCAAGTCCCAAAATAAAACCTGAACCTCGACAAAAGTCGCAGGCGAATTCTAAACTGGTTTATCCGATGTCATTTCTAATATCTACATCTGCTGTCAGAACAAAACCTTGTTTAAGTTATTTTTAATTAATTGTTATAAATACTTATTGTAATAAGACATACATTCAACGTGTGCCAGAGTATAAAATTTGTAAATATTAACTTTATTTATCTCAGTCTCCATTTTGTTTTCCCGTTATATGATGTCAAATTGTAACTACTTTTGCGGAATTCAAACATGTAAAATAATTTGATGACTTAACATTTATAGTTTTACAAATAATTCATACCCATCCAAATCTTCCATCAACAATGCAATTTATAAAAATATCGTAACATTAGTTTTTCTACGACCCAATACTCATTTACGTAACATTATCAATTTTCTCGTAGAGTTCAGAGAACCTGCACAGCTCATACGTTATCACAAGATTTTATTACATGTAATCACTGTTATGACGACATTTGACTTATAAATAACTTATACAACAGAGATAAAATCTAAAGCATGTGTCTTGAGGAAAATAAGGATTTTCGCAGTTTCTTAATCCGTTTTTTTTATATTTCTAATAAAATTATATTAATCTCACATAACTGGGATTCTTCTTCTTACATTCTCACCTCATATCCTATGATGGGTATGAACTGTGTATCGCCATGCTGGTCCATCCTGTGCATCACGAATTGCCTCACTCTGAGTCGTGCCGATATTCTTTGATTCTATCCGTACAGTCTGTCACCAAATTATGTTCGCACGGCCACGTTTCCTCTTCCCTTGAGAGTTCTAATACAAAACTGCTTATTTATTTATTTCAAATTTCAAAATACACATATTGTACTCATTTGACTGACTTATTGCTACAAGAGCAATCTCTTCCAGTCAACCACATCGATTAAGAGTAAAAGACACTTAAAAAATAAAACCAATTATGATATTAACAACAAACAACTGGAATATTGCAGCAGATATATGAATAAAACCAAACTAAATATAAAAAAATACAAGAAAACAAAGAACGATTAATTAAAAATCTATAATTTGTTAGTAATGAGGAAAGGGCAACAAAATGGAATTAGGAAGCGTAAAGCTAAGAGACTATGAAAAGAAAGACTTTTTCAGGCCGTCCTTGAACACATTTATAAAAGGCGATTTTGTGGTATCCAGTTTTAGTTGATTTCGCAGTCTTATAGCTTAAACATCAAAAGGCGTTTCATAAAAGATGCATGTATGTTTAGGAAAATGGAGACTGAGCTGGTTTTCGGAGGGCAGCCCTATACTCTGCACAGACAAGTAACTAAATCTGTTTTTGGGATAAGTTGAATAAGTAGGATTGTTCAAAATATTAAAAAGAAGTGTAAGAATATGTAGATTGCGCTGATTGCGGACGTCCATCCACTTAAGTTGCGCTTCAAATTCATAAACATGATCATATTTTTTGCAATAAAAACATAACGGTTCCACAAATTTTGAAAACTATAATTTTGCCAGGCGAAATTCCGCAAGATCCGGTTAGGGGGTTTCTTGCTGATATTTTGATATTTTTAATTATATTGTTCAAATAGTATATTTCTTACTAACTAGCGTGACCCGTGCGAAGTCTTCGCATTATTTATTCTATTTTACTAAAATTGACATATAGAGGCGCAAGTATCAAAAGCATTGAGCTAAAGCGCCACTTTATTTATACGTGAGTGGATTTGAAATTAAACAAAAATTTTATCGACCGTCAATCATATTGACGTTGAGCCGTTAGATGGCAGCATTGCTATTTTGTGTATATAATTTTAATAATTAATTAATTTGCAAAAACAATAGCAATAATAAATTGTTTAGTTGTGGATGCCGGTAGGGCAAGCAATTATCTATAAAATGATATATAATTTATGTGGATTAGTTGTGAGGTTTTTTCTATAAAGGGAGTGTAACATCTTAACCTTAGCGTATTAATATATATGATGATGATGATGATGATGATTTGGGGGTATAGACGGGTTCCCTGTTGAAAGTATTCAATTCAAATCAATTCTATTTGCAGCGTTTTGTTTGGTGCTCAATCGGAACTTCTTGCATCGTTCTCCCAAGGTTTTTTAGATATTTTCTCAGACGGAATTCGGACAATATATTTAGGGCTGCGATTGACTTGTAGTCGTCTTAATTTATGTCTTATATTAATTTTCCTTGACATCATAAAACAATTTCTTCTATTGCGTTAGTTTTCCCCTATGTCATAAAATTGTTCGCGCCTTCACATATGTGTACATATGTGTATATATGCGTTCACTCAAACTCATCTTCATAAGACGGAGTGTGATCCTAGATTTTAATAGAATTACAATCAAACTATTTTTACGTCACTATTACGAAAATATTTAAAATAATTATACATTGTCACCATCTATTTGAAGACACAATGTGTTAAAAAGGATATTGTGCTTATGATACTGCAGTCACTAATTTAAAAACAATACGTCTCTATTGTTAAAGTTTCAATCGCGAAAATTACACAGATATAGAAGATTTTAAATTTTATCCGTTATGTTCTCTAGGTTTATTCTTGCATCACAATTTAACTCTAAAGCAGAATGAAAATACCACGGTCTTACTCTATGGCAATTATTCTAACATAGTAATAGGTAACATCTATGAAACTAATAACACCTTTACCGACTGTCAACGCTGTGAAATATTTTTTTACCAATTTTTTATTCATGATAAAGAACAACTATGAGATGATAGGATATTTATATATCTATGAAATCTGAGCAACAAGTACCGTTTTAATGTCAATGGATATTGTGATAACGTGGAAAAATAGTGTACTGTAATGCACAATAATCCTAATATGTGAGTTTACTGTGTGATAAGCCACACAGAGTCAACTTTTACTTCACAGTGGTATTACAAAACGACAATTTTGAAAAATGCAACATCAAACACACGAAGTAAACTTGAAAAAGTTATCTAATTTCCATTTGAGAATATTTGCATATTCTCATTGGCAAAGGTTAAAACAATATTTCTAATGTTTTTATTCTAAAATAAGAACTTGTTAACTCTCAATTATCAGTTATCATCTTTGTTAACTCTCAATTATAAGGACTTGTTAACTCTCAATTATCTTACACTGTGAGTATTTCTAAATTGGTTGTTACATTAGAGTTTAACATTTCTTCTGGAGAATATATTTTCTCAAGAAGATGATAAAGAATATGATTAGAATCAACTTCTAAGGTGGCTCCAGATATTTTAGAATATTGTAATTTAGTGATTATTTCCTTATAGTGTGTAAGTTTAAAATTTGTTTAATCTGCTTGTCAATTTAAAACTTAGAACTAGTTCAACGTTATATAGTCATAAATATTTCACAATTAAATGAAACTACGTGATGTAGTATTATTTCTACTTTCTTTAACTTCTTTACCACGATCTATGTTTCGTGGTATTACAACATCTTCAGGTGGGCTATTAGCAAAGATTAACTCTTAGGAACTTCCAACAGCATTTATATATTTCAAAAAATATTAGCGGAAGCCGGGTTTGTGCGGGTTTTCCCACTGCTTATCCGGCTTCCACTAGTGTTTTGTGAAATATATAAATGCTGTTCCAAGTTCCTAAGAGTTAATATTTGCTAATAATCCACCTGAAGATGTTGCAATACAAAGAAACCTAGGTCGTGGTAAAGAAATTAAAGAAAGTAGAAATAATAATACATCACGTAGTGTCATTTAATAGCGAACAATGAATTTCTAGAAAATTAACGCCAAATATATTCAATATTATAAATATTTGTTAACTTCTCTAAAAATATTAATTTGTTAATTTCCAGAATAAAGAAAAAAAAATACTTTTTTATAAATTTCAATGATTTTTTTCCTTCAAAATAACTATATAGAAATAATCTATTTAAAACATATTTCATTACCATTTAAGCAATTTCCTTTTCAAGTTTTTCACTTAATGCACATACGAAAAACTTAGGTATTTTTGACTCGATGAACCCTCGAAAATTGTGTCAAGAACCTTTTTTTTTACTTTACTAATGTAGCACTTTACTAATATAGCATAAGAAATTCAACAATAGAAACAAATTTGCTTTATGCCATGAATATGAGATCAAAAATCGATATAATAGACTATGAGCAAAAAATATTTCTAAATCAATTAGACCATTTGCCATCACAAAGGCGAGTTAAAAGTCAAAATCATTTTTTTCCGTGATCCTACAAGACCAGTCTGTTGTCCACGGGGGGTAAGAATCACATCATTTGTTAACGACCACAATAATCATATAATTTACGCTAATTATACCATTGTAGTAATTAACGCGTTATCAACTTTAGATAATTATGACAAAAAACTAACATACTGCATGATTACAACGCGTACTCGCTCCATTCACGTTCGCCAACACTATTGGAAAATTTTACAAAATTGTTGATATGTGCAAATATTATTTTTGTTTCGTAATATTCTAATAACTAACATATGAATATGAAAATTTATTAGTTGCGTAACGTAACTAAGTAAAGTTACGTAAAGGCCAATATTAGGTTCAATATATGGATTAAGATAGCTTCACTATTACGACATGTTTCCTAACGTTTTATTTCCATTTGTAATTGAATTTGAATGCCTCTTAAGAATGATGCTCGAAAAAATTAAAAAAAAAGATGTTCTATCGCTTGTTTTAAATATATGCTCGAAAATTCAGACCTAGTTTTACGACGACCTAGTTCAAAATTACTTAGACCGAAATTGATTTTGTTATAATTAAGTATGAGGGCACCCAATATTTTAGGTTTAGGACCCTTTTTCACGCGACAGAGTTTCAATCGATTTACAATTTAGATAACGTCATCAAATGACGATTAAAAAATCATTATTTAGAAACTTAAAATTTGGCAAATTAATTTATTTTATTAACCCAAATATGTTTGAATAGCTAACTTTTTTCAAAATATTCATATCAAAATTAAAGAGGGGGCAAATAAAAGTCACAAATTGTGATTTGTGACTTTGAGATATTGTGAGAGATACAACATAATTTAAGAAAATATATAATTAAAAATTATTAAAAATAATCAATTTAAAAAAAAAATATACAAAAATAGCCAATTTCTCCCCATATTTCCAAAACTACTAAGATATACATAATGATTTTCGTCTGTGTAGGCAAAATATTTACTTTACGAAAAATTAATATTTGTAAATAGTTTAATAGAAATACTATGTACGCTCAATTGCCTATATGTGCACGGAACTTTCTTAGTGCGAGTTCTGTTATTACTTGAGAGGTGTTCTTAAATCAACTTATAAAACCTTAAGATATACAAAAAATTATGAATTTAATTTAAAAAATTAATTGTCTGGCGTTGCTAATTGCTCGCATGACTGATGCGCCTGAGCCATGAGGTTCTTATCCCTGTCATTTTAATTTTATAAAAAAATACTGTTAAAAAAGAATTGATTACACTAGTGATATATATATATATATATATATATATATATATATATATATATATATATATATATATATACGTGCGTGTGTGTGTATGCATGTACAAGATTACGTTTTGGATAGTGACCAAATTCTAAGGAACATTATCATATTAAATATAATAATAAAAAAACGACTTTTTTTCTATAGCTAACATTCGTTTGGTAAACAAAAGAATTTATAGTCCTAATATTATTTAAATAATTGCTAATTCGGTTAGAGCCAGGCGCTTAAAGAGTATGGGTGTTCCGAGTCCGTTCCATTTCGCAAAATAATGTCCGACCGCAATAATTTACAAGTAAAATTGTGAAGTTTCAATTTTGTGATGAAATACGTATTTGAAAGTTTACGAAATCTTAGAAAAAACGTGCAACTTTCAGCGGTGTATTGAATGAAATGGACAAACAAGGATCAAAATGTACAAACAAAAGTTAATTGGGACGTAAATTTCAACAATCGCAAAAAGTTGAATTCCATTTTTTTAAAATAATGAAGTTCTTATTTAAAGGAAATTTTTTTTTTAATATAGCTAAGTCCTTATAAAGAAAAATTGCAATATTATTTCACAATATACAATTATTTCATAAAGTAAAAATAGAGAATTCAATTAATTTATTGAAGCTTGCGTAAAATAAAGATCTTTTTGAATCGTACAATAACGATTAATAAATAATAAAATTTTAAACTTGTCACAAAATCGTCTTTATGAACAAGAAATATTCAAGATCGACTGTTACGCGCCAGTAGGGGCCGAAATTTGATCTTGAACGCCGGCGCACAAACTTTAGTCGAATTTCAGAAGAAGCGTTAGTTAAGACTACCATTATTTCCATATTTTTTAAAAAATCAAACAGATGTTTGTAATTTTTTTTGCTCTCTGTAGAATGAAGACACATGTTTTTGTTTAAACTTTAGCTCTAAAATCGCTCCTCAATTTTTGTCACTGATTGAGAAATATCTCTGCATATATATATATATATATATATATATATATATATATATATATATATATATGTGTGTGTGTATATATATATATATATATATATATATATATTTAACTCTCTAAAGTCAATGATTTTCCGCTTAAAACAACTGAATGGATAGTTATACTGTACCAAAACTAAGACTGGAACCAGCGCGATTATAATCCTATAATAATACTTTTTTGTCGTATGAATACGTCTTGCTCCTGAGTAAAACTTGAATTCTAGATACATTATATCATTAATAGTAAGTAAACAATAGTTCTTCTTAAAAATTACTGGCGAAATTTTCATGGTTTTATTTATAATTTAATGCAATTTATCTATTGTAATACTATGGATTATTTTTGTGTTAAACCTTGTCGACAGCAATTTCGTCAAGACTTAGCTTAGCATCCTCATAGAGGCACTTTGTTTTGTACTATCATGAAAATTATGAAAGTATTCCATTAGCCACAATTAAATGAAACTACGTGATGTAGTATTATTTATACTTTCTTTAATTTCTTTACCACGACCTAGGTTTCGTTGTACTACAACATCTTCAGGTGGGATATTAGCAAAGATTAACTCTTAGGAACAACCAACAGCATATATATGTTTCAAACACAATAGCGGAAGCCGGGTTTGTGCGGATTTTTCCATCGTTTATGTTAGTGAGTTTATTGCAGGGGCGCAGACTAGGTTTTATTATATTACAGAGAGTTATACAATATACCAGTATTTTAGTGAGGGTAATAAATTCAATTGTTGTTATTATTTGAGGTTATACAATACAAACTTTACGGTGTATGTAATAAAATTAAATGGAAGTTATTATCGGTAATATATTTGTACAAAAGCAAGGGTATTTGAAAGTAAGGCCAAGGTAATATACTAATTCTACATATCTTATTATCGGTAATATATTTATACAAAAGCAAGGATATTAGAAAGTAAGGATAAGGTAATACACTAATTCTACATATCTCCATATTCTACATATCTCCATATTCTACATATCTCCAATGCCATATAAGTATGTTAATTTTTGTATTACGTGAATAGAATCAGTTTCCAAAATTCGTATTAGTAATAATTTATGTAATTGAATAATATTGATTTTAATTTTTAATCAATTTTAATGAAATAAATGAGATGTTTTAAGCCTTTTTATTCACATAATTAATCGAATAACCAAACCGATTTCCTGTTCGTAAAAAAAAGTAAAACCTTTCCAATGGGATTGAAAATAATGTAAAACTTTGTTTGTTTTTCATTCGTTTAATATTTAGCATTAAGTTTTTAATTTGTGTATTGAATTGTAGTTTAGTAGCTTCAATAAGTATGAAGATATTCCGAGATCGTCAAAAATCACATCGAAAAATGCTTCCTACAGATAATCCCTTACAAAATTTTGATAAATTGATACAGACTTTAACTAAGATATTGTATAAAATTATACAATCTTTTTTCAGACTTTCCTAAATTCATGAATTCATTTCATATGCATGTACTAAATTTAATAAAGAGCGACAGACGGCCAAAAATTTTGTTTTTATATTAACAGTACACTAAAATATTAATAAATGTGATGTAACATTTGCACGTAGTAACACTATGCCACTGGTACTGGGCTCAACATGTTTTCTTTACTTAAGCCTTTAACTTTACGTTAGTCTTACGACACGGTGTGATATTACCGCAGAGATATGACGAATAATCTTGAGATTAAAAGACGACAACATATTCTGTGCAATAAACCTTCAATACAGCCCCATAATGATAATTAAAATCACTAATATTGACGTAATGCAGACTGTGGCAAATGAAATTTTCCTAAACTGTTAATTATCTCACTGATTAGACAATCCGTTTCCATTAGTCTCGCAGTATTTTAATTTCATCAGCATTTTTACTGTAAAAATCAATTAGTATGAACTGTCCCAATTTTACAAACTTCCCAATTTTCGTCCTGTTCCATGACAAACATAGCTTCCAGTGCGTTTACAAATTTTGTTTAATCAATATCAGAACCTGGGCAAATGGTGTTTTCCTGTAAAATTCACCTAAAACAGTAGTAATGCTAAACTAAAATGTAATTACTGTCTAAAATATACATTAATAAAATTATCAAGACAATTTTTTTAATCATTTTTATATACTATCTTATCATGCTGAGGATAATTGAACTAAACCATACTAAATAAAAATCAATAACTTTTTTTTTAAAGTTTGTAACATTTAGTCACAAACAATATTACTGCATTTGTATGACATTAACTTTTAAAAAATCATTTAAGTATCACTTCTATCGCAAAGTAAGTAAAACTTTATAAAATAAATGTTATCAATATTGGTGACAACGACTAATTTTCCCTTATTAAAGCAAAATTTCGTCTCTTTGTAAAGATTTTAATTTATAACTTCATCTAGGATACATACTTGTCTATAGACGCTTTTTGACCTAGAACTAGGGTTTTCTAGGCATTAGACGGGAATACTTTAAGAATAACATTAACAGAAATATGTCATATTTCACACGCTTATATTTAAAACTAATTATTATTATAGTGTTACAACACTAGCGACTTATTTTATTAACTTTACAAAAAACATCGGTGCTTAAAATAAAATTATCTTACTGGCTAAAATGTCTTAACTATCGTGGTGGGGCGGCTACTTGGCCTGCTTTCAAGATGCTCAAATCCTTTGTAATTTCCTTTATTGCACTTAATGAACAGCGAAACTAGCAAAGACAAAACATAATGTAAGACAATACATGTTTATGGTTGCCTTTCGGTATATACCCATTTCACGCGCATTAGGTTTTCCCACTTCTTCATAAATACAGTTTACCGGGAGAATTTTACAATATGTGTTGTAAATTTGAAATATTTCATAAAATACAATTCTTAACAGTAATATTACAAAATTTAGTTAAATTGCACATAGCTGTTTAAAGAAGAAATGAATTGATAATAATGGCCGCTTGTTAATGATATAATTTTTGCCGAATGTAGGGTCGGCTTATTGACTGGTTTTAAACCCGGCCATCAGTGTTATATAGAATACTATGGAATCTTGATAATGAAAACGGCGCCCGGATGTAATCGTTAGTTTGCCGGATGCAATTGCCAGTTCATCCGGTGAAAATCTCGCTCCGTGCACCAGCGTTTGTTCGGAGAATATTAACTCAGTAAACTATGCTAGTAAATAGCAGGTTGTTGACGAGATCGGATATATCGATAGTTAATGCTTACTGTCCTAAAGAATATGGCGGCGGATCAAAATTTATCAGTAACATTTTTTCTCTTCTTTTCAATTTCTGTTATATGATTTGAAGCTCTTCTGCTTTGAATGCTGTGGTTTTTTATAACTGTTCAAAGCATCTCTAATATTTTATGTGACATTCTTGTCAAGTTGGTGTTTCATTTATTCAAATATTAGCTTTTTCGTGCGACTCTGCTCACATAAAAGTTATAATGTTCACAAGTTCCGCCATTAAAGTTTGAATTTGAATATGACTCCTCAAGCTCCCCATTGTAGCTGCGCATCGTGCCTATCCACAATTAAGGACACCTCTCACAAATATTAATATACCTCTCTAAACTTAGTATCTTTACTTTTTTTTATATACATAAATACATTCCTCCATAAGTACTCTCTATGACTGTGAAAATTTACCAAAATCTATATTCTCATCTATATACTCAAGTTATATGTCCGTAGAAGCAGATAATAAAAAGATAGCCACTTATGAACTGATAGACTGACCTAGAACTGCCCTATTATTTATCTTAATAAATAATTATGACGTTCAAAGAAAAGTGTATGTATCCTATTTTAAATGATTGATTTTATTATATTTGAACAAAATAACGTCACTACAATTTGGGGCTCTGATATTATTGTAACCCGAGCGAGGTGGTCTCTGTTGAATAAAACATCTAAAGAGAACAAGGAGGATAGCATGTATCATAGAGCAGGAAATAAACTATTTTTACCGGCTCAGTCATAAATCTTATATTATATTTTACTTTTAAGCAGAATTTTAAGAATAGGTATGATTTAAATTTTTTTTAAATTTCAGTTGTGAGATGCGCATGTGTATTTAAATATTTAAATTTAGTTTAAAAAGACATTAATTGCAAGAAAGCTAATAAAAGTGTACAACATTGAGAACACATTGAATAATACTTATAAAACATATTTAAACACTTAACGGCGTCATCTAACGATAAGATAAAATAATTTTTGGTTCTTTTCTATGACCAGCACGATCCTCTTATATATAATTAGCTTATTTGTTACTTTGTTAAGGCAGTCTGTAAGTTTTTAGATTTAACAACAAGTAGCAATAAACAAATTGGCAAATAACCATTTACGAAATACGAATGCCACTCGTATACAGTTGAGTTAAAGTATTCAAACGATTATAGTGATTTCAACAAAGTTAACATTACTAATTAATCAAATGTGATTCATCGCTAAGATTCTGTTGTACAAACTAATTGTAATAATTAAATGATTATATAAATTTGTTATTTTGTTTAAAACTTTAATACTTTGTTTTTGTTTTTCCTTTATCTAATACAATATTAAGAAAATATAAAAGACTTTTATAAAGAAATTAATTCAAAATCACTTATGTAATTACGAGATAAGTATTATTTTGCGAATAATTACTGTTCCGCTCCAGTAAATGATATAGTCCTTATATTAACCTCTCTTTTAATTTAGGACATATATTTTTATATGCAAAATCCCATTTCCTTTAAGCACGAAAGATAGAAAAATAAAAAAACGATGTACCACTATTTCTATAGGAGAAATAATATGTACCCGTGTGTTTGTTATATGTAGGAGTAATTTGTACACACATTTCATCCGAGTTGTCACGGCGGCTCTCCAGGTACAGTAACATCTCCTCTCATAACAATCGATGGAACCTTCAAAGGTCCCCTAATAGTTTCCCGTATCTACTGTGAAGCACATCCACCCAAATGAGTTACTGACTGTCCCTCTTCGCAATGAGTAATATAAGACTATTTTTTATAGAACGTCTTTTACGAACACTCTAAATGACTTATGGAGCGGTCTATTCTCAAACACGTCACGGTGACTAAATAAACCACGTTCTGAAATATCGCAAGATTCTACTCTAATGTTAAAGCGCATGCTATGCTGTAAAACTACGGCTCTCTTTGATCTTATTGCACTGGAACAGCACATGATCCATGTCCTGCGTTTCTAAACCGCAAGAACATGCCGGGCAATTTCTTGCGGCGAATCTAGACTAACTGGCGCGTAATGCGCCATGCCCCGCCAGAAACTTTGAATTATAATAATCGCGAGTCACATTTTTTTCAACAGCTCAGATATATCGGGGAAAAATCATGTTGTGCCTGCCAATGAGCACAGTCGATTGAAGGTGGAAGTTTTTAGACCCCAGCCAGTTCCGGCGAGCCGTGCTGTAGCACGGAAGTCGCTAGTCGAGCGTCGCAGTAGTACCGCTAGTATAGAAAGTACCACCTTGAATAGAGTACAATGTCCAGATAAGTGACAACAGTAGGGATAATCTGCCTTATCGAATATCTAGTTTGGAATTATGGCAATTTTATCACAATTCTAAAAACTAGTGATAAAAGAAAAGTTTTTCAAATGGTTATGTATTTAACGCTGGACCAAATAACACATATAAGAATCGAAACAAACTTTCCAGAAAAGAACACAACTTACATTGATGGAGATGAAAGGTGCGTTTTAAAACAAAATATTGATGCGAATATAAAACACGTGTCAATAAGCGTTTTTATTTTTGTAAGCGATATTTTATAATTGGCGTAACAATATTTAATCACATAAAATCTAAATCCATTTTTCGATATTCCGCTGTCTTTTGGACAATGTCGCGTGCGAAGTGGTCAGTTGACATAAAGTACATTTCCATATCATTACGAGGGACAAACATAATTATCGGGCGATGTACATAAGGATGTATTCGGATTGAACACACTCGTAGTTGGACAAGTGTAGTTGTAAGCTGTATAAGTATCAGTTCCGGTCAGCACGCACAGTATGTAAGCCTGGCAGCCAGACACGGACGTGTTCGGAATTCTACCAGCACTCGTGCAAGTATCGGGACTCGTTGTAGTAGTAACGGTAGTAGTAGTAGCAGCAGCAGTAGTAGCAGCAGCAGTAGTAGCAGCAGTAGTAGTAGCAGCAGTAGTAGTAGCAGCAGTAGTTTGTGCCGCTGTAGTCGTGGCAACCGTCGTGGTCGTCGCAGCCGCTGTAGTTGTCGCAACCGTTGTAGTTGTCGCAGCCGTTGTAGTCGTAGTTGAACTCGGCGCGACCGATGTCGTCGGACAATTGTAGTTGGACGGAGCTGTGCACATAGCAGTGTTCGGATTGAAGACGGATGTAGTGGGGCAGGTGTAATTGTACTGAACGAAGGAGCCATCCGCCTGGGCGACACAGAGAATGTATTCGCTGCAGTCGGTTACTGACGGGTTGGGGATTCGACCCGCCGCCGTGCACGTTTGACTATTAACTCCATGTGGAACGAAGTAATAAACCTGAAACAAATAAGTTTTATAATTTCTTTTTAGATTTTTATCGAAATGCATAAATTAGTGATTTTTAGGGTAACAATTGAACAAGTACCATAAATATAAATTCTGTTTATTATGTATAATTATGTGCGCTTTTAAAGTACTACTTTAAAATATACGTATACGTGTACCCACGTATACGTATATTTTCTAAGTTGTCAAAGTCTCAAGTGGTAAAATGACCGGAATACCCATATCGTATACTCTGGTGTCATTTAGGAACTATAGACACAGTTAATGATGAATAGCACAATACGCACTCTTACCAGTTTTTTCTTAAACTTAACTTGTCGAAATTACAAACCACGCGCAATAGCACGGAATAAGAATTTTCCTCTGTACTGTCAGAAAATTTGATGTCGTTCAGAAAAACTTATATTTTTCCTTAGCCAATTGCAAGTAATAACAGGGTAAATTAGCCAGTACAGAGTATATATTTTTTTTAAAATTTGAATAATCGGTATCCATAAACAAACATTAGAAAATGTTTTAAACATTATTTGGATTTTTATAGTATTTTTTAATTAACAGTTAATTATAATTTTCATTTTCATAATTATGGTACTTTCTTTTTTTCATTTTTAACATCGATATTACTATTATATAGGATATATGTAAACTAGAACTTCAGTTTATTTCTATTACTTATCATAACTTCTATAAATTAATAGAAAAATGGCCTCTTTGAAATTAGTTACATTGTTTGTCACATTACAATTATTTAATCATAATAATCATCTGCATAGTTGTTAATACTAATCAACACTATATCATTCTTATTGTAGTATTTGTGCGTCAAAAATAAACTAATTGGTTACTAGTAGTATATTTTACCATATATATTACCTGATCAAGTATTTCATTAGCGAGATATAACTTAAATTTTAGCTCCTTTAGCTTCAGTGAACATAGTTATCTCATAATTTTAAATACAGATCATCAATGAATACCCCTATCATTATATTTGTAAATTATTTCTTGGGTTAAAAATATCCCATATCAAGTTAATTAACGGAGAAGTTTTGCACTTTACCCGTTTGTAATGAAACAAACAGACAAATTCACTTCCTTATTTAATTAGGATCCGCATTTATAAGGATAATATGGATCATTATTTTTTAAGGTTCTCTTTTATTCTCGCCGTGCTCTCTATATTTCTCTAGCTCTTAAACGAAAAAGCTATTTATTCTAAATTTATATTTGTATTACTTATCGTTTTGATCTAAATATAAATACTTTTTAAACATATCAAATAATGTTATTCAGAAGGGACTCTAATACGTGTGAATTTGGGGATGTACGCTCCATTTACGTATAAATTATTTTGGAACCTAGACTTTTGGGATTTCCTAAAATTGATATTTAGAATAAATAATTTTGCTTTACACTCATAATTTAGAGACCACATGAAGCCCCTATATTACTTAGTAATAGAACACGTTGAAAAAAGAGCTTCTACGACATGTATAAGTAAGATGATAAAGTTACTTCATTTCCTGTCTATAATGAGTTTATCCTTAACATGTCTTATTAACAACCTTAAACAAAAACGTTAGTTGACAAAATATTATTTCTCCCTCGTCAACGAAACGATTTCTTTGCTTTGTGATTTTTTCTGACTTTCGTACATTTTAGGCACATTCCATTTCATTCCTGTTATCAAACCTCTTCCGCTTTTTCGAATTCCTGTATTAACAAACGAATTACTGCAAAACCATTTTGATTTATTAATAAATCAATAGAAATACAAGGTAACCTTAAATGTTTCAACCTTTATATGTACCTAAATCCAGAGCCCAGAATTCTCATAATGCGAGTTCTAGCCGAGCTTTTTCTACAAGATTTTTATATTTATATTGAGTGAAACAAGCTTAGTTTTCACCATTGTGCTCACCACCTCACCATTAAGCTCTATTCAATCACCATTATTGAAACTCATAGTATTTGTTATATCTATATTTAATTAAACAAATAAGAATATGTTTAAAACAATATCTATAACTTAAATTATTTTGATTTTAGTGTCATTAATTTTTATGCATCTTTATTTATTCCCATCAAATTTTATAAATTATATAATATTATTAAATTTTATAATAAAATTAAAATATAAATAATAATTATTATTGATTTTTTTCAATTATTATATCATTACGTTGATAATAACTCGATTTTGAGTTTAGTAGCGCTTTGTACTACTGGTCGCTCCTACGTGATAGGACGATATCATAGTTTATTTCACCTGCCTCGAGCGTTCACGAATATCGCTCAGCACTCACCCTTCTTTCGTGCACACACGTTTCTCAAGTTCGGTCCAGATATTTTTCTGCTCCATTGACCGTTTCAAAAAACGAATAATGGAGTGGAGCTTAGTAGTTTACGAATAAACACTAGATTATATTTATTCGAATTCCTCTGTGTTTCTGTCTTATTTGTTGTCGTTCCTACTTGTCTAGTTATTCATTATTATTTTATAACTATGTTCCCATGTTTTTTCACTTGCCCAGCGCTTTGGATAAGCCTGTGAGTCGGGAGATGGGTTATCAAAAAAAAAAAAACAAAATAAATATCAAAACATAGTTCGTGTTCTTTGGGATATTTTACGATTGTAGAAATATTAAGGGAAATTAATACAGTTCTGGAATGGTAGGACAACGGTATATCAATTGAACACTGTACGTAATTAATTAAAATTGTAATTGATTGTGATTAATTAAACTATGACTCACAAAGTAACGAAAATTCTGAAAGTTTTTAATAAATTCCACAAACCTTATGTTGTAGGAGATATGCATACGCAGGAGATAACTATGGTGTATAGATAGATATAACATGTAAAATAAAAGATATAAAAACTAGGTTTATATTAATTTTAAATTGTTTTACATGAATATTGTTATAAACTTACCATACAAGAAAACAATAAAGTTTTCCAAAAACGTTTAAGCAGGTCCATCTTATATGGCTTACAACAGTATCGCGTTAACACCGTTTGTATGAACAATTCCACACTGGTGACATTTTCTAACAGATTTTCCGCTTATATACAAACAGATAATTGCGTTTATCATTCAACTATTAAGGATCAATAAAAAACTATCCTTGAAGTGTCGTATTTTCAATATTAGTTTTGTAATAATGGGAAAATTTGCTTTTGTTTATGATGATATGCCTATCAGTGAATTGCTGTGATGCATCGTGTTGACAAAGTACATGCGCTTAGACTTTAAAGCATAGTCATTCAAAGTTTAGGTTATAAATTTAGGACACAAAAATACCAATATATCGGTCATAAAATTCACCATATAATCATTTTATTTATAGCTATTTCGCAATGTACTGATATACTGATTTGGTTTGACATCTATAAAAGGGACCGGGCAGGTGACAACGTAATGCCTATTCGAGCGATGGACCTTCGAGAACATAACGATAGCGGTGTGAGAAAAACTGGAAAATGGGAAATTAAGAGGTAAATGTACTAATCTTGCCATTTTATGTTTCCAAATGTGATGCGTAGATAACGTAAGTAAGTACATGTCGGATATATTCGATTGGCAACCTATAAACCTGCCGTCTCTGAGCACAACATTTTCAATTTTTTATATGTAGTCAATAAAATCGATAATTATATAAGCACCGTAGGTATCTAATACTTTTCGCCAACGTGTAGGAAGAGCTAAAGTTCAGTCCTTGTAGAAATGTTTGGGTCTTTACCTGAAAAACCGGTGAAGTTCGATTTTGATATGACTTTCGTCTTTAAATTTTCTATCACGTAAATTAATAGACAGAGAGCGAAACAGACGGTAATTAGCTGGCGAAAGATCTAAAGAATACGGTGGGTGAAGTAGCATACTCCATCCAAGTGAAAATATTTTTTTACGCGTTACTTTTGCTACGTGGTGTCGCCATTGGCATGCAAAAAATAAAGTTTGCTTTGATTTAAAGGAGGTTTGGCTGTGACTTTGCTCAATTGTTCACAATAAATCTTAGCTGTAATTGTACTGTTTGCTCGAAATAGTTCCCAACGAATAACTCAATGGATAACTTTTTATACCCTACCATGGGTTCAAAAGTATATTTTGTCTAATATTATATTTTGGTCTAGGTACACCTTTTTACAATCTCCTAGCCACTGACGCTTACGCTAAAAATTAACATAAGCCACCCACTTGTGATCTCTTGTAACCAGATACCTCTTAGTTAACCTCTCGTTGGTACGATCGAAACTCAGTAAGCTCCCAGCAAACATTAGCTCGCCTCTGAAGTTGAAAGCGTGTTAGCTCATATGGTAAACAAACGGAATATTTCCACTCCTTTCTCAAAGCATGAAATTGTTTTTTCGTTGCAGTATAAGAGCATGAAAATAGCTCTGCCAAACAACGCGAACTTAATTTGAGACCTGTTTCAATTAAGCTTTTAAATTTTTCTATATCAATTGTAGGACGTCGTTTTGTATGAGGTTTATCGAACAGGATAAAATTCCCTTCTTTGAATCTTTGGAACCAGTGCTTGCCTGTATCGTCAGAGGGCATTCCTTCACCCATCGTTGTGAAGAAGTCGCCTAAGTTCATTTCGAAATACTTTAATTTTTCATTTAATCCTTACTCGCCGATTAGCAATTGCAAACTGAACAGAAGTTCGAATGCCGCACACTTTATATACCCTAAAAGAAATATTCTAGAAGCTTCTATAACATTCCAGAAATCGGTCGAAAAAAGTGGCGTGTTTACAAGTTGTCAAACTAATATAAATAGGATACAGGATAATTCCTACGTATAAAATAAATTCATGGGTCGTAAGAGAATCTAAGGAAAAAGAGAAAGTCAAACGTGAATTGTTTATTGTGCAGAATAGGAAGTAAAATATGACAGGACTCGTTAATTTTGTATAAGATATATACCGATATCACAAGTATGTGAAAATTATTAGAAATACATGTTATTTGATATGTAATACTAATATTTTTTTTAAAAGTCTGGAGATGGTTTACGGAATTAACAAGAATGGCCAAGAATGGCTAATTAGATATTGTTAAATCTAATAAATAAAATAAACACCAGCAAATAAATAATATACAGCAATAAAAATAATTATAAAACAGCAAATAAATAAATTTTCTTAATTTATATAATCTACATAAATGTGTACCTTATATATGTTTTTCCGCAAATGTCTCAAAAACGATTGAATTATGTTTAACAGAGGATAACCCAAATTCATTACGCTTGAATCTATTTCCCCTTCGTATCATTTTTTTTACATCAATTCTTTTGTAATAAAACTAATAGTAAAATGTGTAAAGCGGAATAAAAAATATCAAGACTAATATATTTTTCATTTCAAATAACAGTTTGGGATTACAATTTTTCACACTGTTTTATGATAGCATTATTATCTATATACATAAAAGAGGAAGGTGGCTGACTGATAGACTGACGCACACGCACAGCCGAAACCGCTGAACCTAGAATGAAATTTTATATATAATGAAATTTAGATAGGTTCTTTATATAGAGTAAGTTAGCACTAAGAAATGAATTTTGGAAATTTTAACCCTAAGGGTTATCCCTTTAATAGGGGTTGAAACCAGCATGAAATTTCCTCGGTTTGTAAGTTAGACACGTAAAATTTTAGATTTACGCTATTGGTTAATAAAAAAATTAATCTGTTTATCAGTTTTTAGAAGTTAACCCCTATGGGGGTAAAATAGAAGGTGAAATTTTGTATGAAATTTCGTCGGTTTGTAAGTTAGACACGTGAAATTGGTTAATACTCTTGAAAATATAAAAATTAATGTGTTTATTAGTTTCTGGAAATTCTACCCCTAACGGGGTAAAATAGGGGTTTAAAGATTGTATGAAATTTTGGCAGTTCGCAAGTTGAAATTTTAGATTTAGGCTCTTGATTAATAGAAAAAATAACGTGTTTAATGGCTTTTAGAAATTCTACGTCTAAGGGGGTAAGATAGGGGCTGAAAATTTGTATGAAATTTCCTTGGTTTGTAAGTTAAACACATTAAATTTTAAATTTATGTCCTTGGCTAATAAAAAAAATTGATGGGTTTCTTGGAGGTATGGAATAAGGTATGAAAGTTTGTATGGAAGTCCGTAAAGCAGAGGGTGTGCCCTATATAGTTACAATTAATTATTATAAGGATAATTTCATACATCCATCTAAACCAGTAATATATAATTATCTCTCAGGCGTTATTGATGGTCGTATGCGATAACTAATTTTTTCGGAGTTGTAGATAAGTACGGATATTAACTATTTAATGTTCACACCCATTATGTTGTTAAGGAATTTGAAGGATAATTTCATACATCCATCTAAACCAGTAATATATAATTATCTCTCAGGTGTTATTGACGGTCGTATGCGGTAACTAATTTTTTCGGAGTTGTAGATAAGTACGGATATTAACTATTTAATGTTCACACCCATTATGTTGTTAAGGAATTTGAAGGATAATTTCATACATCCATCTAAACCAGTAATATATAATTATCTCTCAGGCGTTATTGACGGTCGTATGCGGTAACTAATTTTTTCGGAGTTGTAGATAAGTACGGATATTAACTATTTAATGTTCACACCCATTATGTTGTTAAGGAATTTGAAGGATAATTTCATACATCCATCTAAACCAGTAATATATAATTATCTCTCAGGTGTTATTGACGGTCGTATGCGGTAACTAATTTTTTCGGAGTTGTAGATAAATACGCATATTAACTATTTAATGTTCACACCCATTATGTTGTTAAGGAATTTGAAGGATAATTTCATACATCCATCTAAACCAGTAATATATAATTATGTCTCAGGTGTTATTGACGGTCGTATGCGGTAACTAATTTTTTCGGAGTTGTAGATAAGTACGCATATTAACTATTTAATGTTCACACCCATTATGTTGTTAAGGAATTTGAAGGATAATTTCATACATCCATCTAAACCAGTAATATATAATTATCTCTCAGGCGTTATTGACGGTCGTATGCGATAACTAATTTTTTCGGAGTTGTAGATAAGTACGGATATTAACTATTTAATGTTCACACCCATTATGTTGTTAAGGAATTTGAAGGATAATTTCATACATCCATCTAAACCAGTAATATATCATTATCTCTCAGGCGTTTTTGACGGTCGTATGCGATAACTAATTTTTTCGGAGTTGTAGATAAGTACGGATATTAACTATTTAATGTTCACACCCATTATGTTGTTAAGGAATTTGAAGCCACCAAAATTTTTTAATGGAACCAGGCTTGAAGTCAAAGTTTTACATCGGAACGTATTAGAAGTTGATTGATTGGGTTGCGCTAGAGGAGAAACAGTCTTCAAACCCCGAATCCCTATGACACCCAACGACTTATCATTCGAATTTAAAAGAGTTCAATTTTAAAGAATTTATTAATTTTTTTTTCAAATTGAAAATAGTAAAGTTCCTTTCACTAAAATGCAATGAACACCATTAAATAAAAGTTAAGTAAAAGATGATAGTTATATTAAAAACAAACAATACTATTTCCGAATTTCAAATTTACATTTCTGACTGCATTTTTTACATAACCCGTGTGCTTAATTACAATTAGATAGAAATATTTTTCGATTATCTAGATAACGTTAGGTGACATTATATTTCACACCATAACAGCCCAACCGTCGTTTTATTAATTCGAAATATTGTCACAGGGTTCATCTTATTCTTGTTTTATAGTTTTATTTTACAAATGTTTCTTTTTTGGAAACACTCCAAATTGGATAAATTAATGACTTAGTATTTCCCTATAACGTTCGCTATAAAAAGACATTATTAATAAGTTATACAAAAATAATACAATTTATAACCGTAAATAAGAAACAATCTGACGGAAATGTTTGAAGGTATATAAATTTTACAAGGGACACAATGCATTCTCATTTCCAGACATTGTCCCTATCAGTGGGAACTGGTAACAGTCATATCACCAATCGTTAATACATTGGGACACAAAGACGTTACTAACGGTAAAATTATCATCCCAAGTAAGCAAAACATACTCATAGATAGGTTATAGAAACCTAAATAACGGCTGAAAAACACTAATTTAATTTAGTTAACAATTTGCCTTTACCACTAACAAAAAGACTGAAAGATCTCTAAATTTTGGTGTAGCAAATCCCCCGTTTTATTAAAAAGAGACACAAATCACGTTTAAAAGTTTGAAGTCAATAAGTGTTTCACACACTTATCACCGTATTGGTAGTGTTTCACACATTTATCATCGATAATGATTAAGAGATAATCCAACGATCGAACAAACAAAATAAAAGCAACTTATTATAAAAAATGATCTGAAATAATCACACACTGCAAATATATATACAAATAACTTCTCTTCACAAACGTTTACATTTAATATAATATAGGAGAATGGATAAAATTACTCAAAGTTATATTGCTTGAATATTTAAATAACTAAGTATCACTAAACTAGCAGCAAAAATATATTGGACAGTTATAAGCAGAAAAGCAGTAAAAAGTAGCAAGTGTTCTAAGCGTCGTCCTTAAATTTATTACGCAACCAAAATCAGTAATTTAAATAATTTCAAAATCAGCAGTCGTGACGTCCATCATGACTAGATGCTACTTAACTTTATTTTTCAAATTTCTACTAAACTTTATTTTCAAACCTTACTTCTGCCTCTTCTAGACTACGGAGATATACATTATTTAAATTTACCTGAGCAGCTACTCAATATATTAAAATAGCTTCTAAACCTTTGCATTTAAATGATCTTGCACCTCGAAAAAAACGGCCATTTTTCCAAGCATTGATAGCAACTAAAATGGATAGTATTTTTATATAATATCCTCAATAATCCTGTCAATTTTTTCTTCTCTTCTTCTTTTTGACCCTGAACTAAGTTTTAGAGAAAACAAAACCGTCCTAACTTATCAGCACAGAAATTCATTATATGGAGGATCATTTACCATATACACGACAAAACTATGGAATAAACTAATATAAACTTACAAAACCCGCCTTTAATGTCTATGTTGAAATCTCATTTGAAATCTCTTTGCCTAAAATAATCTAGGAACCGAATAGCTCATCCTCCATTACGTCCCTATACCAGATTGTGTCACTTTTATTTTTTTTAACTTCACTTTAATGCATATCTCTTCTTTTCATCTATGTATGAGGCTGAGATGGACGGACTAAAAGTTATAATCGTATGGTCGGTAATTTTTCTATGGAAATGTAAAAGCAAATGAAGTATTAAAAAAGACTTTTAAGTGCGAGTAGAAGACCTTCCATTAAATCTTACTATCGTAAAGTAAGTAGGTACATTACAAATATACGAAAAGCCAATCAGACTATATATAAATTAGGGTTGTGTAGCAATATACAAGATTTCAAACAATATATTCTAATACATATTATATATTTTTATTGCACATATTTTGTATGAAAAAAAATAAATAAAAATTTCAACAAGTATATATGTATATATATATATATATATATATATATTTATATATATATATATATATATATATATATATATATATATATTGAGAAGCTAAATACAAAGGTGTTGACTTAACGAAGTTTTGTATAATAATGGCTCTAAGCTTGTTAAAGACGGCTTTTATATCTTACGATGGAGTTGGAATGCAGAACACTTCAGTTTTATGAAATGAACGCTTTGTTCTAAGTTCTAAGTATTTAAGCTTGCAATGGGACTTCCTTGAATCTAATAAAGGAGGAGTCCTTTGTATCCGTTTTAATCAGGATGTGCTGAGTGGGTTCTTTCTCTCTTGCTACGTAAGTAGGCAGGTCCTTCAAAAGGTAATATATGTTCATAACACTTCCCTCATGAAATGCTGGCCTTTTATTTATGCTAAACAGAAAAGGCTAGCAAGTACATTTCTTCATTTCGACTTCGATATTTTTCTAAGACTCTTCTGGGTGGTTTGATACGAGTATAGTAGTTTGATATTAGTATTCAGGAATTCCACCGTCTTCTAGATATTGATACGATATTGCATTCACAGATAGGAAAGAATTTGGAGGAATTGCGATAGGTTCGTTATTGCAGGACTGGAAATAGGAGTATGTACGGGGAATTCTAGATAAATGCTATAATGTCGGCTACGTAATATGATCCCATTTCGATTAATAAATAATTTTCTGTTTGATCGATAATCATATGTTTGTTTACTCAATGTAAAATATAGGCAATGTGTGTAAACGAGAGGGCGATAACATTTTTTTATGCATGTTAATGAGAGCGTAATAATTTGTACATTCTTTATTAATTCATGCCGGCTTTTTATTTTTACATCTATTATAATGAATTTGAAATGGTATTAGATATAATGAATTTGAAATGGTATTAGGTATTAGATAGCATATAGTAATCGGCCTCTGTAATGGTTGAAAAAATTGCTAATATATTTTCTTTTTGCCCATCTAGGTTAAAGTAATATAAAAATATATAGTATGTTAAGGTTTCTAAACTAAGGGGGAGTTTTTTGGTTATTCAAAGGTCTGCGTACATTTCTTTTATGAAATTGTTGGTTTGTCTCGCCTATCAATTTTATATCTAAATATTTTATTACTTTTTGAATTATATACCGTAGTTTTGTTTTATGTCTTACGGCCATAGGATTTTTTGAGTAAAATAATGTATTTTCTTTATAGGACGAACCCATAGCGTCGCGAAATTTATTATGTCGCGAGTTAAGTAACCATAATCCATCAGCAAAATAATAACATCTGATTGATAACGGCAAACTACTAAAAACCAACTCAACATAAACAAAATAAATTAAGTTACAAGAATGCTAAGCTAACTCACAACATCCTATGGATAGGAGTAAAATATTAGGAAGACACTCAGCATAAAAGTCTAATAAATTAATCTACAAGAACGTTGCGAAACCAACAACATCCGATAGACGTTATATTACTAAGAAGCAAGTCTGCTAACTTTGCTTCAAAAACATTAAATAAAACCAAGCTTCTTAGAACGCAAGCGTCAGCAGAGGAGACCTATAAAATAGAGTCCGAGCAACAGACGCAGAGAGTCTACCAGCCAACGTCTTAAAGTTAACGTTGTTCAAAATTGTTAATCTTAATAATCATTATTGTAAATTGTAATTAAATAAAGTATATTTGTAAGCAGTATAGTTAAATATATATTTCTGAGTATCCGCGGAACGCGATACGTAACTCGCGTCTAAATTGTAGTCTGTTTGTGCTGTGAATTTGAATTTAGTATATTATACAGGTTTTGTGTGAATTGTTTATGTATTTCTATGTAATTTTATAAACAAGTGCTTTCTATTTCGATATAAAGAAAATCTCTATTGTCTAAGTGTCCGTTTATTATTTCTATTGGTTATTTATTTGTTACGGAATGTATAGAATTGTTATAGCCTAATATGGTATAAAGCATGAGTTCAATCGTAAGTGTACTAGGTTTTTCTTGACCTAAACTACGTATGTGTTCTAGAATAGTCGAGTGAAATCGTTCGACTGTGGATTATTAACATTAATATACTGAAGATTAATTTTTTGTTTTTCAAATCCTTTTATTGGCAAATTTTTAAATTCCGTTCCATCGTCGGCTGTTACATATAGGGGTAAGCCGTGATGAGTCATGAATATAACGAGCGCGTTTACTACACTTGTACCTGTTAAACTATCCAGCGGATACGCTTGGGTATATTTGGAAAATGTGTTGATGACTATAAGGAATTTTTGTCTTAACTGTGAATGTGTCTGTATGTAGAACTTTAAAATGTTTTCAATGCCGATTATGTCATCGAGTTGTGATTTGCAGAGGGTTAATTTATATGATGAGTTTTTAAATGTATTTTGTAGTATGGTTACAATATAAAGAATATATTTTTCGTCAGATAGCCAAATGCCGTATTGAACATTTGGTTACATGTATTCTTTGACTAATTGAATTATGTTATCTTTTATGTTATCGAATCGGATTTTGGCTATTAATCGGTTTTTATTTGGAAATACGTCTTTTATTTTTGGCTTATTTGGTGAATGCAAAACGAGGTGAATATGAAGTTGATTATTAAACAAATTTACCTATTGGGTTCTCTACGTTCGTATAAATAGTTTTGTTGCCTATATCTTCTCGATTATCTAAAAAATTATCTAGGTCAGTCAATTGCAGAATTTCTTAAGCGTTCACGATAATCGACATGTTTTCATCGCCTATCGCTTCGTCTGAAGTATTAATGTCCATAAATGTAGATAAATCATTATTATTTATTTCTATACGAGAGAGTGCATCAGCATTAGTGTTTTGTTTGCCTTTTTTGTACATGATTTTATATTCGAACTCCTCTAGTTGAAGTCTCCAGCGTACAAGTCTAGAGTTAGGTTCCTTAAGGGACGTAAGCCATTATAGCAGTTTGTGATCAGTTATAATATTGAAGGTTTTACCAAAGAAATAAGGTCTAAAATATTTGGTAGCCCAAACTATATCTAGTAACTCTTTTTCCACAGTACTATAATTTAGTTCACCCTCGTTAAGGGTTTGTGAGGCAAAAGCGATCGGTTTATCGGAATTAATTGGCCCTTGTGAAAGAACACCTCCAATCGCGAAGTGGGAGGCATCTGTTGTTAAATTGAATTCATTTTCGAAATCCGGATATTGAAGTAAAGGATCGTTAGTTAAAATTTCTTGGCAAAGTTTAAAACAATTTGTATATTTAGGGATAAATTCAATCTTAGCACATTTTTTGAACACGTTGTAGAAGGTTTTGTAAGTTTTGCGAAATCGGAGATGAATTTTCTATAATATCCTATTAGACCTAGAAAACCTTTTATTTTTTTGTTGTTTTTGGTATGGGGTAGTTTTGAATAGCTTTAATTTTGCCCGGATTAGGCTTGATACCATTAGTGGTAATAACGTACCCGAAATATGCAGGTTCTTGTTTCATAAATTCCGATTTATCTAACCGAATTTTGAAATTTGATTCCCGTAAACGTTGAAATACTTTTCTAAGATTATTGATGTGTTCCTGAAGGAATGTTGAAAATACTACAATATCTTCTAAATATACTAAACAAATAATATTTTGTAAACCTCTGAGAATGTTATTCATTACTCATTGGAATGTTGACGGAGCATTTTTAAGACTGAAGCTGTTTTTTTAACATCGTCGGGATGCATTTCAATCAGGTGGAATCCGTTAGCGAGATCAAGCGTGGAAAAATACTGACACCTGCCTTGCTTATCTAATACATCGTTGATATTAGAGATCGGGTACTTGTCATTTACTATTTGTTTCATTTAATTTTGCTGTAATCTACGACAATACGCCATTTTTTTTGATCTGATGCATCCTCTTTCTTTGGTACAATCCACATAGGGGATGATCATCGAGAGTCTGAGGGTTGTATTATTTTCTGTTCTAACATTTTATTAATTTGGGTTTCAACTTCTTGTTTATGTATGAATGGGTAACGGTAAATTTTTGTATATATTTGTAGCTCGTCAAGAGTTTCAATTCAATGTTTAATTTGGTTCGTAAAAGTTAAATGTGAAGTTTCGTTGTAAAATATGTCTTTATATTGTTCGCATAATTTAATGAGTTCACTTTTTTCTTCCGGATTAATCAAATTGTCTATATTAACATAGCTATAATAATTTGGTTTTTAGGAGTTGAAAAATGGTAAGCTTCAAAATTCTTACAGGTAAATTTTTCCGTAAGGTTAAAGGTTTTTAAGGGCAAACTATTATGTCGTTATGCGTTGGGTTATTTATCTCTACGTAAGCATAGCCTTGGCATGCATTTGATATAGTTGGAGGAATAAAATAATGATTTACGTATGTTTCGGGAATGTGAATTTCACCTTTAAATGTATTAACAGGTATATTAACTTGTTTTGTACTATGTGATCGTATAAGTGCTTCAAATTGTGGTGCCAGAATTTTATATGTGTACAAGCCATTAGCTTGTGAAGTTATTAATAGTTTTTTGTTCAAATCAACTTTAGCTTGTAATTTTTCTAACATTTCTATCCTATAAGACCGTCAAATACATTATGAAATTCGTATATATAAAATTTAGGAAAATCGCCAACGTTAAATTCATCAAAGTAGGTATTTCTATGGAATATTTGTTCTGAGTTGTGGAATCAGCATTTGTAACTGTAAATGGTTCACAATTTAGTCTATGTCCACTAAAATGTTTTTTATTGTCTCGGGTGAGATGAATGATTGATTAGCACCCGTATCAATTAGTAATTTAAAAGGTGGATTTTGTATCTGCATACAGGGTAATTGTCTCTTCATATGAGAATTTATTTCTATTATTTTATGTTCTCTTGGTTCGGGTCTCCAAAGGAGTCCTTTGTATCCGTTTTAACCAGGATGTGCTGAGTGGGTGAGCGGGCAGTAAATCTTTCTTGCTACGTAAGCAGGCAGGTCGGTTCTTCAAAAGCTAATATGATATGTTCATAATACGTGCATGATATTTTAGATACAAATTATTTTAACTCATACTGGTACTCACATTACCACTTATATAAACTATTGTCGACGGTACTAACGATTATCAACATACACTTGCTCTCGTCGTAACTCACTATTAATAAAAAATTGATCTCAACATGAGAGAAATATTTGCCTCCAAGAAAATAAATTATGACTTCTTGCAATTGTATCTAACTTCTCGTATTTGTCCTATTAATAGAAATTTGTGGGATATTTCGGATATCACTCACGCACGCGCGTGCACAAATAAAACTATTTTGACAGATAAAGTCTCCGATACTCTCTTGCTTCATTAGCATTCCGTCGTATTTTAGTATTTTTGTATATTTCCAACTAATATTTCTGGAATATTATTTTAGGATAAGCAATGGTTGTTGTTCAGTGTTAGATTGTGAAGTGACGTATATGAATAATCCAAGTAAAGAGACATTTCACAGGTAAATGAGATACACATATTTACTTGTTGTTTTTCCGCTAAATTATTGTTTAATTAGTTTTTGTCAAATATGCATATCATACTAAATACGTCCCATTTCACGTTTTATTGTTTGTATTCAAATTTTGTGAATAAAATTACGAGACATTGTATGCGTGAAATATACATAGATATTGACATTATACGGATTGATATGTAGGGATGGAATTATTTAGTCGATAAGTCATATCGATACGTGAAAATACACGCTTTATCCTCAGGGGGGACAAGTGAACAGTTTTATTGCTTGCAATCATGAATTTCGTTTTATTTTCATTAACAACAGCCTGTTTGGTTCGCTCAACGATGTCGATATCATCAGCAAAACCAACAGCTGCGTTGTGCTCTCTAAAATAATTCCGCTCGTGTTTAATCCAGAATCCCTCAACGCCTTTTTCAGCGCTAAGTTAAACACTAAACATAAGAGTGAGTCTCATTGTTGCAGTCCTTTTGCGGTGTAAAAAGGTTCTGAGTGATGCAACATAATTTTGATTCCACATTTTACGTTTTTTAAAGTCATGTTTGTGAGGTTTATCAATTTATTTGGGATGTTAAGTTATTTGGGATGTTCCTCAAGTAGTTTTGCTCAATTTACACTGTCATATGCAGCTTTAAAATGGTAGGTGTCTATGTCATATTCCTTTGATGTCTCCAAAATTTGTTTAATAGAGTGTATTTGATCAGTCATTGTTTTTTCTTTTTGGAAACCACATTGATATTTCCCAATAATTTTGGTGCTGTACGTATTCAATAGTTTATGATATAAAGAATGGTGACGAAGATTTTATATGCTGTATTGAACAATGTGATTCCTTCGTAACTGCAACATTCCACCCAGTTTCCCTTTTTGTATACAAGATAGACAAACCCTTCTTCCCACTTAGTGGGCATTTGTTCCTATCTCCATATACAACAGATGATTTTATATATTGCTTTGTTTAGTTTAGTCTCTTTAATGTCTATGAGCTCAGCTTTCATGGTATCCGGTCCAGGAGATTTACCTTGACTTAGCCCTCTAATTGTCTCTTTTACCTCAAGGAAGGTTGGCGGGTTATTCTCTACTCCTTGATCTGCACTGTCTGTGGTAGGTAGTGTGTTGAGCATAGTAAACTCTTCTACTCTATCTATACCTTCAAGCAGCCCTTTAAAGGGTTCACGTCATCTAGCCCGCACTGTTCCATATCTCTAGTAAGTTCTACATTATCATTTTTGCATGCTATTGTTTACTAGCTGGTAAAACTTCCGGGTTTCCTTTTGTGTTTTAGTGTTTTTAATATCAGCATATAATTCATCAAGGTATATTCACTTTTTTATGAATCCTTTTTTCATCTCTTCTTAATTCTTTATACCGTTCTTATACCTTTGTTTCTAAACATACATTTATATGCCTCGTCCTTTCTCTTCGTTATGACATTCCTCATCAAAGCATTGGTTTTCTTTTCTTTTTGCTTGGTACTCTGGTATCGTTTTCTCAGAAGCTTCATTTATATTTTATTTTAGATTATGCCAAGAACTCTTGATTTATTGAGTTTCTTTATAAGTTGAAAGTCTACCCTGTATTTTTTGTATTTACCAGATATTTCAGCGCTCTTCAATTGTTCAATATCAATGCCTTTAGTTTTCTGCTCTCTTTTTCTAGTGATTTATTTTGATTTTATGACGCAATTTTAAATGATCAGACAATGATCCGAGTCGAAAACAGGAAAAGTGCGCACGTCCAGTAGGCTACTTCTGTGTCTTAAATCTATTAGTACATGGTCAGTTTGGTTTGAGTTCTTTCATCAGGTGATCTCTAGATGACTTTATGTATGTCTTTATGATTAAAAGTTGTACTTCCAATCACCAAATTAGTTGGAATGGCAAAATTCACAAGTCTCACACCGTTATTACTTAACTCTTCACACAGGCTGTGTGTTCCGGTGAAGTGAAAGTTTGATCCGCTGAGGTGAAGTGAAGTTTAATATCTCTGCTAATCTTTGCATTAAAATCGCCCACAACGAGTTTAATATTATTTGAGTGGCAACCATTATAGACCCTGTCAAGATGATCATAGAATTCATCTTCTCCCCATTATCTTTATTTTAAGTGGGGGCATGGGCACACATAATTTTACATTTAATGTGTGGCTTAAAATAAGTGGCTTCAATTCTTTCGTTCACTGGTTTGAATTCAATAACTTTACCACTAACTCGTTTAACAACAATAAAACCTCTACCAAATTAGTGTGTCTTGTTAAGACCGCTGAAGTAGACACCGTAGTTTCGTTTGTCCATTACTCCTTGGCCAGTCCATCTCATCTTTTATACAGCTAGCAAATTCATGGTTGCAAATAATAAAACTGAATTTTACCCACCTCAGGACCAATAACTATACTTTTGCTGCAATGATATAAAAATAGAAATAAAAAGTTTATTATCTATGGCCTATAAATGGCCTCAGAAACCAATTTAAATCCAAACTTATCACCACTAAAACGAAAACTAGCCTGTATAAAATATTGATAAGACCAGTTGCCCTATTTAGGAGTGAATGCTGGACATTAAACAAAGCAGAAGAAGATCTTCTACTAATCTTTGAAAGAAAAATTTTAAGGAAATTTTATGATGCAGTACAATAATACAATGCAATAATACAGAGCAATACAATAGTACAATAATGTATGAAGAATTGCATATAACCATGAAATCTATTAGAAATATGTTGAACCCGACATCATCAAAATCGCCAAGACATCTCGTATTGGATGGATCCCCAACAAAGGAAATTAGTTTTTCATACCCACAAAGAAAACGATGAAGAGGAAGATCACCCACCAGATGGTTGGATGGGGTTGAGGGAGACTTGAAGCTCTTAGTATCCTCTTTATAGCCACATATTCAAACGATTAGAGTAATCCAAAAACTTACTAAAATTAACATGTCATACAAAATCTTTGTCAAGATTCTGTTGTACAAACTAATTATAATACTTAAGTATACAGTAACTTAATTTATCCTCAAATTGTCTCCCGCATAGTATTAGGAAAATGTAAAACTTTTTTTGGGAGTAATTTATTTATATATTTATTTATTTATCTACTTTAATGTATCTAATTGATACATATGGCGGACTTATTGCTACAAGAGCAATCTCTTACAGCCAACCACAACACCAGTCCAGCCCCGTTCGACGAACGGCCGGGCATCGAACCCGGGTCGCCGCGGTGCGTCGCATCGTCAAAGGCCGTATGCCTTGTGATCAAACCAACACACCACGGCGACAACATGGATTGTTGAAAGAAATGGATTGTTAAAAGAAATGGAGATTTTTTTTGGGAGAAATGGATGAAAATATTTTATATATTTACGAGTAAATATTATTTTGTGAGTAATCACTGCTCTGTTACTTGTGATATGCCCTTGCAATCGGGGGAAATCCACCTAGCCTACCAGTGAGCATAGTCGATTTGTAAAATAAATCTCTTTCTATTAACAAGGGATTCCTCTGCCAAAAACCCAAAAGAACAACGGACCTGTTTCAAGTATCCTGCCCGTTGCTAAAACTAAATTAACCACGCAACCCATAAGCGGCACACACTGTAAATGCAACTTAACCTGTCTTACTTGCTGGACTCGAACCCACCACGAAGCCGAGGGCGGAGACGCTGACGGGGCATTGACAAATATACCTAAGTATATAACCGTATCCAGCACTTTGAGGATCGAGGTTTTTAGACCCCAGCCGGTCCCAGTAAACCGTGCTGTAACATGGAATGTCACCCTGGTCCTATTCCCATTTTAACTCTCCTTTAGTTGAGGGTACCGCCTTAAATCGAGGACAATATCCAGATAAGTGACAACAGATAGGGATAGTGCGACTTATCGAATTCTTCGTTTGGAATAATGACAATTCTATCGCAATTCTAAAAGTTAGTGATGTACGACTAAATGATTGTTTAATATAAATTCAACACTGGATCAAATAACAATTATATTTAAGAATGGAAACAAACTTCCCAGAAACTTTTATGTAAGAATGAAGTAATAAACAAAGGATTTTAGTCACACACAATAAAAGCAATGAAAGTTACATGTAATGTTTTTATCTAAATATAATAGTCAAAGTTACCAAATAATTATATTTATAGATAGACGGACAGAATAGTCTTCACAAATTTTATGAAATTATTTTATTTATTTAATTATTTTCTAACCACTAAATACCGTAAATAATTCTAGAGAGTGGCCAGATAGACTCTGTATTACCGACCCTAGCTTTTACCAAGGTACTCCATGCGTCTTTGAATACGTGCGTTCGCTGTGAATCATCAAATGGTACCGGGCGCGCCGCGGCTCGCGGCGCACTTTATACAGAGCAGCCGCGCCCGCTTAACGCACGAAGAAGCAGTAAGCTGATCCCTTTTAAATATGGGGGACCATATTGGTGAAAGTTCAACTTAAAATGGAGTTGTCTATCTTTCCAAAACCAGGCATTATTTTTTAACTTTGTGTTCATATAAACTTCTAATCATGGCTAACAAACTACAGTTAACCAAAGTTTCAACTAAATCAACCGAAGCGTGTTTCTAGAATAGTGCGTATTATTTCAATTAACCTAACTTTTTTGTTTGTAAACCAAATTGAATGAACAAAAGCACTAAATGTTACAGGACTAAATTTACTTGCCACAATACATCAGTTAAAACTGCATTCAAATCGCTTAAGCCGTTTCTTAGATTAGGGTGCACAAAAGCGCAGACCAACAGATAAACCGACAAAAATTTTAAAAACGATTTTTTTGGCCTAACATAATTACAACATGTATAATTTGTTTTTTTTAATATTTAATGTACAGGCACGGCTCGTTTACAATTTTATTATATGTATAGATTTTAAACGACTTAACAGATTATAAAACTTAAAAACAATTCAGAACAGAAAATTTCCAGAATCAGGATTTTCCAATCTATCCAATGATATCTCACTCAATGGAGTATGCGGAAAAGACTAATTTTTATGAACAATTTACTCGTATGGGGAGTAGCATAATTTTATTTTCAATCTTCCTGTATATTCATTGAAATGACCATTTGAAAAACAGGTTGAAAATTTAAAAAATTGTAAGGCTGTGATAGACATATTAAAAAAAGACTAAATTCGATCTGAAAATGTTATATTCCAAAGGTCGATAGTTTAACTATGGAACCATATAATATAATTTTAAAAAAACTTTGAAGTGTAAATAGGAATTGGGCTTTGATAATTTCCTGTCATTATATCGTATTATGATAAAGATTAATAAGTAACACACATATACAAAAAAGGATGATAAACAAAAAAATTCCTTTACTTCTTCTATGAGACCTCATATCACATTTCAAGATTCCAAATAAACGGGAAATACCCTGTTAGTTTTGGTTTGCTAGTAGTAGAGCCACTATCAAAGGACATGATTTATTTTTATTTAATAGAATTAGAGCTTTTTAGGACAGTAAAGCCATAGACCTTAGTATTTCATTACATTTCAATTTGATATCTTTATATGTTTCTAATAAAAAGGATCTTGATAGACAAACAGGGAGAGAGACTCACGATAAAATTATCATATAAGAATTCCATTTTTCACTCTAAGAACATTAAACATTTCTGAAATGTCCATAGTTTTACAAAAATTCTAATTTTTAATAAGACAATTCCTGACACTGAAAATATAACATAACAACAAGTACAACTTCGATTAATGGAGATGAAAGGTGGTTTAAAAACAAAATATTTGATGCGAATATAAAACACGTGTCAATAAGCGTCTTTATTTTTGTGAGCGATATTTTATAATTGGCGTAACAATATTTATTTTTGTGAGCGATATTTTATAATTGGCGTAACAATATTTATTTTTGTGAGCGATATTTTATAATTGGCGTAACAATATTTATTTTTGTGAGCGATATTTTATAATTGGCGTAACAATATTTATTTTTGTGAGCGATATTTTATAATTGGCGTAACAATATTTATTTTTGTGAGCGATATTTTATAATTGGCGTAATAATATTTATTCATATAAAATCTAAATCCATTTTTCGATATTTCAGCTGTATTCTGGACAATGTGGCGTGCAAGGTTGTCATATGACATAATTTACATTTCCATATTATTACGTGGTACAAACATAATTAGCGGGCGATGTACATAGAGATGTATTCGGATTAAACACACTCGTAGACGGGCAAGTGTAGTTGTATGCTGTATAAGTATCTGTTCCAGTCAACACGCACAGTATGTAAGCCTGGCATCCAGACACAGCTCTATTCGGAATTCTACCAGCTCTCGTGCAAGTATCGGGACTCGTTGTCGTAGTAGCGATAGTAGTAGTAGTAGCAGCAGTAGTAGTAGTAGTAGCAGCAGTAGTAGTAGTAGCAGCAGCAGTAGTAGTAGTAGTAGTACAGACGTAAGTCGTCTCACACAAAGTACTCGAGGGATTGTAATATGTATCGGCGGGGCAATCCGTAACTGTTCCAGTAAAGACACCGTCATTTTCAGTACAAGTAATGTAGCTAGAACAGTCATAAGAAGCGCTGTTAGCTACGAAACCTTCTTCGGTGCATGTTGGAGCCGCTGTAGTCGTCGCAACCGTTGTGGTCGTTGCAGGTGTTGTAGTTGTTGCAACTGTTGTAGTTGTCGTTGAACTCGGCGCGACCGTTGTTGTCGGACAATTGTAGTTAGACGAAGCTGTGCACATAGCAGTGTTTGGATTGAAGACAGATGTGGTGGGGCAGGTGTAATTGTACTGAGCGAAGGAGCCACCCGCCAGGGCTACACAGAGAATGTACCCGCTGCAGTCGGCTACTGACGGGTTTGCGATTCGACCCGCCGCCGTACACGTTTGACTATTCACTCCATGTGGAACGAAGTAATAAACCTGAAACCAATAAGTTTTATCGTTTTTTTAAATATTTTTTTCGAAATATATTAATTAGTGATTCTTAGGGAAACTACTGAACAAATACCACAAATATAAATTCTGTGTGCTATGATGTGCGCTTTTAAAGTACCAACTATCACTAGCAACTTCGACCACATGGTTATTCCCACGTGTTCAAAGCCGCAAGGGGTAAAGTCGTCAGAATACGCATATCGTTTACTCTGCTGTAAGCATCTGTAGACACAATTAATTATGAATAGCACAACACGCACACCTATCAGTTTTTTCTTAACTTGTCGAAATTATAAACCACGGGCAATAACACGGTATAAGAATTTTCCTTTGTGCTACAAGAAAATTTGATGTCGTTCTGAAAAACTTTTATTTACCCAAAGCCAGTTGTGAGTATAATATAGGGTAAATTAGCCAGTATAAAGAATATTTTTTTTCAAAATTTTTTGAAAATTTAGGTTAATACGTTTCTAGCCATAAATAAATATAAGAACATACTTTAAGCCATTATTTTGAACTTTATAGTACTATTGTAATTAATTATTAGTATTTTTAATATAGAAATTTACTCTTACATAAGTTATGTATAAACCAGAAGCTCTATTTATTTGTTTTACTTATTATCACTTCTATAAATTAAAAGAAAAATACCCTCTTCAATATTACTTACATTGTTTATTACGTTACAATTATTTAATTACCCTGCATAGTTGCCTATAGAGATGGGCGTTTACGTTAATCATGATAAACGTCGACGACAGTTAACTGTAGACGGAAACTGTTAATATTAACTGTTAACGTGTTTAGGCGCCGCATTACAGATAATATAACATCACGTCGAAGGCGCCGCGGCTCAATATTTTTAAATGTTAGGGACTCAGACAACAGTCAAATGTTTATATATTGATAATTGCATGGAAGTTCAAACATTGAATGCGTAATTATTTAATATAACGTTATGCTGATTGTCACTGAACCCGCTCGATACATATTAATCTAATATTAAAACATATAAATCAACTTAAAATATTCGCTCTTCTCCTAATATTAAAACATATAAATCAACTTAAAATATTTAAGCAATATTAGTTGTTGTACATTGTAAATATAGCGTTTAGAACTTGACACGATATAAAGATACGAATAATAGTAATCTTTTTACCTCAAAAGCTTGTGTAATATAACATTAATTATCCAACAAATTTCGTTATCTGACTAAAATAATTCCAAATGTCACTTTATTTACACCTTTCTTACTACGTAAACACAGACACATACAAAGAGAAAAAAAGTATCCATTAAATATATGTTGATTATTAACACTAAAAGTTAAAATATCTTTACATATTTTTAAACAAATTTTAAAAATGCAACTTGAAATGAAGACACGTTTTTATGTCAAATTACATTTTTAAAATTATATAAATCTATAAAAAATAACTAGTAGTAATATATGAAATATTTACACTAAAAGGTCACACTTAATTTCATACTATTGTTAAAATGATATGTATAATGTCAACCAAGAAAATCTTTGTTAAATAAATATTAATAATTAACGCTATAAATTTATACGGTATTTCCAACTTTCTTAAAAAAGTGTTAAAATTTAATTTGAGAATAAACAAATAACTAGTCATATAATAAAAAATATTTACGCTAAAAGGTAAATATTTTAAATTTATTTTTAACAATTAATTTTTTACTTATCTTACAATGAAATGTCGAAATTAATAAACTACCAGACAAATCTCTGAATGCATTAGCCGTCAATTATATATATTTAACTGACGAGTGTCAACAGCCAACACTTAGCAGTTAGTAGTTAGCACTTGACGCTGATCAACGTTAAAGCGCTAACGAAACAACGCTCCAATGTGCGTTAATATAAATAGGCATCGATATCGACATACATTTTGATCAACAGCGTTGATCCTTGACGCAAGTTAACGTTGAGCGCTAATTGATAACAGTTTTTAACACATCTCTAGTTGCCAATACTAACCAACTCTATATTATTCTTATTGCAGTATTTGTACTTCAGAAATAAAGTAATTGATTACTAGCAGTATATATGCTACTGGGCATAAATATTTCATTAGGGCGATATAACTTAGAGGTTAGTTTCTTTAGCTTCAGTGAACATAATTATCTTCTAAAATAATGATTATTTTGATAATGTTTAGTAATAATCAGACTTTGCCCGTGATTTCGGCCCTATGAATATTCGATTAGACTACTGGAGAAAGATGTTTAACATCTCATGAACCGAACACAGAACGAACATACCGATTCTGAAAAAAACTTGGAATCAAAACCCTCTGAAGATTTCTCGAATACTTGGGACACATTACGCGAAACCTACCGACAGCATTGAGAAGCTCCTCGTTATCGACATGGCTAAAGGACGTAGACCGTGGCGGCGCTGCCCCAGATGCTGTACGGACCAGATTCGAGAAACGCTCAGTACTCCATTCCGTGATGCCCTACACACAGTGCCAAAGAAAAGAATTTATGGCCAAACAAAATAAAAGAAAACGTGTTATCAAAAAAGAGTTACAATACTCAGTAGCGAGGGACCGATTCAAGAAGAGGACAATCGTGCCATCTATTGACACGTTGTAGTATAAAATTGTTACTATTAAGTAAAAACACGGAGTTTAATCCTACAGAAATGTGTTATTTCTTCCCATACTAAGTTAATTCAAATGAATAAATTTATCATACGAAGTATTATAAAAATTTATGAAGTCGTTTTCTTATATTTGAGCAACAATAGTACACCATTCGAGTGAGGCCACAGATACATCAGTTCGCAACATAAACTACATGGCTCTGTTATAGCCTGCGTGTTCACGATCCCGTGAGTGTAAACCTACTCTCGGGTCAACAAGCGTGCTTTTATCGCTTTGTTAAATTGTGAATTTTTATGGAATGTTATTTATTTATTTGTGACTGCTATGTGTATTGTTGACGGTGTACAAGACTCTTAAACATGCTAAGAATGTAATTAATAAGTATACGTTTATTTAGTTATTAATTTAGCAGTATCACAGTGTGCAATAACATTTCATGAAAAAATATGTTAATAAGTTTTGTTTTTATTTGTGGACGGGTAAATTACATATTTTAGTAAAATAAAAAACTTTATATTTTTTTCCGGATACTCGCTCGTATTTTAGTCGATTTTTTAAAAATAGGTTCTGCAGTTTAACTGTGAAAGTGAAACAAACAAACAAACTCATTCTTCATTTATGTAGGATCCGCAGTTATAAGGATAGTAGAGATCATATTTTACAAAGTTTACTATTGTCACCGCACTGCTTATCGACATATATGTGAAAGTTGTCTAAACCTACACTCCATGTAAATATTAAAAAAAAAATTTTTAACGTAGCTTTTTGGAATTTCACTAAAATCACATCCATTTCCACAAAATTAACCCATCATATTTGGCGTTAATTTTGTGGAAATTCATAATTCACAATTAAATGAAACTACGTGGTGTAGTGTTATTTCTACTTTCTTTAAGTTCATTACCACAACCTAGGTCTCGTTGTATTATAACATCTTCAGGCGGGCTATTAGCAAAGATATTATTAGAAAGAAGACTATTAGGAAGGGCTATTAGAAGAAAATTTGCTTATAGCCCACCTGAAGATGTTGTAATACAACGAAACCTGGGTCATGGTAATGAACTTAAAGAAAGTAGAAATAATACTACATCACGTAGTTTCAATGAATTCTAAAAAAAAGATTGCTTTATAATATTAATTTGGAGACCACATGAAGCCCCACATAACGCAGTAATTGAGTACGTTGAAGAATGAATTCCTACGATACATATAAATGGGATGATACGGTTATATTATTACTTTTCTGTCTTATAATGAATTCGTCCTAAACATCTGTTATTTACAATGTAAAGTAAATATGTTTGATAACAATTTTATTTTAACCTTGTTAACGCAACGTTTTCTTTACTATATGACTTTTTCTGACTTTCATGGATTATAAGCACATTCCATTCCATTCCTATTCTCAAACCTCTTCCGCTTTTACGAATTCCTATATTTACATACGCATTACTCCGCAAATTCCATTTTTATTTCTTAATAAATCAATAAAAATACTATGTAATGTTAAATATTTAAACCTTTGCGTTTTCCCAAATGTGCGATTTCGACCCGTAAGTACTTTTCCCATTAATTTTTTTTTATTGAAATCGAGTGAAACTAAACTTGTTGACATAAGGGACCAATGGTTTATTTTAAATAATCATAGATCTAGTCAGTCGCCATTATTCGAACCATAGTATTTCTATCTATATTTAATATAACAAATAAAAATATGTTCTAAAAATTTATATTTCTAGCATTATTTGGGGATGCGTAAAAATAAATGACCCTTAAGTCATTCATTTTTACGCATCCACATTTATTTCCATCAAATTTTATAACGCACATGGTCGGATGTAATTCCTTTCAACTACGACGGGAACTTTTTTAATTACAAAATAATTTCGTTAATAACCCCTTAATATTGGGTTTAATAACGCTTTATGCTATTGGCATAAAGCAGCTTCATCCTACACGAGAGGACGATATCATAGTTTATTTCACCTGCTTCGAGCGCTCACAAATATCGTACGGTATTCAGCCGTCTTTCGTCTCACACATTTTTCAACGTAGCATTGCGAGATGCACCCGGTTCAGATATTTCTTCTACTCTTCTGACCGCTTTGGAAATGGGGTTATGAAGTGACTTGGTAGTTCACGACTAATCACTAGATTATATTTATTGGAATTCCTGTGTGTTTCTGCCTTATTTTTTGTTGTTACTACTTATGCGATTAAACTATAATTGTTTTATAACCATTTGTTCTTATATTTTCTCACTTACCCAGCGCTTTGGATAAGTCTGTAAATCGAGCATGGGGTTTTCAAAAAATAAATAATTATCAATATCAAAAAAAAAATTTACGTGTATTATAATTGTAAAATATAATATGTAGTCCATGATTTTTAAAATTTACCTGTATTATGATTGTAGAAATATTAGGTGAAATTAATATCGTTCTAAAATGGTAGGGCAACGGTATGTCAATTAAGCATTGTATGTTATTTATTAAACTGTGATTGACAAGATTATGAGATTTACGAAAGATATTAATAAATTATGACTTTAAAAATATAATACATAGTTCATGATTTTTAAAATTTACGTGTATTATGATTGTAGAAATATTAGGTGAAATTAATATCGTTCTAAAATGGTAGGACAACGGTATATCAATTAAGCATTGTATGTTATTAAACTGTGATTGAAAAGATTATGAGATTTACGAAAGATATTAATAAATTATGATTTTAAAAATAGAACATGTAGTTCATGATTTTTAAAATTTACGTGTATTATGATTGTAGAAATATTAGACGAAATTAATATCGTCCTGAAATGGTAGAACAACGGTATGTCAATTAAACATTGTATGTCATTAATTAAACTGTGATTGACAAGATTATGAGATTTACGAAAGTTATTAATAAATTATGATTTTAAAAATAGAACATGTAGTTCATGATTTTTAAAATTTACGTGTATTATGATTGTATAAATATTAGATGAAATTAATATCGTCCTGAAATGGTAGAACAACGGTATGTCAATTAAACATTGTATGTCATTAATTAAACTGTGATTGACAAGATTATGAGATTTACGAAAGTTATTAATAAATTATGATTTTAAAAATAGAACATGTAGTTCATGATTTTTAAAATTTACGTGTATTATAATTGTAAAATATAATATGTAGTCCATGATTTTTCAAATTTACGTGTATTATGATTGTAAAAATATTAGGTGAAATTAATATCGTTCTGAAATAGTAGAACAACGGTATGTCAATTAAACATTGTATGTTATTAATTAAACTGTGATTGACAAGATTATGAGATTTACGAAAGTTATTAATAAATTATGATTTTAAAAATAGAACATGTAGTTCATGATTTTTAAAATTTACGTGTATTATGATTGTAGAAATATTAGATGAAATTAATATCGTCCTGAAATGGTAGAACAACGGTATGTCAATTAAACATTGTATGTCATTAATTAAACTGTGATTGACAAGATTATGAGATTTACGAAAGTTATTAATAAATTATGATTTTAAAAATAGAACATGTAGTTCATGATTTTTAAAATTTACGTGTATTATGATTGTAGAAATATTAGATGAAATTAATATCGTCCTGAAATGGTAGAACAACGGTATGTCAATTAAACATTGTATGTCATTAATTAAACTGTGATTGACAAGATTATGAGATTTACGAAAGTTATTAATAAATTATGATTTTAAAAATAGAACATGTAGTTCATGATTTTTAAAATTTACGTGTATTATAATTGTAAAATATAATATGTAGTCCATGATTTTTCAAATTTACGTGTATTATGATTGTAAAAATATTAGGTGAAATTAATATCGTTCTGAAATAGTAGAACAACGGTATGTCAATTAAACATTGTATGTTATTAATTAAACTGTGATTGACAAGATTATGAGATTTACGAAAGTTATTAATAAATTATGATTTTAAAAATAGAACATGTAGTTCATGATTTTTAAAATTTACGTGTATTATGATTGTAGAAATATTAGATGAAATTAATATCGTTCTGAAATAGTAGAACAACGGTATGTCAATTAAACATTGTATGTCATTAATTAAACTGTGATTGACAAGATTATGAGATTTACGAAAGTTATTAATAAATTATGATTTTAAAAATAGAACATGTAGTTCATGATTTTTAAAATTTACGTGTATTATGATTGTAGAAATATTAGATGAAATTAATATCGTCCTGAAATGGTAGAACAACGGTATGTCAATTAAACATTGTATGTCATTAATTAAACTGTGATTGACAAGATTATGAGATTTACGAAAGTTATTAATAAATTATGATTTTAAAAATAGAACATGTAGTTCATGATTTTTAAAATTTACGTGTATTATGATTGTAGAAATATTAGATGAAATTAATATCGTCCTGAAATGGTAGAACAACGGTATGTCAATTAAACATTGTATGTCATTAATTAAACTGTGATTGACAAGATTATGAGATTTACGAAAGTTATTAATAAATTATGATTTTAAAAATAGAACATGTAGTTCATGATTTTTAAAATTTACGTGTATTATAATTGTAAAATATAATATGTAGTCCATGATTTTTAAAATTTACGTGTATTATGATTGTAGAAATATTAGGTGAAATTAATATCGTTCTGAAATAGTAGAACAACGGTATGTCAATTAAACATTGTATGTTATTAATTAAACTGTGATTGACAAGATTATGAGATTTACGAAAGTTATTAATAAATTATGACTTTAAAAATATAATATATAGTTCATGATTTTTAAAATTTACGTGTATTATGATTGTAAAAATATTAGGTGAAATTAATATCGTTCTGAAATAGTAGAACAACGGTATGTCAATTAAACATTGTATGTTATTAATTAAACTGTGATTGACAAGATTATGAGATTTACGAAAGGTATTAATAAATTATGACTTTAAAAATATAATACATAGTTCATGATTTTTAAAATTTACGTGTATTATGATTGTAGAAATATTAGATGAAATTAATATCGTTCTAAAATGGTAGGACAACGGTATGTCAATTAAGCATTGTATGTTATTTATTAAACTGTGAGCGGCAAGATTATCAGATTTATGAAAGTTATTAATAAATTTCACAACCCTTATCATATAGGAGATATGTATATGTAGGAAATAACTTTGGAGTATAGATAGGTTTAGCACATAAAATCAAAAGTACAAAAACTAAGTTCACATTTATATTAAAATTATGTTATATAAATATTGTTATATACTTACCATATAAAAAAACAACAATGATTTCCAGAAATGTTTAAGCAGGTCCATCTTATATGGTTTACAAGAGTATCGCGTTAACACCGTTTGTATGAACAATTTCACACTGGTGACATTTTCTAACAGATTTTCCGCTTATATACAAACAGATAATTGCGTTTATCATTCAACTAATTAAGGATCAATAAAAACTATCCTTCAAGTGTCGTACTCTCAATATTGGTTTTGTAATAATGGGAAAATTTGCCTTTGTTTATGACGATATACCTATCAGTGAATTGCTGTGATGCATCGCGTTGACTTGACACAGTACATGCGCTTAGACATTCACAATATTTCAAGGTTGGATTATGAATTTTAGGATACGAAAATACCAATATGCCCGCCATAAAATTAACAATATAATAATTTAATTTACAGCCATTCGCTAAGCCATTAAATCCATAGACATGCAGAGTCAAAGATCAGGAATTCAAAACATAAAGGAGTGTTTAAAATGGTAATGTGGAAATATAACAACCAGTGTAAAAACATATATAGAATTAATAATCCTGATTCAGTTAATGTACACGATAGTTACATATGGTGGACTTATTCCTAAGAGAGCAATCTCTTACAGTCAACTAGAACATCGGTCAGCGCCACTCAACGAGTTAGCGACCGGAAAACGAACCCGCGTTCCTGCGGTGCACCCCAACGTCAAAGGCCACACCCCTTGCGATCGACACAACACACTATTCGACAGCATAATATGAATATGTAAATATATATTCTACTCTTCGTATACGACCATTCATCATCATTATCAGCTGAGCTGGACTGGTCAGTCCATCTGCCTATGGGGCGTTCATTGCGCTTTAAGGTCCGTAGTCTCGACACCATTAATCGTCTATCCCATCGGTTATCGATCTTCGGCGAATGTAACCTATCTAATGCCCTTCACTTCGCTATTGTTAAGGGTTATGTCGACTAATTTGGCTCTCCATTCGCACGTCCTCATTTCGGATGTTATCATTCAGAGAAACTTCGAGGTATTTCTATCATTATTTGCTGAATAATTTTAAATTTTTGGATCAGGTATTCACAAGTATCTATGCTTCATTGCTGTGGATATTTATGGGAAACACATAACCATTATGAAGCACTCATCTCTTAGATGGTATTCCCTATTCCTTTTTGGTTCTTTATTAAAATATGATAATTATATTGTAAACCCATGACAATTGTATAATTGTCATGTATAAAGTGGTTTATAACGGTTATATTACATATAACCGTTATAAACCATTTATTTATTCCGTAATAATAAACAAGGGGAATACTCCCCATGTTTCTTTGTTTGTTTTAATATTTTCGATAGTAAAAAATTTACGTTTTCTCTCTTAGTATAAAACTAACCAATTCTTTATTAAAGGCATAATACTTATGGCCGTTATTTTATAGGAACTCGCTGACTCGCAGTAAAATTAGTACTCCATGGCATTAGCGTCCGTTGAGGATCAGAATATTATTCAAGGTCATCTTTATTTGTTTAAGAACGCCGAACCTTTTTTTCCGGTATTTAACTTTTAGTACCTTTATTTTAAGTCACCTTTATTTCCTCTCAAGAAACGCCTCGTCTTTCCTACTTTAGACATACCAAAGCTATCAATAATTAACCAAGTCAGGTGAAGTAGAGAAATTATTGAAATATGTAAAGGTCTGGACGTCCTCAGTAGTTTAAAAATAAGAAAACGTTAAAATGGTTTTGGCACGCATCTATTCATTTTTGTAAAGCTGTGCAGAACTCATCACATTTGGCAATGTACTGATAAACTGATTTGATTTGACATCTATAAAAGGCACCGGGCAGGTGACAATGTATTTCCTATACGAGCCATGTACCTACAAGAATATAACAGGATGAAAAAAAATTAAAACTGTTAAATTAAAAGGTGAATATACAAATCTTGCCTTTCCAAATATGATACATAAGTAACGTAACGTAAATGAGTACATGTTGTATATATAAATAGGATAGAGAATGATAACAACATATAAAATAAGTAAATGGGTCTTACGACAATCTAATAAAAACGCAACTCTTTTTAATCGTATTTCTAATGTTTCTAAGATATTAAGTTTATTACCTTTTGTATTTATTTGTAATATATAGAGGGGGCAATATATAAACATAAAAAAGATACCAAGGTTAATATATTAAATGAACAACTAAATATAATATCATCACCCATTCTTAATATCTTCTAGATATAATATAAATATACAACATTGATACTACAGTACCCTGGAAATTGTTTCAGCACTAATACACATATAAATATAAGTATATATAATAAAAACAAAAAATTAAAAGAAATAATTAAATAAATATATAAATACACAAAACCGGAGATATGTAGAATTAGTGTATTACCTTGTGCTTACTTTCAAATACCCTTGCTTTTGTATAAATATATTACCGATAATAACTTCCATTTAATTTTATTACATACACCATAAAGTTTGCATTGTATAACCTCACATAATAATAACAATTGAATTTATTACCCTCACTAAAATACTGGTATATTGTATAACTCTCGGTAATATAATAAAACCTACACCGCTCCCCTACAATAAACTTACTAACATAAGCAGTGGGAAAACCACACAAACCCGGCTTCCGCTATTGTGTTTGAAACATATAAATGCTGTTGGATGTTCCTAAGAGATAATCTTTGCTAATATCCCACCTGAAGATGTTGTAATACAACGAAACCTAGGTCGTGGTAAAGAAATTAAAGAAAGTAGAAATAATACTACATCATGTAGTTTCATTTAATTGTGAATAATGAATTTCTACAAAATTAACGCCAAATATATTCAATATTCAAGCATTATTATTATAAGATAAAAATTCTTGTTACTAATTTATCAAGTCTATGTCTATGCTTTATTTCATAGTTACAAAATTGTTACGATACTTACGGAATGGACGAATTTCTGGCGACTAAAACGCAACATTTAGCTCAATTCAAATTGAAATACCGGTAGAACATCTATGCAGTGACTGAAGTAGGGAATATCCTTACTTCAAAAACTTCATACCGCCTCAGGTTTGAGGAAGACAAATGATGACGGATACTATAAACCTTTATTTTATCGCACTTTTCACCCCTCACTTATTCTGATACATATTTTCTTCTTCTTTTCCTTCTTCCGTGTGATGCTTATTCTCCTGGAGCAGGAGAACTTTTGCCAAAATCAAGTTAAAGCTAGGTAGCTACGCTGACCAAATAATTTCCTGGATATTTGTCACTGTTGCTTGGTCTACTTTACCACTACTTTAGTATATTTTACTCTACTTTACTTCTCTACTTTATTACATTCTGGTTAATAACACGGACTACTGTAAAAAAGGAAAGAAAAAAATAGGTGAAAATGAAAAATTAAAACCAACCTAATAACTATTGCAATCGATGTAAATATATATAGAAGAGCACATACAAACACATAGACTAATATACAAGCTTGACACAAATATTTAATATAAAGATTTAATTTCAATTATTCAGATTCTGATATCGTTTCGTTTTATGTATTGTATAATAAGTTCCAAACCAGGTTTATTAGAAACTGCTAAAAGGAATCTGATGTTGATATCGAGTTGAAAATTATATTTTAATGATTTGTATGTAAACAGAGGGAATTTATCATTTAATATAAATGCGAATATAAGATGGTTGATACTGCCCTCTCCCATCCTACAACCACAGATTTGAATGTGTTTGACGGGTAGCTTAGCTAAATAAGCAGGAGTGAAGCAGTATTCCAAATGCACACGATACATTACCAAGGTATTCCTTCTGGAAAATACAAATTTGGAAAACTGGGGTTTTAACCGAATATATGGTCGAACCTGGAAGTACTCCGCGCCCGTGATCTGGAATGACCTCTAACAGTCTTTCGGCCAGTCAGAGACAATCCAGGAATGAACCAGGATTCCCGTTTACGGCGGCGAATCATGACTTTGCACTGACATCTTATTGCTTATATGCCCCGTATATTGAGGATACATGGGAGAATGATATGTGATCCCGATCTCTCCCAACTAAGCGTGAGTTACTTCATTCGAATGATCGGAAAGCTACGATTAGAGGAAAAAGCATAAGTGAGAAGAGACTGTAAGATATTTAAGAATTCGGAGAGGATTAAGAGGTTGTGAATCTTTACCTGCAGAATATACCCCCAAACTCTCCATAAAAGCCCTGTATTTCCCGGAAAATATGGAGTAGTCTTTCGGTAAGCCAAAGTTGTCGACTTCGATGTCGCCGGCCTGTAGAACGAGGCGCCGCGCATAGCCGTGAGATATTTATATATTCGCATCCAATGATCAAACCAGACCAGATATATACAATTGAAGTGAAAAGCAAAATGACATTTGGGGAGCTCTTACTGATCTCATGATACAAGTGTACGTTTGGGTTTGAATGAAATAGAGTGAGGAATTTGAAGTCACTGAATTTGCAAAAGATTAGACTTTCTGAAAACTAATCGTGAGAAAAGGATGGGGCTTAGAATATTAAATGTAACCACTATTATTAAATACTAGCGTGACTCGTGCGAAGTCTTTGCATTATTTATTCCATTATGAAGCTCAGATGACAGATCAAACAAATATTTTACTAAAATTGACATATAGAGGCGCAAGCATCAAAAGCTTTGAGCTAAAGCGCCACTTTATTTATACGTGAGTGGATTTGAAATTAAACAAAAATTTTACCGACCGTCAATCATATTGACGTTGAGCCGTTAGATGGCAGCATTGCTGTTTTGTGTATATAATTTTAATAATTAATTAATTTGCAAAAACAATAGCAATAATAAATTTTTTAGTTGTGGATGCCGGTAAAGCAAGCAATTATCTATAAAATGATATATAATTTATGTGGATTAGTTGTGAGGTTTTTTCTAAAAAGGGAGAGTAACCTTAGCGTATTAATATATATGATGATGATGATGATGATAGTGGAAAGAGTCTGTTATGAAAATACAACAAGGGTAGAGAACCGAGCTGCCTTCAGGAGACACCGATCAGGATCAGCGTTCAAACAGGATTAGCACACTCTACTTGTACGGCATTTATGAGACTGGATTTCTTCTCATCTCCTGAAAGCTTGAGACTGAATACAAATCAATTTGGTGGCAATGGATTTGGATATAGCGTTAAGAAGAAATTACTCATAGTCAAATAACAGAGAATTGTTTTAGGGAAGTAGAGGGTGAGCTCTGACATGTTTTTATGTAGGTCTTCCATTTCTTAAATTATTATTAAATGCCAATTAGGTTTTTAAGATTTTTTTTTATTTTAAAGTATTTTTGCTTTTTTATAGTAAAATTCTTATTTTTCGTAAATATTATTTTTTGTCCTTTTCTATGTATTTAATTACAAAACGATAAATTTTCTTTAGATTATAAAAAAAACTTCATCTAATTAAATGAGTACTAAAACCTAAATGAAAAAGAAATATGCAAATAAAAGTAAAACTCTTATAAGGTAGTCAAATTGCATACAAAAGTAAATCTAAACACCAGTTTTATTTTCGTTATTGAATTTATTGATTTTTTTTTTTAAAGCTATTTTGGCAAAGATTTGGTCACTAAAATAGAACTAATGCCATTAAATAAAAAATATATAGAAGATAACAGCCGTAAAAAAAACAATGCTATCGCCGAATTTGCAATTTATGTTTCTAATTGTTGTTTCTACATAACCCGTGTGCTTAATGTTAATTAGATGAAAAAAAATTTAAATTATGTTAAAAATGTCGTTACACAATATTAGATTCAGACCATAACAGGCCAACTATCGTTTTATGAATTTTATATTTCTTTTATCGTGTCATTTTATAATTGTTTCTGTTTTAAAAATAATCCAAATCAGACAAATTAATAATTTAGGATTTCTCTACAATGTTTGCTATAACTCGATATTATTAGTAATTTACATAAAAATAAATACAATTTATAAGTATTGATAAACCCTAATTTGATAAAAGCATTTCGAAATGTATAAATTTTACAGCTACACCATGACCTCTCATCTCCAAGTATTTCTCCTATCGGTGGGAATTGGTAACAATCATGCCCACAAATAATATATGGAATTAGAAAAGTCCACCAGTAGATTTTTTTAGGACGTAGAGTTTATTAGGACGCAGAAACGTTACTAACAATAAAATTAGTATCCCTAGTAAGCAAAAAGTACTCGATAGGCATACAATACCAGTTTGATATAGTTAACAATTTGCTTTTGCCGTTACAAAAGTGACAAAAGAATCTTTTATATTTTAACGTAGGGAAACCCTTTCTCTTTTTGTTAAAAAGTAACACAAACAACATTTAAGAATTACAAGTCAACTAGTATTTCACACATTTTTCATCTCATCAGGAGTTAAGAAAATATAGTGATTAAGAATGAGTCAACGATCAAACAAACAAAACATTAACTATTTATTTGACAAAAAGACCTGAACAAGCAACCTTGTACTCCAAATATATATTGCATTCAGTTTTTCTATCGTATAATTAATAAGTAATCATAGGTCTCAGCAAATAACTTCTTTTCACAAACACTCACATTTAATATAATGTAGGAGAATAGATAAAAGTAGTCACAGTGATCTTGCTTGAATATGTAAATAACTAAGTTTCACTAAACTTATCACCAAAAATATGTTGTAGGCTTATAAGCAGAAATTACGAACGCCTAGTAGCAAGTGTTCCATGTGTCGTTCTAAAATTTATTAAACGCTCTTAATTAACGAGATAACATGATCAATTTGATTGAATAAATTTATCGTAACTCGCATACAATATCTACTCATGTTCAAAGCTCAATTCAAAAACTGTACCCGACAGCGATATTATACACAAATAAAACGATATTGATTGCGCGATGAAGACTGCGCGTTATTTGTTATTTGCGGACGATATGCAGCTTTCTACAGTCATCAGGGATAGTGACAAATGGTTGCAGCGTAGCTACTACTGTTGAGTGGAGTGCAGCAAACGGCTTACAGTTTAATGCAAAAAAAAATGTCAATAGTGAGTTACAGCCGAGCACACGCTCCTATTAATACGGTCAATGGGATCCCTCTGGATCGTTTGTATGAGGTCGTTGAGTCAGATTTAATTCGCTATTGACGCTTCGTGGGCATATGGCGGATGTAGCAAAAAAAAAACGTTTCGAATACTTGAATTCGTGTTGCATAATTCAAAGGATTTTCAATTTGTTTCATAAATTCGCTTGCTGTATGCTTCATTAGTGCAAAACCAGTCAGAGCCTGGCCCCATTATTTGAAGCCCTCACGAGGCCTTTGCGCTTATGAAATTTGTCCTTTAGTTTTCCTCGGTATTCGACTACTCAAACACGTGATCGTGATAGAACTAGAGTGTGATATGTTTATAATGCGAGAAATATGTGGTCATCTTTTGTAATTCTTGTGTACTTTTGTATACAGGGTTAATTTTAAGAGGTTTAAATTTTTGTTATCCTTACGAATAAATTACCTGTAATATATAGATAAATATGTGTACAATATAAATAAATATATAAGTAGGTTGCTATTTAAATACAAAGAAGTGTGTATAGCAGATATATCTGAAGTAACATTTATATTACATGCAGACATAAATCCATCTTTTTGTGTCGGGAGACCAGTTTACAAAGTTGGTAAACCCAAAAGTACACACACCCCTTTTTTATTTTATAAATATTACTTTAGTATCAATTTTTCTTTCTCTTTTTTATGTTTGTAAGTAGTGTAATAGTGTAATTGGCCATACACCTAACTATAACATTTAAAAGTTAAAAATATCAAAAAATAGAGAAAACGTGCTAGAAATCAACACAAAAAAGAGGCGGAAACATTCGCAAAGCACGAAAAGAAGGGAGTTTTTGTAGACAATTATTTATAAAACTTAACCATTTGACAAATCCATGGGAAAGTTCATTGACTTTTCTATACTGACAGATGACCATCTGATAGAAAAATAATCACCAAAATCGGTCAAGAATTACAAAGTGTAGCGTATCCTCATATGTACATAAGTATATTGGTACATATGTATTCGTACATTGTAGTTTTTTCACAAACGTTCAAATTTTGACTGACACAAAATTAAGAAAGTTTTGTCAGTATATCCTATCATATATCCTATAAGTTTTGTCAGAATATCCTATCATTTTTATCACAAACGGCTACAGGTATCAAGTTGAAAGGAATATAACATACTAAGGTCTATGGCCCTTTAATATTGTAAAAGGTACAAACTTCTAATTATATGAAATAAATAGATACGCCTTGTCAAATATCACATATTTTGATTCTGACTTCTTCGACAAAACTTATAGGATAATTTCCCTTTGATTTAGAATATTCTATTTAGCACGAAAAAAAATCTCGTTATACAAGGAAGAAAAATTCATTCATTTATGAGTGTATGTGGAATTACCATGTGACAAATTTAATATTTCGGTTTATCATCTGATTCTGTAATCAAGAAAGACATCCTTACAATTTCGTCATAACTATGTTTGTGATCATCTATCTGTCATACCGTTGTAGTTTCTGCAGTTTTAGACTTACATGTATGAAATTTTGCAAGTAAATGCTTCATATAAATATGTCAGTTAATATAGAGAAAAAAAATGTTTCTCATTTATTAAAATATTAAAATTGAGGCTGAAAAAAGTTTTCAAGAGTACCCCATTGTAAATTAATGAAAAGGTTAAAAATGAAATTTCGGTTCCATTTACCACTTTTAAGTTTTTAGCCCCGTTTACGAAATATTAAGCTTCAAAGTTCTTCGCAGTCCATCCCCTCCTTTCATTACCAAGACAAAATTTTGTAAAAGTCTAGAAAAAATACCGTAAATAAGTTTTGAATTGATTGAAATTATTTCTAGTTACGCAACTTGATTAGTTTTAGAATTATTAAAAACGTTTATATACGGGGAAATAATTGGAAATTATTGGACAACTGAGGTTATTTTCGAAATTATTGGACGACTGAGGTTATTAGTATACGCATAATAAATTAATATGACTTATTAAAATATGTTCATCAATATTTAATTTAAAAAAAGTAAAGAAGACGAATCACATTAGCTGGTCCGTCTATCGGATATTAGAATCCATATTCAGCTACAATCGACATTTGTGGGTACACACGAATGCAAATCCGTAGAAACCATATGTACTACTACAAATGGCAGTGGAATATTTCCTTAAATACAAAGATAATTCAGTAACTGAGGCTCATCGAAATATGTGTGTATGAGAGCTCAAAGATACGGACAATATATTTCCTTTTTTGTCAGAGCTGGAAATCAAATATCCTTATTAACACTCTAAATGCGAAAGTTCGAATGAAGAGATGGATACGTGTATTTGTTACTCTATAACAACGTAATTTCTGAATAGATATACACAAATTTCATTTACTGATAGGTTGTTTCCGCGGTACGCTGCGCCGTCATACTCCATATAGTGTCGGATTTGTTGGAAAAAACTTTGCGATTAATTATCTGGTTTGCATAAATAAATGAATCATGACAATCAAATTCATAATGTTTTTCAATGTCGTTTACAGTTACCGTAAACAACATTTCACGTGGATCAAACATAACCTATTCGTAATAGTGATGAAAGTTTTAAGCTATATATATCTGACTTTTGTTGTGAGACTTGTGTTGTTCACGATATTCAAGTTTCCATTGTATACTGGAGGATGCTTAAGGTTCTTTCTAGATACCTGGGAATCTAAGTTAGATGGTTATAGCGTGTAGTGTGTTGCGTGAAATGCTTATAGCGTAAGCATATTTGGATTTAATTTGAATCTAAGTAATCTTATAATCCGTTTTGCTATAGTGCTGGATACATTACACATGAATACATTCAACATAACATTTGCTGGAAAGAATTTCGTTGATATGTTTTTGTGAAATTTTTGTTGTCTTAACTATCTGCTTTAATTTAATTGTGTACCTATTTCCTAATTTTTTAATTTCATTTTTTTGGGTAGGTATAGAGTTATATTTGTTTGAGAATAGATATACATTACTCGTTTTTAATCTAATTTTTTCTTGGTTTAATTTATCTAACGTTGGGCTGATTATATTTATAAAGCGCAATTTTAGTTACAGTATTTGTCCCTTGAAATTCGCGAATATTCTTATCTGTAGGAATCGCATCTCTTCATGTCTGACATCAATTGATTCGCTTGTTTTATCTTCTTTTTTAATGTATAAAATTTAGTAAAAGTCATTTTTATTATGTGTTCTATATAATTTCATATGCATTAATATAGAAATTTGGTTTTTGAATAAAGGATTATTTAGAACTGGAAGCGTGGTGAAAAAATAGACAGTGAAACGGACAAAAGTGATCGAATAAGGATACTATTTTTGTCATTCTGAGAAACGAACAAAAAAATTTCTTAAATGTCTTTCTTTTTAAAAAATTAAATTTTTGGTAAGAGATTGACAACTTCTAAAACCGAAATTTTCATATGGCGTTATGAAAACGACAGGGGCATTTAAGAAAAAAGTGCGAATATAAGATTTTTGTTTGTGCTAACACTTTCACTGAATCTAAGAAGGTTAATTTTTGGGTATATAAGTGTTCATCTACCACAAAAACAAAAATTCATTGTTACCGTATCCCAAGAAAAGGTAACAGTACACAAATCTATATTTTATCAGTGAACGATTATTAAAAAAAACTCATTGTGTTTTCATTTCATTCATGACATTTTTAATTAATGTTATAAATATCAATATTACATAGATATTTTACTAAGATGAATTTTTAAAATTAGAGGAGAAAAAGAACAACCCTAGCTGTCAGTTACACAAAACTCGTAGTTGGACAGTTATAGTTGGATGAAGCTGTGCACAGAGCAGTGTTCGGATTGAAAACAGAAGTGGTGGGGCAGGTATAATTGTATTGAATGAAGGAGCCGTCCGCCTGGGCGACACACAGAATGTATCCGCTGCAATTGGCTACTGACGGGTTGGTGATTCGACCCGCCGCGGTACATGTTTGGCCATTGATTCCATGTGGAACGAAATAATAAATCTGGAACAGAAGATTTTTTAATTTTTTTTAAAGATTTTTTTCGAAATGTATACTTATATAGTATTACGATAACAATTGAACAAGTTTAAATTCTGCATGCTATGCTCTGCTCGCTTGCAGCATTTCTAAAATATCAATACCTCCGGTCACTTTGACCACATGGGTATTCCCATACGCATATCATATATTCTGGTAATGATCATGCGATAGCTCGATTTGCACTCGAATCAACTCTTTTCTTAATTTGTCGAAATTACAAACCGTACAAAACGTACAATAGTACGATATCAAATGTTTCCTTTGCTGTCAAGATTCTATATTCTATTTCTAGCAATTGGACAATATTTTAAGCAATTATTTGGGGTTCTATTTACTTTCTTAATTAACTATTCATGTTTTATACGTCGAAATATTTCTGGTATATAAATTATACATTATACCAGAACCAGTTATTTCTGATACTTGTAACTTTTGTAAATTATATATAATGGTTACCAACACTAATTAACTCTAAACCATTTTAGTTTCGATATTTGTACTTCGTGAATAAAGCGACTGACTACTAGTTGAATATGTTACTAGATGTACAAGTTTCATTACCGCGATATAACTTAAAACTTACATCTTTGTCTTCAGAAATAATAGCAATCTTTAAATTATGAATGAAGATTATTTACAGAGCTATCCGTTATATTCATAACTTACAGAAAATTTAATTTTAAACTAATCTTCCAAAATAATGTTGGTTTGGGAGATTAGTTCAAATATATTGATTTCACCAGTTTAGATATTCATCCCATTTAGGGGTAGGATTTACATATGTTTCTTGAGTTAAAATGTAATCTGTCTAGACGTTTAAACGCGATTGTGTAGTAAACATATATAGAAGCGAATTTCGTGATATTACTGTTTCACGCGAGTGAAATCCAGGTACATTATTCAGCATTAATATATTTACTTGCCGAATTTGGCGAGTCGCTTTTTTTGTTTAAGAGCTATTTAATAATAAGCAAACTAACAAATTAATCAACTTTCAAATTTACAGTATTGTTAGTTGTTACCCACAACTACGTAAGGTCTACGTAACTACGTACGTGTTACATTCACATAAAAAAATATTTACGACCAAATTTGATGTGCCATTGGTAGTATTATGCAATTATTAAGTAGTAAAAATACAAAGATTGCAAGCTAATTTTACAATATTCATATAAGCGTAGCATGATATATACATAAATATATATATTTATTTATATATATATATATATATATATATATATATATATATATATACATATATATATATATATATATATATATTTATATATATATGTATATATATACATATATATATATATATATATATATATATATATATATATATATATAAATGTGTGTATATTCTACTTGCCAATCTCTTTGATTTAATACCTATATCAACATTTACGAATTAAAAATGATCAGTCTTCCTAGAACCGCCTTATTTAATTTACGGTAACATCATATAGTCTATATTACTTTCTAGATATCACGTTATCTTTTTGCTAAATTTTGTTAAAATCGTTTTTTTTTTCAATTTAGCCAAAATAGGGGAAAAAACAATTTTTGTTTATTTTCTATACTCACTTTCGCATTTTGATAGGATCAGGAATTATAAGGACATTTCTAAGAATAGTAGGTATCATTACTTTTTAAAGTTCTCTACTATTGTCGATGTACTACCTATAAGTCTATATGTTAAAACTCTAGTTCTTAACTGAAATAAAAGTTACCCATCTCAAATTTATGCGTTTTATATATCGCTTTAACCCAAAACCAAAAGCGCATTTAACATACCTTGATCGAATTGATTCACAGGTATAAATTAGAGAAGTACATTCCATACATATAAAATATTTTGTTTTAAATTAGGTTTATGGGACATCCTCAAAATTACATTCAGAATTAATAAAAACTACTCCTATGGAGATCACATGTAAAACTTAGCAAGTGAACGCGTTCAAACGGGTTCCTGGTATATATATAAATGAGACAACTTGGTTATTTCCCTTTCTGTCTTATAATATGTCAATACTGGATATATATTTTTAAAGAACTAAAGAATAAAAATGGTAGTTGACGAAATTTCATTTTTCCATTTTTAAAGGAACGTTTTCTTTGCTCGGATAAAAGGCTCATATTATAGGTAACTGATTCCATTCCCGTTCTCACACCTCTAATAATTTTACAGAATTACTTCGATTGAATTACACGGGAAATTTCATTTTCTTCAGGTATTAAATTAATAAAGAGAAACGGCAATTTGTGATTAGATTTTCCAGTTTCGTAGCCGAATTGAAAAAAAAAACAAAACTTCTATAATACCGTATTGTCCATTCGTAACTATTTCAGTTTAAAACCAATTATGATGAAATTTTATACGAAGAATAATTGGATTAATACAGACATTGAATTACGTGAACACATAGAAACAAAAAAAAACGATTTTTAAATTTTTTGTATACTTTGAAATTAATTTCTTCAAAGATCCAATACAAAATGTCTGGTAATATTTTCTGATACGGTGTCTTCTTCGCGAGATCTGAGCCTCCAATATGTTGTGCAACCTAACGCTGCTATCTTTTTAATGACACAGATGTCATATGTTTGGAAAAAAATAAGAGGAACAGTATTTACTAAAAGGAATGCAAAATTACTTCAGTCAACATTTTACGTGTAATGCATTGTATTAATAAATGAAACAAATATAGGTAGTCAGATTCTTTGTTTTACATCTATAACAAACAGTTATTAAATAGTAAAAAATAATATTATTTGTAAATATTTTAATAGAAATACTATGTACTTTTAAATGTTTGAACCTTTATATGTACCCAAGCAAGTACAGAACTTTCACATTTTAAGCTATGTTTGTACTTATTGTAAAAAAGTTTTTAGATTTAAATTGGGTTGAACTAAGCTTGTTGTATTATCTGACATAAACGTTGATACATATAGTCAAACATCATTACACAAACTTATGGTATTTGTTATTTAAATAAATATATGTTCCATAATTATATGTTCTAAAAATGTTCATTTCTTAAATTATTTCGATTTTAGGGTCATTCATTTTTAGGTGTGTATTGACAACAATTTTGTAACTAAACATCAAGTCTATTATTCATGTGCTTTAAAATGTATGCATATTATAATTGTAGAGATATTAACTGAGTATTCTGTATGACATAATGACACAAAGTTCCTTTTTGTATCAATCTGTTTGAGATTAATTAAAACTATGATTGCAACATTAACGTTAAATAACGCTTGCGATACCATGCTAGCGTAGGAGCTAACGATGAATATAAAATGGTATATAAAAACATTTTAAACAAAATTAATTTTTTAATTTAGACGTGGGTTATTCTAATCTAAATGACCATAAATTGGAGCGCATTCAAAATCTATGTATTCAATACATTTTCGGAATTAAAAAATATTACCATATATCTGAGCCTCGGCCGCGTCTTAAATGGTTAATGATTTATGACTTTCCTCTTCTATGTTGTACATCTTCTTCTTCTGAGGGTGCCTCTTCAAGTAAAAAAGTTGACAGTCAGCTCTGCGTATTTAGTCTTGTCCTTGACAAGGCGAAAGAGTTAAGTGACACTCGTAACCCTTGTTCATTAATAGATGTTACGAAACCATGACTTTCTTCCACGGCCGATTTTCTTTCCCCCAGTAACTTTTTCCATCATTATTGATTGCAAGAGCTCGTATCTTTCACGCCTTAATGTATGCCCTATATATGCAACTTTACGTTGTTTGATGGTTTGCAAAAAGCCATTGTAGAACTTCCTCACTGGTGACTTTCTAAGTCAAAGATGTAGATATCGTGCGTCTGTAAACCCACATTTAGAATGCTTTTCTACGTGTCCTGAAATCTTCCTTAATAGTCGCAGATAGAAGTATTGGCCAGATGTAGTACTGGGATGAGAAATTGAAGTGGGATTTAAGGCAGAATTCATTTTGGACTCTACTTCACTATCCCAGTTTTGAGTAAGCCACGTTCTTAGGTATTTATACTATTTATGATATTTTACTGTTCCATGCAAAATATCCTAAATAAACGTGTTACACCTTCACACCTCCGATTTAGATTGAAACACCTATCAACCCATGATCTAGAATTACAATCTAAAAAGAAGTAGACTCTTCTAAAACCTCGTCCTATAACTGCATTCTACGGAAAATCCTTTACCGTAAGACAAAAATGAAAAATGCGCCCTCATTGTCTGTGTGCAGAAGTTGTCTGAAATTAGATTGCCCATCATAATTTGCAGATCGAAGTTCCTTCTACACCCCATCCTTATCCCTTCCTACCCCTAACTTGTCGCTATTTTGATTTTTCATTATTTAATTTCTTATTATTTCTGTAAATTTCATATTCGTAAATTATTATTATTTACTTTGTTTTTTAGTGTCTACAATCTACCCCACAGTTCTTATGTTTCTCACTTAATTGATTGTAATTGATTGTGATAGATTTGCTTTTGTAGTAATAAGTCCGCTATTGTAAATTTAGTTATCTTATTATATACATATACATATATATATATATATATATATATATATATATATATATATATAAATAAATTTACATCCATACCAAAATGCCTTTACATATATATTAGGTAATATATACTTACCATACAACAAAACAACAAAGGTTTCCAAAATTGATTAAGCAAGTCCATCTTGTATGGCTTACAGCAGTGCGGCACCACGTTAACACCGTTTGTAGAAATAATTCCACACGTCTGACATTTTCCAACAGACATTTCGCTTATATACAAACTGATAATTGCATTTATCATTAAACTAATTAAGGATCTATAAAAAACGCTCCTCGAAGAGTCGTTTTCTCAATATAGGTTTTGTAATAATGGGAAAATTTGCTTTTGTTTATGACTATGCACCTATCAGCGAATTGATGCATCGTGTCGACTTGATCCAGTAATTGCACTTACAGTTTAAAGTGTCGTCATTTACAACACTTTAAGATATGATTATAAATTATAGCAAACAAAAATACCAAAATTTCAGTTATTAAATTTGGATCATAATTTTTCAGCAAGAATTTCATTATAATTTCACTCTATTTGTAGTTAACGGCAATTCGCACTAACATCCATGTAATCATGTAATTCATAGCCATTCACTAAACCATGAACAGTCCAAAAATTACGAGTTAAATAATGTCTAAAATGGTAACGAGAGTCTAATGTCTAAAATGGTAACATTACACGTTACCATTTTAGACATTAGACTCATGGTTCCTTTTGAAGTTATAGACACCTATAAGAAAATATAAATTCCTCATGTATGACCATTCATCATCATCATCATAATTATGAGCTGAACATTGTCTTTCCCCAAGGTGCACTTCCTCACACGGTCTTCCGCATTTAGCCAGTTCCCACCGAATTTCTAAGCCATCAGTTTATTTAGTTGTAGGAAGCTTTATATTACGCTTCGAGGTCCGTAATCTCCACTCGAGAACTCGTTTACACCATTGGTTCGTCTACAAATATGGCCTGTCAATTGCCTCTTCAGTTTGCTGATGTTACTGAATTTGATTCTTCGTCAGATTTTACTCTTCAGAGACACCCCGAGCATAGCTATTTCCATTCCATTCGTTGAGTGATTGAAACAATTGAATGAGTGATTGATTGAGTGAGAAATTTATATTTTCATATAGGTGTCTATAACTTCAAATGAAACCAGAGGGACTTTTTTAATAGTATAATAGTTGTGTCCCTTATTTTAGAGTAACTCACTGATTCCCCATATAATTACTACTTTAATTGGTGCTTTTTCTGCAGGACCTGTTTCCTCGGTTATTAAATTTTAATATCTACCTTTAAGTCTCATTTTACTCCTTCCAAGCATGTACCTTGCCTTTCATCCCATATACATACATTAGCTATTAATAATTAACTAATATAGGAGAAACAAGAAGTTATGGGAATTTGTAAAGGTAAACCTAAACTAACCTTCTTTGGTAAATATATGGGAAAAAACAACCGACATATCTTACTTTTGTTTAACCAATGTAGTCATTTTTCTGATTCGATTTTACTCATATTAACTTTTGACAGAGCCACTGTAGCATCAGCTTACAATAACACCCTTGTTTGCATATTCATTTGTCAGTTTTGTAAGCATTTAATTCAATTTTGCTCATGGCGACTTTCGACACTAGCAACGGCAGCAGAAAGTCATGGTACCACCCTTATTTGCATATGCAGTTGTCAGTTTAATAAGCATTTATTTAATGAAATTAAAAACAACTCTTATTTTCTACATTTGTTTAAACAGTGTGATCGTTATTGCATATTGTTCGCATTGTAATAAATTAAAAATTGATAATAATAAAAAGATAATCAAAAATAGAATAAATAAAATACAAAAAATCATTCAACGGAAAATCTGTATTCACTAACTCCGAGTGTAAAACAACGATAGAGGTGGGCAAATAACTTGCTTTCATAAACGCTAACCTTTAATGAAATGTAGAACAAAAGATAAAAATACTCAACCTAACTTTTTTCGTACATTTTTTGTATATTTCAGTTAATTATTAAGTTATAAACAAAATTTATCACCCCTTCAGTAGCAAGCATTCTGATCACCTGCGCTACATTACACGCAATTTAGTTTAACATAGTCATTGGATTAAATTGAAACAATTTATCATCCATAACATATAACGATGTCTACATAAGTTCAAAATTCAGTTCTAAACTATATCAGATAACAATTTTATAAGCTTGTAAACATACGGCACTATTTAAATAGACATGTATACAGACATATGCATGACCTAATGTTTACATTATAACAGGCACTGTAATATTGTAACATTAACGCAATCTATTCGATTATCGAATTATTAATTTAACACCTCTCTCATATCCACTGATGCAGATATAGTTTCATCTCATTCCATCGAAAGACCAATTTACGAAATTATAAAATCTATTAAAAATTGTTATAATTTAATAAAAAAATTTAGTCTTAAGGAAAATTTTCAGTGGAAAGTTTAAGATTCAGAATAAATACCGCACAACCTTTTTCTACATGAATAAGATATTAATATCAAATGAAGACTTGCACATTGTTAGAATTGCACAGAGTAATTCAAATAAAAGTCAACAATTGAAATTTTAGTCAATAAAGTTATCTATGGAATTTTCATATTATTCGGCAGCAGTGTTCAAGTTTGTAATGTAATCACTGAACAAAATAGTCTGAACAAAATAATATGTAATATTACTGTCCACTCTATTCCAATTGTGGGGAGAACAGTTAGGGGAACTTATGGCAGGTGTACTCGGAGTGTATGAATTACGTATTATCTGTTGCGTTTATCCAATGGTAATTTTGTAACTATAAAAAAAATTTATTTTACGAGTTGAGTAGATTATCTTTGGTCAATCTAAAGATATCACGATACAGTGTTTCTGTCATTTCTACAGTGTTTTCACTTTCTGTAAAATTGGGAATAAAAAGGACGGGGTAACTGAGTCACGACTTGTTATATTTGTGGCAATTGCAGTATTTCCCTTTATATAGAACTGTTTCAAACACTGTCTCGTAACATCTGATTTCTATTTGATAACAAGAGAAGATACTGATTGAGACGCTTTATTATATACTTTTATTTTGAATTTAATTAAGATTATTTGGGAAACGCATTACATGTATCATGCATTTAAAATGCCGCTATCAGATTTTATTGTATCCGGTCTTTTCTTTTTTTTTATTTAAATGATTTTGAAGTACCTCAGAAACTTTAAGTTGACAGCGTACTTGCGGAGTTAATAGAAATTGAAAATTGACTCCTCGACAGAAGTACGGTATGCGTTAGTACCTTCATCATCACTTGCTGATGCTTTATTTGGTAACATAACGATGATTTTCGTTTTTCATTCACTAAAGTAAGGAATTCAAAAAACATCGACAAAAATCGGTTTTCATATTTCCTTAGGCTATTCTCCCCGGTGGCATAATCACTTCGACTGGAATTTTGTTTTTTAAGATTCCTGTCAGACAGTTCTCGCAGGAATCTTCACATGAATCCTCAATAATTTCCATTTTTCTTAACATACGTTTGCTGAACAAGTAAACATGTTTTATATTAATACATATTTCATGTAAATATTTATTTAAATTATCATGTCATTGACGACACAAAACGGCGAAATTGACTTCCCGCTCCCGGCGACGCTATTCTCGCAGCCAACAGGGTTGGTTGCCCTCCAGTTTCCTACCACCCAGTTGCCTGTCACGTTGCTCGAGTGCATATTGTTGCATCTAGATTCATATAAAGAACATTTTGCCATATCATGCTGCACCGCACCGCGTCGCATAGAGCGACTTTAATACGCTTGAATCATTTTTTTTTTTTATGTATCGTTAATATCTGTACATAGTAATAACCATTGCCTATATTAGTAATTTAAATCTACCATAACACTACTATTTCTCACTTGTCTTATTATAGTAAATTTAAGAGCTTGTTCTTTTAGTGATAAATCCGACCTCTGTGTACCTTTTAAACCTCGCTAAAGTCTATTAAAACATTTTACGGTGATAACTCTATATTGATATAGTGATGATTTTAAGTTATTTAACCACTTTCTTATTTCTACACAATTGCTATATGCAGGAAGTCATCATTTGTGTCACTGTCACGGAATACTCATTTAACTCTGATAAACTGAACTTAACCAGACGTTTCCAACCTGTATGCTATGCATCCAAATATATAAATTACAACTGAGTAAACCAAAAACTCCTAGATGTGAATGGATGTGCCTCTTTGATTTTTACAGCTTCTTTGCGCTATAGTATATATTTGTGATTCCCCAATTCAAGAATCTAGTTCGATCAACTTAGAGTGTGTTGAACAAGTCAGTGTTAAATTAAAAACCGGGGTGAGTAAGTGGATATTCATGCGGTGTCAGGGACACGGCGTGAATATGTTTGAATTAACGGGTAAATAATATTTTCTTTAAGAGCTAGGAACGGTTTTTTCTATCAGCGACATCGAAACGTACTCGCAACGATATTAACGTGCTCAAACATCACGACTTTCTTACGTTCTCGTTACCATTTCACTTGATTATATGGATTATCATGAATTGAATCGACTTCACCTAGCTTTTAGATGAATAAAAATCGATATTTTATTGACTTTTCTTTATTTTCAACATAAACTCCATTTAAACATTCTATTTTAATATTCTACATATGCAATTTTTTATACTCTGCAAAAGTCTTCAATGCTCTAACACAAAATTAAAATAGTCAATGATCCAAGCACGCGATATTATAATGTTCCCACTCTACGTAACAAATTTGATCCGCTGGGTATGACGTGATGAAATTAGATATTAGTTGTAGGTAATACATTCGTAGCTGAAATACCCAACTGTAACTCTCAATTTCACAACTGTGAATCACCCACATATTCCACAACTTTGATACTAAATTCATTGTTCTCGGTAATAACGATACTTTCGAAGATACGTGAAGATACGGTCCGGTTTTTTTAAATCTGTCGTCGAAATAAATCAAAGTGTTAAAGCTAAAGACAAACTGTCTTTGAAAATTTCAAAACACCAACTAAATTTGACGTTTTAAATTTCGTTACAGCGATTCAAGGAATTAAAGGGAGATTTGTTTACAATACGTATCCACCACTTCCAAATTATTTTAACTAAAAAAATTATTCATTTTATGTTCGACGTGCACAAATATACATTAGGCTCTATGGCAAACACGAGCAATCTCTTCCAGTCAATAAAAACACTATATTGAAAATTTAATATTATAAAATTTCAGCAAACTGTCAATGGAAATCATAAATTTTAAAAATTCTTATAATATATTAACAAATAATTGAAGCATTATCGTAATAAAGTAAAAATAGAATATAACAGGAAAGGATAAAAAGAAATTAAGTCGTGATGAGAGCCATTTGTTTGGAAATATGGCAGAAAAATACAGCGAAGGGCTCATACTCATAGAAAATGGTACTGTGTTTAGAAATTTGTAGAATGAAGAGAAATTTAAAACTAAAACTGGGGAAACTTTAAAAAAGTTGAGAATTGCAGGTTTTCTTTGTAGTTATGAATTTTTAATGAATTAGAGGCAATTTAGTTAATTACGTGGTCAATTAAAAACCATTTATGCTCCATTTTTCCTGAAGGGGCATTAACCTGTAACTTTAATTCAGTATCACTGTTATGAAACATGATGCAAATATAGATTATATCTCACGACGTTATAACACTTGTAGAATATGCACGCAAGCTAGCGTCACCTACCCGTGGTTTATTGTAAAGTCTTTTGCTGTAACACTCAAGTCCTAATGAAAAATGAACGATGGATTTTCCAAGAATTGCTCTTTGATGATCGTTCAAATAATGGGTGTCTCAGCTCCGAATCCAAATTTATACTCGAATACCTTGGCAAGCAACGGGGCTAGCGGAAAGAGTGGGGTGACGTTCGATAGCCCATTGGTGCGGATTTTTTAGTCACAATGGCGCAGTGGTCTGGCGCACACCGCGCTTACGCTGTGGAAGCGTATTTCTGCAACGGTTTTTCTGTTAGTGAGGCACGACGCAAGTTTTGTAATCATTTTGAAATCCGGCGTTTTAATGATGGGCCCAGTGCTCAGTTAATCGAGTTGTAGGTAGCGAAGTTCCGAGCGTTAGGATATACACTAACTCATTCAAGTGGACCTCGAAATAGACCTGTCCAATCAATTGAAAACATTAACGGCATCGCCGCTGCGGTCGAAGAGCAATATTGCACATTCAAGCTTACACTGTGAGGAGTGCATTCACCGTGATGGGAGACATCTTGATGGTGTAGTATTCCGTAAATAAAATCCTCACGAATGTACTTTAGTTTACTATAATTAAAATTATATAAATGCAATAATTGTTTTTTTATTATTATTAAAAGTTTGAATTCCGCTGAGACACCTTGTATTAATAGCACCATTCCCCGTTCTCCATATCAGCCCTGAGTCACACGATGTGTTAGGTATCTCGAACAATTTAACAAGCATGTAATTGGTGTAATTAATTATATAACCTATAAAGTCTCGCATTCGCATATGAAACGGTCGATTCGATAACAGATAAAACATTCTTACCACGTCTAATATTACAATCTTTTTAGGGTTCCAAAAATCAAGTGAACGAACGAAACTATATTGTTATTAATATACTTTCTGTCCGTCCATCTATAAGAGGAGTTTAGCTCTCGAAAGAAAAAATCTACAACTACAAATTCTCACATTATCTAAAACTAACTGTGCCCGCAAGTTCGTTCACTTTTACGAAATATTATTAAGTTAACTGTAACACGTAATGCTCCGTCTGTTACAAGAATTATGTAAGTAAACTCTTTTTAATTGTATTGAACTATGAAATTAATATATCTATGTTTTAATTGAGCGAATCCGATGTAACGTGGAATCCGCCAGTTAAAACTTCATCAAAATCCCTTCAGCTAGTCTTGCGTTAAGCGCGAACAAATACTTTCACAGACAAAAAACAAAATGTTGAAAATAAATTTTTGGAGTTTATTGGAGTTTACTCCTTAAGAATCGATTTTCATATATAAGGCAAGGTATGATGTTTTATGAGGAGGAAAATCAGAAGATCACAGCGCACGAAGTTCAAAGCGTTAAAAAAAGTGTAAACGTTAGGTTATAATCGTACGAAGTTCAGAGCGTTAAAAAGAGTAACCATTAGATGGCTTCTCCGCGCAACATTTCTGTGCATTTTTAAAGTGGGATATCAATATGTTTATTTGGCATTTTCTTATGGCGTAATCGCAATCACGCAGTGTGACACACATATTGGCATTTTCTTATAGCGTAATCGCAATGACGGAGTGTGTCACACATAATTGACTAACGTTCGCTTATATCAAGATGTAATCATAAAATGTAATTTTGTGTGAGTATTTGGTGTCTTCTATCCTACAAAATTAAAAAGATTCTTTTAATTTCAACTTCTTAGTCTGAAGCTACAAAATGTTTTTAATTTTGTTGTATAAATTTCTTCCGTTCATTTGTGTTTTACTCAAGAAAAATTACATTGTCAGCATTTTTTATTAACAAATTTTTCATTTGCATTTAATAATATTGATATTTATATTTATACACAGTGTTACCTGTTTTATACTTTCCGAAACAATCGTACTCGCATCGAAGCTAACACACACAATTTTTTTGTGTCTTATTATTTTGTCACTTTCCTCTAAAACATTTGTTTCGTAAATATCTTTATTATACAAATATGGAAAACACACAATTTTATTATATGTAAATTTATAACAACCAAATTTATATAGCCTAATACTTACGTCTACTAAAGTAATTAAATTCCAAATTCAAATGACAACAAATTCAAATTTGTAAAAAAAATTGAGGAAACAAAATAAGGTTATATCGGAAAATGTTATGTGCAGAAGACTACGTCTGTCCTCATGCGTCTGCCCGCATTTAGCCCCACTAAACTTTAATTCCATGCCCAACCAGCCAATGTACACCCAGGTGGAAAATTTCATTGCTCGATATTTACATCTCACAATGAAATGTTACATAATCTAAATGTGTACATAGATACACAATATATTTGTTTAATATATATAATTATATGTCGAGTAGCTAGTTACATCTTTGTTACTGTTGTACTGATGAAATGAAAATGATTTTTTGAAAATATTAAATTCGCATATCTTCTGATTTAGTGAAGCAATTCTCTGCTCTGAAAAAAACATCAAATTGGATCAATTGTCTTTACGTGATGCGTGTTCAAACAAATATACAGACACAGACACGAATAGATAAAAATGTCAAAAAATATATCTGTTTATTTTACTATGTAATAAATATCTTCGATGTACAGACAGGCTAATTCTACAATTTTGTTTAGGTATTGAAGTTGTTATATCTATAATTTAATTCTGCGCTTCCATACATGTAAAAAAAGGACCGATAAATTATTTTTTTTTAACCAATGTATGTGTCATTAATTAAAATCTCGTTTAAATTTAATTTCTCTTTTCGTTGCCAGTAGAATTAAATTAAACCTTTGGTTAACGTATTTGATAGCATACATCGCCACATGGATTTTCTTATTTATTTTATAAATATTACATATTTAAACAACAAGTACTATGATCCGCGTGTAAGTATTCTTTAAATGATTTAAGAAATATTGATACCAAATCTTTTATACCGGTTTTTATTCTTGATTCCAGTTCTCCAAATCATATTGATGAGATCGGGAAGTAAATTCCCAAAACATTAAAAATAACTATTAAATCCAAACATCAGTAGATTTAAGGGTTTTCGAGATTTTCTTCTTTTACTAAAATTAATGATGATACATTGATACATGATGACGCATTTAAAACAAAGCTTATATTGGATATATTTGGCGTTAATTTTGTAGAAATTCATTATTCACTACGAAGCAAAGTAGAAATAATACTCTTACTGCGTATACTGCTTACTGCGTATACTGCTTACTGCGTATACTGCTTACTGCGTATACTGCTTACTTTCCTCTGTATATTGCTATTAATACTTGAGACCTTTATCTGGAAAATATACTTACAAAATTTCATACGTGTGTTTATGTAATGTCGGAGCTTCGAAGGTGTGATGGACGGACATACAAATTCGACCATGACAAAATTATAAGCAGGCTATATTTGACAACGGAATCCTAAAAATACGATAAAAATGGTATTGATGGATAAACAGACAGAAAACCTAATTTTTAATTAGAAACTGACAACTTCTGAAAATAAAAATCTAACATTTCCAATCAGGTACACATTCAATTGATGCAGATGAAAGGGGCGCATAAAACAAAATATTTTGGTGCGACACGTGTCAACAATCATATTTATTTTCGTAAACAATATTTTATACATAACAATATTTATTCACTTAAATTCTAAATCCATTTTTCAAAATTTTCGCTATTAGCTAAACATGTCGCATGCCAGATTTTCAGATGACATAATGTATATTTACACATCATTATGTGGCACAATCATAGTTAGCAGACGATGTACATAGAGATGTAGTCGGATTGAGCACACTCGCAGTTGGACAAGTGTAATTGTAAGTTATATAAGCATCTGTTCCGGTCAGCACGTACAATATGTAGCCATTGCAGCCAGACACGTCCGTATTCGGAATGTATCCAGCTGCCGTGCATGTATCGGGAATCGTTGTAGTAGTAGCAGCAGTAGTGGTAATACAGACGTAAGTCGACTCACACAAAGTAGTCGAGGGATCGTAATATGTACCGGTGGGACAATCCTCGACCGTTCCACTCAAAACACCATCACTTTCAAGACACATAATGAAGCTAGAGCAGTCAGAAGAAGCGATATTGGCTATGAAACCTTCTTCGGTGCATATTGCAGCCGCTGTAGACGTCGCAACCGTTGTAATTGTGGTTGAAGTTGGCGCAACAGTTGTAGTCGTCGTCGAAGTCGACGCAACCGTCGTAGTTGTCGTTGAACTCGGAGCGATCGATGTTGTTGGACAGTTGTAGTTGGACGAAGATGTGCACTTACCAGAGTTTGGATTAAAGACGGATGTGATAGGGCAGGTGTAATTGTACTGAGCGAAGGAGCCGTCCGCCTGGGCGACACAGAAAATGTATCCGCTGCAGTCGGTTACTGACGGGTTGGCGATTCGACCCGCCGTGATACATATTTGACTATTAACTTCGTGTAGAGCGAAATAATAAACCTGAAACAAATGAGTTTTACCATATTTTTTAAAATTTTTATTTAAACTGTATAAATTAGTGATTATTGCGTTAGGAATTGCATAAGCCCCAAAATTTTAAATTCAGCGTGCTGTGCTGCTCATTTCTAAAGATCTGACTGTTGACGGTGCCATCGACTGCATGGTATTCCTTTACGCATATTATTTATTCTGATGACATTAGAAAACTCTAAGATGCAGTTAATGATCTGTAGAGATACGCCAATCAGCTCTTTTTTTAATGCAATTTAAGTGCAATAGTACGATTCAAAATGTTTCCTTTATACCGTGAGGAAATTTGAAATCATTCTTAAAAAGTCATATTTTTCAAAGTTAATTATGAGTAATAAAGTAGGGAATTAAAAGTAGGGAATATTAGGCTAGTGGGGGGCTAGCACAACGAACATTTTTTTTAAATCTTTTTAAGTTAAAATGAACAGATTTCTAGCCATGAACATTAATATTTGTTTGTGTACATTTTAAGAAATTAATTGGATTTCTATAGTAATTTTTAATTTTTTAACTTCAACTCTTCAACTATAACCTCTTATTTCTGTTGCTCACTGTCACTCCAATAAATTATTTAAAAATGATTATTTCATCATCATTGTATGGTTGATAATGCTGATTAACTGTACATCATTCATATTTCAGTACATGTACTGCGGAAAAAAGCAACTAATTATATAGTATACACGTGTATTTAAGGCCGAATATGGTATTCCATAAATGGTATTTTGCAATTATCAGAATAGTGTTTTGGGACATAAAAGGGAACATTCGTTTGCAATAAAATGTTTATTGCGGCGCCCCCTGGTAAATAATCACCGTAACAACTATCTAAGAACCAGTGCCAATGAATCAGAAATATTTTACAGAAAACCGTATCTAAATCGCTCAACCCGTTTGGGAAATAAGTGGGAGCATTTGATTGCATACACAAACAAACAACCTCTCATCCTAAACGCATATACCTCGTCGGTTCTGTCGTGAGTAAAAAAATATTTGGAGCTTTTTGAAGGAAATAAATAAATATATCTGCATTTAAAATTTTTTTATATCAATCTTAGATATTACAAACTTACCGTATAAGAAAACAACAAAGGTTTCCAAACTTCTTTAAACAGGTCCATCTTGTATGGTTTACAAAAGCGCTGGTTTAGTACGGTTTGCAAAAATGATTCCACACTAATAACATTTTCCAACAGATTTTCCGCTTATATAGGAACTGATAATATCTTGATTAGATTCCTTTGGATCTTCAACCTTATCTTGCAAAAGTGAACTTATTGATAATTGTATTAAGTAAGATAGCTAAGGATTTAATATATTTGGAGGCTTATATTTATAATAAATTAACCTATTTCAAATTAATAACTTAATTTTTTTGTCCAAACTTTAAATAATATCATTTGACTTTCTATCCTCTTAACTAATTGAGTTATTCATTATTTATTTAACTCATTATAATTAACTTAAAATGTGCCTAACATGCAATTATTTTGCATAAATTATAAAAATTATTTTGTAAAACATATATATTATCGTATCGTATCTTTTTTGACAATCTTTCTTTCAACACATTTATATATATATATATATATATATATATATATATATATGTATATATACATATATTTTGCATGATATTTACTTAATTTACAGTGACTGTCTAAGTAAATCTTGGAATTTACAGCCGAATAATAAAGCTACCGCCAATAAAATCAAAGGCGTATCTATAGTCAAAGTCGTAGTCTTCCTACATAGCAAAGTGACATGAACTACTTTAATTTGACTTTTTCCATGGATAAGACCACTAGATGATGCATCAACACAAAATCTCTAGCCACGCGCAGGCACAATCTGTGCCACCACTCCGAACGAAGAGCTTACGCGCCTTCAGTAAGAAGACAAACGTCACAGCGAAAGTTTCTCGTAATTTTAAATCAAAATTAAATAAACCATGCTTTCTTGTGCTATAAAATATTATTAAAATAGAAGCATTACATCATCATTTCAGAAAGATGGAATTACTTTTCACAAATAGGTGTATTGTTGACTATTATTTACGCAAGTATACTTTCGTATGTCAGAGTCAGATCGTCGGCAGCAAATCAGCCATATTGTTATAAAAAATTACTATCAGTAAGATATTTATTTATGAACTAACATAAGTTCATAGATTTCTAAGTATATAATATTATATTTTACAGTTTCCCGAACTGTCCACATCGAAAAGAAAAATGGATACAGTACCTGGGTAACCTTCATCAACTAACATCAATCTACCAAACAGTATATACTCGAGAATGCTAAAAACAATACGTTCCTTTCTAAATATGCTAATAATAGTAGTTTAATTAAATAGTAGTTACATCACAGAAAATTAATTTATTACCAAAAGAAAAATGATTTTTTCAGTAATTATTAAACCACTCACACTAAATCATTAAATCACTTTTTAAAAACATAAAATAGACTAATTATTCGCAGAACAAAATACACTACAATATTACAATTACATCACAATGAACTTAAAGCTATATATATATATATATATATATATATATATATATATATATGTGTGTGTGTGTGTGTGTATAAGTATGTATGTATATACACAATCAAAATAAATTTATTAACGAATAGTTAAATTTCAATATCTTGCTAATAAAAATTGGTTATAATACTGAGTTGAAATTTGAATATATCTAACAGACAATACTCTCAAAGGTACAATAAAAAACCGAAGTACTGTTTTTAATATAAAGAGTATGCTTAAAAATAAACTACATAAATTTAATTTTATTAGTTTATGGGATATCATTGTATATTATAATTTTGGTGTCCATGGGAAAAGTGGTCAAAACCATGTGTTCATTGCAGAAAGTTTGTTTATCTTATTATAGCGATAATTAAAATGATAATAATAAAGTGATGTAAGTAACCACAATTGGTTTATTTTATTTATAATTTTTATATCTTCATGGTAAAACTAATACCATTTCCAATTTATCTTATACGAGCTTCGTATGCGTACTTCATTATTAAATAAACGTATTTATTTACAGCTTTATTTTTTATTAAAATTTAACTTTTAAACATAATCTAATAATGTTTACAGTTTTAGTATTACATTATTTAACTAAATTGAAATATTTAACTTATACCTATTGCAACATGAAATAACTTATCAACGTTGTAGATATTATGCTTTTTCATTCCCAAAATAAAAAAAGAATGCCATAAAGTGAAAACTTAAAATTAGTAATTTAGACCGGTATTTGATTTACGATACCCAAAAGTATACATGTGAGTAATTGGCTGAATTCACGTTTACGCTGTTGTGTACGTTAAGTGTGTATTATATATTGATAAATTCATTATAAAAAAAATCGCAAGTGAAGAATAATTGTGATGATATTTTCATAAAAAAACAGCCATATTTTCATTAGTACTAAACTACATGTGTTACCATTTAATCAGTTCTACCTAGCCAACATTTTAACTTCAAATTAGCAAAAGTTTTCCTAATAAACTTTAAAGGAAAACGACTTACAGATTTTAAGTAGGAAGAACGCTACTCAATAGAAAAAGAAACAGCGCTGTCTACTGAATTTCTACGTGAGCTTATTTATAATTGATAAAAATGTTTTTTAATTATCCACATGACGATACCTTTAGATTGGGTTCTATTTCAACCTATAAATCGCCAATTATCGAAATATTGTTACAAAGTTCAAATTAGTCTCGTTCTATAGCTTCATGTAATAGCTGTTTCTTCTTCGAAAATACTCTAAATGGAATAAATTAAATATTTAAGATTTCGAATTAGTTAGAGTTTGACAGTGTAGGTTTCATGTAAACCACAGAATATCTCAGCGCAGAAAAGTAGTTCAAATGATACAGGTTTAATAATAAACTAACAAGACATGATAAAGAGCGACATAAATTGACTCTTTAGAAAATTCACAGTACAATGATGGAAGCGGGAATCTGTAACAGGAACTCTTCTATAATGAGGTCTTTATTCATCGGGTTCAGATCACTTTCATTTGTCTTGATGTGAGTACAAAAGTAATAAAACAAATAAGTAGATAATTACATATATATATATATATATATATATATATATATATATATATATATATATATATATGTATGTATTTTGTTTTTTTTTTATTATTATTTCTTTCCAAGTAACTTTTCTAGAACTCGATATTATTAGTAATTTACGCAAAAATAATGTAATTTATAAACGTAGTTAAACATCAATCTTGCAAAATCGAGCGTATTTTCCAACCAAGAATAGTGCTGATTCGTATATTCTATCAGAGGGGAATGTTGACATTCACATCCGTAGATATAGACAAAAACAGAAATATCCACTAGTCAATAGTTTATTGGGAAATAAACACGTTACTAACGGTAAATTTATTATCCCTAGTAAGCAAAAAGTGTTTGAAAAAAAGTTATAGGGACCGGCTGTTAATAAGCAAAAACAAAGATGGATAGGCGAATAACGCTAGTTTCACAAAACAAATTTGAAATGTTTTCCAACCACAATTAAGAGTTGTAAGTCATTAAGTATTTCCAATATTTTCCGCCTTACTGGAGGTTAGGAAAATAACTATTAAAACAGATTCAGTGATAAATTTATTAGATAAAAAGACCTAAACAAAGATTTACACACCGAGTATATATACATCCAATTATTCTATGGAACACTTAATAAAAAATGATGGGGTTTCGGTAATCAACTTCTCTTCACAAAGGTTAACATTTAACAGACCTGGTTATGTGATCTTGCATTTTTGGCCGATATTAGCGAATACCTGAACATACTTAACAAGAAACTGCGCGGAGAAGATTGTGCGTTGCCTACGCTGTTTAATTTGGTCCAACGATTCAAAGCAAAACTAAACATTTTTGGGCAAACTTGGATTGAAATAATATCGAGAATTTAACCACGCTGCGGAAAAATGGGAAACATTTAGTAGATATTTCAAAATACTAATCACAAATACAATAGATGGTGCAATCTTTTGTGAAGAGATTCCAGGATTTTGTATCAGATCAAAAAAAATATTTTGATTTTTATGAATCCGTTTTTAATTACCTTTTATAAAGTAATGAAATATCCTGCCAAATATCCAGTCAGAAATTACCGAAAGCCAATAAAAAGCACACAACTTTGAAACAGATAATTACTGAAATAGTTTTTTTCACAATCAAACCAATCTTCAAAAAATTTCTTAAAATTTTGGAAATTGGTACCAAAGGAAGACTTTTCTGCAAAAACTGATCTTGATTTTGTAAGTTTTGGATAGATTTGGCTCAGCGTAGATTTGTGGACACTCAGCTTTGCGAAAAACAAATACCGCACTTCTTAATCTGCTAAACGTATAGCAGATTTGATTTTACTGTCGACTTCAGATTTGACACCAGGTTTCAGACCTACCGGTATATCAATAGATAAACTGATAGCCTAGAAACCTCTTCACGGGTTTCATTGACTTTTTAATTATAATTAAACCGTGTTATTCAAAGTTTTATTTATTTTACTATATTATTATATATATGTATCTTTAGGCAACGCCGGCTGTCATAGAGTCGAACTTGCGGTCCACCTCCAAAATTAATTAAGCAGCCTTATTCTATACGATTCTTTGAAAAATTATGTAAGGATATGTTAATAAAATTTGAAAAAAATCAATCAAGCTACATAAATTTAACCGTCACTTCTGTTGAAATCTGAAATATTATTACAATATTATAATGAAAACACGGAGCGAGATGTGAATATTCCTAGATTAGAATCATACAACTTCACTGAAAAAATCAAGTTCAGCAAAAAACCGTACAACTACAGTTTTCACTAAGACAGGTATTTTAGCCATTGTTGTTCTAATTTGACAAAAAAAACTGTCACAGCTACTTGGTACACTGTAAAATATCTCCCTCGAGTCAATGAAAGAATCATTTAAAAAATAAACGTCCAAATTTAAGACTCGGCACATGGTTTTTGCATCAAAATGATGTAGTCCGAACTTAGTCCCATGTGATTGATTGACTTCTCCCATATGTCAAAAATACCTAAAAGGTTAGAGTTTCTCGTGTGAAATCGAATTAATTAAAGCTTCTCTTCTCTATTCTCTAACGTCCTAAAGGGATGTTGCCAAAATATTTTTTGTACCACATTGAGACGTATGTAACATTAGCCAGAAATTGCATTCTAGAAATTTGCCTCGAAAAAAATTAAATAGCAAGCGAATACGATAACACTTAGCGTAGGTTTCAAATAAAGGAAACTTTTATTGAAAATTTAGAAGTCGGAACAAAACAGCACAATTTTTCCTAAATGAATACGATATTACTGTTAAATGAAAACTGGCACGGTGGAGATAATTTTTCTTCTATTTATATTTATAATAGTTACGTAACAAGAACGAGCATGTTCAAAGCTGTCGGATAATCAAAAAAAGACACAACAAAAACAAATCAAATCCTCCTTAATTGCAGTACTAAAAGTAACAGCCGTAGAGTAAGTGTTGTAACTCTGATGAAAGTTGTGAAATGTGGAATTATCACTATAAATATTTTCCAATAAAGTTTATATGGACATTATTATAGAGTAATTATGATTTATAATCGACAATATAACTGGACCCATCCATTATATAAAGTTGTCTAGGTTATAATTGTCGAAAACATTATATTTAATCTAGTTTATCTTTGCTGAAATTAACTTTTTGAAAACTCACTTCCGATCTGGTAATCAACATAATTTTAACAGGTCCAATCGCACATTGTTAACGTGTCAAATTTCAATTGTCGCTAAGTTTGCAAAAATGAGTTCCAACATGGTGGTAAACGTGCCGAAACTGAAAGGTACAAAAAATTATGAAGATTGGGTATTGGCTGTTAAGAATTGGCTCCTTTGGAAGGAATCGACAAATAAATATATCAAACGAGGCTCCGAAGCAGCAACAGTTTTATCGGATGCAAAAGTAACAACCAAGTTGACTTGTCGATAAATCGAGGAAGTTTTTTTGACGATTCAGTTTTGATTGAAAACTTAATGGAAAACTGTGAGAATATGACAAACTGTGTGACACCAATAGACAGGCAAACGCTGTAGTATGTTCGTACGCGCTCTAGGGAAGTAAAATAAACAATGACATCGGCTCCTCATGTAGCAGCCAGGAGTATAAAGAGCCACTAAACTCAGGATCGAGGAGTTCTCAACATAATAATTTAATTATTAAAAAAAATGCATGATTAAAAGCAATTCCCTTCGGAGTTGAAATGAATTATATCCAACCATGACCATTATGAAATCTGCGGGAAATAAATAAGGATAATAACCATACATTTTATAATACAAAAACCTATTAAACTTTTTTAATATTTTCTCCAGCACGAGAATATAAGTACCTTCATACGGAAACCAGATGACTCCATTCGTTTCAAGTATACTTAATAACGAGTAGGTTAGCTTACTGTAAGAAGCCAGCTTACCTGAACGTTTTTCATAAATGATAATGGTAACAGAGTATTTATCTATTGCAATAACTTCCGATACAATCAAGACAAATCTTCAAGAAAATTCTTCATATGGAAACACGGAATACTGTTCAATTTATGTTACGTAAAGTTGCCACAACAGAAGTAATGGCGAGAAAGTTGGCCGCCCTAGTAGACCTGAACGAACGTTATTACCTCAATGTGAGACTCAAGCTTCAAAACTGAGAAATAATAAATTTCTACTAGTGCAAGAAAGCATACCTTTGTCGGAAACAATGTAATTTTTAAACGACAAAATAAGGAAGAAAAACAGTCTAATGATCTCAACGCTTTTCTCTATGAAGATTTCAATAAGTGTAATTGGTATTTTGATTCTGACGTCAGGATACACATATCAGCGAACAAAATATGATTATGAAATACGTCTTATTCGTCGAGTCTACCGGGAACTATTATGGCAAACAAAACAAAATTAGAGTTTTATATTCTGGCGATGTGAAAATTACAAGTTGCAATCACAAGATAATTGTGATGAATGCTTTACGTGTGCCGAATTTGACTGTATATTTTCAACCCGACTATTGTTTTTTTTTTATACGAAATAAACAAAGTGAACTGTTTGCAAGGGCCGACTTGATAAGTGGTGTTTATAAATTTGTAAAAAAATGTTTGTTGGCATCGACACTGACAGAGTTGATACACGATACTGGATACTTGAACATATAAACAGCACCAACATGCCTATGACGAAGCGTAGACTTATGGAGGATTGGAATATTCTAATTATTTTGTTACTAGGAAGTCAAACTGTAAGATTTATTGTGAGAAAGACAGTCACGGATACCTTTCTTTTTCACAGTTAGAATCCAAGCTGTAGAATGCTTCAAATCGTTCATTCTAATATTAATGGTCCTATGGAGTTTAAATTCATTGGTGGACGAAGTTCTTTCTATTTATAAAGGACTTCTGCACAATAACTTTCTTTTATTTTTTTAAGTCGTAAAGTGAGATATTAAGTTACTTCGAGAAATCCAAATCAGTGGTAAAAAATCACTAGAACAAAAAATTTTAAATCTTAAGGATGATAATCGTTATAAGTACTATTTTAATGATTTTAAGAGTTTTTTTTTATAAATATTACAAATTGTTAGAAAGAAATGATTAAAATTTTATCATAACAAAAAAAATAGAACTGAACGCAATAGCAGAAGAAGTAATAAAGTTACGAAAAGGAATAGAGAGGAATATTTTTTCCAATGAAATTATAAATATTACAAATTCTTAGAAACCAATGATTAAAATTTTATCATAACCAAAAAAATAGAACTGAACACAATAGCAGAAGAAGTGATAAAGTTACGAAAAGGAATAGAGAGGAATATTTTTTCCAATGAAATTATAAATATTACAAATTCTTAGAAACAAATGATTAGAATTTTATCATAACAAAAAAAATAGAACTGAACACAATAGCAGAAGAAGTGATAAAGTTACGAAAAGGAATAGAGAGGAATATTTTTCCAATTAAATTATTAATATTACAAATTCTTCGAAAGAAATTATTAAAATTTTATCATAACAAAAAAAATAGAACTGAACACAATAGCAGAAGACGAGATAAAGTTGCGAAAAGGAATAGACAGAGAAATATTTTTTTCGATGAAATTATAAATTTTACAAATTCTTAGAAACAATTGATTTAAATTTATCATAACAAAAAAAATAGAACTGAACACAATAGCAGAAGAAGAGATAAAATAGCGAAAAGGAATAGAGAGAGGAATATTTTTCCGGTGAAATTATAAATTTTACAAATTCTTAGAAACAAATGATTAAAATTTATCATAAAAAAAAATAGAACTGAACACAATAGCAGAAGAAGAGATAAAGTAGCGAAAAGGAACAGAGAGAGGAATATTTTTCCGATGAAAAAATAAATATTACAAATTCTTAGAAACAAATGATTAAAATATTATCATAACAAAAAAAATAGAACTGAACACAATAGCAGAAGAAGAGATAAAGTTACGAAAAGGAATAGAGAGGAATATTTTTCCAATGAAATTATAAATATTACAAATTCTTAGAAATAAATGATTAAAATTTTATCATAACAAAAAAAATAGAACTGAACACAATAGCAGAAGAAGTGATAAAGTTACGAAAAAGAATAGAGAGGAATATTTTTTCCAATGAAATTATAAATATTACAAATTCTTAGAAACAAATGAATAAAAAATTTTCATAACAAAAAAAATAGAACTGAACACAATAGCAGAACAAGATATAAAGTAGCGAAAAGGAACAGAGAGAGGAATATTTTTCCGATGAAAAAATAAATATTACAAATTCTTAGAAACAAATGATTAAAATATTATCATAACAAAAAAAAATAGAACTGAACACAATAGCAGAAGAAGAGATAAAGTTACGAAAAGGAATAGAGAGAGGAATATTTTTCCGGTGAAATTATAAATTTTACAAATTCTTAAAAACAAATGATTAAAATTTTATCATAACAAAAAAAAATAGAACTGAACACAATAGCAGAAGAAGAGATAAAGTTACGAAAAGGAATAGAGAGGAATATTTTTCCAATGAAATTATAAATATTACAAATTCTTAAAAACAAATGATTAAAATTTTATCATAACAAAAAAAAATAGAACTGAACACAATAGCAGAAGAAGAGATAAAATAGCGAAATGGAATAGAGAAGAATATTTTTCCGATGAAATTATAAATATTACAAATTCTTAGAAACAATTGAATAAAAATTTTTCATAACAAAAAAAATAGAACTGGACACAATAGCAGAAGAAGATATAAAGTAGCGAAAAGGAACAGAGAGAGGAATATTTTTCCGACGAAAAAATAAATATTACAAATTCTTAGAAACAAATGATTAAAATATTATCATAACAAACAAAATAGAAATGAACACAATAGCAGAAGAAGTGATAAAGTTACGAAAAAGAATAGAGAGGAATATTTTTTCCAATGAAATTATAAATATTACAAATTCTTAGAAACAAATGAATAAAAATTTTTCATCACAAAAAAAATAGAACTGAACACAATAACAGAAGAAGAAATAAAGTTGGGAAAAGGAATAGACAGAGAAATATTTTTTTCGATGAAATTATAAATTTTACAAATTCTTAGAAACAAATGATTAAAATTTATCATAAAAAAAAATAGAACTGAACACAATAGCAGAAGAAGAGATAAAGTAGCGAAAAGGAACAGAGAGAGGAATATTTCTCCGATGAAAAAATAAATATTACAAATTCTTAGAAACAAATGATTAAAATATTCTCATAACAAAAAAAAATTGAACTGAACACAATAGCAGAAGAAGAGATAAAGTTACGAAAAGGAATAGAGAGGAATATTTTTCCAATGAAATTATAAATATTACAAATTCTTAGAAACAAATGATTAAAATTTTATCATAACAAAAAAAAATAGAACTGAACACAATAGCAGAAGAAGTGATAAAGTTACGAAAAAGAATAGAGAGGAATATTTTTTCCAATGAAATTATAAATATTACAAATTCTTAGAAACAAATGAATAAAAATTTTTCATAACAAAAAAATAGAACTGAACACAATAGCAGAACAAGATATAAAGTAGCGAAAAGGAACAGAGAGAGGAATATTTTTCCGATGAAAAAATAAATATTACAAATTCTTAGAAACAAATGATTAAAATATTATCATAACAAAAAAAATAGAACTGAACACAATAGCAGAAGAAGAGATAAAGTTACGAAAAGGAATAGAGAGGAATATTTTTCCAATGAAATTATAAATATTACAAATTCTTAAAAACAAATGATTAAAATTTTATCATAACAAAAAAAAATAGAACTGAACACAATAGCAGAAGAAGTGATAAAATAGCGAAATGGAATAGAGAAGAATATTTTTCCGATGAAATTATAAATATTACAAATTCTTAGAAACAAATGAATAAAAATTTTTCATAGCAAAAAAAATAGAACTGGACACAATAGCAGAAGAAGATATAAAGTAGCGAAAAGGAACAGAGAGAGGAATATTTTTCCGACGAAAAAATAAATATTACAAATTCTTAGAAACAAATGATTAAAATATTATCATAACAAACAAAATAGAAATGAACACAATAGCAGAAGAAGTGATAAAGTTACGAAAAAGAATAGAGAGGAATATTTTTTCCAATGAAATTATAAATATTACAAATTCTTAGAAACAAATGAATAAAAATGTTTCATAACAAAAAAAATAGAACTGAACACAATAGCAGAAGAAGTGATAAAGTAGCGAAAAGGAATAGAGAGGAATATTTTTTCCGATGAAATTATAAATATTACAAATTCTTACAACATATTAAAAATATTTCAAATGTTGATATAATAAAGTAAATGAAGCAGGAAAGAACAGAATAGGAGGAAAAGCGATAAAGAACGATTAGGAATGGAGGGACGAAATTACAAAATATAACAAATTCCTGAAATGCGTTAACAAACAATTGAAGTATTAACACAATAAAGACAATAAAGTAAAATAGAACAGGATAGGAAAGGTGAGGTAAAGTAACGATAAAGAATGGATAGAGGAATAACTTTTTCCCTTAAAATTACAAAATATAACAAGTTCCTACAACGTATTAACAAACAATTGAACCATTAACAGAATAAAGTGAAAGAAGTAGAATAGAACAGGATTGAAGAAGATGAGATAAAGAAACAATGAAGAAAAGATGGAGAAATAACTCTTTCCGATGAAATTACAAATTATAACAAATTCCTGCAATGTATTAACAATTGATATATCAACATAATAAAATAAAAGAAATATAATAGAACAGAATAGAATAGGATGAGATAAAGTAACGATAAAGAATGAATAAAGGAATAACTTTTTTAGATGATATTACAAAGTATAACAATTTCGTACATTGTATTAACAATAAATTGAAATATTAATATAATAAAGTAAAAGAAATAAAATAGAACAGAATAGGAGAAGAAGAGATAAATAATCGATAAGTAATTAAGAGAGTAATAATTTTTTCTATTGAAAATGTAAATCGCAGTTGCGTTTTGAATATCAGAATCATTTGTTTCAGATTATGGCAGAATATATAGTGAAGGACTCATACTCATAAAATATGATATAGTGTTTGGGAATACAGAGAATGAGAAGGAATTCAGACTTAAACTAAGATCTTAAATACCTGAAACTTTAAATCCAGAATTAATAAATAAAATAGAAATAAGAGGAACTATAAGGTTTTTTGCAGATGCGAATTTCTTTTTTTCAAGTTTACTATCTACATAGGGAAAAATTATATTTAATTAATCAATTTATTAAGAAGGATGAGGGAAATATAACAACACCTAAACAAATGTACTACTCGTTACAAAAACCAAAAAGGTTATTTTGGTTAATTACGGAAATGTATTTCCATGTAGCTCCATACAGCTCCTGAAGACTCATCAAACTACAAATTTAGTTAAGTAATACTATTATAAAACACGATTCAAATATAAATTATGGCATCACGCCATTGTAACTCTTAAAGAATATGCACGCAAGCTCGCATCACCTACCGTGGTAGATTAATAAAGTTTATTGCTGTAACGCCCAGGTTCTAATGAAAAACGAACAATGGATATTCCAACAATCACTTTATGATGATCGCCCGAATGTCAATAGCATCATTCCGCACTCTCCATATCAGCCCTGAGTCACACGATGGGTTAGATATCGCAAACAGTTTAACGAGCATGTAATTGGTGTAATTAATTATATAACTCTGCAATAATACTAATTACCGAGGTCTCACGTTCTCATATGAAAAGGTCGATTCGATAACAGATAAAACATTGTTTGCATTTACCACATGTAACATCTCCGTCTTTTTAGAGTTCCGAATATCAAGGGTACGAACGGAACCATATTGTTGCCACTATGCTGTCTGTCCACCCGTTAACCCACTCGTCTAGCACTTAAAGCTACACACTTCAAATTAGCGCACAAAATATAGCTGATTTTTCCGTGGCTTCTTTCGCGTGATTAGTTACTGACTAAAAGTGAAAAATTAAAACACAAAGAAGAGGAAGAGAAATAACTTAACTATCCTAGAGAATATTCCACTTTATAATAATTATACATCACGTAAAGATTGTATTCTATCTTTCGTGCAATGGTAGAAGCAAATGTTTACGAGATTCGATCTGGAAAAAGATAAATCTTACTTTGGATAATGGTGTATCGGAACAAAAATTAGTGTTCTTGTTGTGTAAATGTCTCTTAAACCTAAATTAAATATTATCAATTATAACGGTTTCACTCTGATTAATAAAATCTATGATGAATTACACAAATTACATATATGCTACTATATATACAAAACTTTAAATTGAAAGGCCATTGTCAGTTATAAGTATACATTAACTAAACATTCAAGAACCTGAATATACAAACGGAAGACATCATCTTTACTAGGAAATAATAAAAATACTTGAAATATTTCCTACAATTCTATGAACTTTTTCTATAAATGTGCATGTCAGTAATAAGGTCGTTACTGATATCATGAAATTTACAATGGCCATTGTATTTTTAAATCAGTGTTGACAATTTTTAAATTAATGTAACCAAAAACATGTTTATCATTCATATAGGTGCTTCTTTCCATAAATTAAGTACATTTGAAACGTGTTTATTTTTTTTTCGTTGAAAGCGCAACTTTGAGAGTAATTTTTCCGAAACGATTGAGGATTGACATTTCTAGGTTTCTACTCGATTTTGATGTACACAATTATCTGTATGAATAATAGACAGCTTTTTGTTAAACAAGTCTGAGTATATTTGAAGCGTTTTTCTGCAAAAGAACTTGTATTTTTCTTAAGATTACAATTTTAACAGTGATATTTTTCAGAAATTATTAAATATTTTAATACATTTCTTTGAAATTTTCTACCCAAGTTGATACACAGAATCACTTGAATGAATTATAGACAGGTTTTTTGTTACATCTGTCCATACCATATTTAGTAGCGATTCGTTGCTTGATTGCTGAGCTATTAAATAATACAATATAATACAAACAAAAACACTGACATTTATATATTAGGATATGTGTGTAAATAACTTATTACATTACTTAACCTTCAGATAATCGCAGGAATCTAAGAGATGCTCTGAAAAAAGGCCCTACCTCTTTTTCGGGGTTTGTACAAAATACACTAACTACTTGTACACAAACCAGGCAATAACTTTACTGATCTTTATATTTCTATTTTGAATGTGTATTAAGAATTTAGACGAAAGTAAGTGGTAAAAACACGTAGTATGCCATCACCCTAATACCGAGTGTAATGTTAAGTTAAGAAGAACAATACTTTCCAAAATAGCAAAAATATAATTTTTGCCCTTTTATAATTCGTAGTGAAACGATAACATTAACCGTTTCAGACATTTAAATGTGTTAAAATATTAATTTTTATATAAAAAGCGGGACGAATTTTTACTCATCCCACTGGATTGTCATCACATAATCCAGTGGGATGCGCAAAACTTTGATTGTCGTTGGACCGACCTTTCAAACCGGAGCTGAAATTCTGTTTTCCACTGCTGAGCCCTATTAGCGAAATATTAAGTTTTTATTTGATGTGCAAAACGTGTCCACTTTCTCTAATTTTTTAATTGGGCAACAGAAAAACTTGAAAGAAATTAAATTTTTATTAACTCGTCTTAATAATTCCAGATTGCTATGGAACCCAACTTTATACTTGCTGCGCACTCAGTCAGTTAAACTTAATATTAAACTACAAAAGAGCATAAAATATAACCTCCTCTCATTGCTACACACCTCCTATCATTACATTTTTCCATAATGTTCATATAGATTTTGAAATACACGACAACAAGTATTGATTATTCTTTGCAGTTTTTGAAGTATATTCACTTATTTTAAAGCTATGAGTGTATCAAAGAAAAGCTTATCTATTTGAAACGCTTCTCTTATCAGTTTGGTAAAAAGCATTAATGATCGTCGAATTTATCGCTGCAAGCTGTAATGATAACGCTAGTATTTATAACCATTTAACTAAGTGTTTTTATGTTAAGATTACGCCATGCGCTACAAGCATTTTAATATAATTAGTCTTTCATTTAATTTCAAGAAACAGTGAGTTAGAAAATGTACAATTCAATGTTGTGATTTTATTTTAGTTCTTCTCCGATGCACGATAGAGTTTCTAATGAAATTCGCCACACTAATATAGGTAATCGGCTATCTATGGTATCGAAAAGCAAATCAGCCATAGATGTAGAATTAACCTCAATTAAATTATAACATCTCTGGTCCTCAGCGAAACAATTTTGAATTAACTCATTAAAAACATCTATCATTATTATAACCAGCAAAAATGACAAGCATGCTTGTAGTTGCAAGCATGCTTATGTACGCTAAATATACGCTAGAATAATGAACAATTTAAATATAATCGAATTTAAATAGTAAAAAATATTCTCTAAATTGATATTTCGCAAAAATCGTAAATTTTACTATCCACTTAATGTCTCGTAATTGTACTTACAAGTTTATCTAGACGCAATCATAAAATCAAACAACCCAATCGTTCTTTTTACAATTTTCTCTATCTAATTTGGTCTATCTCCAACGTTACGTTATATTTTAATTAGACACCAATCACGAGTACTTTTTGTCAATATATATAGATATTCAGCAATAATTTTCCCTAAATCAAAACAAATTTTCTTACTTTCCACCCCATTTTAATGTGACAATTCATTTCACCTTCACGACATTTCATATTTTGTTCTTTATAGAACTCTTGTAACGTTTTTATGGCTTGTTCAATTACTTTGTTTTGCTTTAGTGGCAAAAAATTGTATTGCATATGTATTTCCACTTTATTACGTATATTATAATCGCTGAATATAGTATACAAATTCGAAACGAAAAAGAGAAATCCCAAAAATATGAGTATTTTTGGGAGTATTTAGATTACGAAATACTCGTTTTTGTTTATCTCCTGACAAGTTTATATTCATATTACAACTATTATATAAGTTTAACTTAAAATCGTTATAATAAAGATATCGGAACTGACTATAACGATTATACCGCCCACTTCCTTGTGAACAACAAATTGTTTAACCATAGGCTCTCCATGTGCAGGAGACGCTATATTTTGGAACACGTAAATAATACCTTTATGGCTAGGTTACAAGAAAAACAACAAAATATTCGAATCAGGATGAATACATTTCATATGATAACCTTATTCAAGGACATATGGAGACCGTTTGTTTACGATACGTAGGTACAATTTAAAGTTTACAGCATTTATACTGATAATTATCAATTATACTTCACCAGCACATTAAGTTTAATAATTGTTAAGTTTCAGTATTTAATCAGTGATCATGGATAAAACATTACTGCTCATTTTACTGGTAAATAATAACTTTCTTTTTATATATTTTTAGTAGCAACTCGGTTTAAAGCAATCGTGACAAAATAATGTAAGTATGTTTAAGTTTTCTTGAGTTTTCTTGGCTTCTATTATAAATATCTAAACGATTTTAGGTCTATTTAAACCCAAAGCTACTTGCGGTAGTTATTTCTAATTACAGTTTGCTTTATATCTATAGATATACACGTATTTTCTTAATTTCAACTCATTAGCAATGGAACTGAATGGAAAATGTTTCATAATCGAAAAAAACATTTTATATATGACCTCTAATATATTTTTCCCGCTCCCGGAAAAATCATCTACCAATTCGTTTAATTGTTTGTCATTTTCGTTTGTAGTTATTTTTTTCTATTAGAATTACTGCAAATCATTTTGGAGGCAAAAGCGTATCATCCTTATCGAGCGATATTTAAAATGTACGTTAAACCTCTGAAAGTCTCAAAACAAGGACAGTAATTATATTTATTATTAACCGCTACAAGAACTGTGCTCGTATTCTTGGAACTGACTCCCTCAGATTGCAGTTAGAAAATAAGAAAACCGGTTTCTGCTACTTTTGCCTGAGAACAATGGAAAGAAGCGATAATTGTGGAGACGCTCCTCCCCCCCCCCCTCTCCTCAGCATTGGATTTTTCACTTGAGAGCCTTCCAATTTCAATTTTGATATTTAACTAATTTTAATTCAACCACCACAAGTCATACTACTTCCGTTAATATAAATTTTCATTTTACTATCTTCGACAATCGTTTCTTATTTGTCTCCCTTTAATACCTTATCAATTTTAACAAAATATATATTAAACATATGTATTTTAAATATATTATTCTAATAATCTTATATAAAATAACTAAGAATACGAATTATTAAATAAAAACGTGTTCCAATATATTGTATAATCGCATAACAATTCCAAAAAATGTAAAAAAATACCAAATTCAATGCACTTACTTGAATATGGACTGAGTACTTCTTGTACTTAAACAGTCAAACACTCTTCTAGTCGCTTAAAATAAAACGTCACAGAGGCGGCAAACCGTCGGTGTGATTGTATAAATGTAAATTTTGTAAATTGTATTAACTAAATTCTTAAAGAAATCAATCAAGCATAAAACAGAGCAAGAAAATCTGCAGACACAGTATTAGCTCCAAATTAAGAGAAATTAAAATATTTCCAAAGTGATTCTTATGGTGGCACGAAGGAGCTGGATAACACATAAACGCTTTCGTAATAAAGGAGCAAAAAAGAATTGAAGAAAGAGGGCAAATGTGTTAGAAGTAGACGATACAGAAAAACATAGTATGAAATTTTTTTAATTTTCGTTTCATAAATTTTTAGTTTTGGAAATATCAATCCAAAATATATTTTATAGCCCTTTTAATGCGTCTCAACTTGACGGCATATCGAATGGCATCCAAATCTAAATGAAAATAAGTTTAATCAGAAATAAACGATAAAATGGGATTTCTTAATCCTCACTTAAATATGTGATATGAAAGAAATACAATAATTTTGTAAGTAAATTTAAATATCCTAACCGATTAACAAGTTTTATAACAACTCGTTTCAGTGAAAAAATATCCCACTTGAATTACTTTAACTAGGTTTGTCCGTAGCTTTCCTCGTGCGAATTCGACCCGGCAACATAAAGAAATTTTCTGAATTAAGATGACTGCTATTTTCACAATTAGTTGTAAGAATGCTTGTAGATATACTTGTAGATACAACATTCTGAATGTTGTATCTACAAGGTGCTGTACTTGTAGATACAACATTGTATCTACAAGATGCTGTACTTGTAGATACAACATTCTGAATTTTGTATCTACAAGAAGCTGTATTTGTAGATAAAACATTCAAACTTGATCTTGACGGTCATTTTTAGGATGATTGGCTACTCCTAGCTTTTAGCATTTAGTGTCATCTATCTGTCTATACTATCTGTGTAAAAAAATTTGAAATCTGTTTTTTAGTTTTTAGATACATTTTAATTTTAAAATTCAAAACTTTCTTCATAGCTTCTCACTGTTCAGGGCCGTGTCTACGAAGCATGACAAAATTTGTATCGTCAAATTTCGTTCATCGGGTAGCATAACTCCTGTGAATTTTGATATCTACAGTTGCACTGAATAACAATTTTACAAATTACAGGCTAAAAATTTTCAAAAGCAAAAATGTTATCATATTTTTTTCAAATATTAACCATTTTAACTTAAATATTAATTTTGCCCAACTTTTCCCTAACATTTCAATGGACAAACAAACCAAAATTTATAAAATTGTGGATTTTTTTTAGAATCTTACAATCCATCAATTCTTAAATTATCTAAGCAAAAACGATTCTGAAGACGAACACCACAACTTATATATTAGTCAGATATAAATATATTGTACATTTGTGTTTATATAGTTACAACACATATAAATATATAAACATATTCCGAATAAACATATTTAGGAATCGAGATGGTCTCGAGCTATGATAGATTTGCTAATACGAAAGCTCACTTGTCCAATTCAGTAAATATGAATATTGGATAGTTTTGAAACAAAAACCCGGTTTTGATAAATATTTACTTTCTATAAATGTTGTAAATAATAAAATTTTGACGTAAATTATAAAAAAGAAAGATATTTGGTGGCATCATGAACAAAATACTGAGCAAAAATGAATACTATTACATTATATTGAAAACAAAAAGGATCAGCATTACTAATAAACGATCATAAAAAATCTTAAAATAAAGTATAAAAAAAGATAAAGTATGAAAAAAAGGTAAAATAAAGATATTAAAACATGTTTCACATTTATGAAATTACTTGTTTCCGAACAGTTTATTAATCATCCATATATCTGAATATATTTTGAGTAAACATGATACGACTGGTCGTGGAAATCTCTTGTCGCAATGGTAATATTTTATTCAAAAATCTTTGTATGAAATTCAAACTTTCCAAATATTAACATATTATTATCAATATTACGATACGTATCAAAAGTCGAATTAATGTTACAAACTACATATTCGTTGAAATACCTCAAAATAAAGAAATACTTATCTTAGCCAAAATTTTTCTGATTAAATACGGTAAATTGATACAAAATTTACCTGTCAGTGTGGAAAGTTTGAATTTATTTCATCTTATTAATATAGCCAATGTGAAACTTAAAATTTTTGGATGTCTGTTACCAAATACCTTCACTATTAAGCAATGAATCGCTATTAAATTTGACAAATGGATACTTCGTACGGTGGAGTGAAACATGACCTATTTATTACCAGTAGATTTGCTCGCTTACATATGAATACCACGCAAAATGTTTTAGGATGTTTGTAAATCAATAACAACCGAATAGTTTAGCTGGTTTTCATAAAATTTTATGTAAGCATGGTTCATAGTTCTTCTGAACATATACGCTACTCTTTAACTCGAAAAATATCTAAATTTGTGCAAGATGAAAATTAATGGCATTTATTCGACAATAAAAATGTAGTAATGAAACGGACTAAAAGATGACGCAACATCTGTTTTAAATCGCGTATTAATCATAAGTTTATGATCGCGCATTTCGAGAAATTTTTGACCTGTAGGTTTTTGTTGAATACGACAAAACGTTAGGTTTATTTACAGTGACGTGTTGGGTTAGTCTCATCGGGTTTCATTCCATAAATTTTTAGTTTTGGAAATATCAATCCAAAATATATTTTATTGCCTACCAATGTATTTTAATGCCTCTCATCAATTATTAAAATATATGAAAAATCCCACAGTTCTCATTTTAAATCTGAACAGTCTAAGCCGAGCCAAAAACGTAATTATCCTGATAATTATTTAATATAAGAATAATATATAAACAAATCATATTAAATACTGCACTTGCAGATATCAAAAATATTAGGCACCAGTCAGGAGACCACATGCACAGCTTCAGGGCGCTTTCTCGACACAGAACAGCCTAACTGCACGGGCTACATCCTTTGTGTTGCAAACAGCGACGGTTCTTTTACTGGCTATACATACACTTGCCCAGGAACTTCCATATTCGATGTGACGAAGAGACTTTGTTCATCATCCGGTACCTGCGCGACCACAACTACAAGTACCACGACATCTACTACAACCATTAGGACTACAGTTAGTAGCTCGCTTTGTTCAGGCCGCATGCCAGATCCTACGAGCAATGATTGCACGAGATACATTTTATGTGTCAGCCAAACCAATGGATCTTATAAAGAATATATATATACATGTCCAAATGGTAGCTTCTTTAATCCAGACTCTTCTATATGTAGCGGAACGTATGTTTGTCCTACCAATACGACAACTAGTTCAACTACAGTTAGTAACTCAGGTTGTTTAGCAGCCGGTCGAATTCCAGATCCTTCAAGTGATAATTGTACCACATACATTTTATGTATAATCCAAACAGATGGAAATTTCCAAGAATACACTTACACATGTCCAAAAGGAAGCTATTTCAATCCAGCTACTTCAATCTGCAGCGGAAGCTATGTTTGTACTTCGAGTGTGACAAGTACTACCGAAGCTATGACAACAATAGGCAGTAGTATCGTATGTAACTCAACTGGGCGCTTCCCTGATCCTTCGAGTTATGACTGTTCGAGTTACATATTATGTGTAAAAGAAAATGATGGCGTTATTAATGGATTTATATACACTTGTCCCACTGGAAGTTTCTTTAATCCAACAAAATCGATATGTAGCGGCAGCTACGTGTGTGTCGCTTCTACAACCACAGAAATTGTTACCACGATTGAAGTTGCAACAGCGAGTGAAGCATTAACCACAACTGAGGTAGTAACCACAACCGAAACCACGAAAACTACTGAAGCAGCAAATACAACAGAAGTTACGACTACAACTGAAGCTACAAACACAACGGAATTTGCAACCACAACCAAGCCTGCAACCACAACAAAAGCTACAACAACAACTGAAGCGACAACCACAACAGAAGCTATTGCAACTACAACTGAAGCTGCAACCACAACTGAGATAGTAACCACAACTGAGGCCACGACGACAACTGAAGCGACAACCACAACGGAGTCTGCAACCACAACAAAGCCTACAACAACAACAGAAGCTACGACCACAACAGAAGCTATAAATACAACAGAAGGTATGACTACAACGGAGTCTACAGCAACAACCACGCCTGCGACCACAACAGAAATTGTGACAACAACTAGAGCTGCAACGACAAACGAAGCTCCAATCACAACTCAGGTTGCAACTACAACTGAAGCTGCAACTACAACTGAGATAGTAGAGTCAACTGAGGCTACGACGACAACTGAAGAGACAACCACAACAGAAGCTATTGCAACTACAACTGAAGCTGCAACCACAACTGAGATAGTAACCACAACTGAGGCCACGACGACAACTGAAGCGACAACCACAACAGAAGCTATTGCCACTACAACTGAAGCTGCAACCACAACTGAGATAATAACCACAACTGAGGCCATGACGACAACTGAAGCGACAACCACAACAGAAGCTCCAACCACAACAGAAGCTATAAACACAACGGAGTCTGCAACCACAACAAAGCCTACAACAACAACAGAAGCTGCAACAACAACTCAAGCGGTAACCACAACCGAAGGTATGACTACAACGGAGTCTACAGCGACAACCACGCCTGCGACTACAACAGAAGTTGTGACAACAACTATAGCTACAACCACAAACGAAGCTCCAATCACAACTCAGGTTGCAACTACAACTGAAGCTGCAACCACAACTGAGATAGTAACCACAACTGAGGCCACGACGACAACTGAAGCAACAACCACAACAGAAGCTATTGCAACTACAACTAAAGCTGCAACCACAACTGAGATAGTAACCACAACTGAGGCCACGACGACAACTGAAGCAACAACCACAACAGAAGCTATTGCAACTACAACTGAAGCTGCAACCACAACTGAGATAGTAACCACAACTGAGGCCGCGACGACAACTGAAGCGACAACCACAACAGAAGCTATTGCAACTACAACTGAAGCTGCAACCACAACTGAGATAGTAACCACAACTGAGGCCATGACGACAACTGAAGCGACAACCACAACAGAAGCTACAACCACAACAGAAGCTATAAATACAACGGAGTCTGCAACCACAACAAAGCCTACAACAACAACAGAAGCTGCAACAACAACTCAAGCGGTAACCACAACCGAAGGTATGACTACAACGGAGTCTACAGCGACAACCACAACAGAAGCTATTGCAACTGCAACTGAAGCTGCAACCGCAACTGAGATAGTAAGCACAATTGAGGCCACGACGACAACTGAAGCGACAACCACAACAGAAGCTATTGCAACTACAACTGAAGCTGCAACTACAACTGAGATAGTAGACACAACTGAGGCCCCGACGACAACTGAAGCGACAACCACAACAGAAGCTACGACAACAACAGAAGCTATAACCCCAACACAAGATATGATTACAATGGAGTCTACAACAACAACCAGGCCTGCAACCACAACAGAAGTTGTGACAACGACTGGAGCGGCAACCACAACAGAAGCTGCAATCACAACTCAGGTTGCAAATACAACTGAAGCTGCAACTACAACTGAGATAGGAGACACAACTGAGGCCACGACGACAACTGAAGCGACAACCACAACAGAAGCTATTGCAACTACAACTGAAGCTGCAACCACAACAGAAGCTATAAATACAACGGAGTCTGCAACCACAACAAAGCCTACAACAACAACAGAAGCTGCAACAACAACTCAAGCGGTAACCACAACCGAAGGTATGACTACAACGGAGTCTACAGCGACAACCACAACAGAAGCTATTGCAACTGCAACTGAAGCTGCAACCGCAACTGAGATAGTAAGCACAATTGAGGCCACGACGACAACTGAAGCGACAACCACAACAGAAGCTATTGCAACTACAACTGAAGCTGCAACTACAACTGAGATAGTAGACACAACTGAGGCCCCGACGACAACTGAAGCGACAACCACAACAGAAGCTACGACAACAACAGAAGCTATAACCCCAACACAAGATATGATTACAATGGAGTCTACAACAACAACCAGGCCTGCAACCACAACAGAAGTTGTGACAACGACTGGAGCGGCAACCACAACAGAAGCTGCAATCACAACTCAGGTTGCAAATACAACTGAAGCTGCAACTACAACTGAGATAGTAGCCACAACTGAGTCCACGACGACAACTGAAGCGACAACCACAGCTGGAGCTACGACCACAACAGAAGCTATAAATACAACAGAAGGTATGACTACAACGGAGTCTACAGCGACAACCACGCCTGCGACCACAACAGAAATTGTGACAACAACTAGAGCTGCAACGACAAATGAAGCTCCAATCACAACTCAGGTTGCAACTACAACTGAAGCTGCAACTACAACTGAGATATTAAACACAACTGAGGCTACGACGACAACTGAAGAGACAACCACAACAGAAGCTATTGCAACTACAACTGAAGCTGCAACCACAACTGAGATAGTAACCACAACTGAGGCCACGACGACAACTGAAGCAACAACCACAACAGAAGCTATTGCAACTACAACTGAAGCTGCAACCACAACTGAGATAGTAACCACAACTGAGGCCACGACGACAACTGAAGCAACAACCACAACAGAAGCTATTGCTACTACAACTGAAGCTGCAACCACAACTGAGATAGTAACCACAACTGAGGCCACGACGACAACTGAAGCGACAACCACAACAGAAGCTATTGCAACTACAACTGAAGCTGCAACCACAACTGAGATAGTAACCACAACTGAGGCCACGACGACAACTGAAGCGACAACCACAACAGAAGCTACGACCACAACAGAAGCTATAAACACAACGGAGTCTGCAACCACAACAAAGCCTACAACAACAACAGAAACTGCAACAACAACTCAAGCGGTAACCACAACCGAAGGTATGACTACAACGGAGTCTACAGCAACAACCACGCCTGCGACCACAACAGAAGTTGTGACAACAACTAGAGCTACAACCACAAACGAAGCTCCAATCACAACTCAGGTTGCAACTACAACTGAAGCTGCAACTACAACTGAGATAGTAGACACAACTGAGGCCCCGACGACAACTGAAGCGACAACCACAACAGAAGCTATTACAACTACAACTGAAGCTGCAACCACAACTGAAATAGTAACAACAACTGAGGCCACGACGACAACTGAAGCGACAACCACAACAGAAGCTATTGCAACTACAACTGAAGCTGCAACCACAACTGAGATATTAACCACAACTGAGGCCACGACGACAACTGAAGCAACAACCACAACAGAAGCTATTGCAACTACAACTGAAGCTGCAACCACAACTGAGATAGTAACCACAACTGAGGCCATGACGACAACTGAAGCGACAACCACAACAGAAGCTACAACCACAACAGAAGCTATAAATACAACGGAGTCTGCAACCACAACAAAGCCTACAACAACAACAGAAGCTGCAACAACAACTCAAGCGGTAACCACAACCGAAGGTATGACTACAACGGAGTCTACAGCGACAACCACAACAGAAGCTATTGCAACTGCAACTGAAGCTGCAACCGCAACTGAGATAGTAAGCACAATTGAGGCCACGACGACAACTGAAGCGACAACCACAACAGAAGCTATTGCAACTACAACTGAAGCTGCAACTACAACTGAGATAGTAGACACAACTGAGGCCCCGACGACAACTGAAGCGACAACCACAACAGAAGCTACGACAACAACAGAAGCTATAACCCCAACACAAGATATGATTACAATGGAGTCTACAACAACAACCAGGCCTGCAACCACAACAGAAGTTGTGACAACGACTGGAGCGGCAACCACAACAGAAGCTGCAATCACAACTCAGGTTGCAAATACAACTGAAGCTGCAACTACAACTGAGATAGGAGACACAACTGAGGCCACGACGACAACTGAAGCGACAACCACAACAGAAGCTATTGCAACTACAACTGAAGCTGCAACCACAACTGAGATAGTAGCCACAACTGAGTCCACGACGACAACTGAAGCGACAACCACAGCTGGAGCTACGACCACAACAGAAGCTATAAATACAACAGAAGGTATGACTACAACGGAGTCTACAGCGACAACCACGCCTGCGACCACAACAGAAATTGTGACAACAACTAGAGCTGCAACGACAAATGAAGCTCCAATCACAACTCAGGTTGCAACTACAACTGAAGCTGCAACTACAACTGAGATATTAAACACAACTGAGGCTACGACGACAACTGAAGAGACAACCACAACAGAAGCTATTGCAACTACAACTGAAGCTGCAACCACAACTGAGATAGTAACCACAACTGAGGCCACGACGACAACTGAAGCAACAACCACAACAGAAGCTATTGCAACTACAACTGAAGCTGCAACCACAACTGAGATAGTAACCACAACTGAGGCCACGACGACAACTGAAGCAACAACCACAACAGAAGCTATTGCTACTACAACTGAAGCTGCAACCACAACTGAGATAGTAACCACAACTGAGGCCACGACGACAACTGAAGCGACAACCACAACAGAAGCTATTGCAACTACAACTGAAGCTGCAACCACAACTGAGATAGTAACCACAACTGAGGCCACGACGACAACTGAAGCGACAACCACAACAGAAGCTACGACCACAACAGAAGCTATAAACACAACGGAGTCTGCAACCACAACAAAGCCTACAACAACAACAGAAACTGCAACAACAACTCAAGCGGTAACCACAACCGAAGGTATGACTACAACGGAGTCTACAGCAACAACCACGCCTGCGACCACAACAGAAGTTGTGACAACAACTAGAGCTACAACCACAAACGAAGCTCCAATCACAACTCAGGTTGCAACTACAACTGAAGCTGCAACTACAACTGAGATAGTAGACACAACTGAGGCCCCGACGACAACTGAAGCGACAACCACAACAGAAGCTATTACAACTACAACTGAAGCTGCAACCACAACTGAAATAGTAACAACAACTGAGGCCACGACGACAACTGAAGCGACAACCACAACAGAAGCTATTGCAACTACAACTGAAGCTGCAACCACAACTGAGATATTAACCACAACTGAGGCCACGACGACAACTGAAGCGACAACCACAACAGAAGCTACGACCACAACAGAAGCTATAAACACAACGGAGTCTGCAACCACAACAAAGCCTACAACAACAACAGAAACTGCAACAACAACTCAAGCGGTAACCACAACCGAAGGTATGACTACAACGGAGTCTACAGCAACAACCACGCCTGCGACCACAACAGAAGTTGTGACAACAACTAGAGCTACAACCACAAACGAAGCTCCAATCACAACTCAGGTTGCAACTACAACTGAAGCTGCAACTACAACTGAGATAGTAGACACAACTGAGGCCCCGACGACAACTGAAGCGACAACCACAACAGAAGCTATTGCAACTACAACTGAAGCTGCAACCACAACTGAGATAGTAACCACAACTGAGGCCATGACGACAACTGAAGCGACAACCACAACAGAAGCTATTGCAACTACAACTGAAGCTGCAACCACAACTGAGATAGTAACCACAACTGAGGCCACGACGACAACTGAAGCGACAACCACAACAGAAGCTACGACCACAACAGAAGCTATAAACACAACGGAGTCTACAACCATAACAAAGCCTACAACAACAACAGAAGCTGCAACGACAACTCAAGCGGTAACCACAACCGAAGGTATGACTACAACGGAGTCTACAGCAACAACCACGCCTGCGACCACAACAGAAGTTGTGACAACAACTAGACCTACAACCACAAACGAAGCTCCAATCACAACTCAGGTTGCAACTACAACTGAAGCTGCAACTACAACTGAGATAGTAGACACAACTGAGGCCCCGACGACAACTGAAGCGACAACCACAACAGAAGCTATTGCAACTACAACTGAAGCTGCAACCACAACTGAGATAGTAACCACAACTGAGGCCACGACGACAACTGAAGCGACAACCACAACAGAAGCTACGACCACAACAGAAGCTATAAACACAACGGAGTCTGCAACCACAACAAAGCCAACAACAACAACAGAAGCTGCAACAACAACTCAAGCGGTAACCACAACTGAAGGTATGACTACAACGGAGTCTACAGCAACAACCACAACAGAAGCTATTGCAACTGCAACTGAAGCTGCAACCGCAACTGAGATAGTAAGCACAATTGAGGCCACGACGACAACTGAAGCGACAACCACAACAGAAGCTATTGCAACTACAACTGAAGCTGCAACCACAACTGAGATAGTAACCACAACTGAGGCCACGACGACAACTGAAGCGACAACCACAACAGAAGCTACGACAACAACAGAAGCTATAACCCCAACACAAGATATGACTACAATGGAGTTTACAACAACAACCAGGCCTGCAACCACAACAGAAGTTGTGACAACGACTGGAGCGGCAACCACAACAGAAGCTGCAATCACAACTCAGGTTGCAACTACAACTGAAGCTGCAACAACAACTGAGATAGTAGACACAACTGAGGCCACGACGACAACTGAAGCGACAACCACAACAGAAGCTATTGCAACTACAACTGAAGCTGCAACCACAACTGAGATAGTAACCACAACTGAGGCCACGACGACAACTGAAGCGACAACCACAACAGAAGCTACGACCACAACAGAAGCTATAAACACAACGGAGTCTGCAACCACAACAAAGCCTACAACAACAACAGAAGCTGCAACAACAACTCAATCGGTAACCACAACTGAAAGTATGACTACAACGGAGTCTACAGCAACAACCACAACAGAAGCTATTGCAACTGCAACTGAAGCTGCAACCACAACTGAAATAGTAACCACAACTGAGGCCACGACGACAACTGAAGCGACAACCACAACAGAAGCTATTGCAACTACAACTGAAGCTGCAACCACAACTGAGATAGTAACCACAACTGAGGCCACGACGACAACTGAAGCGACAACCACAACAGAAGCTACGACCACAACAGAAGCTATAAACACAACGGAGTCTACAACCACAACAAAGCCTACAACAACAACAGAAGCTGCAACGACAACTCAAGCGGTAACCACAACCGAAGGTATGACTACAACGGAGTCTACAGCAACAACCACGCCTGCGACCACAACAGAAGTTGTGACAACAACTAGAGCTACAACCACAAACGAAGCTCCAATCACAACTCAGGTTGCAACTACAACTGAAGCTGCAACTACAACTGAGATAGTAGACACAACTGAGGCCCCGACGACAACTGAAGCGACAACCACAACAGAAGCTATTGCAACTACAACTGAAGCTGCAACCACAACTGAAATAGTAACAACAACTGAGGCCACGACGACAACTGAAGCGACAACCACAACAGAAGCTATTGCAACTACAACTGAAGCTGCAACCACAACTGAGATAGTAACCACAACTGAGGCCACGACGACAACTGAAGCGACAACCACAACAGAAGCTACGACCACAACAGAAGCTATAAACACAACGGAGTCTGCAACCACAACAAAGCCTACAATAACAACAGAAGCTGCAACAACAACTCAAGCGGTAACCACAACTGAAGGTATGACTACAACGGAGTCTACAGCAACAACCACAACAGAAGCTATTGCAACTGCAACTGAAGCTGCAACCACAACTGAGATAGTAAGCACAATTGAGGCCACGACGACAACTGAAGCGACAACCACAACAGAAGCTATTGCATCTACAACTGAAGCTGCAACCACAACTGAGATAGTAACCACAACTGAGGCCACGACGACAACTGAAGCGACAACCACAACAGAAGCTACGACCACAACAGAAGCTATAAACACAACGGAGTCTGCAACCACAACAAAGCCTACAACAACAACAGAAGCTGCAACAACAACTCAAGCGGTAACCACAACTGAAGGTATGACTACAACGGAGTCTACAGCAACAACCACAACAGAAGCTATTGCAACTGCAACTGAAGCTGCAACCGCAACTGAGATAGTAAGCACAATTGAGGCCACGACGACAACTGAAGCGACAACCACAACAGAAGCTATTGCAACTACAACTGAAGGTGCAACCACAACTGAGATAGTAACCACAACTGAGGCCACGACGACAACTGAAGCGACAACCACAACAGAAGCTACGACAACAACAGAAGCTATAACCCCAACACAAGATATGACTACAATGGAGTCTACAACAACAACCAGGCCTGCAACCACAACAGAAGTTGTGACAACGACTGGAGCGGCAACCACAACAGAAGCTGCAATCACAACTCAGGTTGCAACTACAACTGAAGCTGCAACCACAACTGAGATAGTAGACACAACTGAGGCCACGACGACAACTGAAGCGACAACCACAACAGAAGCTATTGCAACTACAACTGAAGCTGCAACCACAACTGAGATAGTAGCCACAACTGAGTCCACGACGACAACTGAAGCGACAACCACAACAGAAGCTACGACAACAACAGAAGCTATAACCCCAACACAAGATATGACTACAATGGAGTTTACAACAACAACCAGGCCTGCAACCACAACAGAAGTTGTGACAACGACTGGAGCGGCAACCACAACAGAAGCTGCAATCACAACTCAGGTTGCAACTACAACTGAAGCTGCAACAACAACTGAGATAGTAGACACAACTGAGGCCACGACGACAACTGAAGCGACAACCACAACAGAAGCTATTGCAACTACAACTGAAGCTGCAACCACAACTGAGATAGTAAACACAACTGAGGCCACGACGACAACTGAAGCGACAACCACAACAGAAGCTACGACCACAACAGAAGCTATAAACACAACGGAGTCTGCAACCACAACAAAGCCTACAACAACAACAGAAGCTGCAACAACAACTCAATCGGTAACCACAACTGAAAGTATGACTACAACGGAGTCTACAGCAACAACCACAACAGAAGCTATTGCAACTGCAACTGAAGCTGCAACCACAACTGAAATAGTAACCACAACTGAGGCCACGACGACAACTGAAGCGACAACCACAACAGAAGCTATTGCAACTACAACTGAAGCTGCAACCACAACTGAGATAGTAACCACAACTGAGGCCACGACGACAACTGAAGCGACAACCACAACAGAAGCTACGACCACAACAGAAGCTATAAACACAACGGAGTCTGCAACCACAACAAAGCCTACAACAACAACAGAAGCTGCAACAACAACTCAAGCGGTAACCACAACTGAAGGTATGACTACAGCGGAGTCTACAGCAACAACCACAACAGAAGCTATTGCAACTGCAACTGAAGCTGCAACCACAACTGAGATAGTAAGCACAATTGAGGCCACGACGACAACTGAAGGGACAACCACAACAGAAGCTATTGCAACCACAACTGCAGCTGCAACCACAACTGAGATAGTAACCACAACTGAGGCCACGACGACAACTGAAGCGACAACCACAACAGAAGCTACGACCACAACAGAAGCTATAAACACAACGGAGTCTACAACCACAACAAAGCCTACAACAACAACAGAAGCTGCAACGACAACTCAAGCGGTAACCACAACCGAAGGTATGACTACAACGGAGTCTACAGCAACAACCACGCCTGCGACCACAACAGAAGTTGTGACAACAACTAGAGCTACAACCACAAACGAAGCTCCAATCACAACTCAGGTTGCAACTACAACTGAAGCTGCAACTACAACTGAGATAGTAGACACAACTGAGGCCCCGACGACAACTGAAGCGACAACCACAACAGAAGCTATTGCAACTACAACTGAAGCTGCAACCACAACTGAAATAGTAACAACAACTGAGGCCACGACGACAACTGAAGCGACAACCACAACAGAAGCTATTGCAACTACAACTGAAGCTGCAACCACAACTGAGATAGTAACCACAACTGAGGCCACGACGACAACTGAAGCGACAACCACAACAGAAGCTACGCCCACAACAGAAGCTATAAACACAACGGAGTCTGCAACCACAACAAAGCCTACAATAACAACAGAAGCTGCAACAACAACTCAAGCGGTAACCACAACTGAAGGTATGACTACAACGGAGTCTACAGCAACAACCACAACAGAAGCTATTGCAACTGCAACTGAAGCTGCAACCACAACTGAGATAGTAAGCACAATTGAGGCCACGACGACAACTGAAGCGACAACCACAACAGAAGCTATTGCATCTACAACTGAAGCTGCAACCACAACTGAGATAGTAACCACAACTGAGGCCACGACGACAACTGAAGCGACAACCACAACAGAAGCTACGACCACAACAGAAGCTATAAACACAACGGAGTCTGCAACCACAACAAAGCCTATAACAACAACAGAAGCTGCAACAACAACTCAAGCGGTAACCACAACTGAAGGTATGACTACAACGGAGTCTACAGCAACAACCACAACAGAAGCTATTGCAACTGCAACTGAAGCTGCAACCACAACTAAAATAGTAACCACAACTGAGGCCACGACGACAACTGAAGCGACAACCACAACAGAAGCTATTGCAACTACAACTGAAGCTGCAACCACAACTGAGATAGTAACCACAACTGAGGCCACGACGACAACTGAAGCGACAACCACAACAGAAGCTACGACCACAACAGAAGCTATAAACACAACGGAGTCTGCAACCACAACAAAGCCTACAACAACAACAGAAGCTGCAACAACAACTCAAGCGGTAACCACAACTGAAGGTATGACTACAACGGAGTCTACAGCAACAACCACAACAGAAGCTATTGCAACTGCAACTGAAGCTGCAACCGCAACTGAGATAGTAAGCACAATTGAGGCCACGACGACAACTGAAGCGACAACCACAACAGAAGCTATTGCAACTACAACTGAAGCTGCAACCACAACTGAGATAGTAACCACAACTGAGGCCACGACGACAACTGAAGCGACAACCACAACAGAAGCTACGACAACAACAGAAGCTATAACCCCAACACAAGATATGACTACAATGGAGTCTACAACAACAACCAGGCCTGCAACCACAACAGAAGTTGTGACAACGACTGGAGCGGCAACCACAACAGAAGCTGCAATCACAACTCAGGTTGCAACTACAACTGAAGCTGCAACCACAACTGAGATAGTAGACACAACTGAGGCCACGACGACAACTGAAGCGACAACCACAACAGAAGCTATTGCAACTACAACTGAAGCTGCAACCACAACTGAGATAGTAACCACAACTGAGGCCACGACGACAACTGAAGCGACAACCACAACAGAAGCTATTGCAACTACAACTGAAGCTGCAACCACAACTGAGATAGTAACCACAACTGAGGCCACGACGACAACTGAAGCGACAACCACAACAGAAGCTACGACCACAACAGAAGCTATAAACACAACGGAGTCTGCAACCACAACAAAGCCTACAACAACAACAGAAGCTGCAACAACAACTCAAGCGGTAACCACAACTGAAGGTATGACTACAACGGAGTCTACAGCAACAACCACAACAGAAGCTATTGCAACTGCAACTGAAGCTGCAACCACAACTGAAATAGTAACCACAACTGAGGCCACGACGACAACTGAAGCGACAACCACAACAGAAGCTATTGCAACTACAACTGAAGCTGCAACCACAACTGAGATAGTAACCACAACTGAGGCCACGACGACAACTGAAGCGACAACCACAACAGAAGCTACGACCACAACAGAAGCTATAAACACAACGGAGTCTGCAACCACAACAAAGCCTACAACAACAACAGAAGCTGCAACAACAACTCAAGCGGTAACCACAACTGAAGGTATGACTACAACGGAGTCTACAGCAACAACCACAACAGAAGCTACGACCACAACAGAAGCTATAAACACAACGGAGTCTGCAACCACAACAAAGCCTACAACAACAACAGAAGCTGCAACAACAACTCAAGCGGTAACCACAACTGAAGGTATGACTACAACGGAGTCTACAGCAACAACCACAACAGAAGCTATTGCAACTGCAACTGAAGCTGCAACCACAACTGAAATAGTAACCATAACTGAGGCCACGACGACAACTGAAGCGACAACCACAACAGAAGCTATTGCAACTACAACTGAAGCTGCAACCACAACTGAGATAGTAACCACAACTGAGGCCACGACGACAACTGAAGCGACAACCACAACAGAAGCTACGACCACAACAGAAGCTATAAACACAACGGAGTCTGCAACCACAACAAAGCCTACAACAACAACAGAAGCTGCAACAACAACTCAAGCGGTAACCACAACTGAAGGTATGACTACAACGGAGTCTACAGCAACAACCACAACAGAAGCTATTGCAACTGCAACTGAAGCTGCAACCACAACTGAGATAGTAAGCACAATTGAGGCCACGACGACAACTGAAGGGACAACCACAACAGAAGCTATTGCAACTACAACTGAAGCTGCAACCACAACTGAGATAGTAACCACAACTGAGGCCACGACGACAACTGAAGCGACAACCACAACAGAAGCTACGACAACAACAGAAGCTATAACCACAACACAAGATATGACTACAATGGAGTCTACAACAACAACCAGGCCTGCAACCACAACAGAAGTTGTGACAACGACTGGAGCGGCAACCACAACAGAAGCTGCAATCACAACTCAGGTTGCAACTACAACTGAAGCTGCAACCACAACTGAAGCTACTGCAACTACAAGTGAATCTATGACCACAACAGGAGCTGTGACCACAACCGAGGCTGCAACTACAACCGAGACCACGGCCACAACAGATGGTGCAACTACAATTGAAAGTACAACTACAACAAAGGCTACTGACGCTGTAACTGAAGGTTTACTATCACAGCTTCGAGTATTCTTTTCTTCGAGTACATACCAAACGCTTGCTTTGTTTTACTGAAGACAACTAAAATAGTGTTTTAAACAGTACAACCATTCTTTGTTATCCCTTTAATGAGAGTAATTAGTAATACTATGCTTTAATATGTTTCAATGATATCGCTTTGAAAATACGATCATCATTTCATATATTTTAAAAATATTACAAATTAAAAAAATATTTTGATGTGAGTCGTTATGTTTATGTTTACTTATATCATATTAGTTTATTCAGTTTGATATAAATATTTGTAAAAAACTTATGTTACGGAAATGATAATAAACATGCCACTTGAATTTTTTCGTTAAGTACATGCAAAATTGACGTTTTCAGGATTATTTCGTTCCCGTTATGAGAACAATAATAGTTTTGAGATAGACCGATTATGTGCAATTTTTTTGAAATTTAGAACTTTTCCCATTTCTTACCTAGTATTGCGTTTCACTAATTTTTATATCTAATAGCTGTGAGAACTTTTAGTAAAATCTATAAGGTGTTAAGTTCAACATTATGCAAGACATTGCAAATAGTATTCCTCATTCTGAACGACTTTCCCATTGTCTTTATGGACATTTTCAATTACCTACCCAGCATGATATTGTTTTAGTATATTTCCTATTAATACGAGGGTAACACTAAAAGTATTTAGAACTGGCTATTAAAAATAATTCAAATTTCGAAAATCGAATTCTTTGACGTAAACCTTTTAGGTATTTATCATTTGTTTTTACCAATTGGCGACAATTTGAAAACTGTCTGTATCACGTCATGGTTAATCTAACAAGATAACTTTTTCATTCGATTTTCTTATTACTTTTATCGTTGTCTCAATCAACAACAATGTACCGATCGACTACGATCGGTATTTTATGATAAAGCCCCGTCCCATCCACTGTTTACAAACTGTTTTTTTAAGCGCGGTAGTACTAATCCCAATTATTATCTGCGTAGGAGGCTTGCTTCTATAACGGAAATTGAAGATTATGTGAATGATTTGAAGCTCGTGGTCAAGACTGATATGAGGAATGCCTACCAACAGATTCGAGAAAGTTAAATGAAATGATATTTATATGATCAAGTATAGAAAATTCTATGTGAATATTTAGGCGTCCAGAAGCTTCATGCTGAGTGAATATCATATCGCTTGGTTGGTATTGCAAAACATTAGAAATCATCATGGTTGAAGAAACCTGGATATACAGTCGCGAATCCAAAATTAAGGGACAGTCTGTGCAAGTTTGTCTATTCCTTAACGGCTGGGAAGGACGGACTTATTCCGAAAACTGAAAAAAAAACAGTTACGGCAAACTACGTTACCGGAAAAAGTTCGAGAACAACGCCTTTGCACTAGCATCCTCACCGTCATGATAATGCTTCTGCACACTCGGCCAGACGAACGACCGCACATGACACTACGTCGGAAGTCGAAATTCGTCGGTCATGCATACAGCACCATGTGACTTACATTTATTCTCAATAAAAAATATAAACTGCGGGAAATACATTCCCCAGAAACCGAAGAAGTGATGACGGGTGATGAGAAAGAGTGAACCAATTACGTCTCTCTGCGATTCTATCGGATGAAACGAGACAAGGGAAATACAAATAAAGTACAATGAAAAAATATAAATGAATTACAAACTTGGTTATTAATTAAATTTTCGATATTCTAAAAATTTTCAGTATTACTTCTCGTCCTACATTTAAATAATTCTATAAAGATTAAAATTATTAATAAAAAAATTACAATTACATATTCTAAATCACCATTAATCTCGATATTCAAGACATTTGAAGAAGGTAACTTACTATTTGAATTTATTTATTGTCAAAACTAAATTAAAAACTAATGAACACAAAACACTTATTTAAAAAATATATTAATCACCATTTTCAATAATTTAATTTTACAATCTACCATGGGCTTAATTTAAGAAACAAGCATTACATCGTTACAACATCGATACACCGTTGTAACTTAATTGAACTTGTTTTGTCAAAACAAGGACCAAACCGATGTAGCAATGTGTCAAGTGTTGACATTTTTATACCTTGTCATCCCGATATAAGAAGACGTACTACCTAAGTAAAGTATGGACAGATTTACCCGTGCGATTCAAGAATCGTTAAAATATTATTTAATTTTATTAATAAGTAAATGTCATTTAATATTATCGATATGTCTAGATTAACCCTAGATTGTTAAAATTTTCAAAGATATTATTGCTGATTTTATGATCGTTAAATCATTCGTTAATACAAACCTCCGGTGCAGTGCGTATGTTTAGATTTTTTACACTTCACAAAAAAAAACTAGACGATTTATTATGTTAAGTTTATAATTTTTTAATTTTTACCTGAATATATTTGTTTGGACATATTTATATTTATATTTACACCGTATTCGTCTATAGCGACTTGAATTAATTAAAACTTAATTAGTTTTGGGTATTTAGAAGATAAGAAGTTCTTTAGAAGTTGAAATAGGAATAAAATAAATGGAAATAAGGAGAGAGGAGAACTTTGATCTTATTATTGAAATCCTAATTAAATTATTAAAGTTTAAATGACTGCTCATAATCTTTTTATTTCTATAAATAATATGACAATTTATTACAATATTATTTTACATTTTTTGGTATTTGTGTATCACAAGTCGTTTCGTGTTTGTTCATTTACACATTATCACTGTGCCGTTACATGTATTGGCGAATGAGATAGATTGACAGTATTATTATTGTGCAGTTACATGTATTGGTGAATGAGAGAGATTGACAGTATTATTATTGTGTCGTTACATGTATTGGCGAATGAGATAGATTGACAGTATTACTATTGTGCAGTTACATGTATCGGCGAATGAGAGAGAGTGACAGTATTATTATTGTGTCGTTACATATATTGGCGAATGAGATAGATTGACAGTATTATTATTGTGCAGTTACATGTATTGGCGAATGAGAGAGATTGACAGTATTATTATTGTGTCGTTACATGTATTGGCAAATGACAGAGATTGACCAATTCTCGGCGACGGGCGACCCGATCTTCGTTGGTTCGTAGAACCAGTATGGTTGCTCTATTGTTTATTGACACGATCTACAAAAATAACAACTTTTGTCGCTGGGAGACAATAGCAAGTTCACTTTCTATGACGACATTTTCACGAAATTTTTCATAAATTGTGTAGATACTAGTGAATATGTTTTGGCTGTCACTTGTTGCACACGAAGTCTTAGACATTTCCCAAAATTATTTGCATTATACACCGAATGCAACATATTTAATCTTAATAAACAGTAATTAGTTATTAAGCATTTAATTAATAAGTTGTTAATACTGTAACTATTTTAAGTTCATTAAGTTTAGTACTGGTATAGTATAAGAAAAAACAGCGCAGTGCGAGTCTGGCTCGCGCATCTAGGTTTCCGCACCTCGTATGAAGGGAAATAACTGTATTTATTATTAGTATTATTTCACTAATACGACTTTCAAGCACAATAACTATTTAATAATACCTAACATATTTAAGTAGGAAGTATATACAGGATGTCAGCGACACTTATGCGAAAAAAACCTTGAGTTATGCCGCACCAGGATGTTGGAAAACACCATATACTTCAGACAAATATTGACATGTTGACTCCATTACTCACACATTCTGATAAGATATTACACATAAACTGTCAACTATGCGACGATGAAAATATCGTGCGCGTTGGATAAACCATTTATATGCCAAATCCTAAAACATTTATATATATATATATATATATATATATATATATATATATATATATATAATTATTATATTGAAAAGATGTAACCATGATTGACTATGAGTTTTACTACAAACGTTTATTTTATTTTTAATACTATAAGTATTTAGAATACGGATAAAATCACATTTAAATAGATAACTTTTTCTGCCCTATTTAAACTTGAAGATATTAATTAATTATTAACAACACGTAAATCTTTATAAAATTTTAAAAATATAATAAGCATACGAACGACTAACTCGACGAGAAACGAACCCGGGTCGCCGCGCTGCGCCGCATGGTCAAAGACCGTATGCCTTGTGATCAACCCAACACACCACCGTGACGACGATTTCCATACGTATCAACCTATTTTTAATTATTAATGAAAACTGAAATGTAGTATCTCTATTAGGGGGCCGAGAAAAGTTATGGGCGTGGAAAACCTAGCTTGAAATGACTCGCATGAATATATGAGCCTGCTGGAAATGGGACAAAATTAAAAATGGAATGCATATATTTTAGAGGGCGAACTCACAAACAGCCAATCTCTAAACTTAGCCTAAAAATACTTTTAATCAATATTCGAAACTACTGAACCTAATATTATGAAAATAACAGAATATCCAAAGGCTTACTTAAACTTTCTACGAAAATTACAGGGCTCCTCCGAAGTCATGCAGATATCGAGAAATTTGTGTTATTTTCAGGTGATGTATTTAAATGGTCTACAATAATATTAATTTCGGTAAATGGATTATTATAAATTATTATTTTGGGTTATATATTTACCAACTTCATCTATGCGACTCACATTACTCTTGAATTAATAAGCTATGAATTTTTAAGATACATTTTTCGATCAAGTATACATCGAGTTTTGAAGTAATTATTTATTTATATAATTTTTAAGTATTTTTATTATCTTTAAATTTTAATTTTGTAGTAACTTGTCATTATATGAATAAAAATGTATTTATCTTTAACTCTATTATCACTACACATCTAGTTAAATCATACTGATTAAAAAACCTCTTATTTGAATATTAAGCATGATTAAACTAATATTATGATCAACTCTAATTTTGGATATGATGTTCCGTAGGTGATTCTTAAATAGAAAACCGTTTAATGACGGAAGAATACTTATTTATACTTTTATAAATCTATCTATATTATTTTTAATTAACTCATTTGTTAAATTATTATTAATAAACGGTTCACGCATAAACAAATCTTGTGATTAATGTGGGTAATACAGGTAACTTTGGGTGATGAGGTTTGAAACTTGACATGTGTGGTAATACAATATATAAGCATTGTAAATAACCTGTTGTAATATTTTTACAAAATTTTGAAGCATTTGTTTTACATTTAATTTAAGATGAGGAATATGAGTTTTGTTATTTCATTATTTTTACAATTCCAACCTTTTGGGCAGTGAATACAAAAAGCTTCAATTATGATTTAATTCTTTTGAAAGAAATTTTGTGACAAATTGACTATTTTTAAATTTTACGAGTCGATATAGCCCACTAGAATTGTCGACTACTACTTCTTACAAAATGAATGTTTCATTTTGTTCGGAAGTTTTTCCCATCCCTGGCATTCCATTTCTCATCCCATCCTTGTAATTCAAAGTTAAACTGGCACTCCAATGAGAATTATCATAATGGCAGGCACGGACTTGTCATTATGATAATGTATCAGACAATGACGATAGTGATGATGAAATGGCTATCAGACAAAATAGAATATCAAAAATCTCCGCAGTCTTCTGACAAGGAATAAGACAAAACGGGTCGTGGCTCCCTGAAATATAAATCAGCAAGGCTGAACAAATTATTGTGCGTAAGGATATTGCTGCCAGCGTTGTAAAAGTGACTTCAATACTACTAAAATTTTACCACTGATTAAAATAAAGCGGTTTTAACAACGACAAAAATATATACACAGATCGATCAGACAGCCATTATGAAAACTTACAAAGCAAATATGGGAAGGTCAAACAAAATTATTGTTCAATCTAAAATGCTTCATATCATATTGACGGAGAAGAATTCGATCATTTACAATTCCGGAGACATATTATAGCTGTGATTCTCGAAACTTATCATAATATAGAAAACCAGTGCGTACTTCACCAATTTTTTGCTAAAGTTCACGTTATGATGATTACAAACATCTAATAAAGTACTAAAATAAATAGTTGGAATGTGTTATTATCCATATAAACTAATTTTTTTCTTGTAAAACTTGTAAAATTACCTTGCATCCGAAAGAATGTTTTAATTCTTGCCATACAAAGCAATTTTTTTTTATTAAGCCACGTTCTTACCATTTTTAATAAAGAGTAATAAAGACACTCCGCTATTGTTTTTCATATACATCATTCAAATTGTATATATTAATAGAAGCCTCTTAAAAAAATATTTTGCTCATTTTTACGACAGCCAAATACCTTTTTGTATTTTTTTGAATTATCAGATCATGTAAATATATAAATATATGAATTTCATTATAATCAGATATAAAAAGTCAATTCAGTAACAAGTGGGTTGCAAAATATTCCAGCCCACTTGGTTCTTGATATCAACAATGTTCCATTTCTTTACTTTGAGCCGACGAATCTAGGCACAGCTACGAAAAACAAAGAAGAGTGACATCATATCAAGGTGTCTCTTATCTTAGAATATTACCAAAACTTGCTCTACCCAGCAAAAGACACAAATGAAACCACACTATGAGTGTCTAGGCAATCGTCATTATGAGTGTTTAGGCAATCGTACGAAACAAACGTAATTAAATTGCCTAACTTACGTCATCGAAATATGAATTGATTTATTAATAAAAAGAAGTTAATTATGAATAAAGAATATTAATGTGAGTTAAACATTATTATTACAAAATGTTATTTTTTATCACCAAAATTGTTGTAACGAATTTTGATATCTTCCTATATATTATAAATTCACCAAAATTATTTTAACGAATTTTTATATCTTCCTATATTCATAATTAAATGAAACTACGTGATGTAGTAGTATTTCTACTTTCTTTAATTTCTTTACCACGACCTAGGTTTCGTTGTATTACATCATCTTCAGGTGGGATATTAGCAAAGATCTTTGCTAATATCCCACCTGTCTTCAATCTTTGCTAATATCCCACCTGAAGACGTTGTAATACAACGAAACCTAGGTCGTGGTAAAGAAGTTAAAGAAAGTATAAATACTACTACATCACGTAGTTTCATTTAATTGTGAATAATGAATTTCTACAGAATTAACGCCAAATATATTCAATATCTTCCTATATATTACAAATTCACCAAAATTGTTGTAACGAATTTTGATATCTTCCCAACTATTATAAATTTACCAAAATTGTTGTAACGAATTTTGATATCTTCCCAACTATTATAAATTTACCAAAATTGTTGTAACGAATTTTGATACCCTCCTATCTATTATAAATTCACCAAAATTGTTATAAGGAATTTTGATATATTCCCATCTATTATAAATTCACCAAAATTGTTGTAACGAATTTTGATATCTTCCCAACTATTATAAATTTACCAAAATTGTTGTAACGAATTTTGATATCTTCCCAACTATTATAAATTTACCAAAATTGTTGTAACGAATTTTGATATCTTCCCAACTATTATAAATTTACCAAAATTGTTGTAACGAATTTCGATATCTTCCCAACTATAATAAATTTACCAAAATTGTTGTAACCAATTTTGATATCTTCCTATATATTATAAATTAGAATAATGGAAAAGTAGAAACCACAATAAAAACCTGCTGCCCTTACTTATGCTTACGCATCTGTTTGTATCATATGTTCGAAGCTTCGTAGAGTTTTGTCTTAGGTTTTTTTTCGCAAATTCAGACTTTTTTTGCTGGACACTAGATAAAAAATACATGTAACTTTGAAATAATATCTATTTATTTAACGAATACTTACTTAAAAAGAACCGCATCGTTTTAAAAATAGTTTGTCTTATGCAAGTTTTTTTTTATTTCCCGTATTTCTTTAAAATTATTTCATATTTTGACTTTCAGTAACGAGGAAAAATAAAATACAAAGTTCAAATATGATAATGGGTTAAGAAATCCTTTATTTTATTCCAATCCTTCCCAAAAATCTATAGTTTGACAGTTTAACAGCGAAAAGACTATAAAACAACGAATTGACAAAAAACAAAAAAAATTATGAAGTTTCCTAAAATAATGTCTTTTTCAAGACTTAAAATAATGATAAAGTATACACTGTTATTATAGACAAAAAAAAGGAAACACAAAGTGACACTTCAATGAGAAAGTAATACGACTCCGTGTCATTTCGCGTATTGGCGATAATTGCTACCGTAAACCTTTTTCGTGCTCTCCATCGACGATGTTCCGTTAACCGGACCGAGTCGAACATTCTCTACATTCATCACATACTGGTCACAACATCGAAGTGCAGTTTCAATCTATTGAAGTAAATTAATTTTAAATTTTAAAAAATAATGAGTATCGAATTCAACTAGTTATCTGAAATTTAAGTGAAAAGAATTGAAATGGATCATATATACATTTTATTGTTTATGGTGAGCTTCTCGATTATATCAAATGTATTTATATCTCTCTTGTATTTTAAATTTATGATTTATATAAACTTTTTTGAATCGTAATGTATATTTGTCCAAACAATTGACTTCGTATTTTGCGCACAGAATAATTGTCACCTTAGTTAATCAATCAATACATATTTACAGATCAAGTCAAAATGTTCAAAAAATTAAACCAAAATAATTGAGATACGTTCTATTTTTAATACATCACCTGCGTATGTTATAATTATTAAAAAAGAGAAAACAATCATTACTTAAACTTTAGCAAAAGGTTTATGGAATTCCGAAAGAAAAAATGCAAGTTAAGCTGTGTTTATTTATTCCAAAAAACGTTATTCTTTCTGTGTGTTATTAATATTACTCATTATACAATTTATTTATTATGGATTCCTTACCAAATAATTGAGACCTAGATAACTGTTCGTAATAATCATTCCATACCAATAAGTTTTAACTCGCTTCTATTATCTGACCTGTAACTTCCTAACATTATAAGCAAACGATCACTAATTTATTTTTCGTCTGTCTAATACACAATTCTAGATAACATTACTTTACTGAAATACTTTATTGCATACTTTTAGTTTTTTTGAAGTGAAAATTCTTTCTCAGACACATACACACGCACACACATGTATATATATATATATATATATATATATATATATATATATATATATATATATATATATATATATATACATAATTTCATAGCGTTTCACTGGTATATTAGAATATTATAATGCCATCTATCGGTTAATTTAAAATGTATATGCAAAGAGCTTGCAATTATTAATTAAGAGTGGGCAATTTTCGTGAATGATGAAATTTGAATGATATAATTAGGTCTTCTTTATTACATGATCTTTTAATTTTAAATTACAACGATGATTTGTAGCATTTTTTTTAAATATCATGTATCTTTATTCCTTATTCTTAAATATAACACTACCTCCAACGAGTACCGTTTTAGTTTAAAGTGCTGCCTAACTTGATCCTAATATTCGAAACACGTCATTTTCAAAAGTTGTCTGAAATATTATTCCGACCGTGATTCCCATTTATTTAGCTGCTATTAGGTTAATCTTTATTACTTAGTTACATTATTATTTGTTATACTGTAATGAATAGTTAATCGTACAGTATCTCACTGACTGTCTACTGCAGACTTTCACACTACTAAATTATCTACTTCTTTTGTTTGGTTAACTGTAGAAGTTTCTCATGTAGCAATAAGTTCAGCAAACATATAAATACTTTAAAGTTTAAAAATAAATAAATAGAAATAAAATAAGTGGACTTAATAAAAATGATAATTGTGTGTAAGAAATAAAATTAAATTTTTTTTATTGTAGCTATTTGATGCATCTAAAGTTTATTATTTCAATTATATTCAATGATACCGTGTTAAAAGCCAGGCAAAAACCTAACCATTATCACTGCATATGGGATTTACATCTACTTTTAATTATTTTTAATGGAAGAAAATAAAACGATAGTACAAATTTTGCTTATGCGTGTAATATACGAAACGCGCACTAATTGTTTAACACTCGTTTATTAGCTTCATTTGTATGTAACGTTCATTTTTTTTAACGTAACGTTCATTTGTATGGTAATGTACGTTAAACAAATTTAGTAAATCAATTTTCATCCACTTCTGATTGTCATATCGATCTGAAACTTTGCAAACTTATACAAATCTGATGACAATACAATACCTTCGAGCTTCTATCGCGACGGAGGATGAGCAATGGATGAGCAACTGAGGACGTAGCAAAGGGAACTTCTCCATGGCTAACAACAATGGGAACTTCTCCATAGCCTACCGAGTTTGGGGTCGTTTAACTCGTCTCAATGAGTTTGGTTACTTTTTGTAACCAGGAGGATCTGATTATCATTGAAACTTCTCAGTGATAAATCCGTCGAATCAGGCCTCTTTTAATTTATTTCAGTCTTTTAATTATTCGTCGACCTTGACCTCGTTTAATTTAACTCTGTATTTTAATTATTCGTCGCTCTTGGACAAGTTTAATTTATCTCAGTTTTTCAATTATTCGTCGAATTTGGTCTCGTTTCATTCATCTCAGTTTTTTAATTATTCGTCGAATTTAGCCTCATTTAATTTATCTCAGTCTTTTAATTATTCGTCGAATTTAGCCTCATTTAATTTATCTCAGTCTTATAATTATTCGTCGAATTTAGCCTCATGTAATTTATCTCAGTCTTTTAATTATTCGTCGACCTTGACCTCGTTTAATTTAACTCTGTATTTTAATTATTCGGCGCTCTTGGACAAGTTTAATTTTTCTCAGTTTTTTAATTATTCGTCGAATTTGGCCTCGTTTCATTCATCTCAGTCTTTTAATTATTCGTCGAATTTAGCCTCATTTAATTTATCTCAGTCTTTTAATTATTCGTCGAATTTAGCCTCATTTAATTTATCTCAGTCTTATAATTATTCGTCGAATTTACCCTCATGTAATTTATCTCAGTCTTTTAATTATTCGTCGAATTTAGCCTCATGTAATTTATCTCAGTCTTTTAATTATTCGTCGAATTTAGCCTCATTTAATTTATCTCAGTCTTATAATTATTCGTCGAATTTACCCTCATGTAATTTATCTCAGTCTTTTAATTATTCGTCGAATTTAGCCTCATTTAATTTATCTGTCTTATAATTATTCGTCGAATTTAGCCTCATTTAATTTATCTCAGTCTTTTAATTATTCGTCGAGTTTAATTTACCACAAAAGTGTGTTTTTAGTTTTTTTTTAAACTATAAATTTAACTTCTTAACTGTTATCATCAATTTAAATAATTATATTAGAAGAAAATAGGATTTCATGATTATCAAGGATTTAAAAAAATGTTTTACGCTAATATTCTTTTGCAAAAAGGAGGTTGGTGTATTTTTGTGTATTTTTCATACTGCGGACACAACATCAATTTTAATAAAATTATTTTGAGAAACCTAATTATATGTAATATTATAGCTTAACAGTATTCATTTTTTTAATTTTTTGATATTTTTATTTCCTTAATTTGGTTCTCTACTATCCTCTATTCGATATAATCTTGTAGACCGAATCTTGTAGAGTGTTTTTACATTCTCTGCTTGTAAATTTGACAATTTTTTATAATTTTTACATATAACTGGATATTATACATAGTAAGGTGCATATAGTCGGTCACTTTTTGAAATACTTGACAAAGTATCTGACAATATGTGCATGCCTGAATAATATCCAGCTATATTTATTCCACGGTAACATGCATATCGTCGGTCACTTTTTGAAACACTTGTATAATATCCAGCTACATTTACTCCATGGTAAGATGCATTTTGTCGATCACTTTTTGAGATACTTGACAATGTATCTGACGATGCGTGCACGCCCGAACAATATCCAGCTAAATTTACTCCACGGTAACATGCATATCGTCGGGCACTTTTTGAAACACTTGTATAATATCCAGCTACATTTACTCCACGGTAAGATGCACACTTTGTCGATCACTTTTCCGATCCATTTGTCGATCGCTTTTTGAAATACTTGACAACGTATCTGACGATACTTGCGCGCCCGAACAATATCCAGCTAAATTTACTCCACGGTAACATGCATATCGTCGGTCACTTTTTGAAACACTTGATAAAGTATCTGGCGATATGTGCTCGAATGAACAGTACCCATCTATCTATACTTATGCTATTCAATTCCATTAATCCTTACACTTATGTAGACTTCAATATTTTAATACAATTATTTGAATTATTAACTGTTTGCAATCATCAACCAAATGATATTAATTTTCAACATAAATCAAATTATAATCTGAATCCTTACCTCGAATTCAAATCTGAGCCTTATTTATCCTATTAAATTAATAAACATTATTATTAGTGATAATTTCTACCTAAAATATGATTGTCTATACATAGTAATGTGTACTAATCGTCTTAAAATATTCATTTATAAATGATGTTTTTGATTCATGAAAATTAGAATAAACATTTTGCTTTTATTTATTTATATACGATTTACATTTTATATAATCGTAGTCGTTACATAAAAATTAATAGTTACTTCAGCTTAGCGTTATGTCGAATCATTTTTTTTTCATCGTGGTACGCTAATTTATCCGAGGAATTTAGTCTCTTACAACAGATATTGAAATTAATAATATATGTTTATTGTTTACACAAAAAATACCTTTATATTTTTAATATGTAACATTCGATTTCACAGACTAAAATGTAATATATTGCCTAGTATAACATTCGCAGGCATAAAAAGTATCATGAATTTCTCAAAAACTAGAAGATTTGAAACCTTTTGCTACAATTTTCGGGTGAACTTCTAGTAATGTCATTTTTTTATCAGTGTGGCAATGACTCTCGCAGTGTCAAGGATTGGAGGATGAAAATTTCCATTACTTTGTTATGCGTGTGCGTGTACGTACGTGCATGCGCGCATGCTTGCTTTCGAGCGTACATGCGTTTGTATGGTTATGTATAACACATAATGTTTTTTAATGCATTAAATGCTTAAAAGCACTTTCTTAAAATTATTAATATTATTCTTAAAATTCTTGAACATATGTTACAGAAAAAATATTCATTACTTCTTCAAGCTCATTTTAGCTCTCAAACTGATCAGTTATGGGCTCAGAAGGTAAGTACATTAGTAAATCCAATAACTTCTAAGGCTTCTATTATAATTATTATTGATAGCAAGGAAGTTATTTCTAAAATCAGCACAAATTATTTACTACATATTTCATTAACAATTCTGCAATACTATTTTCTAATACTCTAAAGGATACTCTAATACTCTAAAGGTTCATTGATCGATCAAAATTTTAGCCCCCGGTTAACGACGTCACTCGTCGATTCCTCTATTATATACACTCTTTAAAAAGGCTTCAAAAATTCATACCCTTCAAAACTAAAATCCAAACTATGTCAATAAAACTAAAAGCCAAACTGTATCAATAAAATCCAAATTATGTCAACCTTTTTTAATACCTTTATTAGTTTGCAGAGAGATATGCTATCCAGATCTTACTAACGTATTATTTAACAAACTAAAAAAACTTGAAGATCCGTTATGCATTTGTCATCAAAAAATATGATCATATTCCTGAATTTAGATCTCAGCTCAAATTATGGCGATTCGTGATCGGCGCAACCTTTATATTCTTTCATTACTTTTAATTTGTCTTTAAATTTTGTTAAACTTTTTTATCAAAATTATAGTAACATAATCTGTTGCAGTCCACTTGAACTAATTACTTACATTGCTTGTTTGTGAAGGTTAGGATGAAATTGGTCTAGTAGCAATAAGTCCGTCGTGTGAACAAATATTACATTAAGGACTAGTAAATAAACAAATAAATAAATTTACGTTAATATCCACCGCGGGCGAATCCATATTTTGTAAATTTTTTTAACTCAAACTTCTGGAAAAGTAAATTAGTCTGTGAGTTATAACAGCACTTGAATAGTTACATTTTTCTTTGTATTTTCTTTTCAAGGTTCCGCACCTCAAACAGAAATAAAACGACTGAATTACGTAACCGTCTATTTGTCAGTCTCAGAAACCGTTTGATTTGGAAAGATATGCTGGTAAAGCACATTGCCCTGCTTATATTTTTACAGTCAAAATAAAGCAATCGAAATTGACCAGTTATAAAACAAATAGCATTATTAGAACTTGAGCTAAAGGTTACTGAAAAACTATCGCCATGATTCTAAATATTTTTGAGAAGTTCATGACACTCGTTCTGCCTGTGAAGGACGTACTAGACAATATATTAATGTGTTAGTGAAAAATAATATATATACATATATATATATATATATATATATATATATATATATATATATATATATATATATATCAATATTTGTAAATAGTGTAACAGAAATACTATTTATCCTTACATGTTTGTGAATTTGACATTTTTGTATTATTATTATATTATAATAAATTACTTTTATTAGTTAACAATTAATATATAAAGTGTTATTATAATTATTTGTTCTGCTTGTTTTGGTAATATTTTACATTTGAAGGTGCTTTTATGAATATCTTACATGATAACTTACATTTAATTTTTATGATGTTTATTTTTAATATTAATTGAATTATTGTTAAAAATGTGTTGTGTCTAATTTTCGTTTTAATTCATCTGGTTGTTCCTGACTCTTACGTCGGCGGTGTACTTAACTATTTATGATATTGTTTTTATTTATTTGTTTTATTACCTTTAAATATAAATCGTATAAATCGTAATATCGACAAAAACTCTGATCATGGCTATGATTATTAGTCTAGTCAATAAGTTAAAAAAGTGGCTAAATAGACATAAGCGTCCTAAAAATACATGCGATAGCTCATTCGAATAATGTCTAGAAAATTGTGCCAGAAAAGAATTAGCTCAAAAAAATTGCAAAAGTTATAAACAATTAAAGATTAAAAAAACAAGATATTTCGTTTTTCGCCGATATCTCATTAGTTATTAATATTTAATAAATTTTAAAAAAAAGTCTCGTAGCTAATGTTGTTGTATGTAATATTCATTTTTGCGTTCTGTGCGTTACAACGAGAAGCTGCTTCTTTCAGAGGTCAGGTCAAAATCTAAAATTTTTATAAACAAATGCGAATAATAACGGAAGGACATTAGCTACGAAATTGTTTGATAACTCATTTTCAAGATCGTTAAATTCTCTATAAAATCGACTTGAATATTAATTGTCATATCTTTAATAGTTTCAAAGTTATATCAGTTTTTTAATAGGAAGTAAACCAGCAGATGCAACTTTTGTAGAACGTGATTTTTCAAAATTCTATAAAAAATGGAACAAAATGTCTTCTACAGTTTACATCGTTGTTTTTGTAATTTTAAGAAGTTTCTGAAAAAAATATAACAAAGTTGGAAATTAGTTTATAACAAATTTTTAAGTTAATAAACAATTAAATAGTTAACAAAATTTTTTTTTGTAATCTTACTGAAGATTGTCGATTATGATTTTTAAAAAAATAAAAATTTCTTAACTAATCATTTAAACAATAGAAAAGTAAAAAAACTATTATAAACGATTAAATATTTTTATTAAGAAAAAAATTTTTTTTTTAAAATCATATTTTCAAGACAATAAAGTTATAAAAAAAATTTTTTTAGACTTTGAAATAGTTCATTTGTTTAAAAAAATTTATTAACAAATAGCGAAAAAATTGTTTTTATCAAGTCAATAAATGCCTTTCACTAATAAAAAAATAAACATTAGCTACGAGACTTTTTTAAAATTTTTTTTTTTCAAATCATATTTCCAAGACAAAAAAGTTATAAAAAAAATTTTTTTAGACTTTGAAATAGTTCATTTGTTTAAAAAAAATTATTAACAAATAGCGAAAAAATTGTTTTTATCAAGTCAATAAATGCCTTTCACTAATAAAAAAATAACAAGATAAATTTTTAAAAAAAATTTTCACATTACTTTGATTTTTAATTTTTTGTTAAATTTGAAAAATTATAATAAACAAATTATAAAAAATTTTTAAACTTTTATAACGTGATCTTGTTAAGTATTTATATAAAAAGGGCTCCACGAAATGAAAGAATTTTACACCACTTATTTAATAATTGTTTTTAATCTACAATGAAAACGAAAGCTCGAGAAAATTTTGTTAATTAACAATTGTCCAATTTCTTGAAAAATTAACTTAAAGTAAAATTTCTAACCCGCGCAAATTCTCTGAAGTGTTATGAATACACCATAATTTTTTCAAATTTTTAAATAAATAATTAATACCTTAAAAAAATAATTTTCTGTTGCACTCTCTGTTCAGCGGCGGCGCGCCAGCCCCGCAATGGCCGCGCGAAGCCCTATTTTCAACGTTAAATTAAAATTATAAATAATGGATATAGAGTTTCAGGAGTTGAAAGTTTTTTTTTGGAAATTTCCTCCTCTGTAAGGACCTTTTTTAAAATTTCTTAAATATTAATAGCTAATGAGATATCGGCGAAAAACAAAATATATTGTATTTTTCATCTTTAATTGTTTATAAATTTTGCAATATTTTATGAGTTAATCCACTTTTCTGGCACAATTTTCTAGACATTATTTCAGATCGAATGAGCACGTATTTTTAGAATGCTTATGTCTATTTAGTCACTTTTTTAACTTATTGACCAGACTATATGTACGTACCTCGTAATGCGACTTCTATTCGTAGTAGTAAACAAATAACTCTAATTATAACAATTTACCATAAATAATTATTAATTAAGTAAAAAAATAGATTTTGAAATACTTTAACTACTGGAAAACTACTACTAAATTTCAAACTTAACCGAACGTTCCTAATATTTAGCACATTTTACGTTTTCTACATTTTTTACGTTTACTATTTGAATCTGTGTTTGAAATGTTTAAAGATAAAAAACGCAACTCAACTCGAAACTTCTATAATAAATTATTTCGTTGCGAAAACATGGAAACACGATCTGTGTTGAAAATATCTTACCACATGGATATTTTCTTAAATTCTTAAACGGATTTTCCATCCAAAACACTATCCAAAACAATGTGCATCCAATGTATGTGCAGCTATCTAAAACGATGAACACCTTGCGATCTTTGTCTCTCATCAACAGCATTAAACGTAATTATCCCAACGCGTAACCTAGGTCTCACCAGACACGTACTATCAGACAGTAATCCAAAAAGTCCGAAAACGTGTTATGGCAAATAAGAAAACTCTATATAAGCTTTACATACGTTTTTATTTCTTTATTTCTAGGATATTTTTATACATCGCGCATTATTGTACTTTGCTGGGTTTTCTTACCTGTATACTCAGGAGTAGAGCCTTTCGGGTCTTCCCCAAAACCAAATTCTAGATACCTGCCTGCTATATGTAAATCCTGTCCGGATCGATATTATTTTCAATTCAGATACAAAACCAATTTTACTCAAATTAAAAATCTACTCAACCATATTACAATATTATATCATATGATAGTATTACCACCATTTATTATAGAACATTTCATATAAATTACGTGTCTTAAATATTTTGGAGCGTCACTATTGAAATTATGGAGGTTAATATCCTTTATCACTATGCCTTAAACCGGGCAGCAGCATCACTACCGCTTGAAGCTGTGCTCTACAATCGCCAACTCACATGGAGTTTATGAGCATTATTTTCAATGATATATGCGTCGAGATGCCTGTATCCAACGGTGGACTTGAGACAAGCTCTTGATGATGACATATCTTAAAAGTAATAGTGAAACCGATCAGCCTTCAAGAAGAGTTTATTAAAAACAAGACCCTCGTGAGATTACACGGTAACACATCAGCAAGTTGGTAATTTAATATAGGAATCTGTTGACGCCGCGTACCCAGATTCGGCGAAAGATAGCAGAAGGCATATTAAAGTTTTTACTGCTTTCAACATCCTACATATTTAACCTTGTCTTTATCTTTAACGTATTCCTTGTAGCATTAGAATTTATTTTAAATGACCTTTACAGTGAACGAATAATTTAAAACCAATGTCATCGTGTTGTTCGTTACTTGTAATTAGTAAGCATGTGACTTAAATGTGTTACTAATAAAATACCCATATATCTTGTAATTGCGATAAAGCGGCTGCAAAGATAAATTTCGTAATTAGTGTCTATCAGCAAATTTGCGTAGGAATCGAGAAGGTTACCCAAGCGTTATCTTCGACTTGAAAATTACTGATACTTCTAAAATAAAATATGAAATGATCATATTGAAATCTATACTCAAGTATTGCTACTAAATATCAACACAACACATTTCAATGAATTTACTTTCACTCGTCGTAAACAAATTGAAACCATATCTTTTCATGGTCAGTGAAAACCGTGGCACGTAACTATTGAAAACTATGATGTAATTAACAGACTAGCCCAACTCTTAAACATATTTTTGTCTAAGACCAAAAAATGAGCCGAGGAACATATGTAACACGTCTAAAAATTTATCTTGTACAAAAAAATATACAGATCATATGTAAAACATTTTAACAGTTGTAAAATAAATTTTATAATATCTATTTTTATTAAAAAAAAGAAGTAACTAACGTAAATATTTTTCTATAATGGCTTCTTGTAGACAACTTTTCAGGCCATATTCAAATGTGTTTCGCAACACGCTTTGGAAATCCTCGTTATTAAGCTACAAAAAGTCGAAGAATACGAATGGTTTTAGGTTAAAATCTAACGTTACAAAAAAGGCAGTATCTTCTATGAATAACGTTTATTGAAATTATTAATGGGAAAATTTAAAGATAACAAAAATTAGTTGTCAGTCACGAGCAAAATAAAAAAGGAATTTCAAAATCATCGGTGCAACTAAAGAATTCTAATTGGTTCCAAGCGAAATATACGTGAACTTGTTGGAATAATATTCAATAGAAATATAAAAGATAAAAAGATAAAATATTCAATAGTCAAACATTATTTATTGATCTAAAATACAAGCAATCGATATGCGACTATATCACGCTTCATCATCAAATCAAAAGTCTAATTCAGAACAATTCCACTCAATCTTATGAATGTATTGTCCATTTATAACACTATGATGTTTGATCAGGCGAATTAGAGGTCTTGTTTACTCGTTAGCGTATCATGAAAATCCACTAATTTATTTTTATATGATAATAACGTCATTTCAATTTATAACTACGTATACAAACATGTGTTTCTTATAATATTCATAAAATTATAACAATTATGTTATATTACAGGTTTCCGTACAACTGTTTGCTCTGCCGACCGGTTGCAGAGAAACTAGTGATTTCAAGGAAGCAAAGTGTGGAGCGAATAGTTTTGTCTGTCTCACAAACACAACACTTAGAGTGTGCACAGATAAGAAGCCCTACGGACCTACGTTCGAATGCCCGAATAATACATTTTGTACTACACAATCTATTAATATATGCGAAGAAGAATATAAATACATAGACACGTCAAATCTATCAGCGAGCACTTACCGCTGTCACAGATACCAGAGATTTGCTGACACGACTGTGAGCGGGTGCCAAAATTATATTCTTTGCATACCGAATAAAACGCATTTTGTAGGAATGAAAATGAAATGCAGTGGCAATGCTATATTTAATACGAAAACGAATACTTGCACTGCATTCAATAATACTGCAGTATGTCCTGACACAGGCGTGAATACCACAAGCACCAAGATTCCTATTTATGAAGCAAATAAATCTTCTGGGCGTCCGCTGAGAGTAAAACCAGAAACGAACTATAGGAAGAACACCTCCCCTTCCATTGACTGTAACAGTTACAAGTTTCGATTACCAACAGAAAGTGATAATAGTGACAACACTACTTTTCTCTGCCCTAGAAAAAGTTTTGTAAACGGAGCTAATTATTGCATAGTCTTTTCGAATAATTTTTGTTTGACTTTACGGAAAGTTACTGAAAATGATTCGGAAAATCTAAAGCGTCGTCCACGTGTTGATTATAATTTTAGTTTTAACAATTTTCTGTAGATTATGTTAACATATTTAAAATTTATTTAAAAGCCTTATAGAAAGTAGAAGTCAATCGAATTTGTCTTCACAAATGGTATAATTTATTTATTTGTTTCCAATAAAGTCACTGTGTTTAACTTCCAGTAATATTAATGTAAGAAAAAACTAATTGTTTATTTTAAATATTTAAGAAAGAAAATACTAATATGGAAAGACACACAATAATAGCAATTAACAAAATCATTTAATAAGAGCGCTTATCTTAACTACCGACCTTATGTGAAATTTTAAGACCATGGATATTGCAAAATCTGAACGGCATTTACAATGATTATAGGTGCATATTTGAAAAGTCTAAACGTTAGTAGTTATTAACATAAGCGTTATAAAATTAACATACAACTTATTTTCTCAAATAAGATCAAATTTAATTCACTCTCCTAATCAAAACTGTTGCTGCGTAGTTATATTGCTAAAAATTTTATATCTACTAAAATAAAAAGCTTTTGTAATAAAATCGATACATTTATTCATTTTAAAAAAATGTTATAATTTATAAACTTAAGCAATTTCAAATGACAAAACAAAAATAGAGTTATTTACTATAAGCTAAAATACTTCCACTTCCAGCCAATATCGCTAATGATTAACACAAATATAATAATAACATTTACCAATTAGCGTGAAAACTTAATGCTTATCGCCGATCCTGTAGTATGTGTGTTTCTCAACTATTTTTAAAGGACCTTTAGGGAAGATGGTCAGGATACCCTAACACATCAATGATACCCTAACATCATCCGCTGAGGGGGTGGGGGGGTCCACCTCCCCCTAGCTAATAAATAAATCACAATAAAGAGCAAGTCGTAAAGAAGTCGCACTGGGAACGTGCAAACACCTAGCACTACCACAGCATTTTTTTATTTTTAAGTTTGTCCCTTCTCCGAAAATATTTCTTGGAATCGAAGAGTATATTTGCGCTGGAATTTTTAATTTCATTGTTCTCGCCGACAACATTCAACATTCTGCCTGACATTACGAAGATTGACTCACGATTAATTGCTACCATTGTACATTTTGTCATTGACAAATATTAAAATGATTCCGTTAATTCCGAAAAGATTATGTGCAATACTATTTTTTGAAGTATTTTCGATTTGAACAAGTTCATCTGATTAAAAGTGCAAAGTTTAAATAATATTTCAAGGCAATATCTTAATAATTGAGTAATATTTTTGGAAATATACCAAAAATATTACTCAATTTATTTTATACTTCATGATGTTTATTCACATGAGAATAAACACACCTTTTATATCTTGGGACAAACATCATTCCCGTTGAGCAGATAAACTTGTAGCGAATATATTCTCGTAGTCTACTTCGTAGGCAAATATAATAGGCGGAATGTGATTCTGGATCAGGGAAGGTACCCTCCTTAGTACATTGAAATGAAATTGGCTGTGCATGCAAAATCAAAAATCTGCAATTTTTAATTCGATAATCAAAAATAGATTTCTCAGGACACCTCTTCAAAATTGGACGTCTCCCTTTTATGCATAGGTAAAACAAAGAATCGTCGTCCCTATGTGCAATCTTATCAAACTGTCTACAAATTAAGGGCAAATCTTCAGAGTTTTTACTTTTGTTCTTCGTGAAACGAGAATATGTGACGAAGGAGGTATAAGAATCAGCATTCTCTTCTCCATTTTTAGAAGTATTTTCTACGGAATCACTATCTGTGCCACTTACGTTACCCCTATGATTTTTACTTTTTCGGCCGGAAGAAATATTTTTTGAGGAATTATAATTCGTACTATGTGTTTGAGTACTACTCTCACTATGCTGTAAAGATCTCCAAGGGGCACGTAAAGATAAAAATTTACAATTTTTAATTTGACGATCGAAAATAGATCGTTCAGGACACTTTTTGAGAATTGGACGTCTTCCTTTTATGCACAGGTAAAATAAAGAACTATCATCATCATATGCAATTCTGTCAAAATGCCTACAAATTGCAGGCAAAACACTAATATTTGCATCACTGTTCGTATGGGAACTTTGTGTAATTTTTTCAGACAAAGATTTAGTGTCCTTGTCTTCTTCTGTATCTGCAGAAGTTTGGTCTGTACTTTTATCAGACAAAGATTTAGTGTCATCATCTTCTTCTGTATCTGCAGAAGTATTTTCTGAGGAATCGTTGTTTGTGTCACTTTTGCTATTTGGATCAGAAGAGATTTTTATCATTGCACTTCCAGTGTTAGTGGTAGTATTTGTTGAAGAACTATTTTCAGTAATACTTGTACTTTCCGAACCAGTTGTGTTATCTGTCGGGGAAACACCTACAGTTCCACTTGTACTTCCCGTACCACCGTTGGGGTTTGTTGAAGAATTGTTATCAGTGCCATTTATATTTTGAGAACTATTTGTAGTATTTGATGAAGAACTACCACCTGTTCCACTCGTGTTTCCTGAATCAATAGTAGAGTTTGTTGAAGTACTGGTATCGGTCCCACTCGCACTTCCAGGGTTAGTGGTAGTATTTGTTGAAGAACTATTTTCAATAACACTAGTACTTTCAGAACCAGTTGTGTTATTTGTCGAGGAAACACAATCAGTTCCATTTGTGCTTTCCGTACTACCATTGTTGTTTGTTGAAGAATTGTTGTCGGTGCCATTTATGTTTTGAGAACCATTTGTAGTATTTGATGAAGAACTACCACCTGTTCCACTCGTGTTTCCTGAATCAATAGTAGAGTTAGTGGAAGTGTTGGTATCGTTCCCACTTGCACTTCCAGTGTTAGTAGTAGTATTTGTTGGAAAACTATTTTCAGTAACATTTGTACTTTCAGAACCAGTTATGTTATTTGTCGAGGAAACACCATTAGTTCCACTTGTGCTTCCCGTAATACTGTTAGGGTTGGTTGAAGAATTGTTATCGGTGCCATTTACGTTTTGAGGACTATTTGTAGTATTTGATGAAGAACTATCACCTGTTCCACTGGTGTTTCCAGAATCAATAGTAGTGTTTGTTGAAGTACTGATATCGGTGCCACTCGTACTTCCAGTGCTACTGGTAGTATTTGTTGAAGAACTATTTTCAGTAACACTTGTACTTTCAGAACCAGCTGTGTTATTTGTCGAGGAAACACCATCAGTTCCACTTGTGCTTTCCGTACTTCCATTGGTGTTTGCTGAAGAATTGTTACCGGTGCCATTTATGTTTTGAGAACCATTAGTAGTATTTGATGAAGAACTACCACCTGTTCCACTCGTGTTTCCTGAATCAATAGTAGAGTTGGTCGATGTACTGGTATCGATCTCACTGGCATTTCCAGTGTTAATGGTAGTATTTGTTGAAGAACTATTTTCACTAACACTAGTACTTTCTGAACCAGTTGTATTATTTGTCGAGGAAGCACCATTAGTTCCAGTTGTGCTTCCCGTACTACCATTGTTGTTTGTCGAAGAATTGTTGTCGGTGCCATTTATGTTTTGAGAACCATTAGTAGTATTTGATGAAGAACTACCACCTGTTCCACTCGTGTTTCCTGGATCAATAGTAGAGTTGGTCGAAGTACTGGTATCGATCTCATTCGCATTTCCAGTGTTAGTGGTAGTATTTGTTGAAGAACTATTTTCAGTAACACTTGTACTTTCAGAACCAGCTGTGTTATTTGTCGAGGAAACATCATCAGTTCCACTTGTACTTCCCGTACTACCATTGGTGTTTGTTGAAGAGTTGTTATCGGTGCCATTTATGTTTTGAGAACTATTTGTAATATTTGATGTAGAACTACCACCTGTTCCACTTGTGTTTCCTGAGTCAATAGTAGAGTTTGTTGAAGTACTAGTATCGGTGCCACTCGTACTTCCAGTGCTACTGGTAGTATTTGTTAAAGAACTATTTTCAGTAACACTTGTACTTTCAGAACCAGTTGTGTTATTTGTCGACGAAACACCATCAGTTCCACTTGTGCTTCCCGTACCACCATTGGTGTTTGTTGAAGAATTGTTACCGGTGCCATTTATGTTTTGAGAACCATTAGTAGTATTTGATGAAGAACTACCACCTGTTCCACTCGTGTTTTCTGGATCAATAGTAGAGTTGGTCGAAGTACTGGTGTCGATCTCATTCGCATTTCCAGTGTTAGTGGTAGAATTTGTTGAAGAACTATTTCCAGTAACATTTGTACTTTCAGAACCAGCTGTCTTATTTGTCGAGGAAACGCCATCAGTTCCACTTGTGTTTCCCGTACTTCCATTGGTGTTTGCTGAAGAATTGTTTTCGGTGCCATTTATGTTTTGAGAACCATTTGTAATATTTGATGAAGAACTACCACCTGTTCCACTCGTGTTTCCTGAGTCATTAGTAGAGTTTGTTGAAGTACTGGTATCGGTGCCACTCGTACTTCCAGTGCTACTGGTAGTATTTGTTGAAGAATTATTTTCAGTAACACTTGTACTTTCAGGACCAGCTGTGTTATTTGTCGACGAAACACCATCAGTTCCACTTGTGCTTCCCGTACCACCATTGGTGTTTGTTGAAGAATTGTTATCGGTGCCGTTTATGTTTTGAGAACCATTAGTAGTATTTGATGAAGAACTACCACCTGTTCCACTCGTATTTCCTGAATCAATAGTAGAGTTGGTCGATGTACTGGTATTGATCTCACTGGCATTTCCAGTGTTAGTGGTAGTATTTGTTGAAGAACTATTTTCACTAACACTAGTACTTTCTGAACCAGTTGTGTTATTTGTCGAGGAAGCACCATTAGTTCCAGTTGTGCTTCCCGTACTACCATTGTTGTTTGTCGAAGAATTGTTGTCGGTGCCATTTATGTTTTGAGAACCATTAGTAGTATTTGATGAAGAACTACCACCTGTTCCACTCGTGTTTCCTGAGTCAATAGTAGAGTTTGTTGAAGTACTGGTATCGGTGCCACTCGTACTTCCAGTGTTAGTGGTAGTATTTGTTGAAGAACTATTTTCAGTACCACTTGTACTTTCAGAACCAGCTGTGTTATTTGTCGAGGAAACACCATCAGTTCCACTTGGGCTTCCCGTACTTCCATTGGTGTTTGCTGAAGAATTGTTATTGATGACATTTATGTTTTGAGAACCATTTGTAATATTTGATGAAGAACTACCACCTGTTCCACTCGTGTTTCCTGAGTCAATAGTAGAGTTTGTAGAAGTACTGGTATCGGTGCCACTCGTACTTCCAGTGCTACTGGTAGTATTTGTTGAAGAACTATTTTCAGTAACACTTGTATTTTCAGAACCATTTGTGTTATTTGTCGAGACACCATCAGTTCCACTTGTACTTCCCGTACTACCATTGGTGTTTGTTGAAGAGTTGTTATCGGTGCCATTTATGTTTTGAGAACTATTTGTAATATTTGATGAAGAACTACCACCTGTTCCACTTGTGTTTCCTGAGTCAATAGTAGAGTTTGTTGAAGTACTAGTATCGGTGCCACTCGTACTTCCAGTGCTACTGGTAGTATTTGTTGAAGAACTATTTTCAATAACACTTGTACTTTCAGAACCAGTTGTGTTATTTGTCGACGAAACACCATCAGTTCCACTTGTGCTTCCCGTACCACCATTGGTGTTTGTTGAAGAATTGTTATCGGTGCCATTTATGTTTTGAGAACCATTAGTAGTATTTGATGAAGAACTACCACCTGTTCCAGTCGTGTTTTCTGGATCAATAGTAGAGTTGGTCGAAGTACTGGTGTCGATCTCATTCGCATTTCCAGTGTTAGTGGTAGTATTTGTTGAAGAACTATTTTCAGTAACACTTGTACTTTCAGAACCAATTGTGTTATTTGTCGAGGAAATACCATCAGTTCCACTTGTGCTTCCCGTACTACCATTGGTGTTTGTTGAAGAATTGTTATCGGTGCCATTTATGTTTTGAGAACCATTAGTAGTATTTGATGAAGAACTACCACCTGTTCCACTCGTGTTTCCTGAATCAATAGTAGAGTTGGTCGATGCACTGGTGTCGATCTCATTCGCACTTCCAGTGTTAGTGGTAGTATTTGTTGAAGAACTATTTTCAGTAACACTTGTATTTTCAGAACCAGTTGTGTTATTTGTCGAGACACCATCAGTTCCACTTGTACTTCCCGTACTACCATTGGTGTTTGTTGAAGAGTTGTTATCGGTGCCATTTATGTTTTGAGAACTATTTGTATTATTTGATGAAGAACTACCACCTGTTCCACTTGTGTTTCCTGAGTCAATAGTAGAGTTTGTTGAAGTACTAGTATCGGTGCCACTCGTACTTCCAGTGCCACTGGTAGTATTTGTTGAAGAACTATTTTCAGTAACACTTGTACTTTCAGAACCAGTTGTGTTGTTTGTCGACGAAACACCATCAGTTCCACTTGTGCTTCCCGTACCAACATTGGTGTTTGTTGAAGAATTGTTATCGGTGCCATTTATGTTTTGAGAACCATTAGTAGTATTTGATGAAGAACTACCACCTGTTCCACTCGTGTTTTCTGGATCAATAGTAGAGTTGGTCGAAGTACTGGTATCGATCTCATTCGCATTTCCAGTGTTAGTGGTAGTATGTGTTGAGGAACTATTTTCAGTAACACTTGTACTTTCAGAACCAGCTGTGTTATTTGTCGAGGAAACACCATCAGTTCCACTTGTGCTTCCCGTACTTCCATTGGTGTTTGCTGAAGAATTGTTATCGGTGCCATTTATGTTTTGAGAACCATTTGTAATATTTGATGAAGAACTACCACCTGGTCCACTCGTGTTTCCTGAGTCAATAGTAGAGTTTGTTGAAGTACTGGTATCGGTGCCACTCGTACTTCCAGTGCTACTGGTAGTATTTGTTGAAGAATTATTTTCAGTAACACTTGTACTTTCAGGACCAGCTGTGTTATTTGTCGACGAAACACCATCAGTTCCACTTGTGCTTTCCGTACCACCATTGGTGTTTGTTGAAGAATTGTTATCGGTACCATTTATATTTTGAGAACCATTTGTAGTATTTGACGACGGACTACCATCTGTTCCACTCGTGTTTCCTGAATCAATAGTAGAGTTGGTCGATGTACTGGTATCGATCTCACTGGCATTTCCAGTGTTAGTAGTAGTATTTGTTGAAGAACTATTTTCAGTAACACTAGTACTTTCTGAACCATTTGTGATATTTGTCGAGGAAACACCATCAGTTCCACTTGTGCTTCCCGTACTTCCATTGGTGTTTGCTGAAGAATTGTTATCGGTGCCATTTATGTTTTGAGAACCATTTGTACTATTTGATGAAGAACTACCACCTGTTCCACTTGTGTTTCCTGAGTCAATAGTAGAGTTTGTTGAAGTACTGGTATCGGTGCCACTCGTACTTCCAGTGCTACTGGTAGTATTTGTTGAAGAACTATTTTCAGTAACACTTGTACTTTCAGAACCAGTTGTGTTATTTGTCGACGAAACACCATCAGTTCCACTTGTGCTTCCCGTACCACCATTGGTGTTTGTTGAAGAATTGTTATCGGTGCCATTTATGTTTTGAGAACCATTAGTAGTATTTGATGAAGAACTACCACCTGTTCCAATCGTGTTTCCTGAATCAATAGTAGAGTTGGTCGATATACTGGTATCGATCTCACTGGCATTTCCAGTGTTAGTGGTAGTATTTGTTGAAGAACTATTTTCAATAACACTAGTACTTTCTGAACCAGTTGTGTTATTTGTCGAGGAAACATCATTAGTCCCACTTGTGCTTCCCGTACTACCATTGTTGTTTGTTGAAGAATTGTTGTCGGTGCCATTTATGTTTTGAGAACCATTAGTAGTATTTGATGAAGAACTACCACCTGTTCCACTCGTGTTTTCTGGATCAATTGTAGAGTTGGTCGAAGTACTGGTATCGATCTCATTCGCATTTCCAGTGTTAGTGGTAGTATTTGTTGAAGAACTATTTTCAGTAACACTTGTACTTTCAGAACCAGCTGTGTTATTTGTCGAGGAAACACCATCAGTTCCACTTGTGCTTCCCGTACTACCATTGTTGTTTGTTGAAGAATTGTTGTCGGTGCCATTTATGTTTTGAGAACCATTAGTAGTATTTGATGAAGAACTACCACCTGTTCCACTCGTGTTTTCTGGATCAATTGTATAGTTGGTCGAAGTACTGGTATCGATCTCATTCGCATTTCCAGTGTTAGTGGTAGTATTTGTTGAAGAACTATTTTCAGTAACACTTGTACTTTCAGAACCAGCTGTGTTATTTGTCGAGGAAACACCATCAGTTCCACTTGTGCTTCCCGTACTTCCATTGGTGTTTGCTGAAGAATTGTTATCGGTACCATTTATGTTTTGAGAACCATTTGTAATATTTGATGAAGAACTACCACCTGTTCCATTCGTGTTTCCTGAGTCAATAGTAGAGTTTGTTGAAGTACTGGTATCGGTGCCACTCGTACTTCCAGTGCTACTGGTAGTATTTATTGAAGAACTATTTTCAGTAACACTTGTATTTTCAGAACCAGTTGTGTTATTTGTCGAGACACCATCAGTTCCACTTGTACTTCCCGTAATACCATTGGTGTTTGTTGAAGAGTTGTTATCGGTGCCATTTATGTTTTGAGAACTATTTGTAATATTTGATGAAGAGCTACCACCTGCTCCACTGGTGTTTCCTGAGTCAATAGTAGAGTTTGTTGAAGTACTGGTATCGGTGCCACTCGTACTTCCAGTGCTACTGGTAGTATTTGTTGAAGAATTATTTTCAGTAACACTTGTACTTTCAGGACCAGCTATGTTATTTGTCGACGAAACACCATCAGTTCCACTTGTGCTTCCCGTACCACCATTGGTGTTTGTTGAAGAATTGTTATCGGTACCATTTATATTTTGAGAACCATTTGTAGTATTTGACGACAGGCTACCATCTGTTCCACTCGTGTTTCCTGGATCAATAGTAGGGTTTGTCGAAGTACCGGTATCGGTCCCACTCGCACTTCCAGTGTTAGTGGTAGTATTTGTTGAAGAACTATTTTCAGTAACACTTGTACTTTCAGAACCAGTTGTGTTATTTGTCGAGGAAACACCATCAATTCCACCTGTGCTTCCCGTACCACCATTGGTGTTTGTTGAAGAATTGTTATCGGTACCATTTATGTTTTGAGAACCATTAGTAGTATTTGATGAAGAACTACCTCCTGTTCCACTCGTGTTTCCTGAATCAATAGTAGAGTTGGTCGAAGTACTGGTGTCGATCTCACTGGCACTTCCAGTGTTAGTTATAGTATTTGTTGAAGAACTATTTTCAGTAACACTAGTACTTTCTGAACCAGTTGTGTTATTTGTCGAGGAAACACCATTAGTTCCACTTGTGCTTCCCGTACTACCATTGTTGTTTGTTGAAGAATTGTTGTCGGTGCCATTTATGTTTTGAGAACCATTAGTAGTATTTGATGAAGAACTACCACCTGTTCCACTAGTGTTTCCTGGATCAATAGTAGAGTTGGTCGAAGTACTGGTATCGATCTCATTCGCATTTCCAGTGTTAGTGGTAGTATTTGTTGAAGAACTATTTTCAGTAACATTTGTACTTTCAGAACCAGCTGTGTTATTTGTCGAGGAAACACCATCAGTTCCACTTGTGCTTCCCGTACTTCCATTGTTGTTTGTTGAAGAATTGTTGTCGGTGCCATTTATATTTTGAAAACCATTTGTAGTATTTGATGACGGACTACCACCTGTTCCACTCGTGTTTCCTGGATCAATAGTAGGGTTTGTCGAAGTACTGGAATCGGTCCCACTCGCACCTTCAATGCTAGTTGTAGTATTTGTTGAAGAACTATTTTCAGTAACAATTGTACTTTCAGAAACAGTTGTGTTATTTGTCGAAGAAGCACCATCAGTTCCACTTGTGCTTCCCGTACCACCGTTGGTGTTTGTTGAAGAACTGTTATTAGTGTCATTTATGTTTTGAGAACCATTTGTAGTATTTGATGAAGGACTAAGGTCTGTTCCGCTTATGTTTCCTGTATTATTGGGAGAGTTTGTCGAAGTATTAGGATCGGTCCCACTCATATTTCCAGTAGTGGTATTTGTTGAAGAATCACCTGTACTGTTATTTGTCGAGGACGTGTTTTCGGAACCATTTGTACTGTTTATAAATATATTTGATGAGTTAGAATTATCTACTGAACCATCAACAATGTTACTGTTAGGATTCTCTGTACCGTTAGTTGAATTATTTTGTTGTTCAACCAAACTGCCATTAGTTGTGTCGTTTTTCGATTCGGTATTTAAAGTCGGTTCACTTATAATTTCGATATTCGAAGCTGCTGTAGTCAACTGAATTAACGATTCTGTTGCAGAAACACTTATTGTATTAGTAATTAAGGAAGAAACTGTGGTCGGTGCGGGCATATCACATTCGAATTGATTGTTGTTATTACATTCAGTAGGATATGGACACTGATTCAAGTTGTCATCGACAGTTGAAGATCCACCAGATGGTGAAGCCACACAAATGTAAAAATGTGTTGAATTCACACAAGAAAAAGCCTTGCCATTGCAGTCGATTCCTAAGGCTGATGTGCCCCATATTGTAAGATGTAGATAGAAAATCCATATCTGTCAGAACGAATTAAATAATTTTATCGACCGTAATAGAAACATAATAGAGAAAATTTACAATAAATTGTATTCATCGTCCCACTTAACATCAATTTAGTGCAGATTTCCGATTTGTACAATCAGATATTTATACAAAATTAACGTCGTAATAACAGCATAATCATGCAATACGATTACTATAGAAAAAAGAATAATACAGTAAAGAATTTATTTATATATATAGAAATTATTTATATTTATTATATTTCGTGTCTTCTACTCTACCGGAGGTAATATATAGTACTAGAAGGAGAGTTCTTTATATAGACATAGCACCAAATTAATTTAATTTAACATTCGCTTGCGTATTTAAGTTCCTTGACGACGGAATTGGAGAATTCTTTTAAAAGCATAGATAAATATAATTAGATCTAAATAAAGAAAAAATATCCACTAAGAAGAGATGGCTGAACATTGTTCCTTCGAAAATTGTCTTTAGTAATGACATCGTGACAAATACGTAAGTGGTTGCGGAGTCCCGCAAGTTAGAAGAGCATATAGCATAAGAATTTTATAATCATCCATCCAGTCGAATAAATTTTGATTATTCGTTTCAGCAGATATTTATTTTACTGCGTTTTATAAAATGTTTCATTAAGTTCAAGTGTGATTGAATTATGTCAATCCAATAAAAATAACAAATCATCTATTGAAGAAAATATGAGGCAAGACTTTGATGGTTTCATATTATGCCCATTCCATATCCTTGCGACTCCCCTCAGCACAAAACTGCGTTTTACGGGGAATGAATTACCATATTCGCCACAAAACTATGAGATAAACTAACAGTAAATTTAGAAAGTGTGCCCACAAATAAACTACCTATAAACTTAGAAAGTGTACCCAAAACTAAACTAACTATAAACTTAGAAAGTGTGCCCACAAATAAACTAACCATAAACTTAGAAAGTGTATAAAATAATATGCGGACCGAATATCTCATCTTTCGTCAACTGCCCATCCCTGATATCCTTGTGTTATTTTGTTTAATTTCATATTAATTTTATTTTTATTTCTAATTTTCATTTACATATTTTTTTGCGTTTAAGTAACATAATTTTTTTCGTATTTAGTTGTCTGCATTGCCTGTATTAATCAACCCGAACTATCTTTATACTACCTTTATATTTGTAAAATTTAGTTTGTGTGTTAGCTATGGCAATGAAATATTTTGTTCATACTTGCTGTTTGTCCTTGTTTAGATGGAGATAAAGTGTGGTACGACGGAAATAATTTATTTTAATTTTATTATAATTTACTAAAACTTAGAAACCTTTGTACACAGGTGGCGAACTAATCGCTATAGGCGCAATTTATTACAACGAATCATAAAATTACAAGTGAAAAATATAATCTATATAATATATCATAGAAATATAATCTATATAATATATAATCTCACTTGTAATTTTATGATTCGTTGTAGTAAATTACGCCTATAGCGATTAGTTCGCCACCTGTGTACAAAGGTTTCTAAGTTTTAGTAAATTATAATAAAATTAAAATAAATTATCTCCGTCATACCACCCATTATCTCCATCTAAACAAGGACAAACAGCAAGTATGAACAAGATATATCATTGCCATAGCTCACACACAAACTAAATTTTACAAGTTTTTAATTTCGTTTAGCAGATATTTTTTCTAATTTTTTTTAATTTTTAAGTGTTATTATATTGCTCACAAAAACAACATCTATGCATATAGCAAAATTGTAACCGAGTGAATTCTGTACACCAAAAATATTTTAAATAGAGTTATTGACTTAGCGTAAAGAATGATAATAGAAGCCAGAAAATCTGGTTTTAGAATTTTTGTCGATCTGTATGTTAATTTGTTCGTCAGTCACGCGAAATCTTTACGAATTTTTATTAAATTTGGTATGACAATAGTTTATACCCAAGAGCAACAACATGAGAGAGAAAAAATTCTAATAACTGTTATTATTCCGAATTTCACGTAAACGAAGTCGTGGGCACATATAGTATTATATATTTGCATACAATAGCAAGCTTTGTCAGGAAGCCGTAGTTCGTTACATATTCTTTAATGCATGAACAATCGTATGCGTGTTATAAATTGTGTAGTATATTCCATTCACGTTAACTTACTTTATTTTAATTCTCAATTTAAAAATATCATAAAACCTAAACTCAAGTTTTACTTATATTATCATAAAATTATGATAATATAAGTAAAACTGGAACTCATTATGTACAATAAGATTTATTCATACAAGTATTTTACCCATTCACGCTGTACTTATCTTACAACATGTGTAAGTACAATAACAGCAGCACTTACACTCTGTCACACAATAAAATTATGTCGATATGTCAAAACAACACATATGTCACAAACTTTGCATAATTTTACTTCAGGTTTAGGTGAAAAGTAAGAAATATTGACTAATTAAATATTTCAAAGTTACACTATCTAATATAGCCATCGAACAGTTGCACTTTGTAAGAAATATATCTCGAACAAACGTTTATTTTGATATAACGAACATTACCAACCAACTTCCTAAAGTTTATACATTAACACCTAGAAATGTTCATACATTCACATATTCCTAGATAAAAATGTTCCTACAGTTCTAAATTATACGAGTTTTATCAACCTAAACACTTGTTGAAACAAAAACACTGTAACACTGTTCTGCAATGATAATGTGATTAAAATTACCTGGCTCCAAAAATTCCCATAAATTCAACTCTTGTAATGTAAAAAAGCAATTACAAAAAGCTTACCATTAACAATTTAAATTTGCTATCCATTTTCAAAATTTCACTCATTTCGTTTTCATTTTCGATCATATACTGAAGCTGTTTTCAAACTTAAACTAATAATATACTGCCTTAGGCGGTAGCGTCATCATCTCTAAGGCAAACACGGCCACTGATAAAAGTATTATGGTTATATAACACTGCGCACAATTATAATTATATTTAAGTAGTACTCATGCGAGGATACGTCAGAAAATATATCTGACGACAACCCATTTTTAATTATTATTTTTCAAAAAGTTCAACCATACATATATAAAGCACAAATCAACATGAAGGTGCATTACCGCATTCTATCGATAATGCACTTAATTTGCTATAGGTACAATGAAAATATTTGCAGTGTGCTTTACGTAGTATGTGCACCTAAAATCTATAAAATTTACTCTATTGTATATATGTGACTTAAAATTATAACTCGCTTATCATTCACTGCTTAGATGCACAAAACTTTGAATATCTTGAAATTTTCTATTTAATTACCTATTCCCAAACATGATACCTCCTTCCATGAATATTCCTTCGCTGTTCATGTTACCAAACTATGAAATAAGTCGGACTCTGTCTCTGATATATGTACCGTAAATTTCCAGCTTCAAAGATCTTTTCAAAAAGAAAATACTTTCGTAACTCCTCATCATCTCCTCCCTGGTTTATCCTGCTTTATCCTGAATCTTCTCCTTTACTTTGTATATATATATATATATATATATATATATATATATATATTTATATATATGTATATATATATATATATATATGTATGTATATATATATATATATATACATATATATATATATATATATATATATATATATATATATATAAATATGTGTGTTTGTATATGTATACTTCCTTTTTTTTAATATTTTTGTTTGTTATTTTTTTCTTAGCTTGCCAGCTTATTTCTTATTGTTTTAACTGTTCTTTTTTCTCAATATTATTTACAGTCTGTAGCAGTTCTACCCAATAAATAATGTATTTTATTACTTGATGCTTTGGTTTATTTTAAGAGATTGCCCTTGTAGCAATAGGTCGTTTCATGTATTTGTACATTAAGGACAATAAATAAATAATTTTACATATCTTATTGTGTATCAGTCATATATTATTATAGTCGTTTACATCGAAAATTTACGTTGTTATCATAATTTCTTCTTTCAATACGACAATAAAGCAAGATATTTAAAGATATCAAAAACGCAATTTTCTCTGATACAAGTTTTTTTCTGGGTATTTTTCCTTGCCCTTGTTCGTTTTTATTTTATTTAAATTCTTTTAACTTTAGATAAATTGTTGTAACTTAAAGTCATCAATTAAGTCGTTTTTCAACATAATCACATTAATTTGAAAATTGTTGAATCAATAAAGTGTAATCTTCTGAGAACACAATATGCACGGTGTCCGAGAATAAGTGTCGGACAAAGGAAGACATTATCCTTTGACTGATTGTTGATTGTCGTTAAAATAAAATTTAAAAGATGACTTTTTTTTCAGAAAATTGAAAATAATACTCATAGTTATTTGTCATCTTTTTCGTATACACAATACTTGCGTACATTGTTCAGCGCCGCTCGGGGGAATAACCCGCGAACAGCTGCAAAGTCATCGCCACTCGGGTAAACACCGCACTCCGGGCAAGTATTGGGTGTGTTAAAAAGAGTTCTGTGTAATATTTTTTTTGTACTCGATTTGAAAATGGACGTGTTTTACGTTTTATTTCAACGACAATTTATTCCTTTATAACCAATGAATAGCATCTTTCTTTGTCCGACATCTATTTCCGGACACCGTGTATATAAACAAAGAGACTAAGCCATGTTAATGACACTTAAAAGTCTATGTACCACAATAAAACCATTAAAATGGTTATGCAAATGCAACGCCAATTTATGGCAAACCACCAATAATTTTTTTTCCACTGAAATTATGTAGTGTATCGCCCTACGATTTTTACTTGTAATATTTTTAACTTTTTGTTAATTATACGACTAAATTTGCGCTTTTGATGACTTTATTTTTTATTGATTTTTGCCTGATAAATAACTAATTTAAACTTATCGCACCGACTTTGAAACATAATTATAAGAAAAAATATTCAATATTAAAATAATATTAATAAAAAAAAATCGACATGTACCCTTTTGATTTCACTAACTATTTTAATTGATAATTGTTCAAATCAAATTGTATAAATTAAGGTTGCAAATGTATTGTAGTGATCCCTTCACTGGTTTCATCTAAACATTTTAATTTTCTACTAAAATGTAAACATTTTTTTATTAATATAGATCTTAAGAATCTTGATCATATTCTATTTATATTCAAATATAATTCTCATTCTATGATGATTCGTGACTATCGCATTAAAAGTAAAAGTGAGGTGTCGTGGAACACCCGACAGAAACGAAGCTTCTTACGCTTTTCTATATAAACGTAAAACGGAGCATTTTCTCTCTCTCTCTCTCTCTCTTTCTCTCTCTCTCTCTCTTTCTCTCTCTCTCTCTTTCTCTCTCTCTCTGTCTCTCCTATTCCCACTCCCCCTCCAAGGCCTATCCCCACCCCCGAATAATGCTTATTCATCGAGACACTTTCAACATCAGTCTCAAATTGTCAATTATAAATTTGGTTATTTCTTTAGACATTCGAAAATATTTTGCAAAAGTAACATTTGGTGATGTAAATAGCTCTGAAACATCCCTCAATTCTCAAGTACGTACTTTATTGGCGTTTCTGCAAATGCAATTTAGTTTTTATGAGACGAAATATATAACGATGCGTGTTAGTATCTCATTTCATACATAACATAAGTTTTATAAAGTAACTTGTCGTTTTATTTTTTAGATCACGCAACTGATTCTACTAGTAAGGTTAAATTTATTAAATTATCAAAAATTAAAAAAAGAATTGAGACTAAATATATAACGATGTGTCTTAGTATCTCATTTCATACATAACATAATGTTTGTAAGGTAACTAGTCGTTTTATTTTTTAGTTCATGCAACTGATTCTACTAGTAAGGTTAAATTTATTAAATTATCAAAAATTAAAAAAAGAATTGAGACGAAATATATAACGATGTGTCTTAGTATCTCATTTCATACGTAACATAATTTTTATAAAGTAACTAGTCGTTTTATTTTGCAGTTCACGCAACTGATTCTGCTAGTAAGGTTAGATTTACTAAATTATCAAAAGTTAAAAAAAGAATTGAGACGAAATATATAACGATGTGTCTTAGTATCTCATTTCATACGTAACATAATTTTATAAGGTAACTAGTCGTTCTACTTTTCAGTTCAAGCAACTGATTCTGCTAGTAAGGTTAAATTTACTTAATTATCAAAAATTGAAAAAGAATTGAGACGAAATATATAACGATGTGTCTTAGTATCTCATTTCATACGTAACATAATTTTTATAAAGTAACTAGTCGTTTTATTTTTCAGTTCACGCAACTTATTCTGCTAGTAAGGTTAAATTTACTAAATTATCAAAAAATTTAAAAAAATTATCAAAAGATTAAGTTAAGAGCGATGTTATATTGTTTTTAAGAATTATTAAAATGCTTTTTACAGCAAATTACACAATATTTAATCACTGTAAATAATTTTGATTGATTACAAAATGTACGCAACGGGGACTTCACGCCAAAAGACCTGTCAAGTACCAGTGGAACTCGTACTACGAGGATTCCATACACATTTAGGCATTTAAAAATATTTAATGGTACATAATATTCCTATGAAACTATTTATAAAATTTTAAATTTTTGGAACGAAAACATATTGCTATATGTTTTCGATATATCTTTCACAGCCGTAAAATTTTATAAAATATGTTACAAGTTAACGATTTTCAGATATTTTCCTTTACTTGTACTATGAGACATTGCTTCTTGCCTAATTTCACGATTCTAGGTCAACGGAAAGTATCCTATAACTTTTGACTTATTTGCGAATGACAAAGTATGCGCCATAAATGATGATTTGTAATCACTTACTAAAGCAAAACTCAAGCTTGTAACTCAATTAGCCCTTTGTTGTATTTTTAGAATTATTTTTGATTGCGTCGATTAGAACTTCACTTTTTTACAGCTCCAATGGAACGTTGACCTAAGTATTTGATTTTAAATTCAACTTGATACCTCCAAGCGTTCCTGAGAAAAAGGGTCTTGACATACCGACAGAGGGACAACGATGTGATCGGATAAAGGAATATTTTCATTTTGAGTTACGGAGACTTAAAAATGACAGCAGTGAAACAAAAAGTCTATTAACATGCCATACTAGCTAATTGCAACTTACACGTTCCCTATAACATGGAACGCGACGTTTCCATAATGTTAATATCCTAAAAAAATGTTTATTCTTATGCATTTGTTGAAAATTTCTTTCATATTTAATAGAAAGCTGAGCGCGAATTTGATGACGTCAACAAAAACATATATTACATTTTCTGACATTAAGCGGTGATCACCTCGAGGGTACGATGCGTGAATTATGACACTCTCCAAAATTAATAATAGTAGAGTGAAAAGCTCCACTTTTAAACTTTTGAATAGAGCAACGTTGCAATGTTTAATTAAATTTCACATGCTTTACGTAATTTTGACATTGTATCCTATTTACTTCTATAGAGACCGTATAAGATGCTATCACCGCCATCTGGTTATAAATTAATAAACTTTAAATTACGCTGCTGCCATTTGTTATTTGTTGCTTTGCTTGCTAAAATATTAAATAAATAATCATATAATAACATTTAAAATTACGATTTAACATTATTGAATGACAAATTTACACCATACTTGATGGTGAAGCATATTTATGAAACTACTTGATCGGTATTTTTAATTTCTGTTCAATAATTAAATTTTGTCACATTTATAACATGAATTGCTGTATATAATTTCTCCGCTTTGTCAATTGTATTTATTCGTATTCTGTTAATATTTATTGTCTGGATGTTTTATAATTCTAACTATTTCTTAAGAACAAAAATACACTGCTATTGACATATACTTAACCAAAAGTTTCCGTCATATGTGAACATATTTTAGCGATATCTGTGTTTCTTTCTATGGGGCCATACTAAAAATTGACGCCGTTAATTATTTCGTTAATGGATACTAGACATAAGTAGAGCCACGACTTAATATGCTCGATAGCTCGGGTAATGGTCTTTTTTGGCACATCAAACAGATTTGGCGCGTTATTTAATGCGCGTAGTAGCTACACATACGTTTGTCAGTGTGCAACGAGAACGAGACAGGATTGTACAGGTTTCTGAAGTATCTGTGGATCGAAGAAGATTTTCTGTGTCTTGAATTAATATTAAGTGTTTTGTGGCTATAGAGGGACAATAAAAAAATGATTAAATTTCTAGAATAAAACAGTCTACCAGACTCAACTTCCATCTTGAACTAATGTACTGTTTATCAACGCTATTCGCTGAATGCCACAATTTAATGCTTTATTTTGTGAAATATTTTTACGCCTTAATTATTGCGATAATTAGACGTTAATGTTTAGTGTGGTCCCAGCATTACACACATTCTCCATATATGTATTAATATCATTTGTTATATCTATTATAAAAAAATCGCATAAAGTGCTTTAATTTAGATGCTTATTTTTTTTATTTAATTTGTTCTTAACCACGTATTAATTGTTTAAAATATAATCTGCATATCAAATTGAGGGGTTTGTTTTTTGTGTCAATATATTCGTCTTATGTATACTTAATCTTATATATTCATTCGAACAGTAATTCATTTACGTGTTCATTTTCTTTTATTAATTAAAATACTAAAATAATAACAAAGTAACGCAAATGTTATTATTTGAGACTAATTATCAGACACGCAAAGGTTACAAGACCACATTTGAAAAGTCAAGAATTAAGTACAGAAATAAATCAAGTGAACGATTATAGGCGTTTTTAAAAAGTAAAACAAAATTTACTTTCTGACTAACTCCAACGACACTATTGACTCGAATATCTTCAAAGTTTTGTAAGACGATCAGCAGAAATAAAGAAGAGAAAATATTATTTCCAAACATGAATTCAGGATCGAGCCTCATCTCATTTCTCTTATCACAATAATCTTATTAACTTATCTCCATATTTTCTACCACATTTTCATAAATATTCCAACCGTCGGTATCTGCGTGAAGAAAAAAATAATCTCCAACATAACTTAAATGACATTGACTTTGACTCACTATCCAATTAGCAATACGAATGTTATCAGATTACCACACGGCGCTTGCTTCGTGTACCTTTACTTACTAATCTCTTGTTGACCAAGGTTTTATAGTGACATGTAAAAAGCTACGATCGTGGGAGGTTTATTCGTAAAAGTTATTAAATATTCATATTCAAGTCGGTAATAATATCAATGGTATTATAAGGTCGTTGGCGATACACAAGACAATAATTAGTTTGTCACCACATATTCATATTTCCGGCGAGTTTTATATGAAAAATAAATTTCATTTTGTATGTAATAAAAAAATTATCGTTAAGTTGGCTTAAGTACAAGAATTCTTTCATACAGCACTGCTTGGAGGTTGTAGGTTTCAGATTAATTAATTCTATCAAAATATTATAAATACCTCTTTATTTAAAACTATATAACTTCACGTCCAACGTCCTTCTTTTGGGCCCACAGAAAGTGTTGCCCGTTTCACCCCCTTGGTTAGTCTGAAATGAGACGAGAAAATCCTTGAAGAAACATAATTATACTATAACACAAACAAGTTTTCATTTAATTACCTCGAAAAAAAAAGAAATTACAAAGTATACATTTTCCCACTATTTTAATTTAAAAATTTACAATATTCGAATTTTACTTATGATTTATTAATTTAAAATAATATTTTAAAAAATCAGCGACGCCATAACTAGTATACCTCTCACTATATCAATTGACGCTATGTTATTCCTCAGACATCATCATCACAAGCTTTAGATCGCTTTAAAAGATATACGTTATAAATATAAACTTAGGATTTGAAAGTGATTTTCTTTTTTAGTAAATTCATTAAATTTTCATAATCCTGCAGTAGGTCTTCAAATGATTATCACACTCTTTATTGCTCATTTATTACGTATCAATACAAAGAAGCTTTCAACTTCCAGTGTAGTTACAATATTTATATGAACAAGTCAATATAATAGAGTTAGTCACTTCTGCGAAGAAAAAGAAATTAATTTTTTTGCACCGCGAAATTCTGAACTCATTATTCGTCATCGCGTCGGTAAATAACAAATAAAGATGCTAATCCTTACCAGCTAGAAATGAAACATCTCTTTCGTGATAACGGAAAGATGCAAGAAGCAAACATCTTTTATTCTCATTTATCAGGAAAGATAAATTCGCTAATATAACTTTATACGCCGTATCCTAAATAAATATACTCATTGTCTCATAAACCAAACGTCACTATTACTTCCTCACTACTACTAAAGAATACTAGCGTGACCCGTGCGAAGTCTTCGCATTATATATTCCATTATGAAGCTCAGATGACAGATCAAACAAATATTTTACTAAAATTGACATATAGAGGCGCAAGTATCAAAAGCATTGAGCTAAAGCGCCACTTTATTTATACGTGAGTGGATTTGAAATTAAACAAAAATTTAACCGACCGTCAATCATATTGACGTTGAGCCGTTAGATGGCAGCATTGCTGTTTTGTGTACATAATTTTAATAATTAATTAATTTGCAAAAACAATAGCAATAATAAATTTTTTAGTTGTGGATGCCGGTAGAGCAAGCAATTATCTATAAAATGATATATAATTTATGTGGATTAGTTGTGAGGTTTTCTCTAAAAAGGGAGAGTAACATCTTAAAACCTTAGCGTATTAATAAATATGATGATTATACAATTTTTATTCCATCATTTCCTAAAATACACCATGAATTTTTCAATTTATTTTTTTGCACTCGACCATATCTGAGACTTATCTAATCCATTCTCATCTTTTATTTATCACACGTAGCACTCATCTCGATATCAATACACTCTTTATATATATATCATTAAGATACCGATCCTACCCTTTTATAGTATATTCTACCTTTCAACATGATACACATATCACTTTTTTAACATATCAAGTTTCAATAAGGCACTGACCTCCTTTTTACATTTCATAGTTTAATAAGAAACCGATACCACCTTATCACATTTCACTGTCGCTGTTCAATAAGATATCGGTTCCACCCTTTTACATTCCACGGTTCAATAAAGTCCGACTGGCGTTATTTTAATACTGAGATGATCAAAGATTTGAAGCTATAAGATCTGAAGAATTAACTGTTATTCCAAGACTTTAAGATTTCTAATTTGTTTTAGGCGATTTTGTTTTGCACCTATTTTCTGGTTATTTTCGTGTTAATTATTTATTCAAAAGTACCTATGGCTTTTATTACCTTGCTCAACTTATTAAAATGCAACTATAAGAGCAATCGATTTTTTTAAATGTATGAATGTTGGTAGCATTTAAAATTTAACTACTAAATTAAAATGTTTAAAAATTTTAACATAATAGACACTGTAAATGTTTTTGAAAAAAGTTTGTTGATACAAAAAAGTGGCGGCTAATATTAGAAAAGAAAAACAACTAGTTGAACTCTATCTAATGCCGCAGGGATAAACGATGTACGTTATTTACATTATGAATAACTGTTCTTGCTACAGTCACATGATGTTAATAGCTTTGTTATCAACGTCAAGCATGCAAGACTTATTTTGCTTTAGGGAAACAATTTAATTCGCGGAAAAACCAAACAATCTTTTTCTTAGTATTTATTTTTTTTATACATATGCAAAATTTGTCAAAATGCACCAGATTAAATAAGTAAAGCATTTTTTTACAATACAAATACTTAGAAAAAGTATAATAATAGCCCCTGATACTGATATCGTTAGCCACTCAATATATAGTTAGAGTTGTAAAAGATATAGAATCCTCCGCGATGTTCAAACCTATACCGATTATTTCTAAGTATAAATATAGGTTACAACTTAATGACTTAAAGCTTAGTCTCCATTTAAAATGTGACTTAACCATATAGACAATCCTTCAAACGGAACATAGTTTGCTATATCTTGAGTTGGCTTGTTATGCGCAAGCAAGGACATATAGACGGTTTAATTTACCGCGTAATCGTACCAATCGTCGACATGCTTTGTATCGTTGACACAAATATCAGATTACAATCGCTGATGGCCTGTACCATGGCGTTGCATTATTTCATACTGAGATTGTTAAAGATTGGATGCTTATTAACTGTTAAGAACTGAAGCTTATTAACTCCAAGACTTTACTATATTTTGTTTTGCACCTATTTTCTGGTAAGTTTCGTGTTAATTATTTATTCAAAAATACCTAAGGCATTTATTACCTTCTCGACTTGTTAAAATCCAACTATAACAGCAACGGATTTTTTTTAATTGTGAACGTTAAGTAACATTTAAAATTTAACTTCTAATTTTAACTTCTTTTCTTCTAATTTTAACATAATAAACATTGTGAATAACTTTGTTTGATACAAAAATTGGTGGTTAATATTAAAAAAAACAAATAAAACTACATAAAGATGTGCTACTTACGTTTTGTTGACAAACATTTCAAATCCTTTCATTGGTACAATCAAAGTTTAAAAAAAAATTACGTTTATTTTATTCATTACAAAGTGTACAAATATTGAACACTCTATTATTGAACTGTATTATTGAATACTCCTGTGCTGCACGGGCACAGACAAAGCGTGTCTCCTATGACGAGATGCTATACGAGATGTATTCCTATGCCACCATTCGAGTGGGCTAAGGGTCCCTCCCGGGATCCGTAACAATCCGCCTCACACAAAAGAGAGGATCTTCGAAAACTCCCTAATAGTGTTCCTTTAAGTTCCGTGAAACTCTACGAGCATCGCGCCTCCATGTTCCCCAATAAAATCTTGATGACTAAAAGATGCCACACCCTGACGATTCATATCATACTGCTCTACTATTTTGACACATATCCGCTATCAAAGCTCTACTCGCATCGCTCCTCCATTTTGCTCAACGAAGTTAAAGTGACCAAAACATATCATATCCTAGCTATTCACATAATTCTACTGTATTATTTTAAGGAATACTATCAAAACTCTACATATATTGCACTTCCATTTTTTTCAACAAAGTGACGGTGGCCATAACATACCATGTCCTAGCGATTCGTGTGATTCTGCTTTACCATTTAACCACATACTCTCAAAACTCTACGACCATTTCGCATCCAATTATCTCAATAAAGTCACGGTGACCAAAAGATACCATACCTTAGCGATTCGCGTGATTCTGCTCTATAATTTTAACTTAACTTTGCGGAAACCTTCGTGTTCACTGCAAACGGAAATGCAACTCACTGATCCAGCGAGTTGCACTTGCAACATTTAAATTGACGTGACACTCTAACCATACAGTGGTTAGAGCGTCATGTCAAGTTGAATATTGCTAAGATGCCTTTAAATTACTTATACCCGTAGTGATATATACATTAAATCTCAATAACTACCCAAAAATGCCAGCTCGTTGCCATACTTAAAAATCTGGTGATCAATGTGTGGTTTAATATTATTTTTTATTTTGGAATACCTACCTACCTGTTATTGGTATCGTCAATGGCTTTCTTATCTAATTCTCCATATGTACAAGATTATCCTAACCAAGCCAAAAATAAATTGCAACGTTTAAAAAATTGTTTTTGCGCAAAAAACCTTTAATGCCTATTTTACTTAAAGTAAAGAAATATCTCCATGCATGATCTGAGCGATCGGGGCATAATGATTTGGCACTCATTTTGTCATAATACGTCATTCGCCTAAGTTTTTCAGGTAGTAATTAAATTTTTATAATAATGACAATCCCTACAATGATGACAAATAGTCAAATTAATTGTCGAGGATCTTAAAAGCATCTCATATCTCGAATAAGGCTCTACATGGGTTTATATTATTAAATAACCTATATTCCTATCAATCAGCGCCCATAGGTCATATTTCTTTGTTATGTGTTTTAAGCATGTGAGGCAAATATCAACATCTTTGTTTAATATCACTGATAATACATCTTTTTAATTTAAAAACTGGTCATAATACCATTTTTTATCTCACAATTATCATCATATAGCATTTATTTTACCAACTCAATTGAGTTAGGAAATTAGATAACTCTACCAACTCTCTCGTGTTATCAAATTATCACTTTTTACTTTACCAACTGTCTCATGATATCATGACATTACTATTTTACCTATGTTTTTTATTATCCTACCGATAATATTTCGTTTTAGCTTACGAACTGTCTCACTATGTCATAATATCATTTTTAACTTACAAACTGGTTCATAATATCATCATATAGGTTGTATTTTACCAAACCAACTGTATCAAGAAATCAGACAGATTTTTACTTTATCTTCTGTCTCACAATATCAAAATGTCACTTTTTACCTTACCAGTTGTCCCACGTTAGCTTGATATCACTTATTACTTTACCAACTGTCTCACAACATCATAATATCACTTTTTACTGTACAGAGTGACTCACAACGTCATAATATAATTGTTTAATTTTTCAACTGATTTTAACTTTATTAATCTGAATGTTACCTTAACAAGAGTATTTACATTACCAACACTATATCAAAAATGGTATAAATTCTTAATGATTTTTATGGTTTCGTACCTAAGAAAGAAAAAAAACGGAACTCTCATAATATCATTCGCATGTTAGTCTGTTCGTCTGTATGTTGTAGCCATTTTATTCGAAAATCGTTTGACATAGAAACTTTTAATTTGACATAAAACGACATATATTTCAATAACTTACAGTCAAAAATATTTAAATCAACATTTTTATAAAGACAAGTAACATGGACAAAACAATTATGTCTTGTGGATTAAACTAAAATGTCTTGTGAATATAACTGAAAAGAAAGTTACCAGGATTTCTAAATTAGATTAGAAGTTTATGTAAGATAGTTCTAGAGACATTGTTGAAAAGGTCCACAATATATAGGTCAACTCCAAATTCATATCTCCCCCATGCCCCCTTTCCCACCAAATTCATACCTCCAAAATTGCTAAAGTGAAAATTAAGGAAAAACAACGTTACGAGGTGTTTACATAAAGTATACGGAAAAACTAGAAATGATTCGAAATATCAGTTTTTGAGACATTCAGGTATATTAGGCAACATATTTGCATAAAGAAAAGTAAAATAAATACTTATAAACGGTTTAATAAAAATAGCATATACTCTTAAATGTTTATACGTATATGGATAATCAAGTACGAACCATCGTTATGCTAGTTCTGCTCATACTTGGCAAGTTTTATTATTCAACAACCTAACGATTCCCTTTGCTAGTCCATATACAATAATAAATACAATAAATAGCCCATTTTTCAAAGTTTGTAATGTATTTAAAATGTATTTACGCAATTTTTTAAAATATATAGGTATATATATATATATATATATATATATATATATATATATATATATATATATATATCCTCACTCTCATTAACATACATACAATATATTTAAATAAATTGTGAAATATTATAATTATATGCATATAAAAACAAATTTTCACTATTTCACATTTTTATAAATATTAAAACATAATACGTTTCAATATTTTGTAACACGCAATATTTTTTCAATTTATGTTGTTTTGGGCAAAGTGTTTTTGTTGACTTAAAATATTACATTTTTATATAGATTTAAGAAAATATAAAGCCATCTAAGGTTTAATTGGAGACGTGTGCTATCAAATTAATTCAAGTATTTACCTTTATTATTTTCGTTCTACACTTTATTAATTTTTAGTTTATATTCGTATAAATATTACAATTGAATGGAGCCGATATATAATTCGTTTACTCCTAACATGCGATATATTAACGGCTAAGAAGGCATAACCACAAGTGTGAAATAAATCGCTCGTTAATAAAACTTATAGAAATGAGACATATCTACATAATTCCGAACATTCCCATCTTGTGATAAGATGTTCCAAGTATTTTACTTGGAACGTACTGATAATACAGCTGTTAGTCATGAGCCAACTTTATTTTAATGGAAATATTTTCACTCTTATCAAGATCGGGCGTGCCGACCTATACACTTGTTACCGACCTCCAACATGACGTAGTATTATATACATACATATATATATATATATATATATATATATATATATATATGTATATATATGTACACTCATATACATATACAATACATATGTGCTTATATCAAACAGCTTAGACAAAAGTCGAATATTAGGAAAGAAGATATAAGTAAATGTCCAATACAACTGGCGCCAATTTATTCTACAAATTTTATAATTCTTCATTAATTTTTTATATATTTTGAAATTGTAGTTGCAATCTATTTAAAGTTTTATTTTAACATTCTGATCAAGTGCTATAATGAAATATTTTTTCAGAATGAAACATTTTTTCAGTATATATTTCGCAACTGGAAACGTCGTTAATTATAAATTATAATAAAATGCAAACTTAATTTAAACAGATCTATCCCATTGATACCACATTCAACTTGTATATAACCGAAAAATATTCTTTGCTACACTAGGGAACCCTAAAAAGTTAAGTAAATATTTTGGGCCATTAATTTAGTGGATAGAAACGTATTATTAATTGTCTGTATACGTATTAAATAAAAAAGACTAATTTAATTTAGATAATATTGTTATTTTGGTATTCCTTTGAATCTAGGACAAAATATACAACTTATATAACCATAATAAACGTATATAAGACGTTAAAATTTTTAAAATAAAAAGTTTATGCCCGCTAACTCCTATGAAATGTTTAATCATAAAGAAAGAAGTTCACGTTTAGCAAAGAGCTAGTTTGAAATATAATCTTTTTAAAATACTCTTTATACCTCTAGAACTGAAAATGTCGACCTGACATTGGAAACTTTTAAAACCAATAAACTGGGCGAACCATAGTTTACGGGTAAATGTCTATAAAGAAAGAAGTTTACGTTTAGCAAAGAGCTAGTTTGAAATATAAACTTTTTAAAATACTCTCTACATCACTAGAACTAAAAGTTTCGACCTGAGATTGGAAAATGTTAAAACCATTAAACCGGGCGATCCATAGTTTACGGTTAAATGTCTATAAAGAAAGGAGTTTACGTTTAGCAAAGAGCTAGTTTGAAATATAAACTTTTTAAAATACTCTTCTACATCACTAGAACTAAAAGTTTCGACCTGAGATTGGAAACTTTTAAAACCTTTAAACCGGGTGATCCATAGTTTACCGGTAAATTTCTAGTAACACTACATTTCAAAAATATCTCTAAAATTGTCTTACATAAAGTTCTGAAAAATATTTTTGGAAGCTCTCTAACTTGCTCTTTTAAATTATATCCGAAACAAAATGAAATTTAAAAAAATATTCAGTACTTTATTTGCACCCTCTAAAATTTCCGTATGAATATTTTTAGTGCTAACTATTAAGATATATGTTTTTTTTTTCAAATTTTAGTTTCTACTTCAAACAATTTCTAGGAAAATTTTCGTAGACGTTTTCAGCAATACCTTTAGAACAATTAGGCATAGAAATCAAAAATAAATAGTTTTAATAACCTTATAAATGTTTTTTTCAAATCACAGTCCATATGATACATGAATTTTAAAAAAATTTGCGTATTTTATTTAGCGCCTCTGAAAATTCCATAAACTTTTTTGAGTTATTGAGACCATATGTTTTGACACAATTCCACCATCGGTTTCGAAAAAAAAACGGTTGTAATAGGCGGACAAACGTAAAGACACGCGAGTGATCTTTTAATGGTTGCTTTTGTCCCTTCCAACGTAGAAAACCCCCAAAATCTTACAATTGCTTTAAATTTACGTTACTATCTTTACAAACATCTGGTTTACAATGCGGAACAGTTTTTAATACATTTGAAATTACTGTCCATCCATTTTGTTTGAGATTCTACAACATTTTTATATTTATTTTTCTTAATACAGATTACTTAATTAAAAATATGTCAAGAAAATAAATATAATACAATACGACCCAAAAATGTATATGTGCAAAACTAATAAGACCTAAAGGAATGTTCTTATACATTTTAATACTGTTCTTCATACCGAAAGAATCTTATTTCATAAGTTATGTATCCAGTCATCATCTTTATCGTTAGAGCCATTTTACGTGCAACGTCGTCTGCGTTCTACAATCTATGTGACAATAATCCGAAGAAATAGAACATATCATATTTAATTATAATTTAATGGAGACCACTTAAAAAGCGATCCTCCAAAAAAATCGAAGCGACACTGGTCGAGTCTCCGATCCGAATGTTACGTAAAAACGCAATGAAAGAGATAAAACATACCACTGAACAAACGCTGGCGGAAATAAAAGACATTTAGTTGGCGACGCGCGCCTTTTGATGTATCCGTTGAATTTGTCGGACAAAGTCGACCACTGTCTTTATCCGACAAAAGTCGGCAGTTGTCCGCCACCGACTACTAATTGTTCATTTATGTTCCGCATTATTCCGTTAAGTACAATTTACAACAGCGTCCACTCGTACGTCTCATATCACTCATAGCTGTAAATTCCGATGAAGCATTGTCACCCGCACACTTAACGACAGAAATGGTTGCATTATTAACGCTATAAAACAGTCCACGCTAACTTTCATGCTAAGACCTTTACGGATTCTTTAATTCCATTTTCATTTGCTTATTACTCATAGATACATACCTGTGGTAATTATAATAAAAAATAATAATTCTTAAATTTCAAGTAAATTTCTAGTAACGTACTCAGAACTAATGAATTCACGTATTCAATGAAGCATGCAATATCAAGAAACTAAGCATATATACGAGTTTATTGCAACCAGTACATAAGTACAGTCGTTCATTTTTGAGTTTCCGTTTATTTTCATATATTAAAGAGAAAACTTTTTTCACATTAAAGCTTTTTCTAAAATTTTTAAATTTCCCAAAATGTATTATTGTCCACGGGCTAAGTATATCATCTTCAGAGTTTAAAATATCCGGTCAAGCAATCCCAAAGCTCTGTGATAAGCTTGAATAAGTAACACAATACCTAACAGGAAGCATTCGTTTTACATTTTAAGATATTGAAATTGTGTGCAAAAAAACGAAAAATAGGAGTTAAAAAACGATTATAATATTTAATAAACAAATGGTGCCACATAGGTGATGCATGACGTATGTCATGCATTACCTGTGTGACGCTGTGTTTTTTACAAATTGAGCTACGTGCATTCAAAGGACGTCACCGCACAAGACGGAGCGTGCTACGCTGCCTCAAAAGAGTCTACATGTAATACGAGAAGAGAACATATAATTAAATAAACAAATAGAAACATCTATAAGTAGTCACAAATACAGTGTTATAAGCCACCGATAAGATATCGCCTGCGGCCGTAGTCGCTGTCTAGATAATGAACAAGAGCCGAAGCCACAGATAGTCGCCGCGCCGTCAATATGGCCGTGTTCGCCACCAAGCCATACTTAGTGCAAACAAAATAAGTGATCCCACGGTTTCCTTGTCCGCAATCAAAGCGAAGGACATGATTTAGTGAGTTCTGTGATGAATATTTAGGCGTGTGAAAGTGATGGCGCATACGACGGCGAGGAGGTCGCGCGGGGCCAACAAGCAGTGGATTTTGCTGTTATCAGTGTTCATTATAAATGTTTGTATAATGTGATTGTTTAATACCTTACAAGATGTTTTGGATTTTTTTGGTCCATGTTTTCTTAGCTATTAACGTGTGTGGGTACAAAACTTAATATAACTCCGACCTATCTGCTAGTTTTCGTCACTGCTTACACGGATTTGCAACGTGTGGCAACTAACATCTTACCACGTTTTGTAAATTATTTATAAAAAACACTTTTTATTATATTTACCTGTGATTCACGATAATAGAATGCTTTTCGATTCTAAGGTAAATTGACGGAAGATAGGTAAGATTGCGTTTAACTTGTCATGTTGCAAAACTGCGTATGGTTTGTTATCTTGTTTTATCAGACGTTTACATTTTAAGTTTGCCGAAATATTTCTGAAATATTTTTATTACATCGAAATTGTTTAAACAACACAGAGATAAAAAATAAAGAATTATTCCAAAAGATACTACCTTTATTACATTTTTTATATATTTTTAATAACGAATTAAGTTGTATTAATTTGGCAAAATCAATTTGTTTTGTAAAAGTTTTTTTTTTATTAAGTAAGTTAATAAACTTCCTAGTCATTTCAGTTTTATGATACCTCCCCAAATGTTCAATTGAATATATAAACTTACTTTTATTTAATTAAATATTTTCTTGTGCCTATTGAAATTGTTTACAAAACCAAACATAAAAATTAATGTCTAAAAACATAAAAATTATATCTATGTGCATCAAAATTATTTCTCTTTCACTAAAGATTAACAAGACGTTACATTATCTTTTAATTTCCAACTGGTCTACAGATGAAGCAAGACCTTATAACCTTTCCGTCCATCTGCCTGTCCATCCGATATAGTAGAATACTCGTAAGCTGATAAGTTTAACTATATGTGTATATATATATATATATATATAAAATTTTTGTACGCTAAATTTATATGTTAAACACGTAACTATTTACAAATAAATGAAACTACGTGATGTAGTATTACTTTCTTTCATTTCTTTACCATGACCTAGGTTTAGTTGTATTACAACATCTTCAGGTGGGATATTTGTGGGATGTTGTAATGCAACGAAACCTAGGTCGTGGTAAAGAAATTAAAGAAAGTAGAAATAATACTACATCACGTAGTTTTATTTATTTGTGAATAATGAATTTCTACAAAATTAACGCCAAATATATTCAATACGTAACTATTTTTTTATGTACTGGTAGTCATTTTTGTAGATTAACAACAACAATCTTGGTGAACCATTTTTCTCAACAAATTTTTTTCGTCAACTCAAAGTATGATTGTATTGTACATAGTTAAATTTGTATATTGTTAAAAATTCTTTAGTTCAAATTTTTTTTTTCTATTTTCATTGGCAATTTTTATAATCTTTCTCATTTAAGTATACCCTCATGCTCTCTCGCTTTCGCGTTCCGAATTCTTATTCCATTAAGTTGTACCGTCTATAAAAGATTTGCTGCAATATGCTTCTAAATTCGATTTTCCAGCCCTTTACCTAAACATGTTATCATACCTTCTTAAACATGAAACAAAAATTAACATATTTCTTTAAATTTTAGTGTTCTATATAAGTAATTATACCGCGAGTAATAGTACCAGTACTCAAATTTTAACATAGCTTTTTGGAAAGAAGAGATCATCTTTTGGAAAACAATACCACCTTTTTAATTTCTTTAAATATTTGTTATCTAAATTTCTTTTGGAATCATTACATGCCTCTCAGTCCGTTGATATATGTACGTAAGTAGGATACGGTATGGGGACGCAATTATTCACAGATTTTGGTGATTCATTTTGATCGATTGGTTAAGTATCAGAATAGAAGCTTATTAATTTTAAAAATCATTTATCAAATAGTTTAATATTTATAAACAATCGTATACAATAACTTAATTTTTTTGAGCTCAGCGATAGTTCTCCGTCTCCGTTTTGTTTGGATCCCTTATTCCCTGTCCCTTATTTCTGCTCCGTGATATTTTATTGTTTTAATAATAGTTTTTTTCTTATAATTGTTTATTTAATAAACATTAAAAAACGCGGTGCACTTTTAACGTCAGCAACGATTTGAAATTATGTACAATCCTAGTTCAGGCGCGCGTTATGTATGGGAGAAAAGGACAGAGAAGTCGAGATGAAAAAAAAAATTTATATAACATCTCATAATATTTTTTTTTATTTTTTAAGTCTTCAATTGTGCTATTTTCTAATCTATTTTGTCAACAAGTGTATCTTGATAACTTAATGACTAGATCCGTGGAATTCATAGGCAAAATTCTATTTTAAACAATAAACACTTATATTAAGTTCGACTGTAATAGTTCGTAAGTTACTAGTTTTTTTTAAAAACTTTTGATCTGACATTGTTCATTCAATGGAATGTATCAATTGAAATTTAATGTAAACAAGTAAAACTTGCATTATATTCTAAAAATTAAAAAAATATATCTTTTGCACAAAAGTGTGTGCGACATTAAATAATCTAAGTAAGGAAACTTTATTATGCGTGCCCTACTCGCACTTGGCCACTTTTTTTAATTAAACCCATCAACATTGAGGTTGGGTTATAGTTACCTAACATAATTGGAATTTGAATGATTTTTTTTCTACTCATCGAATGAAATTCTCAGTCGCTAGAGTTAAGAACCACCTCTATGTATCGCGAAATAATCTACACAGGTTAGGTGGGTACAACATACTTTTGACATGAAAATAACTAAAATTGGTTCAATGATTTTGTATATACATGATAGATGTGATTACCTCTGACTTAACATGATATGAGAGGGATTTTTATTTATATATATATTTTTTAATTATTTCATGAAAATAGAATATTTTATTTAAAAAAATATATTTTTCATCGTTCAGTAAACATTGTAACAGCGTGTTAATTTTTTTTCATATATTTTTATATTGATAAGTTCCCTTAATATTATTTCCATAGGAAAGAAACTTTTACATAAAAAACTTCTCAAACTAAACTTTCCTATATTTTGTTACATTTGAGTTCTAGAATACACATATCCAAGTAATTTTAATTCTAAATATACAAATGACATCTTAAAAATTTAACAAAATAATTGAAATATTATACTCTACGGGTACAATGTTTACTGAACGATGAAAAATATTTTTTTTTATATGTATTTTCATGAAATAATTAAAAAAAAAATATATATATATATATATAAACCCACCTCCACGTTAGCGTACCAAAATTTATAAATATGACCTCAGTAATAATTTTCCTTTAGTCGTGACTTAATATATTGGTATGTAACCGCCTAAATATATTGGTATGTAATTCGATAAGTTATTAACCATGTTTTTTCGACCATATTATACTAATTCTCTTTTTCGTAATACAAAGATGAACAAATTTGTTTATACTAAATGAATCTTGAAATATACTGAAATGAACAAGCACAAAAACAATATCAGTATCAAAACTAATTTTCTGTATCGCTTCGATTTTTTTAAAACAATTTTTTCCACTAATTACATTTTTCTAAATAAAAAGGAAATAAATTTGTTTACACTAAATTCAACCTGAAATATACCTCAATGAATAAACATAAAAACAATATCAGCACCAAAACTAATTTGCTCTATCTCTATGATTTTTTTAAAACAAACATGTTATACTAATTTCATTTTTTTAAATAAAACCAAAATAAATTTGTTTACACTAAATGCAACTTGAAATATACCTCAATGGATAAACATAAAAACAATATCAGCACCAACACTGATTTTCTCTATTTCTTCGATTTTTTAAAACAAACATGTTACACTAATTTAATTTTACGAAATAAAAAGAAAACAAATTTGTTTACACGAAATTTCACTTAAAATATACCTCGATGAATAAACATGAAAACAACATCAACACCAAAACTGAATTGTTCTTTCTCTTCGATTTTTTAAAACAAACATGTTATACTAATTTCATTTTTCTAAGTAAAATGAAAACAAATTTGTTTACACTAAACGCACCTTATATACCTCATTGAATAAACATAAGAACAATATCAGCACCAAAATGGATTTGCTCTACCTTTTCTATTTTCTCAATTCAGCAATGGTATATTAATTTCCTTTCTGTAAATACAAAAAAAAATACAATTTATTTATACTAAATGAAACTTGAAGTATACTTAAATTAATAAATACAAAAACAACATCAGTATCAAACGGATTTGCATCTACGCTCTACCTTTTCGATTATAATCAATTATTAAGTGTACCTAAAATTCTTGCATTCATCAGCGCTTATCATATGTTTATCACGTCTTGACTTATTTATATTTTATCAATCCACAGTTTCGTGTCCTACCCCACCTAGTTAGGTAAACAGCAATCACCGTATCTACCAATATATTTTCTTATAAACAACAAAGAAAGTGTCTATTGTTCATAAAGGGATTCCGTGCATCAGTTTGATGAAAATTTTAAGAATCTATACAAAGTTTTCAACAGTTTCGTAAAATATCACTAGCAAATTTGCGATTCCAACAAAAAAATTACATTTTTTTTACATAAACACGCTTCAAATCAGTTTGATGCACAGAATTTCCTTTATAAATAATAAACACGTTCTCATACGTGCTTCTTGCGCGTAGTCATCGTAATAAATAACATTTTATTTCATACCTCCGTCTATTTATATCCTTCTTTTTAATTTAATTCAGTAGTTTTTCATTAGTATAAATTCCATAATAAAAGAACCACAAAAAGGCGTGTTGTACATGCCCATGATAGGGTTCTGTAGCCTTAAATTTATAGGTATTAGATGTTATGAAAATTTAGAGTTTTAAAATCGTACCCCAATAGGACTACGATAATTCTTCACCTTGATAAAATTTCATCCTTTTATGAAATGATTTTCTAAAAACGATAACAGTAATTTAGTATAGGTACAGTGTAACGCGCAGCAAGATTTACCCTTGAACTACAAATCTCGTCCCTGAACCGCTGAAATAAGGTAGTGTTAAAGTCCAAAAGCTAAACTGCTGTAAACTGCACCTATGTGCTGAAATATTCTTATTTTTTCTCCTTTACTTCATACGTACACAACGAGCGTAATATACGGCACATTGGCCTCTTCAGTTCTTTGTAGGGTCCTAGGCCGGGCCTAACTAGGCTGTGGTTGGGCGAGTAGACTCGGTACCAGTCGCTGGGCCAAGCAAGGGTCTGGGTTTTTACCGCCCCTTGGCTGGCTGGCAAGTTCAAGGGGCGGGTTTTCCCAGACTGGGAGTTAAATCATTGTCATGGGCATTTTTTTATTTTTTTTTTCATTCAGTCAGGTTCCATGCCAAATTTGGCAGCCTTGATAATCTCTGTGTAAAATGCCTATAACATAAAGGTGGACATGACAAAACTATAAGAGTCTAGAGAAACCTATTGACATTAATAATTTCCGGTGTGAATACCAGCCCCTTCACGAAGTCGGTGTTATTAATCATAATTCATAAATTATGAATGGTTTGGTTTTTATACTTACGCTCGTTACGCGTATCAGTTTCGTTTTACACTACTAGTCGGGTCAGAAGTCAATACACTTGTAAATCAATAATATTGTCAAATAATCCAATAGTTTTGGAATCGAAAACCGTGAGTTTAATCAAGTTTCATCGGTCCTTAACTTATTTCGTTATCAATATTGTACATTTATATAATTATAATATATATATATATATATATATATGTATATATATATATATATATACACACACACACATATATATATATATATATATATATATATATATATATATATATATATATATATTATACATAATTTTAAATTAACAAAAAATATAAAACAACTCTTTAAAATTCAGCAACACGTATTGACTAATGAAACAAATCGTTTATTATAATAATACGTACTCAAAGATAAGAAACTGAAAAAAAAACCGAAACGAGTGTCATCAAGCTAAATGCACTGAAATGAATAACGTTGTAACAAAATCCATAATCAATGAACGTCATAAAAGAACTGCGACTATTTCATACACGGCGTGACACAGTAACCCGTAACATACGTGTCGCACCACATACGTGTCCCATAACATACATGTTGCACATAACATACGTGTCGCACATATGTATCCCATAATATACGTATCGCACATAACATACATGTCGCGCTTTTAATAATATACTGAATTAATTCAGAAAATTGCAGAAACTTAGTTTATATTTACATAATCTTTGGCAACGGTTGTCCACCACGTGGCCTGTGGTCTTCCTTTACCCTTTTTTGTGTCCGGGATAGCCAGGGCAGTTTTTACGGCGTTACATTCGTCCCGTCTCATCACAAGCCCGTACCATCGCAAACGACCTTCCACCATCTTATCTACTATGAGTGTGACCTTGAAAGATCCTCTAACGCACTCGTTCCATACTTTATCAAGTCTTGTGACTACCGCTGACCATCGTAGCATTTTCATTTCGTTTGTGTGCATTTTTTGTTCATGCTGTTTTTGACGGCCCAACATTCTGCACCATAGCTGATCTTACTGCTCTTTTGTACATTTTACCTTTTAGTTGTATAGGCATCTTTGGGTCTCAGAGTACACCGGAGAGTATTCTCCATTTTTTCCAGGCAGCATTTACCCTATGGGTAACGTCCGCGTCAAACGTCCGGTACAAACCCAAGAAAATCCGTCGTGGCTGCCGTTGCTATTTCCGTTTCCAATATCAGTTACATTATAGCAGCATAGAAAAGTTATTTGCATAACTAAGATAATTTCAATTAGTCACGAACTGATAAAACTGGAAAATTTTAGGCATGGGCAGGGCATGGTAGCCCAGACAGTTGTTCTTGGGTTTGTAATTATATTAATAGATTCTTACTTTCTCTTAGTCAGGGGGTTTTCAAAAAAATTATTTAATCGATTTTCAATTACAACAACTACATCCGTCGTTAGTTTTTTTCAATAATTTTAATTTTGCTTTTTATTTGCTTAATTTTACTGTTTTTCATCTTTACTGTAACTTATAAAAAGCAATCACTGGAACAAATCGTATAATAATTTTACAGTAAGTTCTTCTGTTAAACATTAAATTCACATCTATTTCGTATTAACATATTACGTGGCTAAACGGCAAATCAAAATACAACTAAAAAAAACGTTTCTTCATACGAGTAATAAACAATCGTTGAACGCATTTAATGTGTTCCGCCGAATTTTGTTACTCTTTCGCTAATTATATTATTTTATCAAAAGAATAACTAAATCATATATTCGGATTTATGCAATCAAATATTATTTACAATCCTAATATTTGATACAATATTGAGCAAGTTTAATTCCATTAAAATTCCATTTAAAACCAACGTAAAAATAAAAATTGAAAGATCTAATAAATAATTTATATTGAATATATTTGGCGTTAATTTTGTAGAAATTCATTATTCACAATTAAATGAAACTACCTGATGTAGTATTATTTCTACTCTCTTTAAGCTCTTTACCACGACCTAGGTTTCGTTGTATTACAACATCTTCAAGTGGGCTCTTAGCAAAAATACCTGAAAATGTAATACAACGAAACCTAGGTCGTGGTAATGAACTTAAAGAAAGTAGAAATAATACTACATCACGTAGTTTCATTTAATTGTAAATAATTTATATACAACTGGACATAGCTAGTGACATCACAACAAACCGTTAAATTACTTGCTTTGTTTTGGTCAGACGAAATGAATCACGAATAACAGAACATTTTATTCGTCTATTTCTTTAACAATTATTATCTGTAAAATAAAGATACGGGGTCAACGTCTCTCGTTTGTACGACAATTACACCGAAATTTTCCACACGTATTCAATCTTTGTTTGGATAGATAATGATGTACGTACAAATATGTTTATGAAATAAGAAGTTTTATAACTTCAATGTTTTCCTAATTTGGTGTGCTTTTCTTGATTGGGTGCATAATAAAATATTCCTAAATATCGTGTAATGTTAAGTAGGGATCTTTTCAATGCCTTTCAAAATGAAACTTCACGTGTGTCTCCAAAGTAACGAGGGTAACTTTAAATTGCTAAAATATTTAGTAACATATTCGAATATTGCTAAGTATCATGTAATGTTAAGTAGTGATCTATTTAATGTCCTTCAAAAGGAAACTTCACGCGTATCTCCAAAGTAACGAGGGTAACTTTAAATTGCTAAATAATTTAGTAATATTTGTTTCCATTGAGAATGAATCTGGGTTTATTAATTAAGTCTCTTAAGGTCTTCCTGTGATCGTTTTAAAAAGAAAATCTGGTCATAAAGGAATAAATTGTCGTTGAAATAAAACGTAAAATGCGCCCTTTTTCTAATGGAGTGCAAAAAATAATATTACACATAACTTTTTTAACACACCCAATACTTGTCTGGAGCACGATGCTCGCGACAAGTATTGGGTGCGTTAACGAAAAAAAAGTAATCTTTTAAATTTTATTTTAACAACAATCAACTATTTTTCAGTCAACGGGTATTTTACATCTTTCTTGGTCCGATACTTATTTCCGGACACCGTGTATATTGAAACATTTCAAATAAAGAAATTGAGCCTTGTTCTACTTTTCCAAACTATATTTAAAAAGGTAATTTCGGTATTGCTGAGTTAATCATTATATTGCATTTATTATTAATCTTTTTTTAAATTTAATAAATAGAACTCATAAAATTTAAAAAAAAATTGCAAAACCCGAGAAGAACTCGCTCCACTCGGCTTCGTCCACATTTAGGCACTTGAGGTACTTTATACAGGTTGGTCCAAAAGTCCGTTAACATATAAAAAAAAATAGTTATATGAAATAGAAAATGTTTACTTATTCTGAAAGTACACGATTTGGTATTGTATTTCTTAAAAATCACATCGTCCATACGCGATCCTTCATTTTTTTGACACTGCTGCAACCTGGAGCAGAAATTTTCAATGACCGACTGACAAGTGTTTCGGGAAATGTTTTGCATTTCCTCGCGAATTTGAACCTTCACGCCATTTTTTCCTTCGGGGATCCGAAGGAAAAAATCCATTGGGGATAAGTCCGGGCTACGAGGTTCGGGGATCCAAAGGAAAAAATCCATTGGGGATAAGTCCGGGCTACGAGGTGGCAAGTTAGTGTCACTTCTTTTGTTTATAACTTTTTGACTTCTGTACCCTTAAAAATTTAAAGGTACATTATATTTCGATTAAACTATTTACAAATATAAATTTTTCCCAATGCAAATATATTGCCTATTATATTTTACACAGGGGTAAAATATCGTGCATATTGTAAAAACATAACGTCCAGGATTAATCACCATAATTTTCTTGTCTTAGTCAGATTCCACCAACCATGTTTTTTCTTATTTTTGGTTCAGCAGTTTCGGAAATAAGGACAGGGAATGTTATAATTTCGCACATGTTTTAGAATACCTCTTTAAATATGCCATTTAAAACTATTTTTATAATTCTCGCAATTGTTTTGGATTATAATACATAATAAAAAAAATGGAAAAAAAAATTAAGTACTTTTTTTACTCACTCTTTAATTCTCAGATGAGTACTTAAAAAAATTAGCTACCTTAAATTTCATATTTGTACGTCGCACAGTTTCTGAGAAAATCGGCTGTGACAGACGAATGAACTAAAACGTGAGTTATGAGATCATAAGAGTTCCTCATAAGAGTTCCGTTTTTTCTTATGAGGTAGGAAATCATACAAATAAAAAAAATAATTTCCTCGCCTTTACTGAAATTCAGTAATTAATGGCAAGGAAAATCTAAATATGATCTTTTTACGTGTGCAGTAAAGAAATAATTATGAATAAGGAAATACATAGCCTAAATTTATGCTACAAAACACTTATTGGGCAATTTTACTTATTATGGATATCTTATAGACGTAAACAATTATTGATAACTTTTGAAATCATAAATATTTAATATTATGATTTAAAAACATTTTATGATCTGCTGATCGCTTCACTCTGAAACACCTTTACATAAAATTATTCTAAAATACTGGACAGAATTCAATAAACGAATCAATTCAATGTTCCAATTGATGTATTTTAATTTTTTCTTACAATTTGCCATGAAAAACTAAATGAAAATTGACGCCATATTAATATTTACCCTATTTTTGTTTTGATTGATGCAAATTCATTGGATGGTTATACTAAACATTTTGTTTGATATGGATGCTACGAGATAGGTTTCAAATTGTATATTACAAACAGGGTTGCTATTATGTTTTTAATTATAAAAGCATAAGTGAACTTACGACCAAGAAAAACCTGTATAACATCCACATTTAGACAAAAAGTACTGAAGAAATACAACATTATTTACTAACAGAAAAAGGATATTATTCATGTATTTTACGTTCACTCTTTTATACCTAGTCTGTCGATTAAATGTACCTTCATCAGGTTATATTCAGATTTTCAACTTATTTCGTTGCATTTCCGGTTCTATGAATAGTGCAATAAACTTCGAACAATGTTTGAAAATTATATAATAAACATTCCTTCCTAGCTTTCCGATTCAACGACGTTTTCTTAACACATTTTTCAAGTTTTTACCGTCCGATTTGTTCGACATAAAAATATTATTTATTTTCGCCTTGTGTGGAGGCCACAGAGTATAAATCTTGATCTGTGATAGAGACTGAGGTAGTCTCTATCACAGATCAAGATTTAGCCAGCAAAAGTATTGACATGTATAAGCTTATTTTTACAGCTTCTGAAGCTTTTGTAATAATTTTTACTATTCCATCCATTTTGTTGCCATAATTTTTCAATTTACTTTGTTGTATATTTTAAACAAATTCATGTACTTATATCGTATAATTCAAACTTTTTTATAAATAGCATTAAAAAAATTATGATTCTTATAAACATATCGGACATTTTTCAAATTGTCTACTTCTCTTTCTTAAGTATTCTTCATAGCCATGTCATCATTTATAATGAAATGACGAGAATAAATAATTATTTCACTAACTTTTCTGTTTTATGTGTGGACCAAAAAAACACGTTTCCGGCCTTAATTTTCGCGACGTACTTCACAGGTCTCGTTAAAACTAGATTTGTAATTGAAGTTTGATATAACAATTAAACATGAGAGTACTGAAATCGTAAATATTTACAATCTAATAAACAAGCAGTAGGCCTAGTACAAGAAAATTCAACATCACAACATTGCACACTTGTTATATAAACATAGTGAGGCAATAGCCCGATAATCTAATACTAAAAATATTGTGATTATTACTTTAAATATAACAGTGTTTAAAAAGCTTTGGATACCATTTAATCTATAATATCATCATTTTTAATGCATAATATTAGGAAGTTAAAAAAATAATATTTAAAAATATGTTAAACAATCACAAATAGTTAGAGATAAAAACGGTTTGTCCATACAGACTCAAATTTTTAATTTGGAAAAATTGTGCCATTATGCCACATACACGTAAAATGGAATATTGATTAAATTAACCTTTTCCCAACAGAAATAAATAATTATTTTAACTTTATTCGGCTAATTAACGCAACACAATTTGATGCGTTTTGGAATATATTAAATTTAACAACAGTATTTTTAAAAAAAATTCCAGTATTTATACAGCCAAATATCACTTTGTTTTTTTTATTATTGTTTATTTCATTCAAATTCCGATGCTTCCACTTTTGTTTTGGCTTTAAACAACTTGCCATTTAATCTATAGTAAACCAAGCCGCATCCAGACTAAACCGGGAGACAGCCGAAAAAGATCCTTTTGATATTCAATATTATCCACGTTTTATTTTAAATCGTTTAATATACAAATTTCGTAAGCATTACCCCAGTTATGATGTCAATTCTTAACAATAGTTTTCCTGTGAATTTATTTCGAGCAATTATTTTTATTATTATAACAAAATGGTCACCCTAAAATAGATATTACTGTAAGGAGTGTATTATGTATAGTAATATAAACATTTGTTCAAGAATTAACGTCTAAACAGTGTTCAGAAAATAACGGCCATTTTCTATACTTTTAAGTAAATTGCATGTGTGCAGTTTTTTACGTCCATGTTGTGTTAGAAAACTCAATGTGTCCAAAAATATATATACAATGCTAAAAAAATACTCATCCGAATTAAAAAACATTATGCGTATCAGCTCCGACTCAGTCTTGGAATGTATAAAATAGATAACACTGTATATAAATATAAATATCAATATAATCTGTCAATATATCTCTTACCGTTAAGACAGTGTTCACAAGAAAGGCATTCGCTCGACTGTTTTTGGTTGACTTACGTTGTAAAACTGATCTCCATGAATTTTTTTAACAGGATAATATATAAATTGTGTCCGGCCTTTTTTAAAAAAATGTTTCACCAATATTTGGTTCTTTCTAAGTATTGGTGAAACATTTTTTGAAATCGGATAAATAATTTCAGAAATAACCTCCTACACTCACTTATAAAATTTAACTTTTTATAATATATTTTTAAATTAACTAATAACTTTTTAAAATAATTAATAACTTTTTTTAAAGGAATAATATATAACCTCAATATCAATAACCGCAATATCTCTTTAAATCTATGGATTGCAGGACACAGGTTGACTCCATCTACACAGATTTAAAAAAAACTTTCGACAAGGTTGATCATCTCATCTTGCTGAAAAAACTCTCTTTTAGCGGTATAAAGAGCAATTTACTTCGTTGGTTCGTCTCCTATCTCAGCAACAGGCAATAAGCAGTAAAAATTAACGGTTTTATATCACCTCATGTTCCCATGACTTCAGGGGTACCTCAAGGTTCCATATTGGGTACCTTTTTGTTTATCATGTTTATAAAAGACATCAGCAATTGTTTTAAACACAGCAAGTTCCTGTTATATACTGACGACCTAAAGATTTTCCCCAAAATAAGAGATTCTTGTAATCGTTCGGAGCTACAAGAAGATCTTAACAGACTAGATGCATATTGCAGAATAAACAAGATAGAATTAAGTCGCAGTAATTGTAAATCGATCACCTTTTCTAAAAATACGACAATCTATTTTCATACCTATGACATAGGTGGTCATTCTTTGGAACCTGTTGATTGCATACGTGATCTTGGTGTAATGTTTGATCAAAAGCTATATTTTGATGGTCACGTAAAGCAGATCACATGGCGACCTTATGCTTTGCTAGGTTTTGTCTTACGAACTACCAAACCCTTTAAGCAAATGGGAACGTATCGAATCCTCTACACAAGTCTTGTGCGATCTCAACTTGAATATGCCGTCTGGAATCCATACTATCTTACACACTCTGATATGATCGAAAGAGTGCAAAGGCGTATCGAACTCGGAGCAATTGTACTTTATAATATTTGCTATAGTCGTTACGATTGCGCCAATATAGTGAATCAATTGCAGTTTCATGTGCCAGGAAGAGCGACCCGTAGTACCGCACTGTTCTATCTACCAACCGCTCGCACCAATGCTGGTGCTCGTGTACCACTACGCAGGCTTTGTGATGATTGCGACGGAAAATTTCATTCTCTGGACATATTTGCTAGCTCAGTACTTCAATACAAACAGTCAGTTAAACGGATACTATACAACCATTAGTCCTTTGAAAGCGTTGACACTACATTTTCATTTTATTAAAATCGATGTGATGTTTTTTTTTCTTTTTATTTAATCGATATTATTATAAATGGGATGATTATTACTATCAATTATATTACTGATAACTATTACAGTGAACTTTAAATGAAAGGCTGATTTCAATAATTTCAATATAACAATATTACTTTATTTAAAATGTAACTAATATTTTATAAAATTTTTGAATATTTAATGTATTTTGGAAATATTTATATGTACGTAGAATATTACTTTCATGTGGGAATGTTAGAATATAAGTTAACGTTATTGTTAAAAAACTCTTATTTTGTATATCACTATGACTTGTATCTGTTTTTTCTCCATAAATAAATAAATAAACCTATGTCAATTCTGAAGGTCCTTTCTAAATACTGGTGAAAACATTTTTGAAATCGAATGAGTAGTTTCGGAGATTACCTCCCATATTCAAACTTATAAAATTTAACTTTTTTATACGTGAAAAAAAATATTAACGGGATAATATACGTAATATAATGAATAGTTTCGGAGATTACCTCCTACATACTACATCCTACGACTTCCGATTTTACTCCTCACAAAAACTTGTAGTTCATACAAGGCGCTATATATGAAAAGTCGGCGGCCAACAACTAGCGACTTTTATCAAAGTGGATGGTAACCAAAGAATTGAAAGACACGCACGGCCCGCCTTCACCGGGCCCCGCGCGTATTCCGACATCTTTCATGGTAACTTAGTACATATGTCAGAAGGCACGCGCCCCATCTTAAATGTCTCCCATACCATCAGTGCTTGTTCAATCTTATATTCTATCCCTTTCTCCCTCAGTGCGTTTTAGATCTTAATGTTCGGATAGGCGAGAGTCGACTAGAATCACTATTTTTTGTAGGACCGATTTTTCTAGGACATGTGCGTTAAAGTATTAAATATCACATATTCTATTTCCTCTGATTATTGTCGTGTCGATTGTCGTCTGCGTTGTGCGTTAAAGTATTAAATATCATATATCCATTTTCTCTGATTATTGTCGTATCGATTGTCGTCTGCGTTGTGCGTTAAAGTATTAAATAACATATATTCTATTTCCTCTGATTATTGTCGTATCGATTGTCGTCTGTGTTGTGCGTTAAAGTATTAAATATCACATATTCTATTTCCTCTGATTATTGTCGTATCGATTGTCGTCTGCGTTGTGCGTTAAAGTATTAAATATCATATATTCTATTTTCTCCAATTATTGTCGTATCGAAAGTCGTCGGCGTTGTGCACTAAAATATTAAATATCATGTAATCTATTTTCTTCAATTATCGTTATATTTATATTGTCGAATCGATATTTTTATATCGATTGTCGTCTGTGTTGTGCGCTAATGTATTTAATATCACATGTTCTATTTTATCCGATTATTATCGTATCGATACTATCATATCTATATTGTCGTATCGATTGTCGTCTGCGTTAAGCGTTAAAGTCATCACGTTTCCGATGATAAATCTCTAGTTCTTATATACAATCAAGCTAATAACAATAAGAAAAGATATATACCTATATAATAAAGTATAGTAAATGCTCGTAGAATAGTAGGTAGATACAAAATAGGTAGATGTACCAAAATGTATCGTTTAATTTTAAATGACGTTATGAAAGTTCGTATACCTAATTAACAATATAATTAGTATTTAAAACAATTTGTTTTTAAAATCTTGACCCTTAGAACGAAAACTAAAACATTTCTCAACGCGTTACCAAGCCCTAGATACTTTAGTCCTAATCGTTTCCAATAATCAGTTAATTTTTTCGTCAAATATTTTTATGTTACTTATTATTTATTAGTAGTTATAAATCATTGTTATATCTTACGAATTTTCACGTCTCTATAGTCACTTTTGACTAAAAACTGGGAAATGCAACAGCTCCTGACTACACCGTACGAATTACAAGACATCTCTTCAAATCCACAAGCTTATAAATTTACTGACTGTAACAGATAATGAATATTTTAATTATGGATTTTTTGGCTCTTTTAGTGTCACTGTTCCATAACAGCTTCTATTCTCACCGTTTCTATCTTAGAGTTACGCTGGATAATATTTCATACATATTTTGGTTTTCCATTCAACCAATTAATCATTTGAACGTGTTCTAAAGACCCTGAAGATCTGTAATAACGTCCATAACAGTATAACCTTTAATTCCAAATATTTTTGACTCCACAGCTGATAGGATTTTTATTATTCTTGTTTAAATATTGAACATTCGCCGTAATGACAATGGCCTATCAACTCGTTTCTTTAGTGGCATAACCGTTGTATAAAAATAAAGTTAGTGAAGTCGTATCCTTGTAGCGACATTGTTATAAATAAGAATAAACACTTAAAGAGTACCTATTCAATTGAGAACAAAATAAAAAAAAATCGTCTGCACCTAAAAGTGTCTGCTGCCAAAACACTTAAACACTAATTAAAATAATTTTTTTTTATTATTGAAGAATAATCAGTTAATAAGTCAACGGTAATTTACATTTTACACATTACTTACTTGCGTGATAGACGTATCATAAGCCCATAAGGATCGAACGTAGATAAAGACAAATACCGCACTAAACAAAATATTCTGCCATGTTACTTAGTATGACATTTAACTATATTGGCTTGTACGGTTCAAGATCAAAACATATATCTTGGATGAAAATGAGTAGCTGACTGAGTATGTGTGAACACTTGTGCTGCTTGGCATTTTTGGTAACTCGTTTGGAACTACCTCACTTCTCGAAAGGTACCAAACTGGAAGTTTCTTAAAATTTATATTATTACCAATTGTTTTATAACTACATCATTACTTAACTCCATACGCCATGTGGTCTTTTAAAAAATAGGATATGACAGACCGATACACAGACGCGGAATTGATTCTGTCAGTGTTCCGTTTCCCCAGTTAGGGAACACTAAAACAATCGAGTTCAACTATGAGTTTTCCAAGAGACATCGTGAAAACTTTAATAAACACATTATAATTATTGTGATGATAGGTGAAAATGAATGGTTAAAAAACATAGAAATTTTTTTTGAGATGGTTTGGGAACATAAAACGTCTAGTGAATCTTCCCAATAGCCTGTTCATCTTTGCTTATATAACTCAAAATCCGTGAAAAGCCCGACAAGACATGATTGGATTCATGACTCCGTGAAAAAAAATATTGTGACGAACTATATTGACCTTAATAACGGGTAACCAAGTGAACCAAGTACCAAGCTCTATAGGTCAATGTCGCAGATAAGTAAAGTGTGTCAGGACAGGGCAATCTGAATCATCATCATCACTCTCCACCCCACAAAATTGTAGGTAAAATAAATGTTTACGGCAGGCTCACTCAGGTGACACTAGTTATATATATATATATATATATATATATATATAGAAATATTTTTAGATTTTGGTCTAATTGTAAGTTGTTGTACACCTGTGGGAAAAAAATTATACACAGAATATTTTATACTACTTAATTAACATCAAATAGATATTAGATCTATTATATTATAATTTTTATGTTGATAATTTTAGAAAATATTTATTGCTATATAAAACAAAAACAAAGATGTAATTGAAAAATAATACAGAAATGTAAAGTTCAAGCCGCTTGCAGACTTCCATAAGCAAAATAATCACGAGTATATGAAATACATTTAACATTTAGTTTGATTAAGTAAAAAATTAAAAACACAGCTAACGAATAGTTTAACGACTCTTGTTTTCGTCGGCACTTATATGAGAATTGTTTTTAATACAACTTATTTGCCACTAAGTAAGCCACAATAAGATATTATTGTGAAAGCACACAGGAATATTATCAAATCACAAACTTTATCCCTGTCATAACTTCATATTTAATATAATAATATATTAACGTATAATACGAATACATACACTCAAACGACTATGGAATGTCTAATCAACTGTGAAATCTATGTAAAAAAACAATGTTTTTCGACGAAATATGACTATTCTGTTTCTATCACCATTTTTAAAGTAAACATTTTGCAAAATAACACCATATTTATATTTCATTCATAATTTCACATCGTTGATACAAAAGTTATTTGGTCTTAATTTATAAACCGGAAGATTGCAACGAACGGACGGTCGTACACAATATAATTTGTAACCTATAATTTAATGGTTACCACTTACGATAACGATAGCTACAAATAAAACTACTCTATTTATAAACAAGCACAAATATTTTAAACTTATGACGAAGTTAAATAATTATTGTGGTCAAATGTGACTTAGACTCACTGATCTAATCTCGGCACAAAAACAAGCAATTAATAATTAGTACTAACTACATTACTTTAAGAGAGTTATCTTAGAACCACAAGGGCTTTTTTCAAAGACTTCTTAGCACAACACCAACTTATTGTCTAAATAATGACTATCTTGATATTGAGAGCAACGAGTCTCAAAGATGAAGTCACATTCTTTCAAAACTGAAAACCGTTGGTTTACTCATACAATATTAGAGAAAAATTGAAATGAGCTCTCTTAACAACTTTATATAAATTTTTCGCAATGACAGTGCAAAAATAATAACCATAACAACATCTTTATTTGCAACAACTTTTAATAAAATTTTCTTCTTAAGAACTATTGATTGCTACCATACACGGAAGTTTTGGGAAAAGAGGCCTTTTCAAATTTTTCACTCCAATACTTACAAACTTTGGTGATAATGTTCTTATTAAATGTTTCATTTTTATATTTTTACTCTAAGAAACACTAATATTATTTTATTATAAAAATAATTCACTGATAACTGTTATATTATGTATCTAAATAATAAAATAATTACTCGTGACAATCCTTAATTTTTAAGTTACTTATTTGATATCCCTATGTCATGTGGATGGTAAAATCAAAAATCGAGAAGAAAAAGTTCTCATTTCCTTCACTTTAAAAACTTTCAGTCAAATTAAATAAAACTACGTGATGTAGTATTATTTCTAGTTTCTTAAGTTCTTTACCTCGACCTAGGTTTCATTGTATTATAACATCTTCAGGTGGACTATTAGCAAAGATTAACTCTTAGGAACATCCAACAGCATTTATATGTTTCAAAAACAATAGCGGAAGCAGGGTTTGTGCTGGTTTTCCCACTGCTCATGTTAGTGAGTTTATTGTAGAGGAGCGGTGTAGGTTTTATTATACTTCCGAGAGTTATACGATACACAAGTATTTTAGTGAGAGTAATAAATTAAATTGATGTTATTCTATGAGGTAATACAATGCAAATGTACTGATGTAGGTAATCAAATGAAATGGAAGTTATTTTCAGTAATATATTTATACAACATCATTGGTATCTGAAAGTTAGAACAATGTTATGCCACTAATTCTACATATCTCCCGTTTTATTTATTCATATATTAATTTTTTTTATATATATTTATTTATTTTCCTTTATTATTTTTTATTTCTTTTTTTATTTTTTTTATTATATTTATATGTGTAGTTGGGCTGAAACAATTTGAAGAGTATTGTAGTATCAATGTTGTCTAGAAGACATTAAGTATGGGTGATGATATTATTAATTAACGCCAAATATATTGAAAACTTTCTGTCGTAAATTATTCATTAATATCTACACAAAGACGTCATGCCAGATAAATCCACCATTATAAGCGCAGCCAGTCGAGTCGTGATCTACATTAAATTGTAAAAACTCGCCTAAGGCTGGCCGTGAATCACGACATCACGCCTGTGCTATGAGTCTCACCAATGTGCGTTATCTCTTTGTGCAAACTTTGATTACAGTTGACGGACCTGACGGGTCGTTGTCGACTCATCTTTCGCATAACACACATTGAGTATGATAATTCAATGTCGACTCCTTGTAGCAAAATAACTATTATTGAAATATTTACACCGTAGCTGGAAAAAGCGTAGCTATAATAGAAATGGCGATGAAGATTCAAAGTAGAAATAATATTTTAGTTCAATTTTATGTTGGAAACATCGTCTGAAAACTTGCTTTTCTTATTATCACCATTATCGTGTTTAGTCATTAGTAATCCAGAAAAACCGGACGCCAGGAAATTTTCCTCTATCAATATTTTCGAAACCCTCCTATGTTTCCATTCCTCAAAAGGAAAAACGGGATGCGCATATAATCACTCACATACCTGTCTGTCTTTTACTGACGGCCATATTTTTCAGAGACCACATGACGTAGAAACTTGAAATAAAAATCAAACATATTAAACTGCACTTATCTCAACAGTTCACATGACAATTTAGGAAAATATTCACATGACAATTTAGGAAGTGTCAAATTAAGTACACGATTTTTTCGTAATTCCACATATAGTGCAGTAATAATAAAAACCGCAAAATATTTTTTTCATAAGTTTAGATATTAGAAAATATGGAAAAATATGTTGGCCTTCTTATTTCCGAAACTACATAACATAATATTATGAAAAAAAATTTGTTTCTTCGTTTGTTAGAAGCCTACACAAAAGTTGCAAGACGCCTATAAAAAGATAATGTGTGAAAGATGTATATTTACGTTGTGTTGTGTGCTTGTGTTTGACAGGGTTTTTTGTGAATAATCATCGTTGCTTTTTCTGATACGGCAAGTAATTCAAAAAAAATAATTGTTCTAAATTATGTACCTATCTACCTAACTTGCTAAATTTAGCGTAGCCCTTTATATTCTAATCAGAAAAAAAATTTCAAATATTACCCTTTTTAAATGATTTTACTTAGTTTCACAGCTGACTAACTAATTAACAGTCAAATATTGAAATAAAATTTTCACTCACTTCCTGCTAATTGCTTAAGTCGAAAATTTTCACACATGTTTAGTTCCGATGAAAATAAAGCATTAAATAAAAAATTCAAAATAATACAATTATAGACTCATTTAATTAATTTCGAAGGGGTCTCTAATTCTGGTTAGATACTAATTCTGGTTAGATACTAATTCTGGTTAGATACTGACTATAGGCATGATTACAAAGTCGTAGGCGCTATTTAATAACGTAAATGTAATTAACGTAACTCGGAGATTTCTTGCTTGGTTCATATGAATTTTAATTACCAATCAATATCTCATTTGAATTACACGATGCAAGCCCTCGCAATTTTGTAACCAAAATATATTATCAAACTAATGATCTGAAATAAGAATACATATCATGCCAATTTTTTTCGTTAATTTGTTTACCATATTTTAGGTATGTTGAATACACTTATGACTGGCTTTACGGCTTACAGAATGCTAATACAAAGTGTGAAATATTTAAACATTTATTTTATACCGTTCGGTGTAATATTTTCGTGAATCGTCGTTTTACTTAAAGTTGCCTTAAAGGAAAAAAAAGGAATCGTAATAAAATGACTCTCGTATTAGTCCGTCTGTCGATCTGTCATAGTCATTTCTTCCAGAAATAATTACCCATAGAAATTAGAAATTTGGTACGTCTCAATAGTACAACCAAAAATATTCATATAGGAATATTAGCGAGGACAAAAAAATACCTTTTTTTAGTAGATTTATAAGGATTTTAAAACATTTTTATAGAATGTTATGTGATAATTTTAGATAAATCGCTGAAAGTATCCACAAAAATATGAAACGGACGATGTAGCTATCATCGATACCAAACCATTGCGGAAACGCCTCAATTAAAAATTATAAAAAAGCACATTGCTTTTATCTCAAGTTATTTCAGAATACTATACAATATATAGTAATAATTCTATGTCATAGTTTCTGATAAATTCACTCCGACTTCGTCGTTAAAAAATTATGCATATTTTTGATATAATAAAATTTATTACTTTTTTATAATATTCTATTATGTTATCTACGTGTGTCTTCACAAATAGATATTATATAAATCTAAACTGATTTACAGGAAACCACTTCAACTTTTTTTAAATTGTTTTAATTGTTTTATCAAAAAAGTTTAGATCCTATTAAAAACATATTTTCAAAAAAGTTCAAAAAATGTTTAATGACTATAATTGATTATTTACTTAACATAAAAAAATAGATTTATGTTATCTTATTTCACGAAAAATATTCGCGAGAAAGCTAATTTTGCACATTTATATAGGTAGCCTTATTAAAAAATAACTTACAACGTTCTCAATATAAGATCAATTGTTATTAATTTGAGTAAGATTTTATTCTAATTACAGACCAAGAACATAAAAGAAGAATTACCGCTAAACGCGCATTGTACTTGCATATTTTGCTTTTTGCTAACATATTTGCGTATAAAAGTACGTAGGTATGTTTTAATTGAACCAAGTGTTGGTAATAAGACATAAATATTGCGACTTAGTTCTAAATACCTTTCACCTCTAGCTTCCTCCACGTAAGTTTTCAATTAGATATTTTTAATACAAAAGTAACTTACATCTCAGCTTGAACTTTAAACTAACAGTTATTTATATTTCTTAAGCCCATGCAAGGCCGAGGTTCCTACTGAGTCGCAATAAATTAATTGGGGAATCATCCCCAGAAGACGTGTCATCTGGGGTTTATTCAATTAGGACAAAAGGTTGGTTAGACGTTGAGTTAAACTCCAAGTATAATTTCAATGAAAGTCGCATTCAAATCAATCTGATAGTTTTTGTGCAATAGACGAATAAACTGATTGACAACCACAATTTCCAAAAAAAAGGTTTAGCTCCTACTTAACCCCAGACATGTTTACAGTGTCACTTATTCCTCCATCTCCTCATACCTTCACATTGAAAAACGTAACTACACGAAGGATACACTGATTTTAATGCATTCTATATATTTGACAGTTCTTTATTTCATCAATCACACCCATCAATCAACGAAGAACGTGTCGGCGTTATCATACATTACCTGACCACTCTGCCACTTACACTACACAACTACCAATATATGTTTGTACATGCTTTCTTACGCTACAATTCGCTTTGTTGTATAGATAAAAACAGTATAAATATAAAAATGCAACAACAAACAAGCCTGCATATCATAAATTGTCACACCATATCTTGCGATATAAAAATTCACCTGCAAAACAATATACGATCAGAAGACTCGCGAAAGGTTTGCTCCATATTATTAACGACGTTATCAGCAGCCACTCCGAGATCGTACGGCGTCAACTAATACAAACGAACAAATACGTATCATGTCAATTTTTTTCCTTTGTTTTTTTTACCATATTTTTACGTAGATTGACCTAATACTATAATGCATCAAGAGTACATATCATCTCAATTTTTTTCCTTTGTTATTTTACCATATTTTTACGTAGATTGACGTAATACACCTTATAACTATAATACATCAAGAATACATATCATAAATGCATCAAGAATACATATCATGTAATTTTTTTTCCTTTCTTTTTTACCATATTTTTACGTAGATTGACGTAATACACCCTTATAACTATAATGCATCAAGAGTACATATCATGTCAATTTTTTTCCTTTGTTTTTTTACCATATTTTTACGTAGATTGATGTAATACACCTTATAACTATAATGCATCAAGAATACATATCGTAAATGCATCACGAATACATATCATGTCAATTTTTTTCCTTTGTTTTTTACCATATTTTTACGTAGATTGAAGTAATACACCCTTATAACTATAATGCATCAAGAGTACATATCATCTCAATTTTTTTCCTTTGTTATTTTACCATATTTTTACGTAGATTGACGTAATACACCTTATAACTATAATACATCAAGAATACATATCATAAATGCATCAAGAATACATATCATGTAATTTTTTTTCCTTTCTTTTTTACCATACTTTTACGTAGATTGACGTAATATACCTTTATAACTATAATGCATCAAGAGTACATATCATGTCAATTTTTTTCCTTTGTTTTTTTACCATATTTTTACGTAGATTGATGTAATACACCTTATAACTATAATGCATCAAGAATACATATCATGTAAATTTTTTTCCTTTGTTTTTTTACCATATTTTTACGTAGATTGATGTAATACACCTTATAACTATAATGCATCAAGAATACATATCGTAAATGCATCACGAATACATATCATGTAAATTTTTTTCCTTTGTTTTTTTGCCATATTTTTACGTAGATTGACGTAATACACCTTATAATTATAATGCATCAAGAAAACATATCATAAATGCATCAAGACATACCCTAAATGAAATGTTTAGTAATTTATATCATACTGTCCAATGAAAGATTTTCATGAATCATCAATTTACTTAAAATTGTTTTTATTTAATTTATTAGAATACCGTAACTCAAAAGAAAAAAACCGAATCTTTATAAGATCACTCTTGTATTCGTCTATCTGTCAGTCTGCCACAATCATTTTTCTCAGAAATCGTCACACGTACAAACTAGAAATTGGGCACGCCTAAATAGTGCATTCAAAAATATTCCCATAGGAATTTTAACAGAGACAGATAAAGTACCTGAATTTTTTTTTAGTAAATTTATAAAAATTTCAAAGCATTATTAGAATATTACGTGAAACTTAATAAAGCGCTGAAAATATCCACAAAAACGTGTAACGTACGGTATAGGAGAATATAACACTAAACCTATCGACAAAAATGTGTAACGGACTGTAAAGCTATGGGCGGTACCAAACAATCACTGAAATTCCTCAAGCAAAAATTATGAAAAACAATATTGCTAGAAATTTATCTGAAGTTTTATCAGAATACTATAGAATACATAGTAATAATTCTAAACTTAATAGTTTTTAAAAAATTCACTCCGACTCCATCATTAAAAATTTATGCATATTATTGTATAATATTATCTGCTCTAATACAAAAAAATTAACCCTATGTTATATTTTGCTATAAATCTAAGAAGCTCGAAATAAGATCGAAATTACTCTTTGAGTAGCATAGCATTTCTTTTTAAAATTCCATTTATTTTGATGGCAATCGGTATAGCTAAAATCTTCCAGTAACATTTTATATAAAAATAATCCGAAGTCTCCTAAAACAGCAGTTTCGATCCACTGTGCAACAATCCAGTACATTTTGGACATGGTTGTAACTAAGTCAATTTCTTTTTGACAACGTGACAAGACAAAGCTGATGAGCATTGACAATTTACGCTAAATCCATCATCTATGCGAAAACTTAGAGCTAAATATATTCTTTTTTCGCGTAACTTAACTTTTAAGAGTTATAAGAGCTGCCCAATTATAAGTTCTCAAAAGTTATAAATATGATCATTAATTTACGAAATAATATGAAAAAAATGAAACATTTGTATAAATGGCTACAAAAAGTAAAGAACGGAAAATTACCATTTTCGTCGTAGTATCAAAAGTTGTGATATATTTAGCTTTCAAGTTTTCACAAAAATGGGAAATTTAGCGTAACATCTGATAGTCTGCTTATTCGGTAAATGAATTTAACCAATTCCTTAATCTAACCATGCGTTACGGACTATATTTTTGGATAGTTTTCCTAAACCCTGGTCTTGAGATACTAAAGCAATATAAAATCTTCAACCCAAAACTTTTAATGATAATTATAGAAACTACGTGATGTAGTATTATTTCTACTTTCTTTAAGTTCTTTACCATGACCTAGGTTTCGTTGTATTACAACATCTTCAGGTGGGCTATTAGCAAAGATTATTTTGTGCTAATAGCCCACCTGATTTTAGGTTAATCATTGCTAATAGCCTGCCTGAAGATGTTGTAATACAACAAAACCTAAGTCGTGGTAAAGAAATTAAAGAAAGTAGAAATAATACTAGATCACGTAGTTTCATTTAATTGTGAACAATGAATTTCTCCTAAATTAACGCCCAAATATATTCGATAATTATAGATTCAATGTCAACATACACATAACATTGTTGACAAATTAGACCGCAAAATGACGTAAATAACTCATTATCGTCCAACCTAATCGTAGATATATGGAAAATGTGGAACGAAATAACTCGAACGTGATTGCATTTCACAACTATATATATTTACATACTCGTTCAATTAATGTAAATCCTCTATAGATCACAACTCTGACATTCCATTTATTGATAACATCACGCGATAAGTGACATATCAAGGATCGGCATATCTCTGACAATATTAATCGGGTCGTATCTTATGAATGATTGGTCGGAGGGTCGAGAAAATATTATTTAATGAGCTTTGATACAGTTGAATAGTTTATCAGTGTCACTAAATTTACTCCGATAGATAAGTCACTAATTAGGTATTGACAAGGGCATTTTATTGAGTGTTACCATGTGCAGTCCTAATGAGATAGTAAACATAGATTCTACTGAATAAACAACTCTTAAATTCCAAGTAAAATTTTATTCTGAGTTATTAACCCCATCAAACTTGAAATTGATAGCAATGATGTTGATTATTTCTATCTTATCATAGGAAATTTCCATTCGGTTTTCCTGGAAACTTCAAATATATCGAGCGCAAAAGTATCTTCTAATTACAATAATATAAACATTACAAGAGGTATACATATTTTATTTGGAAAATCGGTTGTTCCGAATGGAAAATAAAACTATTTCTATATAATTTCGATCCAATATAATGCAATATTATATAATTAGAAACTAAAATGGAAGCACTGGTGACCTCGATGTAATATAAATCATATTGGAACACTTATTTATGATATTATTGTACTTAGAAGTACTGAGGTAGTGCTCTCGACATAACATTACATTACATTAAAATACTTTTTTGTAAAATTATTGTACTTAGAATTACTGCGCCGGTGCTCTCGATATAATTAAATTATATTAGAACATTTTTTTATGAAAATATTGTATTTAGAACTACTACTCTGGTGCTCTTGATATAATAAAATAGTATTAGAACACTTTTTATGAACAATTAAATGAAACTACGTGATGTAGTATTATTTCTACTTTCTTTAATTTCTTTACCACAACCTAGGTTTCGTTGTATTACAACATATTCAGGTGGGATATTAGCAAAGAAGTCTACTGGCAAATTTACACATACCTTTGCTAATATCCCACCTGAAGATGTTGTAATACAACGAAACCTAGGTCGTGGTAAATAACTTAAAGAAAGTAGAAATAATACTACGTCACGTAGTTTCATTTAATTGTGAATAATGAATTTCTACAAAATTAACGCCAAATACATTCAATATCACTTTTTATGAAATTATTTTACTTACGAGTAGAAGCTACAGCACTAGTGTCATCGATGTACCTAAAATATATGATATTGGAAAACTTTTATGAAATTATTTTACTTAAAAGCTACAGCACTAGTGCCATCGATATAAAATAAATGATGTTTGAACACTTTTTATGAAATTATTGTACTTAGAAGCTACTACACTGGTACCTTCGGTATAATATAACTGATAAAACAATTTTCATGAAAATATTTTATTTACAAGATACTGCAGCAGAAGTGAAGTTTAGAAGTTACTATGATTAATATTATATCGAAAGCACCAGGCCCTCGGTGTAATTAACTATGAATGATAGTAGAAATACTTATTTGCGAATTACTTATGCGAATATTTATTTGATTCTACGATTCGTCATTTTCGAATAGTGCCAGAGGATATCCTGATTTATACGGAACCTAACGATTTTAAGGGTTCGTTAAGAAACCGGCTTTTTCGACGATATAGAAACTCTTAAAAATATAACCGTTATGAGGATCTATCCAGAAGTTCATCACCCAAAAGTTATCATTATGCTGTCTGCCTAATATCAGAGGTCTGCTTCCGTTCAGAAGATATTATGCTGTCTGCCTAATATCTTCTGAACGGAAATCGGGCAGTATGTCTGAAGTCTACTGGCAAATTTACACATATCATTTATTACTTCAACCTAAAATGGGGGCTCCCATACATGTAAAAGGGTGGTCGAAACTAAATTGTTTTAACTAGACTCGTTAGTCGTCATCGAAAATAACTCTATTGTTAATTATTATACCGTATACCATAATAAAGTTACCATATGTTATATCTGTAGTTGTATTTTATATAATTTGTATTACCAAGTCTGTCTTGTTAAACCTGATACTTGATTTATATATATATATATATATATATATATATATATATATATATATATATATATATATATATATATATAAATTTAAAAATCCCAATTATATCAATCATAGTCATATTTTGATAGTCATAGTTACAGATATTGGTACACAAAGCACACTCAATCATGTCAATTTGTACATAATAAATGCAATAATATATTCAAGAGAAACAAGAGAAAAAAAATTAAGTACACGACCGACGTATGAGATAGAAAAGCTAGATGAATTTAAATAAAAATTAATAATAATTCGATCAATGCTACAACGTTAATACAGCGTAAATGTTATTATAATATAAATTTAAGATATGCACAAAGGTTTCGTCAAATGTAAACTGTAATAGAGAACAAATGATAATAATAATAATAATGACAAAGAAATTAAATATTGAATGTCAACCAACGTTAGTAGACTATTATCTAATAATAATATTACAAAATGTCAAATTTAACAAATGTCAAAGTTAATAATATCAAAATTTTAAATTCTACTAATAATAATAATAATAACACATAAAGTCAAATTTGAAAAGTGACAGTAATAACAATAGTGGTAGTCATGGAATTAAAAATAAAAGTAAATTTTACATTTACATAATATTTATTTATCAGCTAATGCTTCATTCACTGTATAATAAACTTTTTTTATAAGCATGTTCTTCACTGTGCTCTAAAAACGAATATCTTCGAAAACTTTATTAGTTTTTTCTTTTTTTTTGTTTTTTTTTCTCAGATTTTTATTTATTTTTTATTTTATTTATTTATTTATCACCTATGGAGAAAGAACAGATACAAGTCATAGTGATATACAAAATAAGAGTTTTTTAACAATAACGTTAACTTATATCCTAACATTCCCACATGAAAGTAATATTCTACATACATATATCCTCAGTCTTTTCTAGATATTTCCATGATACATTAAATATTCAGAAATTTTATAAAATATCAAATTAAATTTTAATAAAGTAATATTGTTAACAATCAAGCAATAACTATTGAAATTATTGAAATCAGCCTTTCATTTAAAGTTCACTGTAACAGTTATCAATAAGTTGCAGGCAGTTTATTAATTACTTTGACACTAACGCACATTAAACTTTTTAACACACTGCTTATGCTTATAACGTTGTCTGTACCTAGTTAGTATATTCGTGTTCATCCCAATTTAAAGAAACATTGTTAATATTTTTTGGCATACATAATATTTTCGTATACATAAATGCTGGGCATTAGTGTACAATAGGGAACCTTACTTCCAATTTTTCCCGCTAGAGGGCTACCTGTACTAGAACGTAAACATCATAGATAAACACGACGTGACGTTTTGTAATTTATACCCGTCTGTCTTAAGAAGTATCGAGTTTTATTGTTTTTTCGAAGATTAAATCTCGATTTATACTAAATATGCATCAATGTTGTACAGTTGGATACAATTATTTATTCTCTAAGAACAAAACAACGAGGCGACAAAACAAAATTCCTCTGCAAAGCATTCATTTCATTCTCTGCTCTGTGCAAAGCATTCATTTAATTCTGATTTTTTTCTGATATTACTTTTTTGCCATATTCTATAGAAAGAAAATCTGCAGGTTTTTTTTATCACAGTAGCACCACCCACGCTTTTAGGATGCGGCCACCCAACTAGCCCTGAGGCACACCCCCGACACTTCATACTAGCGAACAGATTTAATTGCCTACACTCTCACATACGTACTCGCCTATCCACATCCGTTTGTGTGTGCGTGAATTAATGTAGGGCTGCTGCAGCGTGTGGTAAAGAATATTTACTATCACTACAAATGCGTCTCGATCGTTACGGGCAAACCTGCCGATCGATGGAGTTGACGCTATACGTCAGCAACATAGCTGTTTCTCTTTCTAACCAATACCGTAATCGAATGTCTCGATAGCACGCTGGCGCAGTAACTTTGTACTGGCGCGCACGTCTTTATTATTAATTAATTGTAAAAATGTAATTATATAAATAAATATTTTATACTAAACATTTAATTGTGTGAAAGTGGTTTGATAATAATAATATTAAGATAGAATTTGAAAAAAGGTACTTAGTATGGATCCTAAAAACGAAATAAAATCTTAAATAAAAGAAAATTTTATTTATTCTGAAATATTGTCTTTGTTGTGCTTTTGATTTGATTAGATTTGCTTTATGTGAAAGAGCTCTTAATAAACAATATAATAAGCCTATGGCCAACACTACAAGGATACGTTTTCCAACCACATCGCGTCCAATCAAAAGAACGACTTTTAAGAACAGTTTGAAATTTAAAACTGCTCAATGACATGTTTGTAGACATAAAATTATAGATACTAACCAAACAAGTCGGTGATACGAAACAAAATTATTTACAATATCCAAAAAAGGGAGACAAAACAATCTTCTGTCATTATTGATTTTATTGTTTTCCAAGAACTCGTACAGAGCGCAATAACGGACCGTAATATCGAATTATTATGAATAGTTATCAATTAACATTGAATTACATAAGCTAAACGCGACTAAACATCACAAAATTTACCAAGTCACACGCGCATGCAGCTAGCGGCAACGTAGGAACGCGTACTCTAGATCGTATCCCACATCTGCGGGTGACGTTAAATTGGCGGGGGGAGGTGAGTGTCGCTTCTTTACCCAGTAATAGTATTCTTTGCCTGAGGCGTGTCCTCGGGTGTGTCGTTCATCTATGTCAATTGCTCAAGATATCAAATAATATTTTTCTTTTTTTGGATGATAAAAAATACGAAACATGAAAAAAATTGTTTGCCTTAATAGGCAAATGGGGTTCAGTAAAGAGGTAGAATATATTAGAGTAGAGTAAAAACCCATTTCTTCAATCAAAAAATTGGTAAAGTATTTTTTTAAGAAAATCACGATCTTTACAAAACACGACGACAAGTATTTACGAAAAGTAGTGCCCTAGTAGTGCGATTTATAACGTACTTAACATTTTTTTTTTAATTTTAATGATTGACTGATTTGAAGATCGTTATGCGAACAGCAATTTTTTTTATATCTTGACGAAATCACAATGACATTTACATTTAGAAACAAAGTATTTATTTTTAGACTCACATTTTAAAAAGCTTTCATTTAATACCCCAAAGATCTAGAAAAAAAATCCCCTCCGCTTCGTCCCTCAAAGCTCTCTCTCCCAGAAAATTTAAATTCAACATTTTGTAAAATCTTTGTATAATTTTTGTAAAATTTTGTTAATACAATTGAGTGTTTCGGATAATTACGAAAAATTAACTTAACATCCTATGTCTAACAAAAAATGATCTATTTAAAAATAAAAATGACCTAAACTTAATTAAATCCAATTGATGTCATCACTTAACGGCGTAAAAGAGAATGATTTTATTTATCTATAATCGTTAATTTTCATAAATAACGATGGACAATGAGCTTAAAGTCCATGATGGTCATTGTTCATTAAACCATTATGGAACCTCTAAATGGACTTTAAGTCGAACGAATATCAGAAACACGATAAAGTTAACATATGCCTTAGCTAAGAAAAGATAGTTCATTTGAATGTTCAACAAAACGAGGTAATATTTTCATCAATTTTCTTATAGAAGTTTAGAAGGTAGTCATACCTTTGAAAAACTATGAAGATCGTCTAATATATAAATAAAATACTAATCGTCTTATTGTACTAGAAAATAATTTAAATTAATGATGAAAATGAACAATAATAAAACCCATAATATACTAACTATAGCCCGCCACTCCGCCCGCATGATATTCAAGCAGATCCCCTCTCCTCTCTCTTAACCTCATGCACATGCGCAAACGCGCCATTCCCCAGAATTCTCCGCCCAGTTCAAGAACGTAGACACAAATACGCGAGAATAAATATTTATCTCCATTACTACTAAACTATTAACTATAAACATATAGTGTTGAAGGGACTTTTGTAGCTAAATATATTTACTTGCCAATGTGATGAATACAGGGCTGAATATGTAATATTATAAACATTAATTGTGTGACTTATCGACGACTTACCTAACGCTCATATGCATCAGACAAATTTTCCAACATGGTGTTTTACGGAACTGTTCCTTTTCCTGTGACGTGTGAAAACATTCATAAAAAATATTATCTGATTTCGAGCCATTACATTCGCACTCATTCATTGCGTCAATATCGTTATTACATCTCACAAAAAAACAGTTTACCGATGATGCGATCCATTTCGTACAAATTAACTCTCAACGTAAATCGATATTTTTAGATGTCTCACAGCGTTTAAAAATATAATGATGAAATTTTAAAAACACAAACTTAGATGTAAATATTTAAAATGAAAAACCCATGAAGCCTTTTACATACTAAATAATAGCCTATCTAAGAGCCATCGCCGATTAGTCCCAAATATTTTGTAGAAAACCGTATCTAAATCGGTCAAACCGTCTGGGATATGAATGGGAACATTCATTCATCGTCATCAAAATATGTATTGCGGCACCCCCTGATGAGTAATTACTGTAACATCTATCTAAGAACTATTGCCAATGAATAAACATTTTACAGAAAACCGTATCTTAATCGGTCAAACCGTTTTGGAGATAAATGGGAACATTGGATTGCACACACAAATAAACAAACAACTTCTCACCCTAAAGGCATATACCTCCTCCGTTCCGTCGTAGGTAAAAAGTACTTAGACGTTAATTTATATTTGAACTCTTTTTTTATTTAATAATATCCCAAAGAAAACTTGCTCCGTTATTTAAATTTACATTTTTTGTGAAATTCTTTATTAGTTAGTAACTGACCAACTATTTAACCAATCGTCACTTTTACACACGAATAGACCATATTACGGACTAACATACATAAATATAATTGTTGAAAAAAATCGAGTTGTTTGTTAGGGAGTTATTATAATTTTTTTCACTTTCAACCACAATATTTTGTCGTAGGATGCCTAGCAGGTTAAACAAATTCAACTCATTCTCTATTTCTAACACCATGTGAGAAAAACCCGAGTAACAACTAGCATAGCTAGTACAGCAATATAAAAGAAATATTTCTAATAAACATACCAAATTATGTACGTTCAATTTCAAGAAATAAATAAGACATGAATCTACATTTTTCCAAATTTAAATTTGAAATTTTAAACTGAGTAGTTTCATGGATACAAATTCACAACATTATTTAAACATTTTAAATAATACCACTCTTAGATTATGTATATAAAAATTCAACTTTTTTCTGTTTGTTAGCCTCAACTTTTGTTTACTTTTAAATGCTCGCCCATTAATATTATCTATTTATTTAGACTTTGACCCAATCAGGCGTACATTGAGCAGGGCCTTGAATCTAGAAAAACAATAAAATAGATGGAAATAAGACATTGAATGTATGGCGCCACCCACGTATTTCCATCTAGATAAAATGTGACCTAGAATAGGAATATTGTCATATTTTCGAATGCCTAATTCATAATCTATTATTATGAGGTTAAGATAGCATAAACTCTGTGATCAAGCAAGAATAGTAAAATGTATTCGACAAGAATGAATTTTAGTTTTAATCGGAATTAATAATTAAGGTGCTTTACAGATTCTATTTTGCTGAAAATTATGTAACTCAAATGTTTGTCTTGAGATTGCCAGCCAAGATTTTAATTGATAACTAGGAGCAATTAAAAATTAATTCAGCAGGTAAAATCAAACGTCACAATAAAAAGTCCACAGAATGGCCTGCATTAGCAACATCAAGAAGTGCGATTATTGGAACTTGTTAATTATTCGTAGCTAAGTATATATCAGAGCTCGTATCTGTCATGGCATGACAGACAGGAGCTCTTGCAAACTAATAATGATGGGAAAAGCCGTAGAAGAAAGTCATGGTTGCATATCATATGAGAATGGATATGGATTACGAGTGTAACCGAACTCTTTCGCCTTGCTAAGGACAAGACCAAATACGCAGAGACTACCAACCTCAACTAGTTGGAGAGGCACATTTAGAAGAAGAAAAGAAAAAGCTTGTAACAGCGATCTTAATTTTGGCAGCTTAAATACCATGATCGATTCAAAAACTACATTGAGAAGATCCGAAAGTTGTTTAAAGCTACTTAGTTGAGTAAAAACAAGTTAATGGAGAGCAAACAATACACTGGAAAATCTATTTCACTTTTGAAGACTGACATTGGCCCAAAGACGTTTGTTTTTTGAAATTGGTCCAAAAACATTTGCTTATATTAAATATATTTGGCGTTAATTTTGGAGAAATTCATTATTAACAATTAAATGAAACTACGTAATGTAGCATTATTTCTACTTTCTTTAAATTCTTTAGCACGACCAAGGTTTCGTTGAATTACAACATCTTCAGGTGGGCAATTATCAAAGACAGTTGCCCACCTGAAGATGTTGTAATACAACGAAACCTTGGCCGTGGTAAAGAACTTAAAGAAAGTAGAAATAATACTACATCACGTAGTTTCATTTAATTGTGGAAGCTTGTTTTAAAAATTAAATTTTAGATAGGGGAATGAAATATATTTTTCCAATCGGACGAAAAGATAACAGTTGCAAGCGAAGAGTTAAAGATGTCAGCAATGGTTGGAGCTATAATGTATATAGCAAGGAATATACTCTTTAAGTATCTTAAGGTACCTTCACAGCCTGAATAGTTATAATTAATTATACGAAAATCTGCCTTGACTTCAGTTGCATTGGAAACTAGAATTGAAAGTCGTCTTTTCGGTTATGTTATGATGTTACTAATATCGAGAATGTCTGACTTAGTATTAAGTGAAAGAAAATGGGCGGTTTGGTAAAAACAAATTGACGTCAATAGAGTAAAACTAATTTTCACGAATCACTCTAAGTTAGGCTGAATCAGTGTCAAATCACCTCAAAATGTTGAAATATACGCATATATATTTTGAAGTGGTTATGTAGTATCCTCTAATAAAGACTTTCCAATATTCTAAAATAAGATTAAATTTGAATCGCATCTTGGCTATTCTTTTTTTGAACGGAATTTTCTAATGAAATCATTGAGCCAATGTTAAGAAAATCTTTATGTGAAACAGTTTAAAAATCTTATAATAAATCTTTACATGGTGATTAATTTTTTTTATAAAGACCATAGTCACGCGTTAAAGGAACTTTTATTATTAAATGAAACTTTAGTAATACCTTTGTCTCTGACCAGAGAACCCTACTAATTTCACTTTGTCATCTATCGAAGCCACACATAAAAATTATCTAAATATATAATTTACATACATGAACAAAAGATCAGCTAACAAGGTACAAAGCGATCTAGACATCCACGTTTATTTATAAAAAAGCGTTTGTATTTGACCTTATTTTCTATCTAATTGATAGACAGATAATAAAAATGTTCAACAAGAGTTTATACCGAATATGCATTATCTCGTTCTCGTGACATAAATTTTACTTATCTCGGATAAAAATGGCCGCTTTTAATACTAGTGTCACACACGTGGGCGGTATTGGAAGGGTTACAGACAGGGCTCTATCGTCAGAGCAGTTAACAAAGGAAAGGCTCGATTAAACTCATGCAATGTTCATTACAATCGATAATTTAATTGAACGAATTGCCATTGACGTGACCATTAAAGTAGCTTAGCTGCTACTATTCATTACAAGACAGACGAAATGAATAGTAGCAGCTTAATATCAAAACACTTTTAAACGGGCCGTACCCTTAAGTGAGAAAGGTTGTACAAAGGCTTGATTAGACTCATGCATTGTTCATTACAATACGTTACTTAACTGAACGAATTGCCATTGACATGACCAGCAAATTAACTTAGCTGCTACTATTCATTGCAAAATAGACGAAATGAATAGTAGCAGCTTAATATCAAGACACTTTTAAACGGGCCGTACCCTTAAGTGAGAAAGGTTGTACAAAGGCCCGATTAGACTCATGCAATGTTCATTACAATACGTTACTTAATTGAACGAATCGCCATTGACGTGACCATTAATGTAATTTAGCTGCTTCTATTCATTACAAGATAGACGAAATTAATAGTAGTAGCTTAGTTTCGAGACACTTTTGAACGGGCCGTACCCTTAAGTGAGAAAGGTTGTACAAAGGCCCGATTAGACTCATGCAATGTTCATTACAATCGATAACTTAATTGAACAAATTTCCATTGACGTGACTAGTAAAGTAACTTAGCTGCTACTATTCATTACAAGACAGACGAAATGAATAGTGGCAGCTTAACATCAAGACACTTTTAAACGGGCCGTACACTTTAGTGAGAAAGGTTGTACAAAGGCTCGATTAGACTCATGCAATGTTCATTACAATCGATAACTTAATTGAACAAATTTCCATTGACGTGACTAGTAAAGTAACTTAGCTGCTACTATTCATTACAAGTCAGACGAAATGAATAGTAGCAGCTTAACATCAAGACACTTTTAAACGGGCCGTACACTTTAGTGAGAAAGGTTGTACAAAGGCTCGATTAGACTCATGCAATGTTCATTACAATCGATAACTTAATTGAACAAATTTCCATTGACGTGACTAGTAAAGTAACTTAGCTGCTACTATTCATTACAAGACAGACGAAATTAATAGTAGCAGCTTAACATCAAGACACTTTTAAACGGGCCGTACACTTTAGTGAGAAAGGTTGTACAAAGGCTCGATTAGACTCATGCAATGTTCATTACAATCGATAACTTAATTGAACAAATTTCCATTGACGTGACTAGTAAAGTAACTTAGCTGCTACTATTCATTACAAGTCAGACGAAATGAATAGTAGCAGCTTAATATCGATGCACTTTTAAACGGGCCGCACCCTTAAATGAGAAAGGTTGTACATAATATTTTTAGTACCCAACTTCAACTAACCATTGATAAATTAAATTATATAGGTTCAGCGAAGAAAGAATAGCCCTAATAATATTGGAAAAATATTTTGATTCGAAAAGATGACTAACAATATTTAAAAATTATTTTAATTACATTATGAGAATTGGTATTTTACAGAAAGATCAGATGCAATGATGAAGCCTCCGATAAAATTTATTGACGACCTGAAATAACAGATTATTAGACTTGCCTTATTTGTTTACTATTAATACGTATTTAACTACAAATTTTAAATTTCTGATAACACATTACTGACAAAATATTTGTCTTTGTCCTATAAGTAATTATTAAAAAAAACAGGAAGAGTGAGATGTCATAGATACTCGTACATGTATAATTTTTTAAACCATAATTAGTTATTATTAAATTTCGCCGAAGAGATCCATTTGTTGTATTTTTTTATTGCTATTATTAATAATTTATTTGTTGTTGTTTTAGTCAAGTATTGAGTAGCACGGTCCAATTTTATATTATAGTAAGTTTATACAACGGATCTTTTATAATTAGCCATAAATAAATAGCAGAAGTTTATGTAAATTTTGATTTTACCTGCAATTTCTCCATAAATAATTTTAACGTAAACGATTAAACGTTAAAACTCAAAAACCTACAAGGATTCCGTATACATTTAGAATTTACACAGGATGTATATTTTAATAAATTTAAGATCTAGGATAATTACTATAGTTTTCCTGTATTTATGTGTTCCTCATAAAAAGTTCTTTCAAATTATAACTTATATAATATTCAAAATTAAAAATGTATGTTAAGACCTTTATTTGGCCTATCTTTAATTCTAATATGAATAATAAAAAACAATTAGCTAGATTAATTAACTGAAATATATAGGTTAATTGTATTACTGTGCCAAATTTCAAGTTACTACTTCGAAAGGTTTCTGATCAAATCGGCTGTGAACATAGAAAAACCTAAATATATTGCCCAGTATATCTTTTTCAGGGGTCAAAACATGGAGCATATTTCAAAAATTATAATATATATTCTATAGTTTCCTACAAAATAATCCCTATAATTTAAGCGTAGGCTTCTAAAAACCATATTCTTTTCATAATTTTAGGTTGAAAAGGTTCGGAAATAAGGAGAGGGGGAACATATTCTTTAGTATATCTTTCAGAATATCACTAAAGATATAATACCTAAAATTAAGAAAGAAATATTTTTGATATTCTTATACCTAGCCCTTTCAAACGAAATCCCACATGAAATCAAAAAAATAATTTTTCGATTGCGTAATTTACGCACTCTGACAATTCCAAATGAATACTTTTGAGTTTTAGCTATTTATGTATGTGAGGGTTAATATATTTTATTATAATGCCCAATTTCAAGTTTCCACGTCAAGCGGTTTCTGAGAAAAACGGCTGTGATGGACCAACGAATAGACACGTGAGTGGTCTTATGAAGGTTTCGTTTTTCCTTTTGAAGTATGGAACCCTGAAAATACATCCTATACCATGTAAATACCTTCAGTATCTTATCACTAACACAATCTAAAAAACATTATGTAACCTACATCGATCGGGACACTATGAGCGAATACGATAATCAAAATTTCATGTAAATCTGATAATCTTCTTTTGCGTAATAACGTAAAAAGTAAAAAAACAAATCTTTCCTCTTTATCCCACTAATCTTATTGTTGTCGACTGTATTGCACTGGCTATCTAGATTACGCTGAACTACCGCTTAACTATTTAAGACACTGTACGACATGCACTCAGCCTGTGCATGACATCAGCGCCGCCTAGTGTCCGCAACTTTAAAGGCGCGGCTCTTGTAAATGTTTACGTAAATGGTATAAAAATTATTAAAGATATCTTTAATTATTTTTATACCATTTACGTTTATTTTTATACAATTATTTTTATACCATTTACGTTTATTTTTAAACAATTATTTTTATACCATTTACGTTTATTTTTATACAATTACATGCATTTTTTTCTTTATAGGGTAAATTGATACTACATATCGATTGAGCCTGTGTTATCTGTGACGAAGAATAGTTTCTGATTTCGATACAATCATAATAAGTAATATTATATTATTTGTCTAGCTATTTGTTCTAAAGTAGAAAAAAATATTAAATAAACGCTTTCTTAATGAATAATAAGATGCTTTTAGACGTCCGTACCCAGAATATGTAATATTCTTTTGTTTTCAACTCAACAAAATGAGTACAACAATCAATGTATACCCATATTATAACTTTCCAACGAAAAACAATGTCAGAAGGAATACGTTTTACAGCAGCTATCCATTTATCTCGGTAGCGATTATTTTATTATAAAAATTGACTTTCAAACAAATTTACTAACAATGAAATTTTTTTTATTGCTGAAATATTTTTCCCTATTTTCACTTTAAATTTATAATTTATATTGGAAATATTCAAGAAACATCTAAATTGAAAGAAATGTTAATAATAAAAATTAAACAGGATAAAAATAAAAATTTGCGAGGTATTAAAGAATTGAATAATTATGACGTTTAAATATTTAGTTTAGGATATATGAATTTTTAAATAAACATTTTTTAAATATTTATTTTTGGATTAATAAACTATGAAATGTTCATCGTTGCTGAAAGATATTTGTTCCCAATTATTAATTTAAAACTAAAAAAAATCCTAAACTAAAGATTTAATAATAACTTTTTAAGGTTATTAAGTGAGGTAGGCATCATCTTTTTTTGTGAGTTTTTATTAGTCTCTTATTTAACTTTTTCTCTTATTATCACCATTCATATTTATAAGTTTATGAAATATGTCTTATCTAATTATGTATTAAAACTGAAAAAAAATTTCAGTACAAAATATGAGGGTATTATTGTGATATAATCACGACCGAAACATACTTTTATAAAATACGTCATTATTGCGTTCATTAAAAAAATCAGTGAAATTCGTATTTTTGCTAAATGTAGCCTAAGTAAATTAAACATTTTCATTTCTGCTACAGCGAGCGCTGCGATCACACGGCACTTATTTCGTTGTGATGGCAAGCGTGATGGCTACCGTAATGGAAATGACGTCACTGCAAGCTCCATTACAAGAACGCGTAGCGATCACACGGCACTTATTTCGTTGTGATGGCAAGCGTGGTGGCTACCATAATGGAAATGACGTCACTGCAAGCTCCATTACAAGAACGCGTAGCGATCACACGGCACTTATTTCGTTGTGATGGCAAGCGTGATGGCTACCGTAATGGAAATGACGTCACTGCAAGCTCCATTACAAGAACGCGTAGCGGAATTCTGTAATTGGACAGGTGCTATTGTCGTGTTCGTTTCTCTGCTATATTTAAAAGTTAATCAATGAGAAAGTCGCATTTCGTCATGTGGGCATGTTTACTACAACTGCTGATAATCGACCGACTTGGTTATGGAAGGCCGTTATATGTCAACGAAAAGAAGCGTTATTTGCAATTTTTTTTATCTGTACTTGCTGATTTTTCTAACTTGAATATATTATTACTAACCTGAATATATTATAAAAGTGTTAAAATTATATTGAATTTTATTACGTAATATATTTTAAAAATTAAATCAATAATTGATATTGAATTTTCAATAAAGAAGATTTAAATAACTTTTGAATAAATTATTTTATTAACATATGTAATATAATATAATTATTAAATAATTTATGTTTAATCACCTGTAATTTAATAACCAGTATTAATCAAATAACATCATTCAGAGCCATTTACAAACCCAGCCCAGCCACACATATCGTGTGTAGCCGCACACACATCATAAAGCAGCCATTACAAAGTATAGCACAACAGCTCGTGTAGAACCCAGAAGAGATTTCAATTAAGCAACCTAGTAGTGAAACAAGTGTCGTGTAATCAGGGCTTTATACTCGACGCGTACCTTTGCGCGGTCACCGCGCCGGCTTGTGAACCCGCGGCCCCCGATTATTACATTGCTTATAGCGGCCTTCAGCTTCAAGGACACAGTAATTCTAAACTCACGACTTTAAGAGTCAGGGCGCAGCCATCCATAACAATTACAAAGAGGAACATTTTGTTTGTTTTTAAAGATTGAATCCAGAATCGCTAATCGATCCGATTGACTTATAAGTTTCACAATATGTTACAATTTCCAGATTTACATAGGCTACATAACGTGTATATATGTTTGTAATTTTTGAAATATAATTAATAACGTCAACGTAGTAGGAGTAAAAGTGCTGAAATTGGAGCTTTCATGAGGAACGCTGATAAAATTATTGTAGATATCCGAAGACTAGAGAAATCGCAGGTCTGTAAGAAGTTTATAAAAAAGTCAACAGCATATATGTATATTTTATGGATAAGCCATAGTAACTGTTAATAAAGTCTGTCTCAGCGCTGAATTAAAACTTTACATTATAATAAAGGAACCAATTATTGTATTTGTAATATTTTAATTAGAGTAAACTAAAGTACCTTTGTGTAGGTACGGGATATTACACCATCGAACGCACTCTTCAAAACGTAAGCGCGAATTTGGAATGACGCAACTCATATGTAATAAATTTTACTTCAAAACTAAAAAAAAGACATTATGTTTAGATAGAATTATTAAACCTTTTGAACTAGTAGTTTAAGAAAAATGAAAAAAAATTTGAATAAAACAAAATAGAAAAGCGAATTTTGATGACATCCGGTGCGATGTATTTGTGCACGGACAGATAGAATGAAGAGATAAATCGGGCACACTTGACGCGGAAATAGCAAAAAGGCACATCATTAGTTCTTCTTATTTATTTCTGAAGATTTACGTATAAGTAAATACGTTTTGATGAAATTTCTTTGTTACTTTATGGCATAAACATAGTTTTTAGTTTGAATGATAATAATAGATTTAATTATCAATTTAAAATTTTGCGTTAATATATACTCAAATAATATTTTATTACTAATATTTTAATACGTGAATTGTAGATACAGTTTTTTGATAGATGGTAAATGTTTAGTTTTGATAATACGTTTGAACACGTTAATTCATTGTTATTTCTTTAGTTTGGTGTATAGGAATAGTTTATATGTTAAAAAGTTTAGTTTAATTACTTATTTAGTTTTATTAACTATTTCGTTTATATTAATTTAATTGATTTTTTTATTTTATTGTGTAGAAATAGTTTTTGTGTTGAGTTGGTCTCAAGATAACCCTAGTGTGTCGTCACCGTGGTGTGTTGTGTTGATCACAAGACATACGGCCTTTGACTGCGCGGCACACCGCGGGGACCGGGTTCAATTCCCGACCGGTCGTCAAGCGGGCAGGACTGGTTTTCTGGTTGGCTGTAACAGATTGCTCTCATAGCAATAATTCCGCCATATGTATCAATTAAATATATTAAAGTAGTTAATAAGTATATGAATAAAGATTACACTTACGGTTGTGCGAGTCTTTGTGCTGTAATGTAGTGATTTCAAAGGAGCATGTATATGTTGCACGTTTCGGTAATCGGGCTAAATTACTTGTATTAAAATCCAAAAATAAATCAAGAAATGTTGTCTACAGAGAAGTAGTTTTAAATTTACGGATACAGAATTATCTACAAACAATCTAAATTTGTAGATTTTTTAATTTTTAAATACGGTATATGTTTGATCTAACTGAAGATGATAGTTTTACAGTATTATGTTTGTTTTTAATTAAAATAAAAAGAAAAACTAGTTCGTGGGAGAAAATATACATATCAAAAGACCTTAATGAAATAACGTTTTGTCCATACTACCCGCGGAGGCAAGTGTGGCTGTAAATTGATTCAATTCCATAATTCTTAAGGTTCCGCTCTTCAAAATGAAAAAAAAAACACAATTTTTACAAGACCACTTTGTTGTCCGTCCATCCATCCGTCTATCTGTCAAAACTTTTTCTCAGAACGATCTTATAGAAACGGGAGATTTCAGCTTAAAATTAATTCCGTATGCTGAGGGCAATGACCTTACATTTTTGGTTCTCGTAGCAAAAAATATTTTCCTTCACAACGTATTTTTTTTTTATTTATAACGTCATGAAAACTTACAGGGTACTTCCGGCCGGCCGACAATATTGAAAGTCGGCATAATGGGAATTCTTGTAGCGCAAGTAAAGTGAAAAATTCAAAAATCAATGATTTCCGACTCTATGTGGAATATACACTTTTTTTTAAATATGCATCTGTGAAGAATATGGTATACTTACGTTCCAAAAAATTTCAATTTTGTAAATAGCTTAATAGAAACATCATTTCACGGGTTTTTTTTGTCACTTTTAATCTTTCTTCACAAACTGTTTATCTCATAAGATTTAAAAGAAAAAAAACATGGAACTTTTTGAAAAAACACAGATAGATTAGGTTGCAGAACAATAGTCTCAGCTTACGGATATGTATGCTCCAAGTAAAAGATAAATAGATAAACAGAGAAAAACATTTAAAAAAAAGTTGTTTTACACAACACTTGTTTTGACAAAGTTGTTTTGACAAATTATTTATCTCATAAGACTTAAACGAAAAAAACAAGGTATTTCAATACCTTGTTTTTTTGGGAGAGTCTGACAAAAAAAACACAGAGAGATTAGGTTGTACAGCAAAAGTCTCAGCTTACGGATATGTATGCTCTAAGAAAAAGATAAATAGATAAACAGAGAAAAATATTTTTAAAAAAGTTGTTTTACACAACACTTGTTTTGACAAAGTTGTTTTGACAAACTATTTATCTCATAAGACTTAAACGAAAAAAAGAAGGTACGTCAATACCTTGTTTTTTGGGAGAGTCTGACAAAAAAAACACAGAGATTAGGTTGTAGAGCATAAGTCTACGTCAAGAAAGAAGGTACGTCAATACCTTGTTTTTTGAAAAAGAAGGTAAGTCAATACCTTGTTTTTTGGGAGAGTCTGACAAAAAAACACAGAGAGATTAGGTTGTACAGCAAAAGTCTCAGCTTACGGATATGTATGCTCTAAGAAAAAGATAAATAGATAAACAGAGAAAAATATTTTTAAAAAAGTTGTTTTACACAGCACTTGTTTTGACAAAGTTGTTTTGATAAACTATTTATCTCATAAGACTTAAACGAAAAAAAACAAGGAACTTCAATACCTTGTTTTTTTGGGAGAATCTGAGAAAAAAAACATAGGGAGATTAGGTTGTACAGCAAAAGTCTCAGCTTACGGATATGTATGCTCTAAGAAAAAGATAAATAGATAAACAGAGAAAAATATTTTTAAAAAAGTTGTTTTACACAGCACTTGTTTTGACAAAGTTGTTTTGATAAACTATTTATCTCATAAGACTTAAACGAAAAAAAACAAGGAACTTCAATACCTTGTTTTTTTGGGAGAATCTGAGAAAAAAAACATAGGGAGATTAGGTTGTACAGCAAAAGTCTCAGCTTACGGATATGTATGCTCTAAGAAAAAGATAAATAGATAAACAGAGAAAAATATTTTTAAAAAAGTTGTTTTACACAGCACTTGTTTTGACAAAGTTGTTTTGATAAACTATTTATCTCATAAGACTTAAACGAAAAAAAACAAGGAACTTCAATACCTTGTTTTTTTGGGAGAATCTGAGAAAAAAAACATAGGGAGATTAGGTTGTATAGCAAAAGTCTCAGCTTACGGATGTGTATGCTCTAAGAAAAAAATAAATAGATAGATAGAGAAAAATATTTAAAAAAAAGTCGTTTTACACAACACTTGTTTTGACAAACTATTTATCTCATAAGACATAAACGAAAAAAAAAACAAGGTACTTCAATACCTTGTTTTTTGGGAGAGTCTGACAAAAAAAACACAGAGAGATTAGGTTGTAGAGCATAAGTTTACGTCAAGAAAGAAGGTACGTCAATACCTTGTTTTTTGAAAAAGAAGGTACGTCAATACCTTGTTTTTTGGGAGAGTCTGACAAAAAAAAAAAAGAGAGATTAGGTTGTACAGCAAAAGTCTCAGCTTACGGATATGTATGCTCTAAGAAAAAGATAAATAGATAAACAGAGAAAAATATTTTTAAAAAAGTTGTTTTACACAACACTTGTTTTGACAAAGTTGTTTTGACAAACTATTTATCTCATAAGACTTAAACGAAAAAAAGAAGGTACGTCAATACCTTGTTTTTTGAGAGAGTCTGACAAAAAAACACAGGGAGATTAGGTTGTAGAGCAAAAGTCTCAGCTTACGGATATGTATCTATACTCTAAGAAAAAGATAAATAGATAGACAGAGACATATATAGATAGACAGTTTCGTAAAGTATCCCGCATTTAAAATCTAAGCTACCTATTTTTCTCTTGAGGGCTTCGAAATTCAATATAAGAGCACGCGAAGTAATAAAAGTATCGCACAATTAAAATTTAGGCTAACTTTTGTTCTGTTAAGGAACTTGAAATTCAATGTAGGAGCCCGCGTAGTAATAAAAGCATCGCACGGTTAAAATTTAATCTAACTTTTGTTCTCTTACAGGTCTTGAAATGAAATATAAGAGCTCGCGTAGTAATTAAAGAATCGCGCAATTAAAATTTAGGCTAATTTTTGTCCTCTTAAAGGACTTGAAATTCAATATGGGCTTGCATAGTAATAAACGCATAGCGCAATTAAAATTTAGGCTACCTTTTGTTCTCTAAAGTGATTTAAAATTCAGCATAGTAGCGCATATACTAATAAAAGCATCGTATAATTAAAATTTAGGCTAACTTTTGTTCTCTTAAGGGATTTAAATTGAAATATAATGGTCACGTAGTAAAGAAAGCATCACGCAATCAAAATTTAGTTCTCTTAAGGAACATGAATTTCAATAAGGGAGCTCGCGTAGTAAGTGTTAAGTGCTCGGGTTTAAGAATTCATAAAATGTAATTTTATGAATTCTTAAGCCCGAGTACTTACTATAATATATCATAACAGAGATTTATCATAAAGTGCAGATATAAACCACTTTTATTTTACTTTAATATAGTATATTTTCCAGCGTAGGTATAAGTCATTTTATGCCGTTCGTAAATAGTTTTAAGATGCAAATATTACTGCGAATTATTAAAAAATCTGTGCAGGCGAAGCTGGGGACGAAAGTTAAAGGAAAAAGTTAAGGAAAAATAAAGGAAACTCCTTTACAATATTTTAAACTTGAAACTGAGTAGTTGTAATAGCGGCTGAAAGAAAAATACACTTTCACTTGATTGATCACCAGACATACTCATCAATTTTAAAACGGTCTCTTATCTAATTCCATGTATTACACGTTGTATCGTAATAGTGTAATGAAGATAAGATTGCTTACTAAATAAATGAAATGTTCATAAACAATAGAAAATGAAGAAACGTCACAAAAGACGACATTAATAAAAGAAAAACGTTAATTACACCTTTGGTACATTATTTAGAAAAGAAATAAAACGAATCATACGATTTAAAAAAGCATTTATTCAAAAGCTGCCCTCGAAATGTATGTGGCCTATATATAATATACAATTTGTATATATATATATATATATATATATATATATATATATATATATATATATACGTATTTTTTCCGAAACCATTCGACCTACAAATTTTAAATTCGCATAGCTTGCAACATGGAACAGTTTCTTAAATATGAAACAACTGAACCTAAAATTGTAATATTCGCAGAGTTCCTAAAGGTTTAATTAAAATTTTTGAGAAATTCCCGATATTTCAGTGGAAAGATATACTATATACAATATATTTGCGTAGTGAAAAATAATACTTACATTTGTATTATAAATTCATTGTCATAGTAACTACAATTTTCTGCAATTTCCTTATAAACTGGTGGTTTAAATTGCTCTACTAAATTTAATCTGCTCATACATCATAACATTAAATACGAAATAAATAAACAATATATTATATTTTTTTAATAATATGTATGTGTATATATATATATATATATATGAAGGAAACAAAACCGGCACCACCAGTAGGATTTGTACACTACACATTTTATTGTTGTGCACTGGTTAAAATGTATTTAAACGTTTGAACATTTTTAATGTCGCGTACAGGTTTTTTTCTCTATTATTTAAATACATACGTATATCAAATTCATTACAAAAATACGTGTCGGTATTACATAAAATACTGTAATATGTATACCGATATGTATTATTGCTCTAATTGCCTTGATCAATTAACATTACACTTCAACTTTTAAATGAAACTACGTGATGTAGTATTATTTCTACTTTCTTTAAGTTCCTTACCACGACCTAGGTTCCGTTGTATTACAACATCTTCAGGTGGGCTATTAGCAAAGATCTTTGCTATTGTTTGTATTGCTATCTTTGCTAATAGCCCACCTGAAGATGTTGTAATACAACGAAACCTACGTCGTGGTAAAGAACTTAAAGAAAGTAGAAATAATACTACATCACGTAGTTTCATTTAATTGTGAATAATGAATTTCTACAAAATTAACGCCAAATATATACAATATTACACTTCAAAACATTGAACAAAATAGTAGCATAACAAATAAAACACTATGCTATTAAGAAGTTAATCCCAAATAAAGACAACCATTATTTAATTAAAATATTAATATATAGATCACATTCTAAGTATGTTAATCGAGCAGAAGGAAATGACAAAATTAAAGAAGAGCTAGAACACCAATTTAAAAGACACATCGACATTTCCCACAGGTAACACATTCAAAAAAATATCTTTCACATTATCTATGTTAAAAAAATTATTTTTTATGTAAAAAAAATATTCTAGTGCCAGGAGACGTGTAAATCACTAACGAAAACCAATTTGTAAACATTTCAATAAATTACATGATTAAGGTATCTCAATAAATCGTAAATATCGTATACATTTCAGGTGCTAGTACCGAGTATGGTGCTGTCGTACGGCATAATACTGGCCAGCTCTGTCAAGAATGGAAATTCAGATTGGATAGTCTTCCTTTGCCCCACCGTGTACTGCGTCATATTTTTCATTATCCGTAAGTTACTTTATTACTATTTTCACTTAATTATACGAAGAAAATATAACCAACATGTGTCACTGATATTCTCTTATTGGGCACTCGAAAGAACTTTACGGAATGTATTGAGAAACTGAATTTTTACAAAATCTATAACAGTTTTTCAGACCTACTATAATGAACGTTATCAAGATTGATTAAAATAAAGTACACTAAATTTAATAACATTAATTTAATAATAAATCAATTAACATTTCCAAACAGAAAGTTTGAACATTCTTGATCTCGTGCGTACGTTCTTGATCAAACTTAAAATTTCAAAACGTTGAATTCAATTTTAACTATGATTTTAAATTTCAAATTTGCTTTTAAAAAAAGTAGCTTAAAAGTTGTAAAAAGGTTCAAATTTTTAGATCTCCAAATTCTGGGCCTATTCCGGGACACGCCCAGAATAGGCCCAGAATTGCAGTATAGGCGCATAGTTAGTAACCATATTATAACATATTTATTAACATTTATTAAAAATAATATAAGTAACACTTTCAAGTGGAAAACTATATTTTCTATTGGTCGCTTATAAAACAAACAGATGTCGCTACATATAATAGATCTCGCCAACACGCATATATGTTCTCTATTTCTGTTACACAAACTTGAATATATTGACGCTGATCGTAAAATTTCCTGTAACCAAACTTTTTAGCTCTTCACAAAGGAAGAACCTATTTGTATCTCTGCTCTATATATAAAAAAACAAAGAGAGTGCCCCAGTAACATTAGCTATAAGTTAAAAGAAGGTAATAATTTAAGTCAATTTTGTGACTGCTGTAATTTCCTTAAGACCATTTCAAACTTCCCTCTAATAAGACTTTATAAACTTTGCAAATCGTTATGATAGCTTTAGATAACCACAGAATATTTCTGCTTTCATACCTATACTTACTGTACACGAAGAAACATAATTTCAAATTATTTTTTTGCAATTTTGTAGACAATAATCAATACTATTATGTAACTGTACGTAAATAATTTTTTTGCAATTTTGTAGACAATAATCAATACTATTGTGGAATTTCTGTCTAATTCTTGTCCGCAAAAGCTATCGGAATAACATGAACGTATTTAACACGTTATTAAATTATTCTGAGCAAAATCTAGACTATCTTCTGTCCCAATAGAATATTCTCTAAACGGTTTTTTGTCTGTCTGTTTTTCTATTCATATGTTTATTTGTTAAGCAAATCATGCAAAATCTACTGAATTGATGTTAAGAGAACTTTTATTGAATCGATGCCAGGAATTCGGATTACCTTTTGCTCCCATCAAGTAGCCTCTAAAAGATTTGAGATTGAATTATTGGGACTTATGCAATATAAACCGAGTATTCTGTCTTAAGAATTGATAAATAGAAAATGTTTATACACGGTAACTCAGCTTAAAGTTCAACTAACGTATGCAAACATTAGTAATCAAAATTCAAAATTAATAAAAAATAACAAAAATCGATGGGAAAACCTATTAAAACTGAAAATATTAATGACCTTCATGAATTATCTTATCTGCAATTCATTGTAAGGATAGGTCTGATTAAAAAAATTATAGAAATTAGAAAAAAATAATTACGAATTTAAAACTGAAAATATTAATGACCTTCATGAATTATGTTATCTGCAATTCATTGTAAGGATACGTCTGATTAAAAAAATTATAGAAATTAGAAAAAAACAATTACCAATTTAAAACTGAAAATATTAATGCCCTTCATGAATTATCTTATCTGCAATTCATTGTAAGGATACATCTGATTAAAAAAATTATAGAAATTAGAAAAAAATAATTATGAATTTGAAACTGAAAATATTAATGACCTTCATGAATTATCTTATCTGCAATTCATTGTAAGGATACGTCTGATTAAAAAAATTATAGAAATTAGAAAAAATAATTACGAATTTAAAACTGAAAATATTAATGACCTTCATGAATTATCTTATATGCAATTCATTGTAAGGATACGTCTGGTTAAAAAAATTATAGAAATTAGAAAAAAATAATTACTAATTTAAAACTGAAAATATTAATGACCTTCATGAATTATCTTATCTGCAATTCATTGTAAGGATACGTCTGATTAAAAAAATTATAGAAATTAGAAAAAAATAATTACGAATTTAAAACTGAAAATATTAATGACCTTCATGAATTATCTTATCTGCAATTCATTGTAAGGATACGTCTGACTAAAAAAATTATAGAAATTAGAAAAAAATAATTACGAATTTAAAACTGAAAATATTAATGACCTTCATGAATTATCTTATCTGCAATTCATTGTAAGGATACGTCTGATTAAAAAAATTATAGAAATTAGAAAAAAATAATTACGAATTTAAAACTGAAAATATTAATGACCTTCATGAATTATCTTATATGCAATTCATTGTAAGGATACGTCTGATTAAAAAAATTATAGAAATTAGAAAAAAATAATTACGAATTTAAAACTGAAAATATTAATGACCTACATGAATTATCTTATATGCAATTCGTTGTAAGGATACGTCTGGTTAAAAAAATTATAGAAATTAGAAAAAAATAATTACTAATTTAAAACTGAAAATATTAATGACCTTCATGAATTATCTTATCTGCAATTCATTGTAAGGATACGTCTGATTAAAAAAATTATAGAAATTAGAAAAAAATAATTACGAATTTAAAACTGAAAATATTAATGACCTTCATGAATTATCTTATCTGCAATTCATTGTAAGGATACGTCTGATTAAAAAAATTATAGAAATTAGAAAAAATAATTACGAATTTAAAACTGAAAATATTAATGACCTTCATGAATTATCTTATCTGCAATTCATTGTAAGGATACGTCTGATTAAAAAAATTATAGAAATTAGAAAAAAATAATTACGAATTTAAAACTGAAAATATTAATGACCTTCATGAATTATCTTATATGCAATTCATTGTAAGGATACGTCTGATTAAAAAAATTATAGAAATTAGAAAAAAATAATTACGAATTTAAAACTGAAAATATTAATGACCTACATGAATTATCTTATATGCAATTCGTTGTAAGGATACGTCTGGTTAAAAAAATTATAGAAATTAGAAAAAAATAATTACTAATTTAAAACTGAAAATATTAATGACCTTCATGAATTATCTTATCTGCAATTCATTGTAAGGATACGTCTGATTAAAAAAATTATAGAAATTAGAAAAAAATAATTACGAATTTAAAACTGAAAATATTAATGACCTTCATGAATTATCTTATCTGCAATTCATTGTAAGGATACGTCTGATTAAAAAAATTATAGAAATTAGAAAAAATAATTACGAATTTAAAACTGAAAATATTAATGACCTTCATGAATTATCTTATCTGCAATTCATTGTAAGGATACGTCTGATTAAAAAAATTATAGAAATTAGAAAAAAAATATTACGAAGCTTTTATCGCGTTTTCCTTAAAATAATACATTTTTCATTTACAAAAAAAGAACAACGCAACCAAAAATGTTATTATATCTCATAAGGAAGGCGAACAATATTTTAAAATTTTAAAAGATATACAGAGGCAGTTAACCTTACAGAATGAGATCGAAAAAATACTTCCTATCAACGCACGCTCATAATTTTTATTTATATGCGACGGAGATATTATTTAAAAAAAAATTATAAATTTTTCTTCATCACTTTTTTTGTTATTAAATTGGATAGGTATACAAGATACTGAGTACATTATTGTATGTTTCGTCGCCATTTGAAAGAATGATATGAGCATATAAGTTCTTCTTCGTTTTATAATTATATAAGATGGCGATTATTATATAAGATGGCATCAATTTGGACGCATTTCTTTGCAATATAATGTAAACATATTATTTAACTTTTTAACAGATGAGTTAGCTATTCTATTTTTCATTTTAGATGAGCATAACAAAAATCATGTATTTTCCGCCATTTTATATAATTATAAGACGAAGAAGAACTTATATACCCACATAATGAAGGGCGACGAAACATACAATAATATACGTAGTATACCGCTAATTATATACCGCAATAATATACGCAATAACTTGTAACTGTAATTTCTATGTGGTGCTTTAAAAAGTTCTTTTTTTAATTATCTTTTTGCACAATAATTGAGGTCTCGGTTTGGTGAAAATACTACCAAAATGTCATGCACATAAGTCGTAGAAACTGTGAGACTGACTGGCAAACGAAAGTGACATAATAATGATTCCTTGTTTACAGCGGAACCAAAAAAAGTATCATATAATGCTGATAATAAATAATAATGAATATCCCCAAGTAACAGGCTTAGAAACAAAATGTAAAGAAATTATGAAAGAAAAAATGTCTTCAAAGTCTTTTGAATGTATTTATTAATGATGAATATGACTAAAATAGGTATTTAAACATCCCGATAAGTTAAAATTCCAAATTTTATATACATAATTTACATATAAAATCTGGAATTATATATAGAGTGTTTATTTAATACCTAAACATTGTACCAAAGAACGTGTCAATTATTCGTACAGGTGATTCTTTATATTAAAGATGGTGTATTTGAAGCGTATTTCTGACAGTATATTTAAAAATGTAGATTTTTTCGTTGAAATCGCAACTTTTACAGTATTTTTTTCAGAAACGGTTAAACCGTTAAATTGTCATATCGTTTCTTAACATTTTCTCTTCGCTTTGATGTATAAAATCACCTATATGAATATTAAACGCTGTTTTTATACTTGTGTATATTTAGATCACATAGAATTTTTTTTAAAAAAGAAAATCAAAATCAAGTGAACACAAAGATTATTGGAAAGAAATACCTATGTCACGAAAGCGTGTGTACCTTAAAAATTATGGTACCATATAATCATAATCCTGGATCGCAGTATTTAGTAAACCGTTATATTTCGTGAAACTTGGAATTTCTCTAGTCTTAAGACTAGCTTTTTTACCATAAAATCTATCCATAACCATAAAACCAGCTCTCTTAATTTCGTTATTCTTGCGAGCATTGTTGTTAAGTCACCAAAATACTAACAATTATTACGACAAATATAACTATTTGAAAAACATGTTTGCACAGATTATCTAGGATTGTTACAGAAAAACAACCTTTATTTAAACTGACATAAACTCATTACGAACTCACCGATTCCCTATCTATATTTGTATTTCAAACGCAGCAGGTGGCATGACATGAGTTCAAGTATGAACGTAAATAGGTAAATAGTACGATACGGAGAACATGTGCCACATTTAACGCAAGATATGGAGAACATGTGCCACATTAACGCAAGATAACATTTTTCGTATTTGCTTTAAGCATTGACTGACGATTTTCAGAATCATGGTGTAGAGAAGCGGCGGATTCTTGGGGCGGCAACAACGGATATCGATTTATGGCTTCAATAGGACTAGTAATGGCGTCTTGCGGAGTCCTGCTTTGCACGTTCACACCGGTCTTCTTACACCCTCTATTTTACGGAGGAATGGGAGGTATAAATTTCATATTAATCGGAAATTGTATGGTGTAAATGAAATATGTCTATACGTAATTAGCTACGATGTAACGCTTCATTACCGAATACTGAAAGAGAGACAACTGGCATAAACCAATTTAGACAAAATAAAATTGATTAAAATGGTTCATAATTCTAAAAGGCGGTAAAGGCTAAAAATTATATGTAGGAATTTCGGACCAAAATTTAGATAAATCTGGTGACTGTCAGAATATAAGAATGAGGTTCGTTGGAGATTCGATTCTCTCTTATGTCGACTATGATATATCATAAAAATGGTCAGAACAACTGAACTTTAAAATATTCCTAAATACTAAATAAACTTTTTGAAAAACTAGCATAATAAATTAAAAAAATGCATCACTAATTGAAAAAAAACAACTTAAAATAAAAAAATAATGCCAAAGACAAAATCATCCTTATTAGGGTACTAATCTTTTAGGGTTATAGTCCTTATTAGCGTTTTAATTCTTTTAAAGTAATTTTTTTTCGTTTGTGTCATCCGTAACTGGAGATGCGGATAGAAAATAAAAAAGTTTCATTATTTTAATAAAATATTGTTAAAGAAAGCTAGTTTTTTTTGCCTAATCCCTGCTCATAATATATGTATCATATTAATTTATTCAAAATGTTTCTTTTGCTTTAAAAATTCATAATTTCCTGTTTAAGAACAATCTCACCATTTATTTTATTTGATTTGAATCGGGTTTTTTCGCGGTAATTATCTATTTAATGAGTAAACCTAGATATTATAAACTAAGTACTCACTATGTCCCGACGTTTCAGACTGGTTGCACAGCCTGTGGTCACGGGATCCCGTGACATAGTGAGTACTTAGTTTATAATATCTAGGTTTACTCATTAAATAGATAATTACCGCGAAAAAACCCGATTCAAATCAAATAAAATATGTGTTCGAATCGCGAAAGTTTAAAAAAGTCAATCTCACCATTATAAATCAAATAGCCTGGGAACTAAATCTGTCACCGGGACAAACAAATATATATATGTGTGTGTGTGTGTGTGTGCGTGTGCGTGTGCGTGTGCGTGTGCGCGTGCTTGTGCGCGTGCGTGCTTGCGTGCGTGTGTGTGTGTGACATACGTCAAATGTTCTCTCATTTTCCTACTCACAGCTATTCAAATACTCAACTTGTTTTACAGGATTAGGTGGCGCATTAATAGCCGCCCAAATAGAAGCCATTCTCTTCGACAATTTCGACACTCGCTTGGGCATGGTGCGCGGCCTCTGCTACGCTGGGCAAGCTCTCGGCCAATTTATTTTGCCGCACATTTTCCTTCTGTTAATAGAAACATACGGGATAACCATGAGTTATCTCGTTCAAAGTGCTGTAATACTCCAGACGTTGCCAGCAATAATGATGCTTAGGTCAGACGATAACTACCGGAGGAGCCGTCATCAGTCGGGCTACAGCAGCATATTCAAGTCTTACTCCATGTTCAATAACGACACTTCAAATTACAATTACGAAAATGACCTTCAGCTCAATGATCTCAAATGCCCAAAGACTTGGAGAAGTCCTTCGGATGACAATTTGCATAGACACGACGAAGAAGGCGAAAGCAATTACGTGGTCGAAGACACAACAGAAACACCGCCTCCCAGTCCCGAGGAAAGGAGAAAAAACATTTACGGGGTTGAAATTTTACCCGAAATTCCAGAAGAAAGTGAAATAAGTGACAATAGTGATTCGGACACTAGTGTTGATAACAATAAAAAGAAGCGGTTTAGCGCCGCCTTAAAAAGACTGAGTATCATGAGTGACAGCTTCGACGAGTCGATAGAGCGATACGATAGAAGGAACTCCGCTGTGGACCCTAACGCAGAAAATGCGACGAAGTACACAGAAATTGAAGTCATATATTCTAATGTTTCACCTGCGACAGAAGTCAAACGCGAGAGGACGTTAGATCGATCGCATTTTAAAACAGGTCTAACTATGACATCCATAAAACGATCTCTCCGAGTTCCATCCTATAAGATGTATAGAATAAAAAGAAGATTGACGTTCATACTATACTCGCTCAATGATACATTCATCAAACCACTCTCACGGTCTCTTTCCTTTTGGAGGTTTTACCCCGCGTTACTTTTGAAATGTTCCAGCATTAGCGTCACTTTGCTAATGTCTTCTTTTGTGCCGTTGATATCCTTTCGAAATCAACCCAGCATTGCATTCCAAGAAGTGAATTTGCTGCAATCTCTTCACGCATTCTCGTGGTTGTGCTTTTTATTAATGACACCGTGGATCACTAATCTTCCGAAATCCAACTACAAATATTTCACCATTGTGGGACTTATAATTTCCGCCGGTGGATCATTTGGTAAGTTGAGTTCTTTTTTCTTTTTTGATGCTCATATTTCCACTACATGAAGATATTGTAGAACCTAGTAAATATTAAGAACACCTTAGTCACAGTTAAAGCACTTACATGATTGAGGTACTACGGTTAAATTTAACTATAGAAACCATACAAAATACCATCAGCGCCTAAATGCTTATTGGTATAATGTAATTTTTTTATGTGAAGTCTGAAGGCATATTTGAATGAACCTAAATAATTTTATTGACTAAATATGGTTTAATGTACTGTAAAAAATGTTGTTCAAATACCTACATATCTAGTGTTAAAAGTATAAAAAATTTAAAAAACGCTCTTTTTATTAAACATTTTCATCTTGTATTTCGAATGTTGTACTCATAGTAATTATTACCTGCCGCTCTTTCGAAATAAAACCATTTTATTCAGTTTCAAATAATTACCATTTATTTTGCAATTTCTCGGTGCTAATTCATAATGGCTTCGTTTCAGACTATAGGCACTTATCCCAACAAAACGTTTATCGTTGACATTATTAACTACTTGGTGTACAATTGGAATCGCTTTCGGAAATTAAATTCAATCCCATTAATGTTTTTCAGTCAAAATTTACGTTTCATCAATATTTATATTTGATAATTTTATCAATTCCTTAAAAAAAAATATTTTTTTATTTTTTTTTTCGAATATCAGTACATTCGACAAAAAATATCAAAATTTCTCATTTTTATCACCATAGTGCTGCAAACATTTTCTTACGACGCTATGTTTCTTGCGTTGTCACTGTTAAGAACTCTTTTTCATGTGTGTGGTACTACAGCACAGTTGCGTCAAATATTATTTTTTAAACTAATTAGTTTACTATTTGCACAAACGAGATCGTTTTGAGATAATTTATATACATTCCAATGCCATGAAATGAAATACTCGCAATTAGGTAGAGTGCCTTAACAGCTCGTAAATATAATACAGCATAGACATCTCTCCAACAGTTAATATGTTACCCTAAAATCTTGGACGAATATTAACGCTTGAAGGAATGAGTTGAAATAAAAATCCATACTTATATATACATTAACCTAAATAGTTTTTTTTTTTTTTTTTTTTTTTTTCTGTTTGTATCCTGCGATCAGTCATTAGAACTATAAGCAGGTAGGTTGTGGTATGTATCTTGTTTGGGCGAATATAGGGCCAGTGCCCTTAATCGCTCTAATTATGAAGCACGTCAGCTCTCTTGAGTCTCTTTATCGAGTTGGGCTGCAACAGCATGTGCGAAAGTGGGTTAGGATGGAATGTCAGACGATCTTTGTATGTGGCTGTGTAGCGTTTTGCTTCGTCTACGATGGTTGAAATTTGTAGGTATTCGTGGATTTCCGAATTGCGGGAGTACCATGGTGCACCTGATATGACCCTAAGTATATTGTTTTGGGCTCTTTGTAGGCAGAGTATGTTCGAATTACTGGCCGATGACCACAGTTGAATCCCATATGTCCAAATGGGTTTTATTACGGAGCAGTACACTCTTAGTTTGTTGCTTAGGGATAGTGCTGACTGTCTTCCTAGAAGCCATAGCAAATTTCTAAATCGAAAATTGATTTCGTTACGCTTATTTTTGATGTGGTCTTTCCATGTCATCCTTCGGTCCAGATGAAACCCCAGGTATTTGACGCAAGACGATTGCGGTAAGGTGTTGGTACCTAAGTTGACTGCAGGACAAGTTGCACGTCTCAGAGTGAACGTGATGTGTTGAGATTTTTGGGCACTAGCTCTTATACGCCATTTGTTCAACCATTTATTTGTGTCATCGAGTTGTGCCTGCAGCAATTTACTTGCCTCTTCTGGACTGCTATTACATGCGAGAAATGCAGCATCGTCAGCATAGGTTGCTACTGTAATATTAGGTGTCTGGGGTAAGTCATTCGTGAAGATGTTGTAAAGCACCGGACCGAGTACCGATCCCTGGGGTACTCCTGCGTGGCAACTATACAAGAAAGACCTGGCGTCACGGTGTTTTACTCGAAACATTCTGTCTCTAAGGTAAGAATCCATCAAGGGGTAGAAAGAGTGTGGAAGTGCTTGCTTTATTTTGCATAGTAACCCTTTGTGCCAGACCCGATCGAATGCCTGTTGGATGTCCAGGAAAGCAGCAGAACAATATTCTTTCCTTTCCAAACAGTCTCTTATAGTACGATAGACTCTGTGTACTTGTTCTAGGGTCGAATGTTGCTTGCGAAACCCGAACTGATGATCTGGTATGACGTGATTGATATCTAGGTATGCATGTATCCTAGTAAGGATTATTTTTTCCCACAATTTGCTTAGAACTGGAGTTAAGCTGACAGGACGGTGTGAGGATGCATCGTTGACTGGTTTACCGGGTTTATGGATCATAACTACCTCGGATATTTTCCAAATAGCAGGGACATGTTTTGTTCTGAAGGTTGCATTAACGAGGGTTACCAGGAAGACAATACATTTTCTAGGAAGCTCTTTGAGTACCTTCGGGGTGATCAGGTCAAGTCCTGGAGCTTTCTTCGAGTCCAAGCTAGCTATTTCTTTGGACAGCTCCTTTGGGGAAGTAGGTCTTATCGTAGCATTAACAATCCTGACGTTAAAAACATTGCATTTATCGCACAGCAAAAAATTAAGATTGAGGATCCACGGAAATCAAAGTTCATTGTACAATGCCAACGCTGTCAACAATATGGTCATACCAAAAATAACTGCATGAGACCATTTAGATGCGTGAAATGCGGTGAAGACCATAAAACCTCAGAGTGCAAAAAGAATAGGACAACTCCAGCCAAGTGTGCTTTATGCTGCTGCGACCACCCTGCTAATTATAAAGGATGCCAAATATACAAAGAAATACTAGCTCGAAGGACCAAGAATCTCGCCTCTCGCGCTAGACTACCCTCTCAAACACCTGTTATCAACATACCAACTACCACCAACTTTGACACTAAGGGTCATAGTAACACCCACAAAACTTATGCCGATATTGCCAAAGGTAGGCAACCAACAACACAGCAATCTACTCACCAACAATCTAATAAATTAGAAGATATACTCGCCAAACCTAAATAGTAACTAACAGAATTTGAAGTCTTATTAACATTATTTTCTTTTTATGACGTTTGCATTCTCCAGATGGGAACCTTCGTCAGCGTGAAGTTGACAAGGAGGCTTGACAACACTTATTAAACCAATCCCTGGATTCTTATTGTTATTTGCTTACAAAATATATACAAAGTATATAGCAATACAAAAATTAAATAATTAAAATAAAATTGAATAAATAAAGTAAAAGAATAAATAAAAAAATTACGTTTATAGATAATACAAATACAACTACAATATATAAAAGAAAGGAATAAAAGAGCAATATCCCAAATGCATATGTAATACCACCGAGCTTAGAATATAGAGTAATCCAGAAAGCGCATACGCACATATCTCTTGGCGGCCACCTGAAGCTAAACATCGCCTCCCCCTCCACCGTGTTCCTTCTACTAGTGAAGGGGTGGGGACCCTACGCATATAGTGTTACCAGCAGAATAATTTTACCTACAAACTCTGAGAAATCGACGCATATAAATATATCTGCTTGCGGCAGTACGATACCCATTTGCATCAATTTATGTGGTGCATTGTTTGGCTTATATTAAGTATTATTATGGCCCCACCCAATAGCCGAATAATTTAGACCACAACCAATAGTCGAATAATTTAGGTTAAAATTATTAAACACATTGTCACATTTTACCATTTTATTAATTAAAATGACTATTATTATTATTATTTAAATACATTGTCATTAAATGTGTGTGTGTGTGTGTGTGTGTGCGAGCGCGTTCGCGCGTGTGTATGTGTAGGCGCGTGTGCGTGTGCATACGTGCGTACCAGTGTGAGTACATATTAATCTACAAAATTATGTTGGTACTTTTGCCAATAATTTTTTGTTAACATGAAAAGAAAACAATTAGCATAGTGCCTTAAAGTAAAAAGGGAGGTTAAAAAGCCTGCTATAAAAATTTGAAAATAATCGGTCCCGTACTAAAGAAATTCAAAATGGGAAGAAAAATTGTTTTATATTAATTAGCATTCAATGTCGTGATGAAATTTCTACTTATTCTAAACAATCTCCATTCGCTTTTTTTTGGAAATTAAAACCGGCAAAAATTGAATGTAACGTTTGCTTCTTTCACACGTCTTCCTAATCCTAATTACAATGCAATAGGTAAAATATTCTAAAATTGAATATGATAACGGAAATTTCAAATATTACACCAAATTCCCCAACAACTCTCCCAAATCCCTATTTTTTCTAGTGATATTTTTGCAGGTGAGAATAGCATAAGCCGGCATTTTACGCGATATTGTTAAACAACCGTTCAGAGCTGTGCTTAAATTGCATTGACAGCCGCGTTTTAATACTACGCATTTCATGCGTAGTTTTTTTGGACACACCGTCGCACGTATTCTCACCTTCTGGAATACTCTATATTCTAAGCCACCGAGATTTCCCTTCGAGAAAATATGTATTTCGAGAAGAAAGGTTTTGAAGGAATAGTGGGTTGGACAAGGTATAATTTTAGTGTAGCCAAAATGTAAATTTCCACTTTTTTTTCTTTTAAATCAATGAACATACATAAAAAACGACGTATTTGTAAAAAATAGGGCTCGGACGCGATTATTTTATAATAAAAGTGGATTTCAAAAATGCTTTTTCTATGAGTAACGACAGTCAATTAGCTGTCAAACATTAATTTTATAACCTCACTTTATGCAATCCTCTTTGCGCATTTCATATTTTTATTTCTTGGTTTACTTTTTTTTATATCAATTCCTTTTTATATTTGCAAATTGTTTGTTCAGTATTAATAAGAATGGCAATCAAGATGAAAAACTTATGACTTATACTTCCTTGACAAAGTGCTCTTTTGTATGGGAACTTTTTCATATCACTTTTTTTACAAAATAATTGCGATCGGGCCCAACTTTTGGTTAATACTTCGTTTTTTACCAATATTCTTTCATTCAAAACAAAAAAATTGAAAATACACACTTTTGCTAAACGAAACTTGTTCCTTTATTTTTTATGAGTATCAATTGTTTTAAGAAAGAAAAACAGTAAAAAAACTCACTTTCTCTAAAGAGGGCTTATACACAAAGTAAATAGTGAACTTTACGAATATATTAACATTTTACGAGCTCGTAGAGACAATTTACAATCTTATAGTAAAATTTGTCACCCATTTTTTTATGTAATCAAATGATGGAAACAAAGTAAGGAAACCCTAACCTCACTATGACAATCTTTTAATTTCTGAATCAAAATGTTTCATCCAGCAGTATGAATATGTGGTAAAGACAAATATTATTCGTCTTCTACAGATGTGGTAAGTGACATACTGTAGAAGACAAATAATATTTAGGTTCCAGCACACGCACAGCCCTTTGATAAGTCATACTTAAGAACAGCTGCTGTTTTTGTAACTTCATGCAATAGAGTCATTTGAACTATGTTTGAACTCTTTTATGCCATGTTAATCATGTTATTCTGGTAATTCGAAATTTACTGTGAAAACTATTTTATCTTTTTTTAATTTTGTTCCTTTAACATTTCATTAAAAGCAATGTATCTTTTTCCAGTTATCGGCAATTTCTCGTCTCACGACGCTTTAACTGCTAGTTATACAGTGATGGGATTTGGTTACGGAGCCCTGGCATCGACGTCCGATGATGTTATTCGACAATGGATCGGAATAAGAAAGTGGTCAAAAATTCAAGGAACTCTGGAATGTTTATCTGCCTTTTGCACTGGTCTCTTCGCTGTGGGTGTAATAATAGTGATTCAAAGGACAAACGATCTTTCGTATTGCATGTTCATGTTGACAGGGTTACAAGTTCTAGTGACAGTAATTTGGGTGTTTATTTCTATAATGGAATTGATTGTGTCAAAAAGGACTACTTATAAAATTAATGACTCGTCATGGCCACCATAATCATAGCTTTATTAAAATGTAGTGAAAAAGTATACGTAGTGACTGTATTATATTAATAACTATTGTAAATATTAAATTAACCTCTAATAATTTATAATTTTAAAATATTATTTCTGTCAATTAATTCTAAGAAACACAATGCAAACAGCATTCATTTTTTAATCCATTGCTTAATCGAATGTTTAATAAATAGATAAGTTTAACAAATTGTTTCAGAAAAATACTCGGTGCGTATTTTCCATTAAGTTTTCATAAGGTAATTCAGGATAAAATAGTCATTCGAAATATTTTAGCATTCTTTCACTACGATGTCTCTATCTAAAACCAGTAAACGATTACTAAGGCATACCAGCTGGTGCAAAAGTTGTTTACGTTTAATAAAATTATAAAGTAGGTATGTTTTAACTCAAAATTTTGAACATATCCCAGATGTTTTTAATTATTCATAGTAATCGGAGTGTAATGTTTTTATTATTGAGGATTATAACATTTCTCCTCTCTTTTTCTTTAAACTTAGTCACCCACCAGTAATGTTATCTCAAATTGAATTGCAAGTTAATAAGTGACACCAGATTTGAATATGTGACCGTATCATGATCACGACTGGATAAGATTTTTTTCAAGGTAGTATAGTCATATGTACTCAAATACTTTGCAGGTATTGATACATGCAAATGATAAATGAATGTGATTTTACTTTACAATAAGAAAACATGACCGTTCATCACCCCTCCCTCACGTTTTGCGTTCATTAGAAATAAATTACAAGCAGAGCAAAGAATTTAAAAAAATGTTATGTCCTAGTTCCTTGAATCATATATCTCGTGCCAGAATAACTCAGCAGGCCCATGTAGCCATTTGCTTGGGTACATTCCTTTTAACTAATATCTAATTGAATGGCCATCTTATTTCCACATATGCGATAAGATGGCCAATGGCAAAGTTTTACTATTTCATTTATATTTCATAAATAATTATTTTTATAAATACAAAAGTTCACACTTCCCAAATTTGACTAAATATATAGGATTAAAAAGAAATTAAAGCTTTAATAAACCTTTTTTTTATTTTACGCTATAAAATTACTTTCTAAAAAGACATTATCCTGACTTATTCTAGACTTGACTTTCAATTTCACATTGTTAAATTTATTTTCATAGCCCTCATAACCTACATCTTTTGTTTTATTATGCTTATTTCGGTCACATGTCAATTGTTTGTTACGCGGAGTTACACAATCAAAACAAATGCACGATGTCAAAGCCGGAAGCACTTGCAAATTACAAAAAATCTTTACACCAACTTAGACTGCAAGCCCGTGATCTCGGTATTAATGACAATGAATTTGACCACATATTTCAGAGTACTTTGTTTGAAATAGAAAAACAAACTAGTCTTAAAAAAGTCAAACGGGATACGACTAAGGTTAAGTTAGCGTTTGCCGCGTTTATTATAATAGTGACTTTATTGTTGAACTATAGATTCTTTTATAGTATTATACTATGCAATATACAAGACCTCCTATACCCTGGTTTAAAGCTGTTGCGAAAAGCTTCTTTACCCGTAGTTTCGATGTTTCCATCGATTACTGGTACGTACATGGTCATATTAGAAAATACGAATACCATCATAAGCTTACTTGTTATATAGCCGCTTGTTTTATTTTTCACAGACCTCTATGATGAATCTTGTATAATCCAAAATCCGTATTTTCAAGTCAAGGATATGGACTGTTGGCCTTGTAGTATGGTTTCTTCCATTCATCACACTGATGATCCCGTTAATTACGTAAAGCAATTTCACGGTGAACCTTTCATTTACAAGGTACATTTCTAATAGAATTATAATTGTTTTAAGTTGTTTCTTTTTGCTCTGTATTTATTCTATTTGCATGTAACCATCATTATACTTTTTATATGGTTTTAGAGATTGTAAAATAATACCAATTTACGATATGATTTAGACAATTTGTACAATATTTATCACTATTTTCTTATATCTTCATATAAGGATTTCAATTTAAACTATATTTGTGACTGTCAGATCATTTCAGATTTATTTGAGATTTATGTTTGTCTTTGTACAAATGATATAATAAAAAAAAACTGCAAATAAGTAAAGTTATTTAATTATGATGGTAGCACAAAATTAATGCAAATAAATGTATAAATTTTAATGCAAAAGACAATCCTGACAAACTTTCAGACCGATCAACTGCGTGTTAACATATCTAATCTCCACGACAACTACTATAAAAATAAAGATGTCTTCGATACAGATGCACCAAACATAAGAGTGAATCACAACATAATCATGACACCCGAAGAAGTATTTAAGACATTACTTAAGGAAAACAACTCAGAAATGAAGAGATTTATTTGGTAACTATGCTAAAAAGAGTTTTAACCTTGAATATAAATTATAATACCGGAAAATCAAAAATACTAACATATGTCTAGTCAGCTTTTAGGTTAAGCGACTTCCTCTGTTTATAAATTTTACATAGTTTCCCCAGTAATTATTTTTTCAAGACAAATAAATAAATATTTGCATAACTTTATAGCCCCATTTTCATCAACCCCAAAATCAATTAAAATCGTCATATGCGAGACCAATTATTGTTTCTCGCAGTAAAAATGTTAAAAGAGACAATTTTCTAATTTCCTGGAGAAATATTTATTTACACCATAGTTGCTCTCCAAACATTCTGTAATAAATATTAAACTATTTATTATCTTTTTAATATTGAATACACATTCCTTTTTCTTGTGCGTATACAGCCAATGTCTCTTACTTTGTGCTGAATCTCGGCTAGCCATTGTACCACAATCATTCCTCAGAAAATTTATGACTCCTCAACATTTCTTAAATTTAAGGCACCAGATATTAAATGAGGAAAAAACACAGCTATTTTCAAAAACTAAATTTTCAGCTATATTTTTTCCCATATAAATAAATACTGCCATTTAAAACCTTCTGCATTACAAATCAATTCATTACACTAACAATTTATTTTATATTTCTTATAGGCGAATGAATAGAATGGGCCCTGCACAAAAAATTCGCACCTTATTTCCCAGGCCTGCTATTGTACCAAGACATGGTCAAACCACTGAAAGATTTGTTATTTTAGATAGACAATCTGAAACATACAAGCTACCGGATACAGAGTGTCATTTTGTATTTTTACTTCAAGCAAAAGGGGAACGAAACATTCAATTAATGCCTGTAAACGAATGTAGGGACCACTGCAAACCTGTCTCCGTACGCTTGCAGGAGTCTTATTTACGTAAGTATTTATTTCAGCGGTAAACTGTGAAAGTAATTCGACATCGGATCAATATAAATGAATATGTTAACGATGAATGAATATGTTGGTCTTATTTTTTTAGATAATTTTTATGAAGAATTTTATGATATGTTGGATGTGTAAAAATGCTTTTTATCATAACTATAGCGGTGCCTGTTAGAGGGTGAAGATGTATCATGGCTAAAGTGAACCCCTTTAGAGGGTAAATGTACCCATAAAAAATTATTTAGGTACCATACAAAACGAGCCAATCAGCCAATTTCACTTTATATGAGAAAGTGAAATTTTTTTGACAAATTTTTAAAGTTGCGGAATAAAAGTTATTTATTTTTGAATGTCCTTTAACCTCTGAATGAAAATTACTAATTATAATAGATACTGTATAACAAACATTTATTGAATTTTCAAAAAAAATTTAGCAATTGAATTTATTTATACTATATTTAAACTGTAGAATTGGCCTGTCTGTATATTAAAGATATTCACGAAAAAATTATTTAGGGGCACACAGTAAAAGTAATAGAAAATAAAAATATTACTTTTTGGAATTTTTATGTTTATACATTTGTCTGTTTGTATCTTTGTCTGAATATATTTCACGTAAAAACTACTGACTTAATTCAGTTGGAATTTTAGGAAAAACATAGGAGTTGACTTGACACATTTAGTATTCATTTTATCAGAATGTATCCACTCGGAATATATGCGAAGTTCATATTTTCAAAAATTGTGTATTTATGTACATCAATAGATGGCGCTACGCCTATCTTATATGTCTAAAATTTCACCCTAATAATTAAAGCATTAAAATAAAGATTTGAAAATAATATAATTTTCCAAAAAACATTGACGAATTACAGTAAATCCAAAATACGTTAAATCAGAATAGACCCATATCAACATACATTTAACCGTGTCAAATTCTTTTACAGTTTGGTATAATTGGTGGTATTGGAGACCTACAACTCGTCCATCGGCAAATAATGTCACATCTATAGCATATTTGGGATCATATTGTTGACGATACTTCAAAAAAATATTCTTACCATTTGTCAATCAACTTATTTGTTGATTAGTTTTAAGAAATAAATATTCATGTGGCGACTCTACCTACTATACCTATCTACTACGTCTGTGATATGCACCTTAAGATCTTTTAATATAATTTTACATAAATCTTCATATATATTTTATAAGTGCTATAGTTGTATAATATAATTTTAATTATAAACCAAAATTTTATATTTTTGACGCCAAATGCAATAAACTTGATTAGTTGAATAAAAGTTTTTTTTTTTCAATAAAACAAAACCTCATTTAAGAAGTCAAAAATTCAAGTTTTTCTTTTTTGCTTTATTCAGTAGTATTGTCGAAAAACATGTCTTAAAATATTATGGCAAAATTCCCATTTGCTTCTGAGTTCATTCTGAGAGGTATGCTACACCTCGAAAAAGTTTTTAAGATTGTTCTTTCATTAGAAAGAACTTTTATGATCATTCCTTCCTTCTTGAACCTCCATTATTGAACAATAGAATCCATTAGAGTATTCCATCACTAGTGGAATTTTTCATATATGACAAGAGTCTTAAATTTGTAAACAAGAGTCTTAAATTTGCTAAATTTGGTCATGGCTTAGGTTAAAAGGTAGTTAGATTATGAGTCAGTGGTTAGCTTAGGTTAAATTAGTGGTGGTTAGCTTAGGTTAAGTTAACCACACTCCAGTGGTTAGCTTAGGTTAAACTGTGGATATGCATCACGTAAAAACTTCAGTTGTGGTCCATTGATTAATGCTGGCTACAAAGTAATAGTTTTTATAATGAAAGTTATCGGACAAGAAAATATAAATGTTTTTTATTATATTTGTATATTGGTCAAATGTTATCAAGGTGCACCTATGACTCAATAGTGTGGCATATATATACAACTATGAGTCTGTGTTTTATCTTTGTGTAAAAAGGCAAAAATAACAATTTAGTAAGCAAGGGAGGCTCGTAACCATTTAAAAGTATCTGTTAATGGTACCTGGAAGAAATGTAGTTTCTTATCTCAATAGGGTGTAACATCACTTATCAGTCACTATAATACAAAAGTATTAGATTTAGCTTTAACAATATAACATGGAACTTATTCTGACTTATTTTTTTAGGTTTTTAATTATTGGGGTTTCTTTAACTGATTATTAAAATTAAATATGGTTTTTGTATTCCAAACAAGAATATTATAATGAATAAGAATAAGAAGTTAATGATATGAATAAGAAAGTTAAGTGAATAACTTTCTTTACATACCTGCTATTTCATGTCTATAAATATATTTAACATTTTTCTATATATTATTTTAAACATGTAAAAAATAAACCTCAAAAATGCGAAATGATTGGAGTAATTTTAAGTATTTTTTAAGTAAAAGATAATTAGTGAAAATAATACTTTTTTAACCCTCTAAACTAACTTGGCCCTTAATTTTACATGTATGTCATTTTATTTCAATCTTAACATAAAATATAGAATTCTTTCTAATCAAACTTCAGGTGACATTTGTTGCAGAAAAACAAGATGAAACAAAATAAATGATTACTTTTTTCTTACAACACATTGGTATCACACGATAGAGGTAATAGAATATTGGGATATGGCGGAAATTATGACTTAATTTTAAATCAAGGATATTTAAAAACAAGAAGCCTTAAAAATTATATAACAAAAATAATATGAAAAAATTTCAGTGGGTTTTGTTAATGTTTACTGAATTTTTTAGGATATTTTGTTAGATATTTTCAAGATAAAATCCAGTTTTGCCTTATTAAGGATGAGCAAGTCTAATTCCTTCTCCGTAATGAGTGTATAGGGATATTTTATGTCCCAACTCTACTCAAATCTCAAACATTAGACAGTATTACCAGAAAGTGGTAAAACTCTGCAGTTTGAATAAAGAGCTAAAATACAGGTGGCACAATCAGTCAAACTAAGTGTCCAAATAGGTAAATCCAGTCATCCACATTAGCGTCCACAAAAAAAGATATTTATTCAAACACAGCATTAAAAATATAAAGAGACTCGTGTCTTCTTGGAAAATTGATGCCATTTTCAAACTTCAGTCACAACTTTAAAAAAAAATAATTAAAGTTACAATATTGCCTAAAGTTACAATATTGACTATAGGCTTGTTTTACAAAAAAAAGTACAGAAAAATTCATTGATTTGGTCAAAACTGAATCTGTTCAATAGTGACATGCAATACTGTAAAAAGCGCATTGCATATGATACATACTTCAATGAAAGTAGAAACAATCTTCAAGAGATGTAACCAGATATAATAAACAGAGATGGCACTAGGCGTAAGTTAGGCTAGTTACAGCACTGATAACATAAGAATGATCTATATATTATGACAATTTATCTCTTACTATTGAAATGAAATATTAGTGATCATCTAATGCAACTTACATCACCATGACCAACAGTTATTATCAGGGTTAAAAGCCTAACCTAAATGCAGCTTGTGAACCGCTTGCATTTTCCACAAAATACCTATTGACCCAGTCAGAAACTGCACCGATAAGAAAATTTTCATTTTTATAATTCTATAAGTACAAATCTAATAGCATACCAATAGAAAATCAAAACTCACTTGCTCTCAATAAAAATGAAATGAGTTGTAGTTTTGAAAAAAAAATTGATTTTTTTTCTTTTTTACAAGATAAAAAACATAACAAAACATTTTCTATACAAAATTGTACATATTAACAATATTGTACATCAAAGTATATGCTGCGCTTGAGTTTTCAATGCAATCAGGGGCGGTCAAGCACTCTTTTTTGTTTGTATGGATGATCTCTATGTAACATTAATTGTTAACATACATTAGACTTAGCCCAAAAAGCTATATTTCATTTAAGAGAAATTTGTCCTGAAAATTTAATAGTGTTTTTTTTTCAGAATATTATTTTTCAATACATTAATTTCGATTTATAAACATTCAAGATGCATAAACATCATTCATCAAATGATTTTTCATCTCATATTTCTTTTATTAACTAAAAACATAGCAATATTTAGATCAAAATAAAAATATTTAAACAACTGGTAATGTTGGTGAAAACAAAATTTTCGAAAAGCGACCAAATTACCAAATTATTCTATTCCGGAGGAATACTTGCTGCAATCAAAAGAAAAATCATCTTCTGTAATACTATTATTTCATTACTTTTCAATATAAAAAATTTATGTAATTAATCAACATGCGTCATAAAACAATTTTGCTTAAAAACCAAAAGATAACTTTGGTTTAAAAACCTCTTGACAATTTCCCATTCCAAATAGGCATAGCACAAAATATAAACTTTCAGAGTTTTCTATTAGTTTATATTTAGTACTCGTATCTCATTATTTGTCAGTTATGGCCCTGTGTTTTTTTTTAAATAAAACCATTACCTATATGAAAAGAAACCCAACTTTATCAAAGAGTTCTTTGGGCTTGCTATTAGGTATCAAGTTTCAGCTTCCATCTCATATTTTTGCAACACAAAATATGAAATGATAATACATTTAAAACACTTAAGTCCATTATTAATACCTTACCTTGTGCTTCTTATGTCTCTCTAATGTGTTCGCATTTTTCCTTATAAGACCTTGCGATATAAAACACTTAATAAACATGTATGAAAAAAATTTGCAAAAACAATTATCAACCGCTACTGGGCTGTCCACACCGAAATATGTACACCAGGCATATTCTGTCCAAACTTTGTTCCATTGTCTAAATTAACATGCATGTTAAGGTAGACAATCGAAGCGGCAAACTTACTTCCAAGCTACAACTAAGTTCATTTTCTTAAACCTGATTACAAAATCCTGTGACAAATGTTCTTCATGCCACAAGATAACCAACATACACAAGCACATGTGAATCCACAAGATAAGCAACATTACATTTCAATGGTAATGTGAATTATCACTGCTCTGTGCACAAATATTATCATAAATCGAGTGACTTATGATCAAGTACACTCTTGTAATCTGCCATATTTTTTAAATTGAAATTTCAACACAATCAGAACATTTATAATACGAAGCAATACATCTTATTCAAAAAAAGAAAGCCACAAAATAATACAACGTTACCAATCGTCAACAACATTTAAATTTACTTACATGTAAAATCACATTTGAATTATTACGAGAGGT